>JAYESD010000012.1:110063971-111274783 GCA_036927565.1 Tuctoria greenei | reverse complement strand
GAAGAAGAAGAAGAAGAAGAAGAAGAAGAAGAAGAAGAAGAAGAAGAAGAAGAAGAAGAAGAAGAAGAGAAGAAGAAGAAGAAGAAGAAGAAGAAGAAGAAGAAGAAGATGCCGTCAGGGCTAGCGTTCAAGAAGCTGCCTAGAAAGTTGCCTCATTTTTCCATAGGACCTCCAGTAATTAGATCTTATTTTCTTCTGCCCTCACTTGTAATCCTCATTTTGAATCAATGAAATCCAATGTTTTGAATGAATGAATTCCATTTTGTGTGTGTCTTCAATGCATTGTCCTTTATATTGTTGGCCCCCTGGTATATGTACACAATTTGATTGAGTATATGTACCAAAAGGATTTGACAATGTCTTTATGACTTCACTCCTCGCTGGTAGCCAAAATCGATAGCTCCGAGTTCTGAAGTTTACCTCCGACATCTCCAGGGACCCTTTGTTGCATCGATGGCGGCCCCCCTGTGAGTTGTCGGAGCTTGGTAGGTCCGACCGGGCCAACTGCCAACATGTAGGACGTCGACGCGGTGCACCCCCTAGGAGTTGTCAGAACTTGGAGGTCCGACGGTGCCCACTATCAACATTTTGTAAACGTCAATGATGGGCCTCCTGGGGGTTGTTGGAGCTTGTTAGGTCCAATAGCGCCCATTATCAACGCTTAGAAACATCGACTGTGGGCCCCCTAGGAGTTGTCGGAGCTTAGTAGGTCCAACGGCGCCCACTGTCAATGCTTAGAAACATCAACAGCAGGCACCCTAGGGGTTGTCGGAGCTTCTTGGCTTCAACGGTGTCCACTGTCAACATATAATACGTCGAGGCGGACCCCCTCTGGGTGATTTCTCCACTATCTTCGTTTAGATTCGCCATTAATTCTTCACGTCGACGGCTGGCCCCCAAGGGTGTTTTCAGAGCTTGTTAGCTCCGAGTACGCCCACTTTCAACGTATAAAACATCGACGATGGGCCCTCTAGGGGTTGTCGAAGCTTAGCAGCTCCAACATCGACCGCCATCGCCATGAGTTTTTCATTTTTCCTGCATATTAAAGACAAGAAAAACAGTAGAATTCATCCTCTCATCTATAACTTGTTTGTGACTTACTGTTCTTATTTGAATTTTAGATCCAAAGAAACTCAACATCATAACAAGTATATCGATATAATCTTTTCAAATATGAATGCCTTCCGGACCCACCCTATGGAGACCTGCCGAAATATAGGTAAAGTGGCGTACTTTGGGTGCTTGACCAGTATAAGTCGATAGCACACTCCGAACCCGTCATTGGCTTTGGCGTTCAGGCAAGTAGACCATCTAGCAATGCTAAGATCCGAAAAAATATCAACAATATAACTTTTATATCATATGAATAACTCAGACTAAATCTCAAAAAGAATTGCACAACTTCGTTATAGACAAGAAGGAAAAGATAAACGAAATGAGCATGTACAAAATTAATGCACGTGGAGTCTGTTTTCACACAACAATGTATTTCATTATAGGTCCGAATTACCAGGGGAGACAAGGACACACTTAGGGTACGGAACCAGGCCAAGTGTGCTATTCAACTTGTTCTAAACCTATGGTAGGTAAGCTACACTTAAAATGCAGGGACCAAGTTAAGTGTGCTTGAACTGTCCGAACCCTCCCTGAGGGGTCCGGATGTTCTCCTTGTAGACCTACCCAACTCTGTTCATATATTCTATTATATGTAATTACAGACTCACCTCCATGAAACTAAGCATAAAACTTACGGAGGTGCTCGATATTCCATGGATTGGGAAGTGGAGTCACATCCTTTGTTGCCAAGCGAACGCATCCGGTACGGGATATTTTGATCACTCGGAAGGGACCTTCCCAGCTGGGGACAGTTTGTTCATCCCTTCACGAGTTAGTATTCTCCGCAGCACCAGATCGCCTTCTTCAAGCTGTTAGTTGTGCACATGCCTTTGGTGATAGCGCCAAAGCGTGTGGCGATATCGTGCATTCTGAATAGCTGCTTGGAACCTTACCTCGTCGGCGAGGTCAAGGTCCTCACGCCGGAGCTTGTCTTGCGCGGCTTCGTCGAAGTTTTGGACACGTAGAGACCACATGGTGATCTCCGGAGGAAGGGACCGCTTCAGCTCCATACACCAAAAAGAAGAGTGTCTCTCCAGTTGACCGGTTAGGTGTTGTCCTGCTCACCCATAGTGCAAACGGAAGCTCCTCTATCCAATTGGCTCCGTGTTTCTTTAAGCGCTCATATGTGCGCGTCTTGAGTCCTTTCAATATTTCTGCATTTACTCTCTCAGCTTGGCCATTACTTGCCGGGTGAGCTACTGATACGTAGCTGACTTGTATGCCGAGGTCTTTGCAATATTCTTGGAATGCTGCACTTTTGAATTGGGTTCCGTTGTCAGTGATGACTCTTTTCAGAACTCCAAATCTGTAGACTATGGACTTTAAGAACTTGATAGCAGATTGCCTGTTGATTGTCGCAACTGGAGTTGCTTCCGTCCACTTGGTGAACTTGTCGATGGCGACGTATAGGAACCTGTAACCTCTGATGGCTTTTGGAAAAGGTCCCAAAATGTTCATCCCCCCACACAGCGAATGGCCATGTAGGAGGTATCATTTGCAGCGACTGAGCCGGTGTGTGAATTTGTTTCGCATGGAACTGGCACGCTTCACACTTTTTTACCAGCTCCACTACATCCTGAAGTGTTATAGGCTAGTAAAATTCATGACGAAGGCTTTACCAACCAACATGCAAGAAGACGCGTGGTTCCCACACTTGCCTCCATGGATCTCCGCGAGGAGCTCCCGGCCTTCTTCCGGGAAATGCACCGCAATAGAACGTTGTTGGCACCGCGTCGGTAGAGATCCCCTTCTACCAACGTGTATCTTTTAGCCAATCTGACGATTCGGTCAGGGATGCACCGTCTTTAGGAAGGATGTTGTCTTTCAAGAAGCTTCGGATCTCCGAGATCCATGCATCGGAGCTAACTTGAGTCTTCGGATCTTGCGCGCTTGGCTAGCTCGAAGCTTCCTACAGCGCTTACAATCCTTGGTGGACGCCATGGTAACAGGGCCACTGGAACCACCAGCTTCGAGGTGCTGGTCTTGCCCCCTTCACTCAGTTCAGCAGGCTGAGCGGCAGGTGTTGACAAACTCCTGACAAAAACTCTGTTGGGAGCTTGAGCTCCGGTTGAAGCTGTAAGACCTATGTGTGCTGAATACATTGGCTTGTAGTGAATACACTTGGCTTTGATGATAAAAGTTTTGAATATCACCAAAACACCTTTTTATCAAGGTCCGACTCTAGCTTTGAGCTACAGCAAGGTCCCACGGTAGGTCCGGCTTGGTTTGGGTAGCTCCGGTTACGTTCGATGCTAGGTCCGACTTTTTGGTAAGGTCCGACCAGCTTTGGTAAGCTCCGGTGAGCTTTATTTTTAGCTCTGGCATGTCTTTGATAGCCCAGGCATATATTTGATAGCTCCGGCATGCTTTTGCTAAGCTCCGACATACTTTGTCTAGCTCCGGTTTTGGGTTGACTAGTTTTCGGTAAGCTCCGGTGCTAGGATCTACTAGTTTTGGTAAGCTCCGACAGGTGCTTCGTTGTACTAGTAAGCTCCGGGTCAAGCTCTGGCTTGTTGTGGGATGGTCCGGGACTTGACCGAAGTGCTTCTGCTTTTCATTTGCATTGTTTCGTACTTGCTTTACATGATTGGAAAGATTGCTTAGTACTCATTTGCTAAGTTTTTGGTGCGTTTTGGATGATATGGCTGATATCGTTTTGCTATACTTTGCAACATGCTTATGTGAGGCTCTCACGTAAGGTGTTGTGTTCAGAACTAACTTGAGTCAAGTCGAGGACTTGGGCTCGTATGGATTGGTTGTTTATTCATGTGCAGGTGTTGCTTGAGTTCAAGACATGGCTGGTGACGGGATCCATTGGACTAGTCTCAGGGAGGAGATGAGGTTCCAACAACCAGATTTAGGAGGAATTGTGGTTGAGCTGATCAGGAGGTTGCGCAGCATGATTGAATCAAGAACAATGCATATGAAGGTATCGTGGACGTCGTTGGAAGATGTTTGCACGTATGCAAGGAGTGCATAGACGTGGCTACATGGTACCGAGACTTGATGAAGAGATGTGGACGTAAAGAATTTGTCGGAAAGGTCCAACCGACTAGGTTATGGACTCAGGCTGCGGCTGAGTCGGGTTTGACTCAAATATGGAAAGATTTGAGTTGGTTATGATAGGATTTCGTGTGGGTCACGAATTTGAGTTGTTTAGGAATGTGGGATACGTTCCTAAGGTGTTTGGAAGTCTTAAGATTGCTTCTATCTGTGTATAGAATAATCTTGAGCAGTTATGGAAAGTTACGATTCGTGATCTGAGTAGGATTGGAGTCCTAGTTGGTATTGGGTTGGCCTAAGGGCTGGATATATAAGCAAGGGAGCCCAGATCTCGTGGAGGACGACTTTGGGGCTGTTCCTCTTGTGTTCTATTGAATAAAATTCATAGTTTGAAGGAACTTTTGTGCCTTGTTCGTCCGACTTGTTCCAGACAAGTTTTACTCGTCGAGTTTCTGGACAGCACTACCTTTCGTTGGTGGTTTTATTATAACTCGAGTTTTACTGATCCAACTGACGTGATTCTTTTTTGGGTTGTCTTCAAAACTTGATTTTCTATCATTTGTCAAAATTTCACGGTCATTGGATTTGTGGTCTATGATCTACATGAGTTTCTTTGCAGCGTTCCAGAACTGTTTTTTCTCGGGTAGGGCAGATTGACCATTGTTGATCTTTCGATCATAACTTGAGTTTTTCTCGACGGATTTGAGTGATTCTTTTTGTGTTGTCTTCGTGACTTTATTCTCTCTGATATCTATCACTTTTGTCATGATGAAACACGTTTAGATTAGTCTCACACACGATTTCTTTAACAGGTCATTTTTCTGCCGAAAGGGTTTGGGGTTTAATTGTTTCCGCTGCGTAAGATTTTTAAATCTACCATTCACCCCCTCCTCTGGTAGCTTTTCACGTGCTCTTCGATCCTACAGTTGTTATCAGAGCCACGGTGCTCTAATCTTTGTGATTTGCATGTGTTTTTGACTAATCATCATGGAAAAGTACTCCGCCAAACCGTGTGTGTTTGCTGGTATTGATTTTCAGGTTTGGAAGGCACATATGGAGGTTTTCATCCAGGCACAAGGCTTTGCAATATGGGAGAAGGTATACAAGCCTTACGAAGTGCCATCAAACGATCAAGTTACAGCTACAAATTTGAGAGATATCGACAACAACAACAAGGCTCGGAACTTGATCATACAAGGATTAACACAAAGCGACTTTGACCGTGTTGCACACCTCCGATCTGCATACGATGTGTGGAAAGCACTTTGTGACTACCACGAAGGATCCAACACGATCAAAGAGGTAAGTCAAGACATGTTCAATAAAGAATACATGCGCTTCGAGATGCAACCCGGTGAGTCAATTGATGATCTCTTTGCTCGCTTTAATAAAATTCTCAGCAACTTGCGTAGCGTCAATGTTAATTTTTCAGATGCTGAAAGTGCTAGGCAATTGTTAAGTGCATTAGACATGTCAATTTGGGAGATGAAAGTTACATCTATTCGTGAATCTACTGTCATGAGTACACTTACTTTAGATGTGCTATATTCCAAGCTAAAAACTCATGAAATTGATATAATATCACGTAAGAACCCCAACAAGTCTATTGCTTTTTGTTTCTCAACGTGATATGCCTAGCTCCAGCCAATCTTCATCTTGTAGTACACTTGCTTTGTTGTCCTCTCTAACCCTTGAACAGATTGAGGAGTTTCCAGAGGAGGATCTAGCACTTCTCTACACGAGGTTCTCAAAAGCATTGCAAAATGTGAGAACTAGAAGGAGAGGAAGCTCTGAACCTCAACGATGCTTCGAATGTGGTAAGACAGGAACATTTTCGTTCAGGTTGCCCTAACCTTTCAGGTCCTACTTCCCGGGATGAAAAGAAAACAAGAACGAAGCACTCCTCTACAAAAGATATGAAGAAAAAGAAGGGTACCATAGGACGCAAGATGATTAACATCTTCATCACCGCACTTCAAGAACTTAGTTCAAGTGATGTAGACTTTGAAAGTGATGAAGATGATGAAGATCTGGCCAACTTATGCTTCATGGCGGGCAAAACAAGATCAAGATCAAGTCAGGAAGATGCAGAACACAACAGTGAAGACGATGAGGTATGTTCTACCTGCAATGAAATGTGTGATGCTATTTCTCGTGCAACTATTATTGTCAAGAAAAAAGACAAAAAGATTAGGGATAATGCTGCTAAAATTGAATCACTAGAATCTGAAATTAACTGTTTAAAAACTTTGATTCCTAGTGATGATGCATGTCCCTCATGTGACTTAATCTATGAACAATTGTCCACATTAAGAAGTGCACACTCCTCCACTCTAGATAGACTTGATGAAGAAATTGAAAAGAACAGAGAGCTTGCTGCACTTAATGATAAAAACTTGAAAGATGCTAGCTGTTCTACAATTGATTTGCATTGTTCTACTTGTGATGATCTTGATAAGAAACTACAGGATGCTATGAATGAAATTTCTATATTGAACAATGCTTTACATTCTCATGAAGTTAAATTTTATTCCAATTGCAAACTAAAAGGAAAAACTTCATGTGAAAATTGCCTTGATCTGTCCAACAAACTTGATGACATGCATAGGACATTAGATCGGTTTTGTAATGGGAATAAGAACCTAAACTTGCTGCTGAATTCTTCCAAGTCTTGCAATGATAAAACTGGTTTAGGTTTTGATTTTCATGCTCATGCTAAGGCACATCCACCTAAAATTGTAAAGTCATTAGGAAGTGGTTTGATTCAAACAGTTCCTAAACAAAATGGAGTGGTTTTCAAATCTGCAGGAGTGTTGCCTCATTCGGTTTCAAATAAAAATATTGTTTGCTCACCTAGACATGAACACAAAGTTAAATTTCGTTGTACCTTCTGTGGTAGAGATGGTTATGTCATAGATTTTTGTTATAGACTAGCTAAACAACAGAAAAAGGAAAGAATGGTTGCTAGATCTCATAACTTTCATGCAAAATTTGCTGCACATATTGAACCGAATGTACAACCTGCTGTTTTGAGTCAAAAACATTCAAAGTTTACCTCCGTACCTTCTATTTTTACCTCCGGAGCTACTGGTTTTTGTGCTACACAAGTAACACCTTATAGGTCAGTAGTCAAGAATAGAAAATCTCAAACTTTGACTCATAAACCTGCTATTTTGTCTCAGCTTTCGCGTGTTTTTCCTGCTGCACGTCGCGTGACTCAGTACTGGATTCCTAAATGCTTTTTGACTAACCCCAGTATTGAGTCAACGACGTATTGTGCTTTTATGTAGGTTACACGTTTGAGGAAGGAGATCATTTGGATTGTGGATTCAGGTTGCTCACGCCACATGACTGGTAACAAAGATTGGTTCTCCTCCCTCTCTTTTGTGTCACGTGTAGAGAATGTTACTTTTGCCAATAATTCTTCAACTCCTATAATTGCTAAGGGTTCGGTTAGAGTAAATGATCACTACACTTTGAAGGATGTGGCACTTGTCAAAAATTTGAAATACAACTTGTTTTCTGTTGCACAATTGCTAGATGAAAATCTAGAAATCATTTTCAATAAAAACTGCTGCAAAGTTGTAGGTTCAAATAGTGAGCTTATTTTTAACATGTCTCAGTTTGGAAGAGTTTTTAAAGCTGATTTTGATATGTCTTCCTCTAAGCATAGGTGTCTAGTTGCTAATGATTCAAAGGACTTATATTTTTGACATCGTAGACTTGGTCACATAGGCTTTGATCACCTAACGCGTGTTAGTGCTCTTGATTGCATACGTGGGCTGCCTAAGCTTAAAGGGGACAAAGAAATTGTGTGCTCTTCTTGTAGACATGCTAAGATGGTTGCAGGTTCACATACTCCTCTCACAATGATCATGACAACTGAACCATGTCAACTTTTGCATCTTGACACCGTAGGACCTTCACGTGTTCAATCCTTTGGAGGTAAATGGTATGTTCTTGTTATCATTGATGATTATTCTAGATACTCTTGGGTTTACTTTATGGCGTCTAAGAATGAAGTTTTTAGTCACTTTAGAACTTTATTTCTTAGATTATCAATTGATCACCCAGGATCATTAAAAGCAATTAGAAGTGATAATGGAACTGAATTTAAAAATCAATCTTTTGATCGCTTTTGTGCTGAAAATAGAATAGATCATCAATTCTCTTCACCATATGTACCTCAACAAAATGGTGTTGTAGAAAAAAAGAACAGAACCTTAGTTGAGATGGCTAGGACTATGCTTGATGAATATCAAACTCCTAGGAAATTTTGGGCTGATGCATTAGCAACCGCTTGTTATGTCTCAAATCGTGTTTTCTTGCGTGCTAAGCTAGGTAAAACACCATATGAGCTTCGGTTTGGACATAGGCCTAGTGTTACACACTTTCGGGTCTTTGGTTGCAAATGCTTTGTTAAGAAACATGGTAATCTTGATAAATTTGAACCTAGATCCATTGATGGCATGTTTCTTGGTTATCCATCTCATACTAGAGGCTACAGTGTGCTTTTACTTGACACTAACAAAATTGTGGAGACTTGTGAAGTGTCTTTTGATGAAGCTAGCCCAGATACTAGCTCCGGTGTTGCAGGACCAGATCCGTATCCTCAGGGGGAGAGTATTTTCGAAGATGAAGAAGAGCCGGTGATACTGCCTGGTAGTTCCGAAGTTGACACGTGTCCAGCTCCGGACATTGAACAAGCTCCGGCTATCACCTATGCTGGTCCTGATTGTCCACAAGTCACAAGCTCATCAATCTACGATGAACCTAATGAAGAAGAAGCTTGTGAGACATCTGTTCCCCTACATTTTTACAAAGAACATCCCCCACAACAGATGATTGTAAGCTTGCACGAACGAGTCACACGGTCCAGGTTTTGCGATCCAAACTCTCATGCTCATTCTGCTTTTGTTGCTTCTTTTGAACCCAAAGATATATCACACGCACTCACTAATGAATCTTGGATTATTGCCATGCAAGAAGAGTTAGAAAATTTTGAAAGAAATAATGTTTGGAAACTTGTACCTCCATCTCTAGGTCACACTTTAATTGGAACTAAATGGGTATATAAAAATAAACAAAGCGAGGATGGGGTTGTGGTTAGTGAAAGTTGCCTAGAGGGGGGGTGAATAGGCTAATAGACCTGCAAATGACTTAATAAAACGAGACTAAATTACAGGGGGCGGACTAGTCCGGTCTGGGGGCGGACTAGTCCGGTCAGCCTGCGTGAGGATCCCTAAAAAATGTTTCTAGCAAGTTTTAAGGCGATTTTCTCGAGGCTACAGGTGAGGATATGGTTATGTCAAGTTTAGCAACTACCAACACAAGTATATGACTAAGAGGAACAAGTTTATAGCAATATGAAGCACGAGACAAAACTAGCAACCCTAGAACGAAATATTCGATAAACGAAATGCGAAGAACACGGAGACACAAGGATTTTATCCCGAGGTTCGATCCCACACAAGGAATCTATGTCCCCGTTGAGGAGTCCGCAAAGGACCGGGTTCAACAACCCTTCCCTCACCAAGTTTACCGCACGGGCCTAACTTGGTTCTCCACTATCACAAAGAATGAATACAAGATTCGTTGGGGCTTCTCACAATCTGAGGCTCCCACCACAATTACAATTGCAAATCACAAAGATTAACTCAAGCCACAGATCACAAAGATTCACAAAGTGCAAGAGACCAAACCGGGAGCCTAAGCGCGATGTTCTTCCTCTTCTCCACCTCACTAAACCCTAATCCACTCAAGAATTAGTTTTAGAGGGAAAGTAGGCAAGAAAGAGGCTCAAGAATGCTCCAAGTTTTGCTGTGGCGGCGCTAGGGTTACAGGTTATTCAAAGTGAAGTCGGGGGTCCCCTTTTTATAGGGGTCCCGAGCCCAAACTGCTGATATCAGCAAAAGGGCGGATTAGTCCGGCCTCAGGCCCGGACTAGTCCGGCCTAGGGGACCACTGACCTCTGTCAGGTCCCGACAACTGTCACGATGATCGTCACGCTACCCGCCAAATCTTCAAATTCAAACGGTCACATAGACACGGACTAGTCCGCCCTACAGCGGACTAGTCCGTTCTCACACAGAACCTTTTGTTCCGTGGAAAAAGTCTGGAGGTGCGGACTAGTCCAGCCACCCAGGCGGACTAGTCCGGCCTCCCAGACTTAGTCGCAAAACCTCTCTTCACTTAGCAACACGGACTAGTCCGGCCCATGGACGGACTAGTCCGATCTCACTCAAAACCTTTTGGTCCGCCCCAAAACGGACAAGTCCGCTCTCCTGGACTTAGTCCCGAATCTTCACCCTATGGGTACCACGGACTAGTCCGTCCCACTACGGACTAGTCTGAAGTCACACAGGACCTTTTGGTCCGTGCCAAAACGGACTAGTTTGCCCAGGAGCGGACTAGTCCGGCCACTCAGGCGGACTGGTCCGGCCCTCCTGCCAGACTACTCTAACTTCAACTCTCAAAGGGGTATCTACCTAAACCACCACTCTTGGGCTCCTAACTTGATCTCTTTGCACTTTACGCACACACCCTCCTATTTCTACGGCTAGTCCAACCCAACAGGCTAGAAACCCTAGTTTCTACGCTTCGAGTCGACTCCGTTTCCTTCCTTTTCCTTTTTGAGGGTTTGCGTCTCTGATCGAGTCCACACCTGTGCTAAGGATCACTTGAGCTCATTAGAAACTTAATTGTCGTCATAAATCATCCAAAACCCACGGGGAACCTAGATGCACTTTCAATCTCCCCCTTTTTGGTGATTGATGACAACACATCAAGTCCTTCACAATTAAGAGTATAAATTTGGTTTTCATAACATGTGTGCGTATGATAGACTCCCCCTCAATGTATGCAACATGTAAAAGAGGTGGAGGAGATCTTTCATACCCACATACATTATGGTGGGGTGCCTACGTGATGTGCTCAACAATTGTGACAAGATATAAAGAACATCAATATTATCACAAGATAGACAATGAGAGCATCATATTGAAATTAAGCAATAGTAACATGTCTTGCACAAAAGAGGTGGAGGAGATCTTTCATACCCACACACGTTATGGTGGGGTGCCTACGTGATGTGCTCAACAATTGTGACAAGATATAAAGAACATCAATATTATCACAAGATAGACAATGAGAGCATCATATTGAAATTAAGCAATAGTAACATGTCTTGCACAAAAGTAAACATCCAACATCCAAGTAGCATAAATATATTACAAGACAAGTCCAAAGGCACAACACAAAAGACTAACTCCCCCTAACTCTCCCCCTTTGGCATCAAGGCACCAAAAAGGAAAAGAAGGGGAACTAGGACCTAAAAGCTAGTCCTCGTCCTCGTCACTGCCACTCTCCGTGGCCTCGGGGTCCGTGACATCCTCATCATCATCGGCATTGTCGTCGTCGTCGTCGGAGGTCGGTGCGGAGGTACCCTCCGTCTCACCCAAGAGTGTCAACTCATCGGGGGTGAGAAGTGGGTACAGAGTGAGCTCATCATCGGAGGCCTCAGGGCTCATCAGGATCTCGAGCTTGTCGCAGATCTTCCTCACGTACCGCTCAGTCCTCTGAGCTCGCACCTCGGCTTTGCGGCATGAGGTGAAGATGGACCGAAGAAACTTGAGGACTCCGCTGCTAGAGGAGCCCGCCGAGTGCTGAGACGGAGGTGCAATGGAAGGAGGCACCTCGGAGCGGAAGGATGGCTCCGCATTCTTCCTCCAGGCAGGAGTCGGGACAGCAGGTGGCATCTGGGGTCGGAGAGGCTGGTGAGTGGTGTCCTTCACAAACACGAGCCCGGACACCTTCTCTATCAGGCACATTATGTAAGGGGCATAGCCACAGGAACGGTTGGGTGTGTGTGAGATGTTGTAGATATCATCGAAGATGTAATCCACAAGGTTGAACATCTCATGTCCATCAATGAGAACCAACAGGTGCCTGAGGTGACCCTGGATGATCCCCGCATCCCCTTCTTTAGGAGCCACCGTCCTCCTAAGAATCCTGTTAAGGATGCTGTAGAAGGGAAGGATGTTTCTGGCCAATCCAGCTTCATAGCGGACGTGAGGAGGGTACATATAGCTCATGTCATCCCTGTCCATAGCCTTGAGATTGGAGATAATGATCTCATGGTCCAGGTGACTCTCCAGTCCAAGTGCCTGAGCAAAGACCTCGAAGGTGGCATAGTATTGCTCACCGTTGGTCATTCAAGTGATGGCTCGGTCGCCATGAGTGTGGAAGTGAACTGTGGTATAAAACTGTATGATAACCTCCTCATTCCAGTCATACTTGAATCCAAGAATGTCTTTGATCCCGTGGCACTCAGCTGCCTCAATCACTGCGTCAAATGCCTCGTGTTTCTTCTTAGCCATATATGCCTAGTCCACCCATTGAGCCTGGATCACTGGCTTCTTCATTGCCTGATAGACTGTGCAATAGTAATCGCAATGGAAGTCACACCAAAATCGAGGGTCAGCGGTGGACCTCTCATACCTATAGACATTCTCATCTCTGAGCCTCCTGGCCTTCTCAGCTCCCTTTCCTTTGAACACATTTGCAGCCAAGGCGGGCTGCCTATTGGGGTTTCGCGCTGGACTGTGCATCTTGAGAGGGCCAATTGCCTTGGCCTTCCCTTTCTCTCGGATCACTACCCCTCCAGCTGCCTTCTTGGCTGGCACCTTGACAGCTGGCTTTTTCTTCTTCGGCTCGACTGGAGCCAGAGCCTTTCCCTTCTTGGGGTCACGCTCGACCCTAGGCTCAGCTGCCCCTTGGGCTTGCTCCTTGCCCTTAGCCTTCTCGCCAATGGTGACGAGCTTCTTCCTCTTGGGGGCATTGGCCTCTGCGGCCCTGGAATTGTGAGCCTCTCTTTCTTCTCTCTTCTTCTTCCGTGCCTCACGGAGAGAGTCTTCAGTAGCACGAGCAATGGCTTCATCCTCGTTGTAGACAGTTGCGGCTACTCTGGAAGCTTCAAGTGTCTTCAGCCGCCGTTCTTCCTTTGCTTTATGCGCCTCGATGAGGGCAGCCTTAGTTCTTGCCTCAATGATTTAGGCTTTGGTGCGTGCCTCCCGGGGATCTCTGGGAGGGGGAGGCACTTCAGCACCCATCTCCTCGATGCGGCGCCGATAAGTCTCAACTCGATCCTCCTCGCCCGCAGGGTTGGAACTCGGAAGATTGCGCTCGAAATCCGACATCGTGCTAAAAACACAACGAGAAGAGGACATAAGAGACCAAGGGTGTGAAATATTGCGGAAGGAATCTCAAGAAATAGCTAAGATTAGGGTTTGCCCTGTGCAAAATGGACTTGTCCGCCTTAGGGGCGGACTAGTCCATCGGCGGACTTGTCCGCCAGGGCCGGACTAGTCCGGGTTTCACAGGATGAACCCTAACCCTAACAATTTTTTTGAAAAAATCTTCAAATCAACGCGCAATACTTCTAGAATATGATCGCAAGAATGTATGGAGCAACATTAATGAAGGTACTCCTATCAAAAACTCCAAGAATCAAAAATGAGAGGAATTTTTGAAAAGAGGGAAATACCTCCTCAAATCTGAAGAAATCGACGAGATCGGAGTAGGAAAGCGTCGAAGAAGTGCGGGGAAACGATCCCACACTCCTAAAGGCTTCAATGCGCGGATTGGATGCGAGTTTTGGTGGTTGGAGCGAAAAATTGCCGACGGGGCGGTTGCTTGCGCGCGGGAGAGAGAGAGAGGCGAGTGTGAGAGGAGAGAAGAGGGGTCTGGGCCGCCCCTGGGGGTTTAAGTCCCCAAGGGCCGGACTAGTCCGGTACCAGGGCGGACTAGTCCGGTGTGCGGACCAGCCGCGTACTAGTCTGCCTCCGGACTTGTCCGGCCTTAGGGCGGACTAGTCCGGTCCTACTGGGCTGAAGTCAATATATATGAGTTTATGCCCACAACTATAGGTCCTTTTGGACAAATATGCATGAAAAACATTATACACATGATCATAAGGTAATATACAATAAACCATGACCATGTTCTATAAGAAAATAGTTTTTCAAGTATTTTTGAAGAGAATCAAGATAGAGAAGAGTTTTTTTTGAAATATAGCTCAAAATATATGAGGAATATGGTTTAAGCCACATTCCTAGAATCCAAAATGTTGAGCTCACTTCTTAGCTCACAGAAACGCTTCTCATCAAGAGGCTTGGTGAAAATATCCGCAAGTTGATGTTCCGTCCTCACATGAGAAATCACAATATCTCCCTTCATTGAGTGATCTCTCAAGAAATGGTGTCGTATGTCTATGTGTTCGGTCCTAGAATGCTCCACCGGATTATGGGCTATCTTGATGGCACTCTCGTTGTCACACAAGAGTGGAATGTTGCGCAAGTTTATCCCATAATCCCTAAGTGTTTGTCGCATCCAAAGAAGTTGCGCACAACAACTTCCGGTTGCAACATATTCCGCTTCGGCGGTGGATAGAGTAATAGAGTTTTGCTTCTTAGAGGACCAAGACACTAGAGATCGACCCAAGAATTGGCATGTACCCGATGTGCTCTTCCTATCAACTTTGCACCCCGCATAGTCCGCATTGGAATATCCAATGAGGTTAAACTTAGATCCTTTGGGGTACCAAAGTCATAGGGTTGGTGTGTGTACTATATATCTTACGATCCTCTTAACAGCGGTCAAATGACACGCCTTAGGTGCCGCTTGAAAGCGTGCACACATACACACACTTAGCATGATATCGGGCCTAGATGCACAAAGATATAACAAGGAGCCAATCATGGAACGATATACCTTTTGGTCCACACTTGGACCATCTTCGTTGAGGTCTAGGTGTCCATTCATTGCCATAGGAGTCTTAATGGGTTTGTCCTTGTCCATGTCAAACTTCTTCAATATGTATTGAGTGTACTTTGTTTGACTTATGAACGTGCCTTCTTTGAGTTGCTTGACTTGGAAACCTAAAAAGAACTTCAACTCCCCCATCATGGACATCTCAAATCTTTCCATCATAATCTTTGAAAACTCATCACAAAACACTTTGTTAGTAGAACCAAATATAATGTCATCGACATATATTTGGCACACAAAAAGATCATCATTGAAGTGCTTTGTAAATAGAGTGTAATCAGCTTTTCCTATCTTAAAACCATTCTCAATTAGAAAGTCTCTAAGACACTCATACCAAGCTCTAGGAGCTTGTTTGAGGCCATAGATTGCCTTACACAATTTGAAGACATGGTTTGGGAATTCTTGATCTTCAAAGCCCGGTGGTTGCTCCACATATACTTCCTCTTTGATTGGGCCATTTAGGAACGCACTCTTGAAGTCCATTTGATAGAGCTTAAAATCATGGTGAGTAGCAAAGGCAAGTAATATTCGAATTGACTCTAACCTAGCTACTGGAGCAAAGGTTTCATCAAAATCCAAAACTTCGACTTGTGAGTACCCCTTGGCCACAAGTTGTGCCTTGTTCCTTGTCACAACACCATGTTCATCTTGCTTGTTGCGGAATACCCACTTGGTGCCCACAACATTCGCTTGTGGACGCTTGACAAGTTCCCAAACTTTGTTCCTCTCGAAGTTGTTAAGCTCCTCTTGCATGGCCAGCACCCAATCCAGATCTCTCAAGGCATCTTCAACCCTATGGGGCTCCAAAGAAGAGACAAAGGAGTAATGTTCACAAAAGTTTGCAACACGAGAGCGAGTGATTACCCCTTTAGTAATGTCTCCTAGTATGTTGTCAACAGGGTGATCCCGTTGAACATTTTGATGAACACGAGGATGCAGAGGTTGAGCTCTTGAATCATTTGCTTCATCTTCTTCACTTTGGTCTCCCCCTTGATCCATGCCTCCCCCTTGATCTTCATTCCCATTATCACTTTGGGGAGCATCTAGTGGATCTTCAACTTGTCCAATAGGGGTTTGACCTACTCCATGGTGTGGACGGTCACTTGGGCTTTGAGATGGTTCTTGTGGGCGAACATCTCCAAGTTTCATTCTCCTTAGAGCTTCTAGTGGAGGTTCCTCTTGATCAAGGGCATGTTGATCAACTTGCTCCACTTGAGAGCCATTGGTTTCATTAAACACCACTTCACGTGCTATTTCAACAATTCCGGAGGATTTGTTGAATACACGGTATGCATGAGTGTTTGAGTCATATCCAAGCAAGAAACCCTCATCGGACTTTGAAGCAAACTTCGAAGTCCTAGGCTTCTTGTTGAGGATATAACACTTGCTACCAAAGACACGAAAATAAGAAACATTGGGTTTCTTACCAACGAGAAGCTCATAAGGAGTCTTCTTGAGGAGGCGATGAAGGTACAATCGGTTTACGGCATGGCAAGCGGTGTTAACCGCTTCCGCCCAAAACTGGTTCCGATGTTTTGTACTCATCAAGCATCGTCCTTGACATCTCAATAAGCGTCCTATTCTTTCTTTCGGCAATTCCATTTTGTTGAGGAGAATAGGGAGTGGAAAACTCATGCTTGATGCCCTCCTCATCTAGGAACTCTTCTACTTGCATGTTCTTGAATTCGGTGCCATTATCACTCCTTATAGCCTTTATCCTTAAGGTGAACTCATTTTGAGCTCTCCTTAGGAATTTCTTGAGGACACCGTGGGTTTCACTCTTATCATGCAAGAAGAACACCCATGTATATCTAGAGAAGTCATCAACGATGACTAGACCATACTTGTTGCCACCAATGCTAATATAAGCAATGGGGCCAAAAAGATCCATGTGGAGCAACTCCAAAGGTCTAGTTGTCGTCATGACATTCTTAGAGGGGTGTTGAGCTCCTACTTGCTTTCCGGCTTGGCACGCACTACATGGCCTATCCTTTTCGAACACCACATCCTTTAGGCCACGAACGTGCTCTCCCTTAAGGAGCTTTTGAAGGTTCCTCATTCCAACATGGGCTAGCATCCTATGCCAAAGCCATCCCATGTTGGTTTTAGCCATTAAGCATGTGTCAAGTTGAGCTTTATCCGTGGTAAAGTCCACAAGATAGAGCTTTCCCTTGAGCACTCCCTTAAAGGCTATCAAGTCATTACCTTCTCTAAGGGTGCTCACACCCTCACTAGTAAATATACACTTATATCCCTTATTACATAGTTGTGATATGGATAGGAGGTTATAGTCTAGGGAATCGACATGCAAAACATTGGATAGAGTATGCGAAGAGGAAATAGAAATTTTACCCGAGCCAAGGATTTTCCCTTGGCTATTGTCCCCAAAGAAAATTCCTTCACTTGGGTCCTCGTTCTCCTCATACTCTATGAACATGCTCCTCTCTCCGGTCATGTGGTTAGTGCACCCACTATCGAGCACCCATTTGGATCCACCGGAGGAGTATGCCTACAAAACAAGATTATTCCTTCCTTTTAGGTACCCAAGCAGAGTTGGGTCCTTTGACGTTAGTAGTGAGGCATTTGGGCACCCACACGCAAGGCTTGGGGCTCTTGCGGAGTGGCCCGACATATCTAGCAAACACCTTGCCATATTTGTTCCTCATAAGCACATAAGAAGCATCAAAATCATGAAATAGAGGATGCGGTTCATATTTAGGCATTTTGTTGCTAGTGGATGTGTTCTTCTCAATTTTAGTTGTAGATGAACTTCCCTTAACAAAGACAATCATGTCTTTGCCATACTTGGAGGTTTTGGCATTGTGCCTACCACTTCTAGTATAGCCAAGACCATCCTTGACATGGGGAGGTCTTGTGTTGGTGTATGCACTTCGTGCATACGCCACCTTCTCCTTGTCAAAGATGGCACCCTTAGGTGCTTGCTTGCCTTGCACTAAGTTTAGTTCATCCTTAAGTTTAAGGATTAAGTTAGAGCACTTGCAAGGCGTGGTTGCATTGGATGAGGCCTTTGAGGAGGTTGAGCTCTTGGAGGAAGAGGCTACATTGTTCTTAAGGGACCCAACTTGAGTCTCAAGGATCTTGTTAACTTTTGTCAAGTTCCCAAGTTCATCCTTGAGCTCAATTGATTTCTCCTCAAGGCTTGAACACATTTTCTTGCTTAGAGCAAGTTCGTGTTCCAATGCCTTGCTCTTCTCTCTTTCAAGCTCAAGGAGCTCATTAAGCTCTTGACATCTCTCCTTTTCAAGGATGAGCATGTCCTCTTGTCTGTTGATGAGCTCCTCCTTCTCAAAGATCTCATCCATAAGCAACTTCATCCTACGCAAGGTGCTTTTGCTTATGTCCTTAAACATGTGCTCATTTTCACTAGCGCTATCAATTCATCATGAGAGGAAATGGAGGAGGAGGAGTGAGATGTTATCTTTCTCCTTCCCTCCTTTGCCATAAGGCAAGTTGGTTTGTAGTCGTTGTTGAGGTTGGGGAAGAGCTTGCTTCCCTTGGAGCTCCTCCCGATGGCTATGGTGGCCATCTTCTCCTCTTCTTCGGAGGAGGAGGACTCATCGTTAGAGTCCCACTCCTTGCCCAAGTGTGCTTGTCCGGAGGGCCTCTTCTTCTTGAAGAACTTCTTATCTTGAGGCTTGCCCTCCTTTTTCTTCTTCACTTCTTCATGGGGGCAATCAACTATGAAGTGGCCATACTCGCCACAATTGTAGCAAGCCCTCTTGTTTTTGGGACTTGCCTTTTCTTTGCCTTTTCCTTCATGCTTGTATTCTCCTTTTCTTCTCCTCATCATCCTCTTGAAGTTGTTGATGAAGAAGGACTCTTCCTCATCGGTGTCAAGGCTCTCCTCATCATCTTCCATTTGCTCTTTTGGGGAGGATGTTGCTTTAAACGCAACATTCTTCATCTTCGAGGCGGTGAATCTTTGAAGGTCGTTGTAGAAGAGCGCCTCCTTTTCCATGATCTCGTGATTGATGATCCTTCCAAGGACCTCTTCCGAGGTCATTTTGGCCAACCCTGGACTTTCTCGGATCATGGAGCATAAAGAGACGTTCCTAGGCATGAATGCCCAAATCATTCTCTTCACCACCTCGTGGTCCGTCCACTTGGTACAGCCGTAAGATCTACTCTTGTTGATGAGTATCTTTAGGCGGTTGTACATCTCTTGGGGAGATTCACCATCCATAATGGCAAACCTCCCGAGCTCTCCTTCAATGAGTTCAATCTTTGCTTCCTTGACGACTCGGTTGCCTTCATGAGCCGTCTTGAGAGTGTCCCAAATGTCTTTGGCCACCTCAAGTCCATCCACTCGGTTGAACTCATCTCTTGAGAGGGATGAGATGATCACTCCGGCCGCTTGAGCATTGCGGTGAAGGAGCACGGCTTGCTCCGGAGTGATATCTTCTTCATTCTTAGGGATGTGCACCCCGGTCAACACAATTTGCCATAGTGAGGGATTGAGTGACACAAGGTAGATCTTCATGTTGTGCTTCCACATCCCGTAGTCAGTTCCATCGAATTGGGGAGGTTTCCCCAATGGGATGGAAAGGTAGTGGTTGTTGGCGGCAATGCGTTCATAGTTGAACCCTTGTCGGTTGTAGTTGACTCCGCCACCACCACTTGATGAGCTTGACGGATCAACCGCAGCAATCTTCAGCTTCTCCCGGAGCTTCGCCTTGAGCTGGCGAGTCTCCTCATCATCGGTTGGCTTGTCTTGATAAGCCATTGTCTCCTCACGTGTCGGTTGAGAATCATTGGTCGACACCTCTTCAAACACCACTCCGGCCATCTCTCCGAGTTGTTAGACTCTTTGTGGAGAGTCCCGCTCTGATACCAATTGAAAGTTGCCTAGAGGGGAGGTGAATAGGCTAATCGACCTGCAAATGACTTAATAAAACAAGATTAAATTACAGGGGGCGGACTAGTCCGGTAAGCCTGCGTGAAGATCCCTAAAAAGTGTTTCTAGCAAGTTTTAAGGCGATTTTCTCGAGGCTACAGGTGAGGATATGGTTATTTCAAGTTTAGCAACTACCAACACAAGTATATGACTAAGAGGAACAAGTTTATAGCAATATGAAGCACGAGACAAAACTAGCAACCCTAGAACAAAATATTCGATAAACGAAATGCGAAGAACACGGAGACAGAAGGATTTTATCCCGAGGTTCGATCCCACACAAGGAATCTACGTCCCTGTTGAGGAGTCCACAAAGGACCGGGTTCAACAACCCTTCCCTCACCAAGTTTACTGCACGGGCCTAACTTGGTTCTCCACTATCACAAAGAATGAATACAAGATTCGTTGGGGCTTCTCACAATCTGAGGCTCCCACCACAATTACAATTGCAAATCACAAAGATTAACTCAAGCCACAGATCACAAAGATTCACAAAGTGCAAGAGATCAAACCGGGAGCCTAAGCGTGATGTTCTTCCTCTTCTCCACCTCACTAAACCCTAATCCACTCAAGAATTAGTTTTAGAGGGAAAGTAGGCAAGAAAGAGGCTCAAGAATGCTCCAAGTTTTGCTGTGGCGGCGCTAGGGTTACAGGTTATTCAAAGTGAAGCCGGGGGTCCCCTTTTTATAGGGGTCCTGAGCCCAAACTGCTGATATCAGCAAAAGGGCGGATTAGTCCGGCCTCAGGCCCAGACTAGTCCGTCCTAGGGGACCACTGACCTCTGTCAGGTCCCGACAACTGTCGCGACAATCGTCACGCTACCCGCCAAATCTTCAAATTCAAATGATCACATAGACACGGACTAGTCCGCCCTACAGCGGACTAGTCCGTTCTCACACAGAACCTTTTCTTCCATGGAAAAACGGACTAGTCTGGAGGTGCGGACTAGTCCGGCCACCCAGGCGGACTAGTCCGGCCTCCCAGACTTAGTCACAAAACCTCTCTGCACCTAGCAACACGGACTAGTCCGGCCCATGGACGGACTAGTCTGATCTCACTCAGAACCTTTTGGTCCGCCCCAAAACGGACAAGTCCACTCTCCTGGACTTAGTCCCGAATCTTCACCCTAGGGGTACCACGGACTAGTCCGTCCCACTACGGACTAGTCCGAAGTCACACGGGACCTTTTGGTCCGTGCCAAAACGGACTAGTTTGCCCAGGAGCGGACTAGTCCGGCCACTCAGGCGGACTAGTCCGGCCCTCCTGCCAGACTACTCTAACTTCAACTCTCAAATGGGTTTCTACCTAAACCACCACTCTTGGGCTCCTAACTTGATATCTTTGCACTTTACGCACACACCCTCCTATTTCTATGGCTAGTCCAACTCAACACGCTAGAAACCCTAGTTTATACGCTTCGAGTCGACTCCGTTTCCTTCCTTTTCCTTTTTGAGGGTTTGCGTCTCCGATCGAGTCCACACCTGTGCTAAGGATCACTTGAGATCATTAGCGACTTAATTGTCGTCATCAATCATCCAAAACCCACGGGGAACCTAGATGCACTTTCAGTCAGGAATAAGGCTAGGTTGGTTGCTCAAGGTTTCACTCAAGTTGAAGGTCTAGATTTTGATGAAACTTTTGCTCCTGTTGCTAGATTAGAAGCCATAAGAATTTTGTTAGCTTTTGCAGCATCTAAAGGTTTTAAGCTATATCAAATGAATGTTAAAAGTGCTTTTCTTAATGGCTACATAGATGAGGAGGTTTATATCAAACAACCACCGGGTTTTGAAAATCCAGATTTTCCTAATCATGTTTACAAACTGTCCAAAGCCTTATACGGTCTCAAACAAGCCCCTAGAGCATGGTATGATAGGCTAAAAACATTCTTACTTGAAAAGGGGTTTACCATGGGCAAGGTTGATAAAACTCTTTTTGTGCTTAAACATGGCAATGACTCATTATTCGTTCAAGTGTATGTGGATGATATTATCTTTGGTTGTGCTTCTCATGATCTTGTGTCCAAGTTTTCAGCAATGATGAGTTCCAAATTTGAAATGAGTATGATGGGTGAACTCACTTACTTTTTGGGGCTGCAAATCAAGCACACCAAGGAGGGTACCTTTGTGCATCAAACGAAGTATACCAAAGACCTCCTAAGGCGCTTCAACATGGACAAAAGCAAGCCTCTTCGGACACCAATGGGAACAGCAACAACACTTGAACTTGATGAAGATGGTGAACCCGTGGATCAAAAAGAATATAGAAGCATGATCGGATCACTTTTGTACCTCACGGCATCAAGACCGGACATACAGTTCAGCGTATGTCTTTGTGCACGGTTTCAAGCTTCCCCACGTGCTTCACATCGTCAAGCCGTCAAAAGGATTCTCAGGTACTTACATGGAACTCAAGAATTTGGCATTTTTCTTCCTTCTTCCTCAACCGTTACTTTGAAAGCTTTTTCGGATGCTGATTTTGGGGGTTCTAGGATTGATAGGAAAGTACTTCCGGTGCTTGTCATTTTCTTGGTAATTCTCTTGTTGCTTGGTCCTCTAGAAAACAAAATTCAGTTGCACAATCCACAGCCGAATCTGAATATATAGCTGTTGCTAGTGCTTGCTCACAAATTCTTTGGATTGTTCAAACACTTAAGGACCATGGGGTTGATCTAGATAGTGTTCCACTATTCTGTGATAACATTAGTGCCATTTGCATTGCTAAAAACCCCGTGCAACATTCTAGAACTAAGCACATTGACATTAGGTATCACTTTCTCCGAGATAATATTGAAAAAGAAAACATTGTGCTTCACCATGTAGATACCGAACAACAATTGGCTGACATTTTTACAAAACCTTTGGATTTCACTCGTTTTTGTTACATTCGTAGTGAAATAGGGGTTATGCATCCTCATGGCTTAAATTGAGGGGGAGTTTTTGAAACTTGGGAAGTCTATGTGTGAATCTGAAATTAAAATAATATGAGCATAGTATTTCATATATATATGACTTTGTGATTCCTTTTACATGCTGAAAGTTCTTGCTACATTACTCGTGTTATACATTTTGTAGTTTTTGCCATGTCTAGTAATTGGAATAATTACTTACACTAAATCTGGTCATGGTCGAACTTTCTTGCTGTTTTGAACTTGTTACATGTTCACAAGTGCTTTTAATCATTAAGAATTCATCAAGTAATCAACTCAAATGTTGAGTTTTTATGAACAAATATAAATTGAGAAAAGATCAAGAGAATATGCATGCATCGCACTTCTTCTTTTGAGATGGCTTATCATTGAACTTAGATTTGAACTTGGAAGAAGTTGTGTATGACTAAAACCATGTCCTTAAGCTTCTGATTGTCAAATGACATAGGTTTGGCTTGGTTGGTTAGAATAAGGCAGATACGCATATAATCTCTTGCAAATATCATATGATCTAAATTTATGCTTTGAAAAATAATAAAATGCAGCAACTAGTGTCATGCTTTCAGGTTTTGAAATAGTTAAGTTTGTGAGATCATGACTTGCTTAAATTGAAAATTACATTTGATCTCTAGCATGGCTTACACTACTTTATGTATTTCATTGATGTGATAATGTAAGGTACTTGATAGTATGACTTGGATGAGCTTTGTTTATATGTATATGTTATAATATGCTCATAACAACTAAAGGGGGAGAGATAATTTGTTTACATCTCATGACTTGCTGAATACATTGTCAAAAGGGGAGAGATAAGCATGAAGAGAGAGAGAATATGTGCATAAGGAGAGATAATAAAGGGGGAGAGATAATATGGGATAATTTTTCTTCTCATGTTATTTCTGATTTACAAAAAGGGGAGAAATTGTCTTCGAAACTTTTATGTGAATAAGCCAATGTTTGGATTTTAAATGGTGTTGCCAATGCATTCATCAAGGGGGAGATTGTAAGACCTATGTGTGCTGAATACATTGACTTGTAGTGAATACACTTGGCTTTGATGATAAAAGTTTTGAATATCACCAAAACACCTTTTTATCAAGGTCTGACTCTAGCTCTGAGCTACAGCAAGGTCCGACGGTAGGTCCGGCTTGGTTTGGGTAGCTCCGGTTACGTTCGATGCTAGGTCCGACTTCTTGGTAAGGTCCGACCAGCTTTGGTAAGCTCCGGTGAGCTTTATTTTTAGCTCCGGCATGTCTTTGATAGCTCAAGCATATATTTGATAGCTCCGGCATGCTTTTGCTAAGCTCCGACGTACTTTGTCTAGCTCCGGTTTTGGTTTGACTAGTTTTGACTAGTTTTTGGTAAGCTCCAGTGCTAGGATCTACTAGTTTTGGTAAGCTCCGGCAGGTGCTTCATTGTACTAGTAAGCTCCGGGTCAAGCTCCGGCTTGTTGTGGGATGGTCTGGAACTTGACCGAAGTGCTTCTGCTTTTTATTTGCATTGTTTCGTACTTGCTTTACATGATTGGAAAGATTGCTTAGTACTCATTTGCTAAGTTTTTGGTGCATTTCGGATGATATGACTTATATCGTTTTGCTATACTTTGCAACATGCTTATGTGAGGCTCTCACGTAAGGTGTTGTGTTCAGAACTAACTTGAGTCAAGTCGAGGACTTGGGCTCGTATGGATTGGTGGTTTATTCATGTGCAGGTGTTGCTTGAGTTCAAGACATGGCTGGTGACGGGATCCATTGGACTAGTCTCAGGGAGGAGATGAGGTTCCAACAACCAAATTCAGGAAGAATTGTGGTTGAGCTGATCAGGAGGTTGCGCAGCATGATTGTATCAAGAACAATGCATATGAAGGTATCGTGGACGTCATTGGAAGATGTTTGCACGTATGCAAGGAGTGCATGGACGTGGCTACATGGTTCCAAGACGTGATGAAGAGATGTGGACATAAAGAATTGTCGGAAAGGTCCAACCGACTAGGTTATGGACTCAGGCTGCGGCTGAGTCGGGTTTGACTCAAATATGGAATGATTTGAGTTGGTTATGATAGGATTTCCTGTGGGTCACGAATTTGAGTTGTTTAGGAATGTTGGATACGTTCCTAAGGTGTTTGGAAGTCTTAAGATTGCTTCTATCTGCGTATAGAAGAATCTTGAGCAGTTATGGAAAGTTACGATTCGTGATCTGAGTAGGATTGGAGTCCTAGTTGGTATTGGGTTGGCCTAAGGGCTGGATATATAAGCAAGGGAGCCCAGAGCTCGTGGAGGACGACTTTGGGGCTGTTCCTCTTGTGTTCTATTGAATAAAATTCGTAGTTTGAAGGAACTTTTGTGCCTTGTTCGTCCGACTTGTTCCAGACAAGTTTTACTCGTCGAGTTTCTGGATAGCACTACCTTTCGTCGGTGGTTTTATCATAACTCGAGTTGTACTAATCCAATTGACGTGATTCTTTTTGGGTTGTCTTCACAACTTGATTGTCTATCATTTGTAAAAATTTCACGGTCATTGGATTTGTGGTCTATGATCTACACGAGTTTCTTTGTAGCGTTCCAGAACTGTTTTTTCTCGGGTAGGGCAGATTGACCATTGTTTGATCTTTCAATCATAACTTGAGTTTTTCTTGACGGATTTGAGTGATTCTTTTTGTGTTGTCTTCGTGACTTGATTCTATATTATATCTATCACTTTTGTCATGATGAAACACGTTTAGATTAGTCTCGCACACGATTTCTTTAACAGATCATTTTTCTGCCGAAAGGGTTTGGGGTTTAATTGTTTCCGCTGCGTAAGATTTTTAAATCTACCATTCACCCCCCCCCCCCTCTGGTAGCTTTTCACGTGCTCTTCGATCCTACAGAAGCTTTCGTCGAGAGTTCGTCAACTTTAGCATTGTTGAGACGCTGGACATTGCAAAGGTCCAGGACGTGGAAATCCTTCTGGACCTTCTGGACTTCAAGGAGGTAAGCAACAAGTTGAGGGTTGTTGCAACTGCATTCACCTTTGACTTGCTTGATAATGAGTTGTGAGTCACCCTTCACCAGCAACTGCTTGATGCCATATGACAGCGCCACCTTGAGTCCGTAGATGAGAACTTCATACTCCGCCATGTTGCTAGTTGCCTTGAAGTCAAGGTGTACCATGTACTTGACCTTCTCCCCGATCGGAGCGAGGAGAAGGATTCCCACTCTAACCCCCTGTTTTTGCACGGAGCCGTCAAAGTAGAGAGTCCAGTGAGGCTTGGTGAAGACCAGGACTTTGGGTTCCGAGATCTGCTCATTGTGGCCCCCTGGATTTGATGAAGAAGGGGTCCACTCCGCCACGAAGTCAACCAATGCCTGACTCTTGATAGCATGTCGGGGCAAGAATTCGAGATCGAACGCTGCCAGCTCCGCTGTCCACTTTGCAATATTTCTCGTAGAATTAGGATTATGCAGTATAGCACGCAGTGGATAGGAGGTTACCACTGATATCTTGTGGGCCTGGAAGTAGTGATGAAGATTCCATGAGGCAATAAGAACCGGATAGGGCAGCTTATGCACCTCAATGTATCGAGTCTTGTCATTGTGGACTACTTCACTGATGAAGTACATTGGTCGTTGGACAGTCCAGACCTTCTCGGAAGGTCCCAGAGCTTCTTCTTTATCAATCTGGACCCTCCCGGAGGGGTCGGGACCTTCTTGTTGAGCTTCCCGGACCCTCCCAGAGGGGTCCCGAACTTCTTCTTTGGTTGTGAGAACTCTCTCGATTGAGAGATGTTGATCCTCTGACAGCTCGCCTTGAGGATCCGCGTCTGGGGGCTGGGACCCAGACTCGCCTTTAGGTAGCTCCGGACCCTCCCGGAGGGGTCTGGGCTCCTGAACTGTAGTTGGCTCTGGTCTTTCCGTGACCAGGACCATGCTGACAACCTCCGTAGTTGCCAAAATATAAAGCAAAAGAGGCTCACCAGGATTCAGAGCTACCAGTATTGGTAGTGTGGTGAGGAGCTGCTTGAGCTCTTGGAATGCCTTTTCTACTTCTTCAGACCAATGGAATGGTCCGGACTTCCTGAATAACTTGAAGAAAGTAAGCGCCCATTCTACCAGTCTCGAGATGAACCGGCTGAGCGCAGCTAGACATCCAGTTAGCTTTTGGACATTCTTGATGCGGGTTGGGGGCCGCATGTCTTTAGTAGCCTTGATCTTCGCCGGGTTTGCCTCAATTCCTCAGTTAGTCACCAAGAATCCAAGTAGCTTCCCAAAGCTAACCCCGAAGACACATTTGTCCGGGTTTAGCTTGGTGCGTGTTATACGCAGCTTGTCGAAGACTGCTTGCAAGTTGTCAAGGAGTGATTCCTTGTTCTTCACCTTGATGACGATGTCATCGACGTAAACTTCCACCAAGTCTCGGATGAGCTCTCCAAATGTTTTGTGCATGGCTCGCACAAAAGTTGAAGCAGCATTTTTGAGACCGAAAGGCATGGCAGTATAACAATACAACCCATCTACTATTATGAAGGCAGTATACTTTTCATCTTCCCTAGACATTTGGATTTGATGATATCCCGAGTATGCATCTAGGAAACACAATAGTTCGCACCTGGAGGTGGAATCCACTATCTGGTCTATCCTAGGTAGTGGAAATGGGTCTTTTGGACATGTCTTATTCAAGGTGGTGTAGTCGATACACATCCAAAGCTTCCCGCTGGCCTTGGGTACAACGACTGGGTTTGCCAGCCATCGTGGATGATGAACCTCCCGGATGAAACTAGCTTCGAGCAACTTCTTGATTTCTTGTCTGATGAAGTTCTGTTGCACTGATTGCTTCCGGGGCTTCGGGTGTATTGGCCGCGCGTTGGGATATATCTTCAGGTTGTGCTCAATCACCTCCCTAGAGATCCCAGGCATCTGTCATGGCTGCCATGCAAACATGTCGTCACTCGCCCGGAGGAAAGTGATGAGCGCGAGTTCCTATTTGTTGTCCAGACCTCCCGATATACGGGTGGTCTGGGCAGCATCAGAACCGATTTGGACGACTTTGACGGGAATGTCGGTGTCGCTGCTTGGCTGCACGCGAGTTGCAGAGGTTGAGCCTCGATAGCGAGAGCTCGGAGGTTGAGAAGCTTGCTCCTTGTCGGGTGCTTCTTCTTGCGCTGTTGCAAGCGCGTGGAGTTCTTCCAATGCAGTTACTCTCGCAGTGCGATCTCTGCGGATCCGGAGAACGCCTGACGGTGTCGGCATCTTCAACACCAGGTAGCCGTAGTAAGTTGCGGCCATAAACCTATACAGGGCTGGGCTGCCTAGGATGGCGTTGAAGGGTAGGCTAATGTGCACCACGTCGAAGACCAGCTTCTCGGTCCTGTAGTTCTCCCGAGTCCCAAAGGTCACTGGGAGTGTAGTTGATTCGAGAGGAGAAATAGCTCCCGGACCTACTCCGGAGAAGGGACGTGAGGGGCGAAGGTTCGAGAGCTTCAGTTGGATCTTCACGAACGCTTCATAGCTGAGGAGGTTGAGCACCGCACCTCCATCCACCAAGACATGATAAAGTTGGACATTATTGATGGTAGGAGAAACCATCAACGGTAGTTGACCAGCTCCGATCATGTTTCTCGAGCAGTCTAAAGCATCGAAAGTGATGGGAGTATTCATCCACTTCCGATGGGGTACTGCCTTGGTGGTGGGAGCTGTGGCAGACATCTCCCGACGCATGGTCTTGAGGATGCGGCGGGAGGTGATATCCCAGGACCCTACATATATGGTATGGAGAATCTTCCAGCGCTCATTGTCGGAGATGTTAGAATCTTCATTGATGGTGTTGTACACATCCTTTAGAACCTTCTTAGGGTCCTGGAAGCCTAGCTCCTGATCATCCAGAGCTTCGTCAACCTTCTGCTTTCCTATTGCTGGCGGATAGGAGCTTCTTCTCAACGTTTGTTGAAGTGCTCAACCAGGTTATCGACCTCGCAGCAATCCATAAGATTGTGAGTGTCCGTTCTGTGGATCGGATAACACATCTTCTGACCACCCTTGTCTTCACACGATGGTCGAGGACGTTTTTCAGGGTGTGACCCCTGGCATCCCGGAGCTGCTGCTGCAGCAGCAGTAGGCGTGCCGGCCGACGACTTCTTCTTGTCGTTGGACTTTTTCTTCTTTTTTCCACTGCTAGAGGCAATGCCTTTGTAACACCCTCATTTTCATGCATCATACATTGCATACATTCTTATACATGTTTAACACTAATCCACATAAAAAGGAACAAGTTTAAAATGAATTAGAAACAAAACCGCACTTAAGAATTTTGGGAAGTGTGGACTACTCCGATTTCTCTCTGACCTCGCTCAGACTTGTACGTTTTTCCTCGGACTAGTCTGTTTTTCCCTCTAGACACTTTCAGACTTGTCCGGTCCTGTGCGGACTAGTCCGGTGTTCCAAATTCCTTGGAAAAATCACTAAGTCCCTGGACTTGTTCGGTGTTCCAGCGGACTTGTCCGTTTTTCCCTCTGACTAAAGTCGGACTTCTCCGATTTTTTGCCAGACTTGTCTGTTTTCCCCTCTGGATAAGTTCGAACTTGTCCGATGTCCAGTTCGGACTTGTCCGATTTCTCTCTGTCCAACTTTGTACTAATCTGACCCTTTTTGGACTTGTCCGATAAATCGTGACTCTGAGTTAATCTTTTGTTTCATGACTTGTTTCTTGGGTTTTACGTTAAGTGGGCCTAGGGACGTCGTGCCTAACTCTTTTAGAGCCCAGGTGGGACTCTAAACCGGCCTCTACTCATCTCAAACTCGAAATCCATCTAACCCTAGCATGCACCTCTATATAAACAACCCCACCCCTTTGCTTGACATCTATTTGCCACTTTTCCACCCCACCCAAACCCTATCTCGTGAATAGCCACCACCAAGGAGGGAGAAAGAGATCTAGAACAAGAAGAAGAGGAGGAGGAAACGAAAGAGGATCAAGATCTCCGTCAACTTCGTGTTCCTTCTCAACAATTCACCATCAAGTTCTTCATCAACCCTAGATCGTCAAGATCCAAGTGTTACCTCCAAGATCCTTGATTCATTGGAGTTCTAAACACCTGGTATACCTCCTACTTCCTTTTCCTTACGTGAATTCAACCTCAAATCTCCAAAATTCACGTCGATCTAGAAAACCCTAATCTATTGTTCCTGCGCAGTGCGGACTAGTCTAGCCCCCTGCGGACTTGTCCGATTTTGCAATCTAATTTGTGTTGAATTAATTCTAAAATTAGATCGAATCAATTCCAAACCTTTATAAACTTGTTAAATGCTATTAGAACCAGTTATTGATCATTAAAAGCAACTCATTAACCAATTTTGCTTTGCATTTGCATTAATCATGCATGTCATGTCATATTGAGTAATATTTGTACACTCTTTGATTGTAATTCTTGTTTGTATATTTATTGTGCGGATTAGACGGATTTGCGCTAGAGAGTGTCGCGAAGGATCTCCAGCATGAAGAATTTGAAGTATTTGATCCAAACCAAGCCCCAGAGCAAGGCAAGTGTCCTTGTGTGATGCCCGGTTCCGAAAAATGAACCAAGCTAACGTATATGTGTGCTCAGGATGTTCATCACACATACACGAGTGCATTCACAAAAGAGTATACAGAAAATTACTACAGAACAGGATTAATTAACCAAATTTTATTACACAAACCACATTATCCTCAAATACAAGCTCTAATGAATATTAATGACAAGTTCACTAATGCAGCGGAAATAAACTAAATAAGCAACTAAACAGCTAGGCAGCATAAGCAATAGGGTAGCGCAGCTCCATGCAACACCACAGGCAAAGCTGATGGTAGACATGGCCTAGAACTCTGCATTATCGCCATTAAACTCCCAATCCTGACCTGCAACTGTTGGGGGGGGGGGATTGCAAGAGTGAGTACATGTCGTACTCAGCAAGTGTGAAAAGTATGACATGTGGCTGATTCAAATGACGAATATAATAATGGTTAAGTGCTGAAAAGTACAGTAAAACATTTGAAAAGCAATAGGTATTATGTATGTGAAGTAAACCCATCATAAGCTATATAGTAATCATAATACCAGACCATATTCCATATCCATCATCCATATACCAATATCCATATTCAATACCAGAATTCAATTCATAACCATCCATAACCATAATACCAACCATAACCATCCCAAAACCAAGTTCCCTCTAATCATGAAAGTTGTCCAGGTGCTCATAATCGGGAGCACGGCTATCATGATAGTTTTAACACTCTGTAGAGTTTGTACCACTTTACCCACGTGTTTGTGATTTCATCACCTGTCGGCGACTAAAGAACCTCCCTTATGCCAATTACACTTCCTCTGGTGTATGGCCAAGAGATCACAAAATAGCTTTTACAAAGGGATTACTAGCCTATTTAGACCCCACTGAGGTTTCACCGATGGCTATGTCTCCCACAGAGCACATCTTCAATGAAGGGCCCCCTCTTGAGCCATTCGGATCCCAGGGTAGTCCCACCAATCATCAACAAACCCAATCCGACTACCCCTTCCCCGAGCATCCAAAATGGTCCAAATAGCACTAGCAAAGCCCTAATTATTCAGCTACGCCGCACCCATACTTGGCCTCGTGGTGGCACTATAGTTTTGGCTTATTCTCGCATGAAACGGTTCGTAGATCTAAAGCAAGCAAACCACCATATCATCCAACCCATCCACATACCAGGCTTGCTTAGATCACCCATTACCATATCATATTGACCAGTTCACATTAACCAGAATAGCATTAATGCATAATTAAATAGTGTAGTTGTTTTCCCATCCCAATTGATTAAGCGAAGCAAAAAGGTAAAAAGCCCTTCCCGACTCTCTATCATAATTCCAGGTGACAAGGGTGGTAAAACAAAGCTAGTAAACTTCCTATCATAGGATTTCCCATCAAATTGACACGAGCATGCAATTTTGCAAACAAAACAATTACTTTAAAACAGGATCAATATGTTTCAAGGACACTTGCCTTGCTATTGTGATTGATTAGGGTCAAAGCCTTCAAACTCTTGGTGCTGGAGATCCTCTGCGGCACTCTCTAGCGCAAATCCATCTAATCCGCACAATAAACATACAAGACAAGAAACACAATCAAAGAGTGCACAAATATTACTCAATATGACATGACATGCATGATTAATGCAAATGCAAGGTAGAACTTGTTAATAGATTGCTTTTAATGATCACTAATTAGTTCTAATAGATTTTAACAAGTTTATACAGGTTTGGAGTTGATTCAAATCAATTTTAGAATTAATTCGATGCAATTTAACCAGGAAAATCGGACTAGTCTGCAGAAGGCCGGACTAGTCCGCACTTCGCAGAACTAGCGAACTAGGGTTTTCTAGATCGACGTAAATTTGGAGATTAGGTGTTGAATTCTTGTAAGGAAAAGAGAGTAGAAAGCATACCAAGTGTTTAGGACTCCAATGAATCAAGGAACTTGGAGGTAACACTTGGATCTTGATGATCTAGGGTTGGTGATGAACTTGGAGATGAATTGGTGATAAAGAACGAAGATTGGTGGAGATCTTGATCCTCTTTCGTTTCCTCCTCTTCTTCTTCTTGCTTGGGATATTCTCCTCCTTCCTTGATGGTGGCTCTCCACGAACTAGGGTTTGGGTGGGGTGGAAAAGTGGCAAATAGATGTCAAGCCAAGGGGTGGGGATGTTTATATAGAGGTGGAGGCTAGGGTTAGATGGATTTCGAGTTTGAGAGGAGTAGAGGCCGGTTTAGAATCCCACATGGGCTCTAAAAGAGTTAGGCATGACATCCCTAGGCCCACTTAACGTGAAACCCAAGAAACAAGTCATAAAACAAAAGATCAACTCGGAGTCGCGAAATATCGGACAAGTCCGAAAAGGACCAGACTAGTCCGAAGTTGTCCAGAGAGAAAATCGGACAAGTCTGGCCTAAAATCGGACAAGTCCGACTTTAGTCAGAGAGGAAAACGTACAAGTCCACTGGGACACCGGACTAGTCCGGAAAAGTCCAGGGACTTAGCAAATTTTCAAGGATTCATGGAATTTTGGACTAGTCCGCACAAAATCGGACAAGTCCGAAAGTTTCCAGGGGAAAAATTGGACTAGTCCGCAGCAAAAACGGACAAGTTCGTTTTTAGTCAGAGAGAAATCAGACTAGTCCTCAGTAACATCGGACTAGTCTGCACTTTCCTGCATTTTAAGTGCAGTTTTGTTCCATATCAATTTTAAATGCTCCAAATCAATTTTAAACTCATTCCTCTTTATGTGGGTTAATGTTAAACATGTATATGAGTGTATGCAAGGCATGATGCATGAAAATGAGGGTGTTACAAACCTAACCCCCCCCTTAAAATGAATCTCGCCCTCGAGATTCGACGCGGAAGAGAAGAGATAGGGAAATTCCTTCTTGACTTCATCCTCCAATTCCCACGTCGCTTCTTTTTCTGCGTGGTGCTTCCATTGAACTTTACACCATCTAATAACCTTGTTCCTTGTGACCCTCTCCTTAGTTTCCAAGATTTTGACCGGTTGTTCGGCATAAGTCAAATCTTCCTCTAGTTCCAATCCTTCCATGGGCACTTGTTCTTCTGGTACTCTCAAGCATTTCTTGAGCTGGGAAACATGAAAGACATCATGTACGTCTGAAATATGAGTTGGCATCTCCAACTTATATGCTACTTCTCCTCTTTTGTCCAAAATCTTGAATGGTCCAATAAACGAGGTGCTAGTTTGCCTCTTATGTTAAACCTCTTATGACCTCTCATTGGTGACACCTTGAGGTAAACAAAATCTCCTATTTCAAAGGCTAATTTCCTTCTCCTAGTGTCCGCATAGCCCTTTTGTCTTGATTGGGCAGCCCTCAAACTTTCACGAATTATTTGGACTTGCTTTTCGGCTTCTTGCAACACATCTGGACCAAATACTTGAGTTTCTCCTGCCTCATTCCAGAATAAAGGTGTCCTACACTTCCTTCCATATAGTGCCTCATATGGTGACATTTTCAAGCTTGCTTGGTAACTATTGTTGTATGAAAATTCCGCGTATGGCAAGCTTTTGTCCCAACCTTTCCCATGCTTTAAAGCACAAGCTCTCAACATGTCCTCTAAAATCTGGTTGGTCCTCTCGGTTTGTCCATCCGTTTGAGGGTGATATGCCGAACTGAAATTCAACCTCATTCCCAAAGCTTCATGCAATTTCTGCCAAAATCTGGAGGTAAATTGAGAACCTCTATCCGAGACTATCTTCTTCGGTACTCCGTGTCAACATACAATATGCTCCATGTATATTTTGGCCAATTGTGGAGCTGTATATTTGGTCTTCACAGGGACAAAATGAGCTGACTTGGTTAAGCGATCCACAATTACCCAAATTGAGTCGTAACCGGACTGAGTACGTGGTAACCCAACTATGAAGTCCATTCCAATTTCTTCCCACTTCCATTCCGGGATCTTCAATGGTTGCAATAATCCAGCTGTCCTTTGGTGTTTAGTTTTAACTCGTCGGCACACATCACACAATGCAACATATTCGGCTATGTCCTTTTTCATGCTGGCCCACCAATAGCATGTCTTCAAGTCCTTGTACATCTTTGTACAACCGGTATGAATTGAGTACGGCGAGTCATGTGCCTCCTTTAATATTGTCTCCTGAATATGCTTTACATTAGGCACAATGATTCTCTTTCCAAGCCATAAGGTACCATGTTCGTCTTCATCAAATCTGAATTCTCTCCCTTCCTCGGTCGGTTTCCTTGATTTCCTTGATCTCCTCATCTGTGGTTTGTGCTTCTCGAATTTCTTGCTCCAAGGTTGTATTTAACTCCATCATCTCCATTTCATTTACAAATCCGAGGTTCCACCTTTCAAATTCCTTAGATAGCTCAGATGGTAACTCTCGAACTGTGAGTTGATTGCTTACTCCTTTCCGGCTCAAGGCATCAACCACTACATTGGCTTTTCCCGGATGATAGTTGATTCCCAAATGATAATCTTTGATAAGCTCCAACCATATCCTTTGCCTCAAATTTAGATCCGTTTGTGTGAAGATATACTTAATACTCTTGTGATCTGTATAAATTTCACACCTATGTCCAAGGATGTAGTGTCTCCGAATTTTCAATGCATGTACCACGACTGCAAGTTCTAAATCGTGTGTTGGGTAATTCTGCTCATGTTTCTTCAGTTGTCTTGATGTGCAGGCGACCACTTGAACTTCTTGCATCAATACACATCCAAGTCCTTGTCTCAATGTGTCGCAATAAATATCAAAACTCTTGCTCACATCTGGCAATACCAAAATTGGGGTTGTTGTCAACCTTTTATTCAACTCCTCAAAACTATTTTGACAAGCTTGAGTCCATTGGAAAGCCTTTCCCTTCATTAGCAACTCCGTCATAGGCTTGGCTATCTTGGAAAAGTCCTTGATGAACCTACGGTAATATCCAGCCATCCCAAGAAAACTCCTTATTTCCTTTACATTTTGCGGTGGTTCCCACTTCAACACGTCTCTCACTTTTTCGGGGTCAACTGATACTCCTCCTCCTGAGATTATATGACCCAAAAATGACACCTCTCTCAACCAAAACTGACACTTGTTGAACTTGGCATACAATTGATGCTCCCTCAATTTCTGTAGCGTAAGCCTCAAGTGTTCCTCATGTTCCTTCTCATCCTTCGAGTAGATCATAATATCATCGATAAACACCACGACGAACTTATCCAAGTACTCCATGAAGACCTTATTCATGAGGTATATAAACTAGGCAGGCGCATTTGTCAATCCAAAAGACATCACGGTGTACTCATAAGATCCATACTGTGTCCTAAAAGCTGTCTTGGATATGTTCGATGGTCTAATCTTCATTTGAAAGTATCCCGACCTCAAATCAATCTTAGAGAAGACACAAGCACCCTTCATCTGATCAAACAAGTCTTCTATGCGTGGCAAGGTGTACTTGTTCTTGATTGTTACCTCGTTGAGAGCTCGGTAATCTACACACATCCTTTGGGTTCCATCCTTCTTGTCCACAAACAGCATGGGCGCTCCCCAAGGTGAAGAACTAGGGCGAATAAAACCTTTCTCTAGTTGCTCTTGAATTTGCTTCTTGAGCTCCGCTAGTTCCATAGGAGGCATCCTATACGGCCTCTTAGCTATAGGTGCAGTTCTAGGTATTAAATCAATAACAAACTCAATGTCTCCATCGGGTGGCATACCTGGCAACTCGTCCGGAAAAACATCCAAAAATTCACACACCACCGGAATCTCCTCAATTGCGGCACCGTCCATATGATTCAACTCCAATTGCTTCAGTGCAGTTTGAGATGCTTCAAATTCTACGGTGATCCCTTCCTCATTGATCAACTTCACCGTCTTCGTGGCACACTCAATAACTCCATTGTGCTTCCTCAACCAGTCCATACCAAGTATAATGTCCAATCCTTGAGAATCCAAAACAATGAGGTTGGCGGAGAAGTCTACCCCCCTTATTCTAAGGCTTACTTTTGGACATACTATATTTGTCCTCATCTCTCCTCCAGGAGACTTAACCAATAGAGTAAACTTCATATGAGAGATAGGCAAACTATACTTGGCAACATACTTCGATGCAATGAATGAGTGTCATGCTCCATAATCAAACAACATAGTCGCGGGGTTGGAGTTGGCGAGAAACATACCAATGATCACGTCATCCACTTGTTGAGCATCCTCCGTAGAGACATGGTTCACGTTGCCACGAGCAAAATTCTGCTGTCCCCGGCTTCCTTGTGGTTGTCCTCCATTGGGTCTTGGGTTTTGCCTCGGTGCATTACTTCCTTGACCAAGGCATGACTTAGGACATTGATGTGCAAAGTGTCCAGCTTTTCCACAAGTATAGCACTTCTTAACTCCACCAGAATTATTGGGACGAGCTTGGTTTTGAGCATTGGCACCAGGAAAGTTAGCACGAGGTGCAAAAGGCATTGGAGGCCTAGGTGCTTGCATGACAGGGCGCTGCTGCACAAACTGAGTTGGGCGCGGTGCAAATCCAGGGCGTTGAGCAGGAATAGAAGAGCCGTAATATGGCGCATTAGGTGGTGCAAGGCGAGGGCGCACATTACTCCCTTGCTGCTATCCTTGATATGGCGCTTTTCTCTTATTGTCTTGCTCCATCTCACGAATCTTGTTCTCAACCAAAATTGCTTTGTCCACAAGCTTCTGAAAATTGGCATAATCACAGTTGAGTAGTTGCACTTGAATTTCATTGTTCAAGCCCCTCATGAACAAGTATTGCTTCCGGCTGTCCCGACTCACATCCTCAGGCGCATACCTTGAGAGTTGAGTAAACTTGTTGAGATATTCACTCACGCTTGATCTTCCTTGCCCTAAATTCTCAAATTCTTGCCTCTTCAAAATCATAACTCCTTCAGGCACATAATGAGAATGGAAGTTCTCCTTGAATTTCGCCCAAGTGATCCTCTCTTGATCCTCATGAGCATTGCAATATGAATCCTACCAATCCGCAGCTGCTCCAACTAGTTGATGAGAAGCAAATAAGACTTTCTCCCGGTCACTGCATTGGACAATAGCAAGTTTCTTCTCCACGGACTTGAGCCAATCATCCGCATCCATAGGGTCAGTAGCTTGATCAAAGGTCGGTGGCCTAGTCCTCATAAACTCTCCCAATCGGTTATGAGGAGGCGGGGGTGGCGGTGGAGGCATGTGGGGCTGATTATTGATGTTGCCAGCCTGTAGCTGTCCCATAGTCTGTATCATGGTCTGCATGAGCTGATTTTGCATAGCCAATAGTTGCTCAATGGTGATAGCTCCCTTAGTAGATCCTTGTCCAATGTCGTTCTGAGGCACTCCATTGTTCTCCTCCTCATCATTGCCATCCCTCTGGTTGCGAGTCCTCACCATCTGGAGAAAAGCAATAGGTAAGAATTAGAAATGTCCCCAACAATATGCATCAAGGGATATGAAACTAGACAACTAACTATACTAACCTAGGTGGACATGGCAATGCTAAAGCATCCCAAAATCCTTTATTAAGCACACAAGCAAACAATATATATAGCAAACAGCACACCAAGCAAGAACACATTGATTCCTGAGTGCTCCTATGTGCTCTAAAGTGTCCATTCTATCTAGGTTGCATCCTACGGTCAACCTGTGGCTCTGATACCAATCTGTGATGCCCGGTTCTGAAAAATGAACCAAGCTAACGCATATGTGTGCCCAGGATGTTCATCACACATACACGAGTGCATTCACAAAAGAGTATACAGAAAATTACCACAGAACAAGATTAATTAACCAAATTTTATTACACAAACCACATTATCCTTAAATACAAGCTCTAATGAATATTAATGACAAGTTCACTAATGTAGCGGAAATAAACTAAATAAGCAACTAAACAACTAAGCAGCATAAGCAATAGGGTAGTGCAGCTCCATGCAACACCAAAGGCAAAGCTGACAGTAGACACGGCCTAGAACTCTGTATTATCGCCATTAAACTCCCAATCCTGACCTGCAACTATTGGGGGGGGGGGGGGGTTGCAAGAGTGAGTACATGTCGTACTCAGCAAGTGTGGAAAGTATGACATGTGGCTGATTCAAATGACGAATATAATAATGGTTAAGTGCTGAAAAGTACAGTAAAACATTTGAAAAGCAATCGGTATTATGTATGTGAAGTAAACCCATCATAAGCCATATAGTAATCATAATACCAGACCATATTCCATATCCATCATCCATATACCAATATCCATATTCAATACCAGAATTCAATTCATAACCATCCATAACCATAATACCAACCATAAACATCCCAAAATCAAGTTCTCTCTAATCATGGAAGTTGTCCAGGTGCTCATAACCGGGAGCACAGCTATCATGATAGTTTTAACACTCTGCAGAGTTTGTACCGCTTTAACCACGTGTTTGTGATTTCATCACCTGTCGGCGACTAAAGAACCTCCCTTATGACAATTACACTTCCTTTGGTGTATGGCCAAGAGATCACAAAATAGCCTTTACAAAGGGATTACTAGCCTATTTAGACGCCACTGAGGTTTCACCGATGGCGATGTCTCCCACAGAGCACATCTTCAACCAAGGGCCCCCTCTTGAGCCATTCGGATCCCAGGGTAGTCCCACCAATCATCAACAAACCCAATCCGACTACCCCTTCCCCAAGCATCCAAAATGGTCCAAATAGCACTAGCAAAGCCCTAATTATTCAGCTACGCCGCACCCATACTTGGCCTCGTGGTGGCACTATAGTTTTGGCTTATTCTCGCATGAACCGGTTCGTAGATCTAAACCACCATATCATCCAACCCATCCACATACCAGGCTTGCCTAGATCACCCATTACCATATCATATTGACCAGTTCACATTAACCAGAATATCATTAATGCATAATTAAATAGTGTAGTTGTTTTCCCATCCCAATTGATTAAGCGAAGCAAAAAGGTAAAAAGCCCTTCCCGACTCTCTATCATAATTCCAGGTGACAAGGGTGGTAAAACAAAGCTAGTAAACTTCCTATCGTAGGATTTCCCATCAAATTGACACAAGCATGCAATTTTGCAAACAAAAAATTTACTTTAAAACAGGATCAATATGTTTCAAGGACACTTGCCTTGCTCTTGCGGTTGATTAGGGTCAAAGCCTTCAAAATCTTGGTGCTGGAGATCCTCCGCGGCACTCTCTAGCGCAAATCCGTCTAATCCGCACAATAAACATACAAGACAAGAAACACAATCAAAGAGTGCACAAATATTACTCAATATGACATGACATGCATGATTAATGCAAATGCAAGGTAGAACTTGTTAATAGATTGCTTTTAATGATCACTAATTAGTTCTAATAGATTTTAACAAGTTTATACAGGTTTGGAGTTGATTCAAATCAATTTTAGAATTAATTCGATGCAATTTAACCAGGAAAATCGGACTAGTCTGCAGAAGGCCGGACTAGTCCGCACTTCGCAGAACTAACGAACTAGGGTTTTCTAGACATAAGATTTGAGATTAGGTGTTGAATTCTCGTAAGTAAAAGAGAATACAAAGCATACCAAGTGTTTAGGACTCCAATGAATCAAGGAACTTGGAGGTAACACTTGGATCTTGATGATCTAGGGTTGGTGATGAACTTGGAGATGAATTGGTGATGAAGAACGAAAGCTTGGTGGAGATCTTGATCCTCTTTTGTTTCCTCCTCTTCTTCTTCTTTCTTGGGATCTTCTCCTCCTTCCTTGATGGTGGCTCTCCACGAACTAGGGTTTGGGTGGGGTGGAAAAGTGGCAAATAGATGTCAAGCCAAGGGGTGGGGTTGTTTATATAGAGGTGGAGGCTAGGGTTAGATGGATTTCGAGTTTGAGAGGAGTAGAGGCCGGTTTAGAGTCCCACATGGGCTCTAAAAGAGTTAGGCACGACATCCCTAGGCCCACTTAACGTGAAACCCAAGAAACAATTTGCAAAACAAAAGATCAACTCGGAGTCGCGAAATATCGGACAAGTCCAAAAAGGACCGGACTAGTCCGAAGTTGTCTAGAGAGAAAATCTGACAAGTCTGGCCTAAAATTGGACAAGTCCGACTTTAGTCAGAGAGGAAAACGGACAAGTCCGTTGGGACACCGTACTAGTCCGGAAAAGTCCAGGGACTTAGCAAATTCTCAAGGATTCATGGAATATCGGACTAGTCCGCACAAAATCGGACAAGTCCGAAAGTTTACAGAGACAAAATCGGACTAGTCCGCAGCAAAAATGGACAAGTCCGTTTTTAGTGAGAGAAAAATCGGACTAGTCCTTAGTAACATCGGACTAGTCCGCACTTTCCTGCATTTTAAGTGCGATTTTGTTCCAAATCAATTTTAAATGCTCCAAATCAATTTTAAACTCGTTCCTCTTTTGTGGGTTAATGTTAAACATGTATATGAGTGTATGCAAGGCATGATGCATGAAAATGAGGGTGTTACACCTTGAAACATATTGATCCTATTTTTAAAGTAAATGTTTTGTTTGCAAACTGCATGCTTGTGTCAATTTGAAGGGAATCCTATGATAGGAAGTTTATTAGATTTGTTTGACCACCCTTGTCACCTGGAATTCATGGTAGAGAGTCGGGGAATGGCTTTTTACCTTTTTGCTACGCTTAATTAATTGGGATGGGAAAACAACACTACACATTTAATTATGCATTAATGAGATTATGATTAACATGAACTGGTTAATATGATATGGTATTGGGTGATCTAAGCAAGCATGGTATGTGGATGGGTTGGAAGTTATGGTGGTTTCACTTGCTTTAGATCTAAGGACCAGTTCGTGGAGCGACCATCCAGGAAATACAGTGCCACAATGAGGCCAAGTATCGGTGCGGCGTAGTTGATTAATTAGGGATTTGCTAGTGCTATTTGGACCATTAAGGATGCTTGGGGAAGGGGTAGTCGTATTGGGTTTTTTGATGATGGGTGGGACAACCCTGGGATCCGAATGGCTCAAGAGGGGGCCCTTGGTTGAAGATGTGCTCAGTTGGAGGCATCGCCACTGGTGAAACCTCAGTGGGGTCTAAATAGGCTAGTAATCCCTTTGTAAAGGCTATTTTGTGATATCTTGGCCATACACCAAAGGAGGTGTAATTGGCATAAGGGAGGTTCTTTAGTCGTCGACGGGTGATGAAAACACAAACACGTGGGTAAAGTGGTACAACCTCTGCAGAGTGTCTAAAAACTATCATGATAGTCGTGCTCCCGATTATGAGCAACCTGGACCCTCACATGATTAGGGAAACTTGGGAATTTGGGATGGTTGGTTATTATTATGGTTGATAACATGGTTATGGTTATGGATGATATTATGAATTATGGCAATGAACATGGTTAATGGTAATGGTGAAATCTGGTATAATGGTGATGGGTATTGAATGTGGACTTGTACTATGTTAATGATTATGGTTTATGATTGGTTTATTTCACGTACATAGAATATATTGCTTTTCAAATGTTTTAATGTACTTTTCCGCACTTAGCCATTATTATATTCATCATTGTATCGGCTACATGTCATACTTTTCACACTTGTTGAGTACGACATGTACTCACTCTTGCAATTCCCCCACCAATAGTTGCAGGTCAGGTTTGGGAGTTTGACGATGATAATGCGGAGTTCTAGGTCGTGTCCGCCGTCAGCTTTGCTTGCGGAGTGTTGGAGCTGCGCTATACCCTTTGCTTATGTTGCTTAGTTTGCTTTATTTAGATGATTTCTGCTGCATTAGTTCAAACTTGTCGTTAATATTCATTAGTGTTGTATTCAAGAATATTATGAGTTGCGTAATAAAATTTGGTTAATTAATCTTGTTCTGTGGTAATTTTCTGTATACTCTTTTGTGAATGCACTCGTGTATGTGTGTTTAATGTCCTGGGCACACATATGCGTTCACTTGGTTCATTTTTGGAACCGGGTGTCACAGGCTTCAGCCTTGGAGAAGTTTTTACCAGCCTCCGGAGTTGGTTTGGAGTGTATCTCTCGGCCCTCCGCAGCTCTAGCACATTTGTCGGCTAGGCTGAAGAGCTCAGTGACGCTACTGACTTCTTTCGTCGCCAGCTTTTCCAACATCTTATCTATAACACCCTATCGACATGCAACGATGACAGAAGCATTGGAGATTTAAGGAATTGTGTTCCTTACCTGAGAAAATGTTGGATGAATGATCGCAACGACTCTCCCGATTTCTGTTGTACGGCGAACAGATCCAGTTCTGTGCCAGGTCAGGTGTAGGAACTTCCGAAGTTGGCGGTGAACTGGCGGCATAGCTCCACCCAACTCTTGATAGATTCAGACAAAAGACTCATGAACCAGGACCTGGCTGCCCAGTCAGAGCCACGGAGTAGTTGGCCATCACAGCCTCATTGCCTCCAGCCGCGAGGATGGCGGTGGAGTAAATTTGAAGGAACTCAATGGGGTTGACAGTCCCGTCATACTTCTCTGACAAATGAGGCTGGAACTTCTATGGCCATTGGACCATGCGCAGGTGCACGGCCACAGCCGAACAGCTACCCCCTACTCCCAAGAGAGAAGGGTTTTCACGTGCAGCTCGCCTCTCGCGAGCACACTCCATGAGGACGCGACCGTCCTGCTGCCTGTATCGGCGGTCAAGCTCCGACCGCAGATCATGGGTTGAGAGCCTCGATGCCGTGTGAGTACAGCGTGCCCCAGAGGGCACTTACATCACTTGCCGGGAGGGTGCGCGCCTCCGGTGTTGTGACGGCTGAGGACCAAGTCTACCAGACAAGGTCCTGTTTCTTGAAGGTGCCTGCCCAGCACGGAGCGTACCTTGGTTACTGATGGCATTGGTTGCGGCTGCAACCAGATGCTGCACATCAGTAAGCCACTGCTCCATCACACTCTGAGGTGCTCCGGGTGCAGGTGGACGCTGAAAAAGAGTCTGCGCTGCATTCAGCGCATTCTCGGGGTTGTTCGCCGATGCAGTGACCGATGCAAAGACACCATATTGCTGTGATGGTGGTGGTGGTGGTGGTGGTGGTGGTGCAACACCCGCAGGGACAACAGCATTCGCTGGCTATTGCATGTTGGAGGGATTTTCTCCAGCAGGCTGCTCAGCGTGGCTGTTGGACGGTCCTGCGGCAGAATTCACCATCTCAAAATCTGAGACACCCCCCTACTTGGCACGCCAAATTTCAAAGTGTGCGATCGTAACTTCCCCCGGTACAACTAAAGTGTAGTCCGCGGAGGTTTGTATTCGATTGGGGCGCGTGTATGATTATGAACGAGACAGTGACACAAGGGATTTTTACGTGGTTCGGGTCGCCTGAGCGTAATACTCTACTCCACAGGGTGGTTGTTGATTGTATGAGTGTGTGTATTCTTGTGTACGAGTGAGCTTAGTTGTCTCCGTTCGTGCGACACAATCCTTTTATAGTCCAAGGACTGGCCGTTATAATGCTAGCTTGGCCCGACAGGTGGCCTCGGCAGTATTCAATCACCTATACACGATCTGCATGTATTAAATGTAATTAACAGGGTGATAGCATGCCTTAATGGCGGCATTACCGGTATTAACAGCCTCTGATTGTGACACTCGGTTTCAAAAATGAACCAAGTGAACGCATATGTGTACCCAGGACGTTCAACAAACATACACGAGTGCATTCACAAAAGGATATACAGAAAATTACCACGTCTAAAATTATTAAATAAGTACTTTTATTACAGAATTCATAATATCCTCTAATACAAGCTCTAATGAATATTAATGGCAGGTTCAACTAATGCAGTAGAAATAACTAAATAAGCAAACTAAGCAAAGGGATAGCATAGCTCCAACACTCCACAAGCAAAGCTGATGGTAGACACGGCCTAGTACTCTGCATTATCATCGTTAAACTCCCAATCCTGACCTGCAACTGTTGGTGGGGCAATTGCAAGGGTGAGCACATGTCGTACTCAGCAAGTGTGGAAAGTATAACATGTAGTTGATTCAAATGACGACAATAATAAAGGCTAAGTGCTGAAAAGTACATTAAAATATTTGAAAAGCAATATATTATATGTATGTAAAGTAAACCCATCATAAACCATATCATCATCATAATATTGTGGATACCGGAGTCCACACTTTCCAGGAATCGCATTGGGTGGTGTTGTGCGATGCGACACCCAACAGCGCACATGTAAAGGAATGCGTATTACATAAATCATTTGCTGAAATTTACAAAGATATTCAGCTTAAAATAGTTTATAAAAATAAACTACAGCGGAAGATAAGATTAAAACTCTCGTACTCCAGTCTAATAAGCAAAAGAGAAGCCGTCCAGCCCACGGACGCTCCTCACTAGCCACGAAAACCAAACAGCGGCGGCATGGTTCCTACATGAGTATAATACTCGGAGAGTCCTGAGTCTCATCGGACAACCATAAGCATAAGCACAGAGGTTAGTACCAGCAAAACAACTTATATAGCAACCATGAGCACGAAGGCTCAGCAAGACTTAACCGTCTCATCTAAACATGAAACTCTACATGAGGGTAAGGACATAAACATAGGATGGCATATTTGCATAACGAACTCGCTTAAATGTGGGTCCTTATTTTCAGATTTATAGCAGCAGCTTAAACCTTGTGCTGGGCAACATCGTAAATCCACAATCAAACAAGAAACGCTTCATCATGATGCTGCGTGCCCAAGGTAGAAAATAAATTTAGTGAGCACTATACTAATACATACAACATAGCAATACCATAATAATATAATGTTCATAACAGCAGCAATTAATTCTCATCTCAAGTGCAAGTATTACTACGTCACAACTCAGTGAACAAGTGGTACTCATATTCGCGAGGGACGGTGATTCGAATCAAAGATACCTGGAATACACGACACGTACGCCCGTATTGGAAGTCACATTGGTGCACTCCATGGACATCGTACGCAGCCACCTTTCTCAAGTTCTGCCCAAGTTGAATCGATTCAATCGTCTAGGACAGTATCCCCACTCACGGTGCACCCTTCCGCTGTGAAGATGTCGTGAGCGAGTTTCCGTCTAATATGTTGTGGCCGAAAGCCTGAGGCAATCGAAAAAGTCTCAACAAAAGCTTCCCAAGGTACATCGGTTTCCTGGACCCTATATATCCAGTATGACTTCGGTATAGTTCAAATTTGCTCAGCAGGGCGGCACACGGATCGGTCCTTAACTGACACAGGCAGGGCTATGCACCCAAGACCACGTCTTGCTACATCCTACGCCCCTGCCTGGTCTGATTTTCAGATTACTACTTCATTCTCTTTGAACCAATCCCGTGTGAAAAAAGTCCTAGCCATGCGAGTAGATTCCAACTACTCGACTTCTACCGAATCCTATACAACATTTAGCAGAGCATAGTCTACACGATGACTTGACAACTAACCAAATACTCCATAGGTTGATCTGGTCATGCAAGTGGGTTTTCAATTACCTTAGCCCTAATGCACAATACTCATCCTAGACATAGGTGATACAAATCAAAATTTTGTAATAGCACTTAAATGCAAATTGGGGATTGTCTGGTTGCGAGAAGTTATCAAAGTTAATCTCCAGAGGGATGACTTCAAGTAGCTCCGGGGACCTCTTGAGCTTGGCAACTAATCGATATGCAAAGAATTGTGCAAGTTGATCAATACCAGTATTATGATATCGTTTAATGGAAAGATAGTTAAGTATATTAATTTAATCCCAATGGTTCTGGAAATTTACAGGGGACACTAGGTACTATGGGGAAGATCTGGACCAAAAATTGGAGATGTTCAAGGAAGCTTGTTGTCTCTAAAATTCTAATAAGTAAAAGCATTTTTTGAATTTTGGTTGTAATTCTGGATGTCTATCATGGCTACCCGTGGTTGTACCATACAGAGGGGGTCTCACTGGTTCTAGGAAAAAAATTCATAATTTTCTAAGCATTATACTGTGAGATATTGAATTTACAAGTTGGGATAATTTACTGAAATATTTCTGATGTTTTTGGGTTATTCTATGAACAGTTAGGAAAATCTTCATATTGAACTAGGATAATAAAGTCAAATGAAGCTGAAATTTTTTCAGGCATTCATACACTTACTAAACAACATTTTTGCAAAATTTCAGATTTGTCTATGAAGTGAATCAGCCGATAAAAATCAAACATGATTTTGCCTTAAAGGGCTCTACAGGAAAATCTAGGGATTTTCATGAAGATTGGGTTGTAGTTATGGTTAGTGTGGATAAAGATAAAACCAACAAAGTTGGTTTTACAAATTTGGAAGCTTTATACTAAGAGATATTCAATTTAGAAGTTTGTGCAAGTTTCTGTACAATTTCAAAATGAATTTGGCTATTTTTATGTGCATAAACAATACACAGGTGATCAGACCATGTAAATGAAGTTTAATGCCCTGAAACTTTTACTGGAGTGCAAGGATATTCAAATGAAGGTTCTGGAAAAATTGGGTATTTTTCCTAGGAGCGGAACTATGAGAATTAATTATATAAGCATTTTGTTTATTTGAATTATGGAGAAATTCATATGGACTTTCATACAAATCCAATTGCACCACTGGAAATTACTCTTCATTCTGGTTCTAACAAAATTTATTTGGGAATTTTTGGACAAGTATCCTAGGAGTTATAGATTTTCCAAGTTGGGGCAAAATCTGGAATTAATTTCAAATGGGAAATGTTTGAATAATCCAAGGGGCCCACGGGTTTAAAATGGACCAATCGGGATTAAGCAACACTGGGCCACAGGGTTCAGGGATGTAGCCACATGGGATCCTCGTCCGCACCAGATCCGGGCGCACTAGTTAGACTGACGACCGGGGCCCACCCCAAGTCGTCTTCAACCTCGCGCCGGCGGCGCTCGGGCGGCGCCCGACGGCGCTCCCTCACCGCAGATCGTTCCAGGAACACGGTGGCACTCCACCCTCACTGCCTCCACCTAAAATAAGGCGAGGAACACTATGGTGAAGCTCCCGACGGTGATTAGCGGTCGGGGAGGGCGGTGCGACGGAGGCGGCGGCGATTAGGGTTTCGGCCATGTTGGCCGATCCCTGCAGTTGGCCAAACCGATCGGGGAGACCTCGGGAAGCTTCATGGAAGCATGGGGAACAAGAATTTGGCCATATAAAGGAGAGAAATGGCTTGGAGAATGGTAGCACCGATGGACCGAGGAGGGAAGGACCGACAGTTGGGGAAAAATTGTATTCCGGCGTGAATACTCGATGAAACTCAATGACTCTTGTTAGAGGTGATGCGCCTGACCATATAAAACAACATATAACAGGTACACAAGGAATAAACAACTGTGCAAAAAGAATTTTGCGCGCGAACAAACTATACTCATACTCAAAGATCGTTGGAAGAAATAGAAATACGGGGACTAGAAAGCATGGCATGGGATGAAACTTTACGAGCATCTTCTACATGTAACTTCGCACCTTTTTCCTTCAAGGACTGAGGGGAGATGATGCTTGAATCGCCGGGGCGTCGAGGGGCAGAGGGCGGCAAGAATAGAGGAGCACGTCGGTGGTCCGAAAATCTTCAAACCCGTCAATGGGGAGCCTCAAACTGTGAAGGAGAATTATCAAGGAGCTGCGCAAGAGGTTGGGGAATAACCTGGGGCAAAGGAACTGGAGCCATACCGTTGCTCCTTGGTGGATTTCGAGGGGGAGGGAAAGAACTCGTTGGGATGAAGTTTTTGCGCCCAGCTGAAGAACAGAGAGGAAAGGCTCGACTTGGGGCTGAGGAGGCAATAAGGAGGAGCCTAGGGGTGAGCTGTAGGCAGCTGGAGTCGAAGCAAGGAGGCAAGCAGCTCTGTGGCAGTTGCATGCCGGGAGGTGGCGCAATGGGAAAGACAGGGGCGAATTTGACCCACTGATCAGTGGGTCCCACCCCTCTATTCATCTCTATCTTCTCTAGACACTGAATTCTCCCACCCACTTGTGTCCAAACATTCTAGATATTTTATGGTAGACAAATTTGGAGGTGTAGAAATTGATTCTGAAATAAGAATGTTGATTTGACAAAGTTTCATTTGAATTCAAATTTGAATTTGAATTTGAATTGAATTCACTGTAGCTATTGAACTAAATAGCAAACTTGCTTCAAAAATTATGAAACTTTGCATGGATGCTATTTGAAATATTTGGAATCCATTGATCAACTAAAATCTTCATGTTAACTTCATTTAAACAGTAGCTAAGTTTATTTTGTTTTTGAATTCCCTCATATGGAGTTTGAATTTAGTTGTTTTTCTCAATTCCTTTTTATTGCTTTTTATCATTCAATTTTTTTAACTGAACTTTGAATTATGGAAATTAGGGCTTTTACAAATACCAGTCCATATTCATTACCATCATCCATGAGATTTCTCATTACCGATAACCATAATCAATATCAGAATTTAATTCATAATCATCCATCACCATAACCATATTATCGACCATAACTATTACCAAACCATCCCAAATCTCAATTTCCCTCTAATCATGGAAGTTTTCCAGGTGCTCATAACTGGGAGCACGGCTATCATGATAGTTTTATTAGACTCTGCAGAGTTTGTACCACTTTACCCACGTGTCTGTGATTTCGTCACCCGTCAGCGACTAAGGAACCTCCCTTACGCCAATTACACTTCCTTTAGTGTATGGCCAAGAGATCACAAAATAGCCTTTACAAAGGGATTACTAGCCTATTTAGACCCCACTGAGGTTTCACTGATGGCGATGCCTCCAACTGAGCACATCTTCAACCAAGGGCCCCCTCTTGAGCCATTCGGATCCCAGGGTAGTTCCACCAATCATCAACAAACCCAATCCGACTACCCCTTCCCCGAGCATCCTTAATGGTCAAAATAGCACTGGCAAAGCCCTAATTAATCAGCTACGCCACACCCATACTTGGCCTCGTGGTGGCACTGTAGTCCTGGGTTATTCTCGCATGAACCGGTCCTTAGATCTAAAGCAAGCAAACCACCATAACATCCAACCCATCCACTTGTAATGCTTGCTTAGATCACCCATTACCATATCATATCAACTAGTTCATGTTAACCATAATCTCTTAAATGCATAATTAAGTTAAGTGGTATAGTTGTCTTCCCATCCCAATAAATTCCAGGTGACAAGGATGGTTAAACAAAGCTATTAAACTTTCTATCATAGGATTTCCCATCAAAATTGACACAAGCATGCAGTTTTGCAAACAAAACATTTATTTTAAGAACAGGATCAATATGCTTCAAGGACACTTGCCTTGCTCTTGGGATTGGTTCAGATCAAAGCCTTCAAACTCTTGGTGTTGTAGATCCTCCGGTGCACTCTCTAGCGCAAATCCCTCTAATCCGCACAACAAACATACAAGACAAGAAACACAATCAAAGAGTGCACAAATGTTACTCAATATGACATGACATGCATGATTAATGCAAATGTAAAGTGGAACTTATTAATGAGTTGCTTTTAATGATCACTAACTAGTTCTAATAGCTTTTAACAAGTTTGTACAGGTTTCGATTTGATTCGATCTAATTTAGAATTAATTCAACACAATCTAACCAGGAAAATCGGACTAGTCCACTAGGGACCGGACAAGTCTGCACTGCGCAAGATCAGCATATTAGAGTTTTCTATATCGACGTGAATTTAGAGATTTGGGGTTGAATTCACGTAAGGAAAATGAAGTAGAAGGTATACCAGGTGTTTAGAACTCTAATGAATCAAGGATCTTGGAGGCAACACTTGGATCTTGACGATCTAGGGTTGATGATGGACTGGATGGTGGATTGTTGACGAAGAACGCAAAGTTGATGGAGATTTGATCCTCTTTCGTTTCCTCCTCTTCTTCTTCTTGCTCTAGATCTCCTTCTCCCTCCTTGGTGGTGGCTATCCACGAGCTAGGGTTTGGGTGAGGTGGAAAAGTGGCATTGCGTGGATTTTGAGTTTGAGATGAGTAGGGGCCGGTTTATAGTCCCACATGGGCTCTAAAAGAGTTAGGCACGACGTCCCTAGGCCCACTTAACGTAAAACCCAAGAAACAAGTCGTGAAACAAAAGATCAACTCAGAGTCACGATTTATCGGACAAGTTCGAAAAGGGTCGAACTAGTCCCAAGTTGGACAGAGGGAAATCGGACAAGTTCAATCTGGACATCGAACAAGTCCAAACTAATCCAGAGGGGAAAAACAGACAAGTCTGGCCAAAAATCGGACAAGTCCAACTTTAGTCAGAGGGAAAAACGGACAAGTCCGCTGGAACACCAGACTAGTCCGGACAAGTCCAGGGACTTAGCAAAATTATCAAGGAAATGGAACATCCGACTAGTCGGCACTAGGTTGGACAAGTCTGAAAGTGTCCAGAGAGAAAAACATACTAGTCCGCAGCAAAACGGACATGTCCAAGCGAGGTCAGAAAGAAATCGGACTAGTCCGCACCAAAATCGGACTAGTCCGCACTTCCCAAAATTCTTAAGTGTGGTTTTGCTTCTAATTCATTTTAAACTTATTCCTTTTTATGTGGATTAATGTTAGACATGTATTAGAATGTATGCAATGCATGATGGATGAAAATGAGGGTGTTACAAACCTACCCCCCTTAAAATGAATCTCGCCCTCAAGATTCGACGCGGAAGAGAAAAGATAGGGAAATTCCTTCTTCAGATCAGCTTCTAGCTCCCATGTTGCTTCTGATTCTGTGTGATGCTTCCATTGAACTTTACACCATCTAATAATCTTGTTCCTTGTGACCCTCTCCTTGGTTTCCAAGATTTTGATTGGTTGCTCAGCATAAGTCAAATCTTCCTCTAGTTCCAACTCTTCCATTAGCACTTGTTATTCAGGCACTCTCAAACACTTCTTGAGCTGGGAAACATGAAAAACATCATGAACATCTGAAAAATGAGTTGGCATCTCCAACTTATACGCTACTTCTCCTCTTTTGTCCAAAATCTTGAATGGCCCAATGTATCGAGGTGCTAACTTGCCTCTGGTATTAAACCTCTTATGACCTCTCATTGGTGACACCTTGAGGTAAACAAAATCTCCTATTCCAAAGGCTAGTTTTCTTCTCCTATTGTCTCCATAACCTTTTTGCCTTGATTGAGCAACCCTCAAGTTTTCGCGAATAACCTGAACTTGTTTTTAAGCTTCTAGCAGCACATCCGGACCAAATACTTGATTCTCCCTTGTCTCACTCCAAAACAAGGGCGTCCTACACTTCCTTCTATATAGTGCTTCATAAGGTGACATCTTCAAGCTTGCTTGGTAACTATTGTTGTATGAGAATTCCGCATACGGCAAGCTCTTGTCCCAACTTTTTCCATGCTTCAAAGCACAAGCTCTTAACATATCCTCTAGAATCTGATTGGTCCTCTCAGTTTGTCCATCCGTTTGAGGGTGATACGCTGAACTAAAATTTAACCTTGTTCCCAAAGTTTCATGCAACTTCTGCCAAAACCTGTAGGTAAATTGAGAACCTCTATCTGATACTATCTTCTTTGGGACTCCATGTCGACACACAATACACTCCATGTATATTTCGGCCAATTGTGCAGCTGTATACTTGGTCCTGACAGGGATGAAATGAGCTGATTTGGTCAACCGATCCACAATTACCCAAATTGAGTCATAATCGCACTGAGTACGCGGTAAACCAACTATGAAGCCCATTCTGATTTCTTCCCACTTCCATTCAGGAATCTTCAATGGCTGCAATAATCTAGTTGGCCTTTGATGTTCCGCCTTGACTCGTTGGCACACATCACACAATGCTACATATTCAACTATGTCCTTCTTCATGCTAGCCCACCAATAGCACGTCTTCAAGTCTTTGTACATCTTTGTACAATCAGGTGAATTGAGTATGGTGAGTCATGTGCCTCTTTTAATATTGTCTCTCGAATATGCTTCACATTCGGCATGACAATCCTTTTTTCAAGCCATAAAGTACCATGATCATCCTCATCAAATCTGAATTATCTCCCCTCCTAGGTCCTTTCATTGATATCCTGAATCTCCTCATCATTTGTTTGACCCTCTCGAATTTCTTGTTCCAAATTCGGATTTAGATCCATCATCTCCATCTCATTTACAAATCCGAGGTTCAACTGTTCAAACTCCTTACATAACTCGGATGGCAGCTCTCACACTGTGAGCTGATGACTTACTCCTTTCCTACTCAAGGCATCGTCCACTACATTAGCCTTTCTTGGATGATAATTGATTCCCAAATAATAATCCTTGATGAGCTCCAACCATCTTCGTTGCCTCAAATTCAGGTCCGTTTGTGTGAATATGTACTTAAGACTCTTGTGATCCGTATAAATTTTACACCTATGTCCAAGGATATAATGTCTCCAAATTTTCAATGCGTGTACTATGGCTGCGATTTCCAAATCATGGGTTGGGTAATTCTGCTCATGTTTCTTCAATTGTCTCGATGCATATGCAACCACTTGACCTTCTTGCATAAGCACACATCCAAGCCCTTGTCTCGACGCATCACAATATATGTTGAAACTTTTGCTTACATCTGGCAAAACCGAAACTGGGGTTGTAGTTAACCTCTTCTTTAACTCCTCAAAACTATTTTGACACGCTTCAGTCCATTGGAAATCCTTTCCCTTCATTAGAAATTCCGTCATTGGCTTGGCTATCTTGGAAAAGTCCTTGATGAACCTACGGTAATATCCAGCCATCCCAAGAAAACTCCAGATCTCCTTTACATTCTGTGGGGGCTCCCATTTTAACACATCCCTCACTTTTCCTGGGTCAACCGATACTCCTCCTCCCGAGATGATATGTCCCAAAAATGACACTTCTCTCAACCAAAACTGGCACTTGCTGAACTTGGCATACAATTGGTGCTTCCTCAATTCCTGCAATGTAAGCCTCAAGTGTTCCTCATGTTCCTTCTCATCCTTCGAGTAGATCATAATGTCATCAATAAACACAACAACAAACTTATCCAAGTACTCCATGAAGACCTTATTCATGAGGTACATAAAGTAGGCAGGCGCATTTGTCAATCCAAAGGACATCACGGTGTACTCATAAGATTCATATCGTGTCCTAAAAGTTGTCTTGGGTATGTCCGAGGGTCTAATCTTCATTTGAAAGTATCCTGACCTCAAATCTAATCTTCTATGTGTGGCAAGGTGTACTTGTTCTTGATAGTCACCTCGTTGAGAGCTCGATAATCTACACACATCCTTTGCGATCCACCCTTCTTGTCCACAAATAGAACGAGCACTCTCCAAGGTGAAGAACTGGGTGCATAAAACCTTTCTCTAGTTGCTCTTGAATCTGCTTCTTGAGCTCCGCTAATTCCTTAGGAGGCATCCTATATGGCCTCTTAGCTATAGGTGCAGTTCCAGGTATTAAATCAATTACAAAATCAATGTCTCGGTCAGGTGGCATACCTGGCAACTCATCTGGAAATAGATCCAAAAATTCACTCACCACCGGAATCTCCTCAATTGCAGCACCGTCCATATGATTCAGCTCCAATTGCTTCGGTGCGTGTTGAGATGCTTCAAATTCTATGGTGATCCCTTCCTCATTGGTCAACTTCACCGTCTTCGTGGCACATTCAATGACTCCATTGTGCTTCCTCAACCAGTCCATACCAAGTATAATGTCCAATCCTAGGGAATCGAAGACAATGAGGTTGGCGAGGTCTACCCCCTTATTCTAAGGCTTAATTTTGGACATACTATATTTGTCCTCACCTCTCCTCCAGGAGACTTAACCAATAGAGTAAACTTCATATGAGAGATAGGCAAACTATACTTGGCAACATATTTCGATGCAATGAATGAATGTGATGCTCCAGAATCAAATAACATAGTCGTCGGGTTGGAGTTTGCGAGAACTATACCAATCACCACGTCATTCGCTTGTTGAGCATCCTCCGTAGAGACATAGTTCACGTTGGCACGAGCAAAATTCTGTTGTCCATGGTTCCCTTGCGGTTGTCCTCCATTGGGTCTTGGGTTTTGTCTCATCGCATTGCTTCCTTGACCAAGGCTTGACTTAGGACATTGATGCGCAAAGTGTCCAGATTCTCCACATATATAGAACTTCTTGACTCCGCCAGAATTATTGGAGCGAGCTTGGTTTTGAACATTTGTACCAGGAAAATTAGCACGAGGTGCAAAAGGCATTGGAGGCCTAGATGCTTGCATAACAGGGCGCTACTGCACAAACTGAGTTGGACACGGTGCATAACGAGGGCAATTACTAGGCACAGAGGAGCTGAAGTAAGGCGCATTTGGCGGTGTAAAGCGAGGGTGCACATTACTTCCTTGTTGTTGTCCTTGATATGGCACCTTCCTCTTGTTGTCTTGCTCCATCTCACGGACCTTGTTCTCAACCACAATTGCTTTGTCCACAAGCTTCTGGAAGTTGGCATAGTCACAATTCAGCAATTGCACTTGGATCTCACTGTTCAAGCCTCTCATGAACAAGTATTGCTTACGATTGTCCTGGCTCACATCCTCAGCCGCATACCTTGAAAGTTGAGTGAATTTATTGAGATATTCACCCACACTCGATCTTCCTTGCCTCAAGTTCTCAAATTATTGCCTCTTCAAAATCATAACTCCTTCTGTCACATAATGAGAATGGAAGCTTTCCTTGAATTCAGCCAAAGAAATCATCTCTTAGTTCTCATGAGCATTGCATAAGGAATCCCACCAATCGGCAGCTACTCCAACAAGTTGATGAGAAGCAAATAGGACCTTCTCCTGATCGCTGCATTGGACAATAGCTAGCTTCTTCTCTACAGACTTGAGCCAATCATCAGCATCCATAGGGTCAGCAGCTTGAGCAAAAGTCGGTGGCCTAGTCCTCATGAACTCTCCCAACCGGTTATGAGGAGGTGGGGTGGCGGTGGAGGTATGTGGGGCTGATTGTTGATGTTACCAGCCTACAGCTGTCCCATAGTTTGTATCATGGTCTGCATGAGCTGGTTTGCATAGCCAATAGCTGCTCAATGTTGATAGCTCCCTAAGCAGGTCCTTGTCTATTGTTGTTGTGAGGTGCTCCATTGTTCTCCTTCTCATCATTGCCATCCCTCTGGTTGCGAGTCCTCACCATCTGAAGAAAAGCAAGAAATAAGAATTTAGAAGATGTCCCCAACTATATGCATCAAGGGATATGAAACTAAGCAACTAGATATACTAGTCTAGGTGGACATGGCAATGCTAAAGCATCCCAAAATCCTCTATTAAGCACACAAGCAAACAATATATAGCAAACAACACACCAAGCAAAAACACATCAATTCCTGAGTGCTCCTATGTGCTCTAAAGTGTCCATTCTATCTAGGTTGTGTCCTACGGTCAACTTGTGGCTCTGATACCAATTCGTGACACCCGGTTCCAAAAATGAACCAAGTGAATGCATATGTGTGCACAGGACGTTCAACACACATACACGAGTGCATTCACAAAAGGATATACATAAAATTACCACAGCTCAAATTATTAAATATGTACTTTTATTACAGAATTCATAATATCCTCTAACAAGCTCTAACGAATATTAATGACAGGTTCAACTAATGCAGCGGGTAATAACTAAATAAGCAAACTAAGCAAAGGGCTACCTGAATGTGGCCTAGGGGGGGGGGGGGGGGGGGTAGGCCTTTTTGAATTTTGTCAGAAGCTGCAACACTTAACAACCAAATCAAAACTCGAGATATCGGACTAGTCCGGTCAAGTGCGGACTAGTCCAGTGTGTACCGACTAGGTTAATCAAGTTTGATCGATTAATTTGATTCTAGGATGTATGCAGCAGAAATATACAGGTAATTGAAGTGTTACACGATTATGAACTAGGGTATACCACAAGTTAATCTTATGTTTAATGTTTCAATGTAAAGTAAGCAAGATTGATTGAAACCCTAGTTTGATATGATGTATAAGAATGATGAACGCAAAGCAAGAACACAAGCAATTTATCCCGTGGTTCGGTTCCCACAGAGGCAACCTACATCCACGTTGAGGAGTCCACAAAAGGACCGGGTCTTCTCCAACCCTACCCTCGTCGGATCGCCACGAAGGCCAATCCTCTTCTGTTATCACAAAGGGTAAATAACCAAATTCAAGGGGCCTTCTCACACGTTGAGGGCTCCCCTAGATTACAACAAGAACTTCACAAAGAACACACTCGAAAGATTACAATGAAAATCATAGGAGTGTGTTAGGGAATCAAACCAAGAGCTCAATGATGATGAAACGTGTCTCTCCAATGTTCTAAAGTGTATCCTCAAGGGATTGATATTTGTGGCTTTTGATTTCGTGGAGAGATGTGTTTTTGAGGCTCTTGGGAGGTGTGACGGTGTAGGGGGTCGAGTGAGTTTAAAGTTGGGTCGTGCACATCTATTTATATGGGGTTTCTAAAAGTGACCGTTAGGGTTTAGAAAGATCGGACTAGTCCGTGGTGGACACCGGACTAGTCCGGTGTTCTGTGTGTAGCAAACCCTAAGTGTCGCGAAATATCGGACTAGTCCGGCTAGGAGCGGACTTGTCCGATTTTGCTTCTGGAAATCTTCGGACTAGTCCGATAGTCATCGGACTTGTCCGGATCAGTGAAACCCTAGGTGAATTGGGTGACAAGTCCGCACTTGGAGGACTTGTCCGATTTAGGTCAGAGGGTTTTCGGACTAGTCCGTGCCAATATCGGACTTGTCTGATTTACATCAGAACGTTATCGGACTAGTCCGTTGTGTGATCGGACTTTTCCGATTTTGTGCAGCTTGTGAAGTGTTTTGAGGACTAGTACGCACTGGGGAGGACTAGTACGATTCTAGTCAGAGAGATACCGGACCAGTCCGTGGTGATATCGGACTTGTCCGATCTTGTGCAGGGAGATATTGGACTAGTCCGGTGTCAATCAGACTAGTTCGGTCCTGTATAATTTGTGTAATCTGTGTGCTATTTGTGTTTGAGCTCTTGGGATGTGTTTCCTTAACACACTCCATACACAATGATCTACTACACTTGTTCCTTGATCTCTTTTCCACATTGTTCCTCATTCTCCCTTCTTTTTGGCACTTTGCTTATTTTCACATTAAAACTTGTGCTCATCTCAACAAAGTGGTTAGGATCTCATTTGCTTGTCATAAATCATCCAAAACCAACAAGGGATTCCTATATGCACTTTCAATCTCCCCATTTTTGGTGATTGATGACAACCAGTTGAGATTTCACAAAATATGACAAAAAGTTGAGATTTTCATAAAGTATGCACATATGAGTTTAAAATACATCAAGCAATGAAAACATGATCAATATGTGCATTCTTTATGGTGGGATGCATAACTAAGTGCATTGAAACAATAATCATGAAGAGAATGACATAATTGACATTAATATACCAATCAGCAAGCATATATGTCATTCTAGGAGCAAAATCACAGATTTCATAGATTAATTAACAAGTAGTTCAAAGCATTGCATCACACGACCATTAAGTAACATAAGAGCATATTAAAAGTTTTACAACCCACAAAGTAGACAAAAAGCATAAAAGAAGCTCTCTCCTCGCATCCTACAGCTTAAGACCTAAGACTCCCCCTCAATATCTCCCCCTTTGGCATCAAGACACCAAAAAGAAGGAGAGGAGGGACCTAAAGTCTTCAGGCCTCGCTGTCGGTCCTCTCGTTGTCTTCATCTTCGTCTTCGGGCTGATGAGGAGGAGGAGGAGGTGCGGAGCCACTCGAGCCCCCAATGCCAAAGTAGGCAAGCTCGGAGGGGGTCAAGAGCCCAAGCTCAGTGTAGTCGGAGTCAGAATCATCAGAGATTACTAGAGATCCAATGGGCTCGATCTCCAGTTTCTGGCAAATCTATTTCACATTTGCCTTGACATACTTCATGTCTTCTTTTCTTCTCTTGTTTAGCTTGTGGGCCTTCACCTCGGCCTTTCTACAGGAAGCAAAGATAGCAGCCAAGTATTTGAAGATGCCACTTGTAGATCCCTTTTGAGGAGTTGCCCTAGTGGCAGGGGCAGCACTGGCATCTCTACTTGCTCTTGCCAGAGCCTCAGCACTAGAGGCCGAGATGGAGCAGCCTGTATGCTTGGATTTTGAGACATTTGGGGCCTCAAGGGAAGGTGCTCCACATCTTTGACGAATTCAATGCCAGTGACCTTCTCAATCATGAACATGAGATACGGAGCATAGCCACATGACCTGTTGGGTGTGCAGGAGATGTTGACCATATCATTCCGGATATAGTCAGCCACATCAAACTTGTGGTCCTTGCTTATGACCTTCATCAAGGTCTAGAGATAGCCCTGTACACTCCCAGCATCCCCATCCTTGGGGGCAATGGTCTTCCTCAAGACCATGTTCAAGACCACAAAGAAAGGATTCATGTTGTTTGTGGAGGGAGGGTTGAACTTGGAGTTGGGCTCATAGAGGAATTTCATCTTGTCCTTCTCAATGACACCTATGTTGTGGATGACCAAGTTGTCATGGCTTGAGGTGTCAAGGTGTCATAGGGTTGCAAAGTCTTCATAAGTTATATTGTACTTGGATCCGTGAGTCATCCAAGTAACACTCTCTTCATCATCACTTGAGAAATGGCAAGTCGCAAAGAATTGTGCGATGACCTCATCATTCCAATTGTTCCTGAAGGCGAAGAGATCCTTCAGGCCATGCCTCTCAACTGCCTCCACCACTTCAACAAATGGTGAGCAGCCCTTCTTGTCAAAGTGTGCCCAATCAATCCATTGGTTGCGCACTACAGGTGTCTTCATGGGGAGGTACGGAGACTTGTAGAAATCTGCATGGAAATTGCTCCAAAATCTGCCATCGACAACTTGCTTCGGACGCCTGTAGCAATCAACATTGCGGAACTTAGCTGCTGAGTCACTGCCCTTCCCATTGAACTTTTCTTCTGTGAGGTCCCGAGCCCCTTGCTTCGGAGCTGACATCTTCAGGGGGCCAATCGAGCCCGTTGCGATCCCCTTGCCCTTGCCCTTGGCTAGGCGGGCACTTGTCGAGCTAGGGCCACCACCAACAGAAGCCCTAGAAGCAGGCACCTTTCGTCGAGCCACCCTCTTTTGAGACTGAGGAGGAGAGGGGGCTGGCTCGGAAGGTCGCTTCTTGCTTTGGTCCGTTGAGGACCGAAGTGGGGCTTCTTGTTCCATCTCGGCTTCGAAGTCGGAAACATCGTCGTGAGAGTTCGACATGCCCTGAGAATGGATTATACAAGGTATGGGTGAGAAAGACTAACAAGGAATTGCATTGAGGAATTGAAAGGTTGGGTTTTGAGTTCAGAAAAATCGAACAAGTCCGGTGTACAGGCGCGGACTAGTCCGGGTGACCATACTTGTCCGTGCATGGACCAGACTAGTCTGGTATTCATCCTCAAAAACCTAAGCAATGAGACAAATGGTGATTCCTAATGCACAACTAGCTTAGCATCAATGTAATACATCAAGGAAGCATGTATATAGTGAGAGATGCTAGGATATTCGATCAACAATGAAGAAAATAGAGATTTCTAGGGTTTGGGGGAAAATTACCAAAGAAATCGCTTGAATATCAAAGAGGAGGGTGTTGAAGGCCGGACAAGTCCGTGAACTTCAATCCCCGAGCGAGGAAGCTTGATTTTCGCCCAAATGTGGAGCTTTTTGATGGAGAAGATGCAAAATCGCCTTGGGGAGCTCGAGCGTGGAGAGAGGAAGCTTTAGGCAAGTGTGGGCGTGAGTAAATTAGGGTTTGGCGGTGGCTAGGGTTATGGACACGAAAAATCGAACAAGTTCAAAAATGATCGGACTGCCGGACTAGTCCGACCTAACCGGCGCTCTGCGGACTAGTCTGCATGGGCGGACTAGTCCGGGTAACCACGTACTAGTCTGTGGTCACCAGGGAAAAACTTCTTAGCTCATTCATATATATTTGAAGGTACATATTTAGAAAATAGGAAGGCAAATCAAATCAAATAATCTTGATAAATATGATCAGTAAGCATACAACAATCAAGCAACGACCATAATTCACCAAGATCTAGTAATTGACATAGTTTTTTGGAGAAAATTGAGAGAGATGATTTTCACAATCCAATCAACATATTTTGAAGAATTCATACATGTATGCAAATTTTCAAGCCACATTCCGAGCATCAAGGATATTTAGTTCATTTCGAAGCTCGCAAAAGCATTTTTCATCAAGTGGCTTGGTGAATATGTCGGCTAATTGCTTTTCAGTGTTGACATGGGAAATGGCTATATCTCCTTTCATGGAGTGGTCTCTCAAGAAGTCATGTTGGATGTCTATGTGTTTGGTCCTAGAGTGCTCAACTGGGTTATGGGCAATTTTAATGACACTCTCATTATCACAAAGGAGTGGAATACGGTCCATAATGTAACTGTAATCCCTTAGAGTTTGTCGCATCCAAAGGAGTTGTGCACAACAACTCCCGGCTGCAACATACTCCGCTTTGGCTATGGATAAAGCAATGGAGTTTTGTTTCTTGGAGGACCAAGAAACTAGGGATCTACCTAGGAATTGGCATGTACCGGAGGTACTTTTTCTATCTACTTTGCATCCGGCATAATCTGCATCGGAGTAACCAATGAGATTGAATTTGGAGCCTTTTGGATACCAAAGACCAAGGTTGGGTGTATGAACTAAATATCTCAAGATCCTTTTTACAACTGTCAAGTGACACTCCTTAGGATTGGCTTGAAATCTTGCACACAAACATACACTCAACATAATGTTTGGCCTAGATGCACATAAATAGAGTAGAGATCCAATCATGGAGCGATATACCTTTTGGTCGACGCTAAGTCCATCTTCATTGAGATCCAAGTGACCATTCGTTGCCATAGGAGTCTTTATGGGCTTCGCCTTGTCCATTCCAAACTTCTTGAGTATGTCTTGTGTACTTCGTTTGGCTTATGAACGTCCCTTCCTTTTGTTGCCTCACTTGGAATCCCAAAAAGTACTTTAGCTCTCCCATCATAGACATCTCAAACCTATCTGTCATAATTTTACTAAACTCCTCACAAAAAGATTTGTTAGTTGAACCAAAGATTATATCATTAACATAGATTTGACAAATAAAAAGATCATTGTCAAAGTTCTTTGTAAACAATGTATAATCTACTTTACCGATCTTAAAGCCATTTTCAATTAAGAAATCTCTAAGACACTCGTACCAAGCTCTAGGAGCTTGTTTGAGGCCGTAGAGAGCCTTACACAATTTAAATACGTGGTTGGGGAACTCTTCGTCTTCAAACCCGGGGGGTTACTCCACATACACCTCCTCCTTGATTGGTCTGTTGAGGAAGGCGCTTTTCACATCCATTTGATAGAGATTGAAGTCATGGTGAGTAGCATATGCAAGTAATATTCTAATGGATTCATGTCTAGCAACGGGAGCAAAGGTTTCATCGAAATCCAAACCTTCGACTTGTGAATACCCTTTGGCCATAAGTCGTGCCTTATTCCTTGTCACCACCCCGTGTTCGTCTTGTTTGTTGCAGAAGACCCATTTAGTGCCGACGACGTTGGATTTGGGTCTTTCTACTAGTTCCCACACCTCGTTTCTTTTGAAATTGTTGAGTTCCTCTTGCATGGCCACTTTCCAATCCGGATCCTTCAATGCATCCTCAACCCTGCATGGTTCCAAAAAGGACACAAACGAGTAATGCTCACAAAAATTAGCTATGCGAGATCTAGTAGTTACTCCCTTTTGGATATCACTGATGATGTTGTCGATTGGGTGATCCCTTTGGACGCATTGGTGTACTCTTGGGTGTGGTACTTGTTGTCTTGAATCTTCATGATCATATTCTTCTCCCCCTAAATGGTTGCCCTCGTTGACTTGTTGATCATCTTCACTTTCTTGAGGTTGATCTTGTAAGGAAGCTCCCCCTTGATCATTGGTCTCCTCTTGTGGTTTGTTTTCCTCATGCATATGTAGAGGTGGCTCTTGTGGTCGAACTTTGCCTAACTCCATTCTTCTCAATGCTTGACAAGGAACTTCTTCTTTATCTAGCACACATGGATCAACTTGCTCCTTTTGGGAGCCATTAGTTTCATCGAACACTACGTCACGTGCTACTTCAACAAGTTCGGAGGTCTTGTTGTAGACACGATAGGCTTAAGTGTTCGAATCATAACCAAGCAAGAAACCTTCATCGGACTTCGAAGCAAACTTTGAAGTCCTAGGCCTCTTGTTCAAAATATAACATTTGGAACCGAAAACTCGAAAATATGAAATATTAGGCTTGTTACTGGTGAGTAGCTCATAGGATGTCTTCTTGAGTAGTCGATGAAGGTAAAGTTTATTTATGGTGTGGCAAGCGGTGTTGACCGCTTCCGCCCAAAATCGATCCGAGGTCTTGTACTCATCGAGCATTGTTCTTGCCATCTCTATGAGGGTTCGGTTATTTCTTTCGGCAACTCGGTTTTGTTGAGGGGAGTACGGAGCTGAAAACTCGTGCTTTATGCCTTCTTCATCTAGGTACTCCTCCACTTGTGTGTTCTTGAACTTCGTGCCGTTGTGGCTTCGAATGTTCTTGATTGTCAATGAGAATTCATTTTGAGCTCGCTTGAGGAACTTCTTGAGTATTCCTTGTGTTTCTGACTTATCATTTAAAAAGAAAACCCAAGTGAAGCGAGAAAAATCATCGACAACTACTAAACCATATTTGTTACTGCCGATGCTTATGTAGGCGATTGGACCGAATAAGTCCATGTGAAGTAGCTCCAGCGGTCTTGTTGTAGTCATGACATTCTTCGCGAGATGAGGTGCTCCAACTTGCTTCCCAGCTTGGCACGCGCTACAGGGCCTGTCTTTCTCAAAAACAACATCCTTCAAACCTCGGATGTGATCACCCTTGAGGAGTTTTTGAAGATTCCTCATACCAACATGCACTAGCCGTCTATGCCACAGCCAACCCATGTTGGTCTTTGCAATCAAGCATGTGTCAAGTTCGACTTTATCCTTGTTGAAGTCAACAAGATAAAGCTTTCCCTTCAACATACCCTTGAACGCAATGGAACCATCACTCCTCCTAGAGACGGTCACACCCTCGTTAGTGAACAAGCAATTATAACCTTTGTCACATAATTGAGATATGGACAGCAGGTTATAATCTAAGGAATCAACATGTAATACATGAGAAAGAGTGTGTTGTGGTGATATGGCAATTTTACCGGTATCGAGCACCTTTCCTTGACTATTGTCTCCAAAATAGATGACCTCGCTTGGATCCTCATTTGCTTCATATTCAACGAACATCCTTATTTCTCCGGTCATATGGTTGGTGCAGCCACTGTCTAGCACTCATTTGGATCCACCGGAGGAATAGGCTTGCAAAAACAAATTATGCCTTGGTTTTAGGTATCCAAGCTTGCTTGGGTCCTTTTAGGATAGTCACAAGGGATTTGGGCACCCACACATGAGACTTGGTGTTCCCATGGTGTGGCCCAACATAACGAGCATAAATTTTTGCATAATTACTTCTCATTAAGACATAAGATGCATCAAAAGTTCTGAATAACAACTTTTGTTGTTTATACACAGGACTAATCTGGGTGGTCGGACTTGTCTGGATCCCGACCGGACTAGTCCTGTGGTCATTCGTGTTGTATTCATTAATTTTAGATCTTCCAGTTTGAGAGAGTCTTCCCTTTACAAAGACATTGCTATCCTTGATATTCTTATGGCTTTTAGCTTGCTGCTTTTCACCATAAGAGTAACTAATGCCATATTTGACATTTGAAGGTCTTGTGACCAAGTATGCACTACGTGCATATTTGATCTTCTCCTTGTCAAATATGCCATTTGTGCACGATGCTTGTCCTTGGTAGAGGTTGACTTGTCTTTCAAACTGTTGTCAACTTTACCACATATACAAGTAGAAGTAACTTCAGTTTTAATGTGTTGAGAAGGTGAGCTTGAAGAGGATGAAGGGTCACCTTGCTTGAGTGACTCAACGTGCACCTCAAGGATCTTGTTAACCTTGATTAGGTTAGCAAGTTCTTCCTTGATTGTAGCATTTGAGTCGCTTAACTCCAAGCAAGTTTCCTTGCTTGAAGCTAATTCAAGCTCTAGTGACTTACTCCGCTCCTTTTCAAGCTCTAGAAGCTTGTCAAGTTCAACATATTCGTCCTGGAGTAGGAATGCATGGAGGAGGGTTTTGTTGTTACCTTGCGTTTACCTTCATTTGCCATGAGGCAAGTGTCGTTCCCCTTCCATGCGCCGAGTATAGGGAAGAGAATAGACTTCTTGGATGTCTTCTCGATGGCTATGCTAGCCATCTCTTCTGATGATGATGATGAGGACTCATCATTTGAGTCCCACTCTTTCCCTATGTGCGCTTGTTTGGCTTGTCTCTTCTTCTTGAAGAATTTCTTGGGTTGAGGCTTGGCTTCTTTGGTCTTCTTCTTGTTCTCTTCATATGGGCAATCAACTATAAAGTGGCTATACTCACCACAATTGTAGCATGCCCGCCTCAACTTTGGCTTTGTTCTTTCCTTGTATTTTCCTTCACTTGATTTAGCGTCTTGTCTCTTCTTCATCATCTTCTTGAATTTCTTCATGAATAGTATCATGTCATCTTCATCTAAGTCACTGCTCTCATCGTCACCGTCTTCTTCTAATTGAGCTTCTCGCGATTCTTTAGATAAGGGCTTGAGGTTGGACTTCAAAGCAACCCATTTCTTCTTTGCCGAGGTGAGGTCGGCAATTTCCTTGACATGCTTCGCTTGCTTTTCCACCATCTCGAAATTGATGATTTTTACAAGTAGCTCATCCAGAGTCATTCTCTTGTATCCGGGGCTTTCTCTAATCATTGAGCATAAGGTGACGTTACGAGGCATGAAAGCTCTAAGGATGAGCATCACCACCTCGTGGTCGTTCCACTTCTTGCTTTCGTTGATCGAACCTTATTGATGAGCGTCTTTAGTCGGTTGTACATATCTTGAGGGGACTCATCTTCTTCGATAGCGAATCTTCCCAATTCACCTTCGATCATCTCAATCTTCGCTTCACGCACATGACAATCACCTTCATGTGCAGTTTGCAATGTGTCCCAGATCTCCTTTGCAATCTCGAGTCCATCCACCTTGGTGAACTCGTCCAGACTGAGCGAAGAGGTACTGACTGTCGCGGCTTGAGCATTTTGATGAATTGCCTGCTCTTGGCTTGGTGTAAGCTCTTCATTGTCGTCCGGGATATCTATCCATGTGCACACAATATGCCACAAACTTGGATTGAGAGAAATTAGATGCATTTTCATATTTTGCCTCCACATTGAGTAATCACTTCCATCGAAGTGTGGGGCTTTTCCTAGAGGGATAGACAAATAATGATTATTGCTAGAATTAATATGATCGTAGTTGAAAGGATATCGGGAGTAGTCGGTGTGATTACTCCCCTTCTTCTTCTTTTCATCTTCAATTTTCACCTTTCCCTTGGAAAGGGTTTTCTTCCTTAGGAGCGCCTTGAGTTCCAGGGTCTCCTCATCGTCATCCTCAAAGTCTTGAATGGCTTCGAGGAGCTTCTCCAATTTCGGGTTCTTATCTTCATCAACCTTCTCTTGGTTGTTGCTCTTGTGTACGTCTTTCATGTCCGACATGATCTCTTCGAGCGATTAGTCTCCTTCTTGAAGAACATTGCTCTGATACCAATTGAATGTGGCCTAGAGGGGGGTGAATAGGTCTTTTTAAATTTTGTCAGAACCTGCAACACTTAACAACCAGATCAAAACTCGAGATATCGGACTAGTCCGGTCAAGTGCGTACCAGTCTGGTGTGTACCGACTAGGTTAATCAAGTTTGATCGATTAATTTGATTCTAGGATGTATGCAGCGGAAATATACAGGTAATTGAAGTGGTACACGATTATGAACTAGGGTATACCACGAGTTAATCTTATGTTTAATGTTTCAATGTAAAGTAAGAAACATTGATTGAAACCCTAGTTTGATATGATGTATAAGAATGATGAACGCAAAGCAAGAACACAAGCAATTTATTTTGTGATTCGGTTCCCACAGAGGCAACCTACATCCACGTTGAGGAGTCAACAAAAGGACCGGGTCTTCTCCAACCCTACCCTTGCCGGATCGCCACGAAGGCCAATCCTCTTCTCTTATCACAAAGGGTAAATAACCAAATTCAAGGGGCCTTCTCACACGTTGAGGGCTCCCCTAGATTACAACAAGAACATCACAAGGAACACACTCAAAAGATTACAATGAAAATCACAGGAGTGTGTTAGGGAATCAAACCAAGAGCTCAATGAGTGATGAAACGTGTCTCTCCAATGTTCTAAAGTGTATCCTCAAGGGATTGATCTTTGTGGCTTTTGATTTCGTGGAGAGATTTGTTTTTAAGGCTCTTGGGAGGTGTGGCGGCGCAGGGGGTCAAGTGAGTTTAAAGTTGGGTCGTGCACATCTATTTATATGGGGTTTCTAAAGTGACCGTTAGGGTTTAGAAAGATCAGACTAGTCCGGTGTGCTGTGTGTAGCAAACCCTAAGTGTCCCGAAATATCGGACTAGTCCGGCTAGGAGCGGACTTGTCCGATTTCGCTTCTGGAAATATTCGGACTAGTCCGATAGTCATCGGACTTGTCCGGATCAGTGAAACCCTAGGTGAATTGGGTGACAAGTCCGCACTTGGAGGACTTGTCCGATTTAGGTCAGAGGGTTTTCGGACTAGTCCGTGCCAATATCGGACTTGTTCGATTTACATCAGAACGATATCGGACTAGTCCATTGTGTGATCGAACTTGTCCGATTTTGTGCAGTTTGTGAAGTGTTTTGAGCACTAGTCCGCACTAGAGAGGACTAGTCCGATTCTAGTCACAGAGATATCGGACTAGTCCGTGGTGATATCGGACTTGTCCGATCTTGTGCAGAGAGATATTGGACTAGTCCAGTGTCAATTGGACTAGTGTGGTCCTGTATAAATTTGTGCAATGTGTGTGCTTATTTGTGTTTGAGCTCTTGGGATGTGTTTTCTTAACACACTCTATACACAATGATCTACTACACTTGTTCCTTGAGCTCTTTTCCACATTGCTCCTCATTCTCCCTTCTTTTTGACACTTTGCTTATTTTCACATTAAAACATGTGCTCATCTCAACAAAGTGGTTAGGATCTCATTTGCTTGTCATAAATCATCCAAAACCTACAAGGGATTCCTAGATGCACTTTCACTAGCACAGCTCCAACACTCCATAGGCAAAGCTGACGGTAGACACTGCCTAGTACTCCGCATTATCATCGTTAAACTCCCAATCGTGACCTACAACTTTTGGTGGGGGAATTGCAAGGGTGAGTACATGTCGTACTCAGCAAGTGTGGAAAGTATGACATGTTGCTGATTCAAATGATGACAATAATAATGGCTAAGTGCTGAAAAGTACACTAAAACATTTGAAAAGCAATATATTATATGTATGTGAAGTAAACCCATCATAAACTATATAATCATTAGAATACCAGTCCATATTCATTACCATCATCCATATTTCATATTTCTCATTACCGATAACCATAATCAATATCAGAATTTAATTCAGAACCATCCATCACCATAACCATATTTCGACCATAACTATTACCAAACCATCCCAAATCTAAATTTCCCTCTAATCATAGAAGTTGTCGATGTGCTCATAACCAGGAGCACGGCTATCATGATAGTTTTATTAGACTCTGCAGAGTTTGTACCACTTTACTCACGTGTTTGTGATTTCGTCACCCGCCGGCGACTAAAGAACCTCCCTTACGCCAATTACACTTCCTTTGGTGTATGGCCAAGAGATCACAAAATAGCCTTTACAAATGGATTACTAGCCTATTTAGACCCCACTGAGGTTTCACCGGTGGTGATGCCTCCAACTGAGCACATCTTCAACCAAGGGCCCCCTCTTGAGCCATTCGGATCCTAGGGTAGTTCCACCAATCATCAATAAACCTAATCCGGCTATCCCTTCCCCGAGCAACCTTAATGGTCCAAATAGCACTCGCAAAGCCCTAATTAATCAGCTACGCAACACCCATACTTGATCTCGTGGTGGCACTGTAGTCCTGGTTTATTCTCGCATAATCCGGTCCTTAGATCTAAAGCAAGCAAACCACCATAACATCCAACCCATCCACTTGCCATGCTTGCTTAGATGACCCATTACCATATCATATGAACCAGTTCATGTTAATCATAATCTCTTAAATGCATAATTAAGTTAAGTGGTATAGTTGTCTTCCCATCCCAATTAATTAAGCGAAGCAAAAAGGTAAAAAGTCCATCTCGACTCTCTATCATAAATTCCATGTGACAAGGGTGGTTAAACAAAGCTAGTAAACTTCCTATCATAGGTTTTCCCATCAAAATTGACACAAGCATACAGTTTTGCAAACAAAACATTTATTTTTAAAAACAAGATCAATATGCTTTAAAGGCACTTGCCTTGCTCTTGGGATTGGTTCGGATTAGCCTCCAAACTCTTGGTACTGTAAATCATCCATTGCACTCTCTAGCGCAAATCCGTCTAATCCGCACAACAAACATACAAGACAAGAAACAAAATCAAAGAGTGCACAAATGTTACTCAATATGACATGACATGCATGATTAATGCAAATATAAAGTGGGACTTGTTAATGAGTTGCTTTTAATGATCCCTAACTATTTCTAATAGCTTTTAACAAGTTTATACAGGTTTGGATTTGATTTGATCTAATTTAGAATTAATTCAACACAATCTAACCAGGAAAATCGGACTAGTCCGCTAGGGACCGGACAAGTCTGCACTGCGCAAGATCAGCAGATTAGGGTTTTCTAGATCGACGTGAATTTGAATATTTGGTGTTGCATTCACGTAAGGAAGAGGAAGTCGAAGGTATACCAGGTGTTTAGAACTCCAATGAATCAAGGATCTTGGAGGCAACACTTGGATATTGACAATCTAGGGTTGATGATGAACTGGATGGTGGATTGTTGACGAAGAACACGAAGTTGATGGAGATCTTGATCCTCTTTCATTTCCTCCTCTTCTTCTTCTTGATCTAGATCTCCTTCTCCCTCCTTGGTGGTGGCTATCCACGAGCTAGGGTTTGAGTGAGGTGGAAAAGTGGCAAATAGGTATCAAGCAAGGGGTTGGGTTGTTTATATAGAGGTGGAGGCTAGGGTTGGGTGGATTTAGAGTTTGAGATGAGTAGGGGCCGGTTTAGAATCCCACATGGGATCTAAAAGAGTTAGGCATGATGTCCCTAGGCCCACTTAATGTAAAATCCAAGAAACAAGTCGTGAAACAAAAGATCAACTCAGAGTCGAGATTTATCGAACAAGTCCGAAAAGGGTCGGACTAGTCCGAAGTTGGACATAGGGAAGTCAGACAAGTCCGGTCTGGACATTGGACAGGTCCGAACTTATACAGAGGGGAAAAACAGACAAGTCTGGCAAAAAATCGGACAAGTCCAACTTTAGTCAGAGGGAAAAACGGACAAATTCGATGGAACACCAGACTAGTTCGGACAAGTCCAGGGACTTAGCAAAATTATCAAGGAATTGGAACATCGGACTAGTCTGCACTAGGCCGAACAAGTTCGAAAGTATCCAGAGAGAAAAACAGATTATTCTGCACAAAACGGACAAGTTCGAACGAGGTCAGAGAGAAATCAGACTAGTCCGCACCAAAATCGGACTAGTCCGCACTTCCCAGAATTCTTAAGTGTGTTTTTTCTTCTAATTCATTTTAAACTTGTTCCTTTTTATGCGGATTAATGTTAGACATGTATTAGAATGTATGCAATACATGATGGATGAAAATGAGGGTGTTACACTGATCGTGTGTCATTAACATAACATTAATGATACGTAATCAGGTCTTGCAACGGCTGCTTTAATTGCCCCTTGAATGTCCGCGCCGTTGAAGATCCGACAATCTTCCCATTGGAGGCTTAGGTCCAGAGGCTCGACAGTGACAACTCCAGAGCTTCCCTTTGTGGGGAGGCAGGTCCAGAGCTGCTATACACGTGGCAGCACTGAAGCTTCCCTCTACTGGGGATTAGGTCTGGGGCCACTGGACACGTACACGTGGCAGTGCTGGAGCTACCCGAGCGAGGAAGGTGAGTCCAGTGCTGCAAGACACGTGTAGCCTTCAGAGGTCTTCAACTCGGACAGGTGGAACTTCGTTAATTTACTTGCGGTATCATGGGGTACCCGGTACACAGGGTATCGACAGTAGTGCTTGATTGCAACATTTCTTTCAACGATGTTTAGGTTAGTCATTGCCTTAGGATGATGCTTGTACCTAGGCTCTTAAGGTAATGTAGTACTTGTTATGTAAGCATGGTGCTTAGATGATTAAGTACCATTGGATATCTCGTAGACCCACAGTTTGTAGAAGTAGGCGGCAAGTGGTGACAGCCATGTCCGTCCTTCGTAATCCTCCACGTTCGGTTACGCCGCGAGCTCGTGGCGGAAATTGTCCTGATATTCTCCGAGGTAAACCCATGCCCTATTTGTTCGACCGCTAAGCCCTAGTACCCGTAAGTTAGCATAGCCATATGTACACTAGTTGACTATGTATATGAATACCTAAAGCACAGTAGGAGTAGCTCCTTCTCTTCATAACTTATCCTCCACTAGGACAATCTTACTCCTTAGAGTAGTTTGCTTAGGTGTGTTTCATATTACCCCATCACTTCATTTATCCATCCTACCGGATCTATTACTAGAACACCCTTTTCTATCCTTGACTTTGTCTCTCTTCTACCTTATCTTCCTTTAGGATAAACAAATATGATACTTGAGGAAATACTTTCGAGTGAAATGCTACAACGATACTTTTCGTGCGCTTGCTGAACTCATCTTGTTTTGGCTTATATTAGCCTAGTGCCTCTGCAGATATTATGAACAAAATTATTGTTGATTTAAACAAAGTTGTTCTCGATGATGTCACCGCTCTCATTCGAGGTGTTGTTGTATCAACAGATCATTTTATGCTCATAACATGTGACTTCCTTATAAAGTACTCTCTCCGTTTCCAAAAATTTGTCATCTTTTAGATTCAACATGAACTAAAAAATTACAAACTTTTAGAGATGGAGAGAGTACTACTCATGGGGGCCAAACATTTAAACAACTAATAATTATTTTTTGTGTGATCATCTTATCTTTGATTTATAGGTTTGTGACCACCTTCCTCTCCAAGGAGGTTAATGCCAGATCATTACAACCGAATATAAATGCAGACATTCACAGTCCAAGGAGGCACACATGACGGTGGACTGAACTCCATAGACTGATATCACCATATCCACAATTTTTGTCCTCTCATATTTTGATAGTTGCACTCCAATGTTGATAAATTCCATGAATTTAATGCGGGGGGATTGATAAGCTTATCTAAATATATCTCAAAGATTTTGATACCAAAGGTCTAAGGAAATCTAACCACATTCTTTCCCTTTACATAATTGATGTGCGGGAAGATGAAAGATTCTCTAACTTACAAACTATTGTTGAGCTTTCCCGAAAAATGATGAAGACAAACAAATATTAGTTCTATCCTTTGATTTATCGACTTGTGAAGCTAGTACTTGTATTGCTCGTTGCTACTGCCACTGCAGAGAGAATCTTCTCGTCCATGAAAATTATGAAAACATACTTGCAAAATCATGTTGGTGATGAATACATGAGTTATACCCTTATTTGCTATGTTGAAAAACGAGAGATGGAGGAAGTTACAAATGAAATCGTGGTCCGTCACTTCAATTATATGGCTGAACGTAAATATTAGAAGGTAATGCATATATTTCTTTGATCTTTTCTTTTCCGCTTCAGATTAAAAAAATAGTTATTTACATATTTTACTGGTTGTCGAGGGTAGCTGGTTCATTTTGCTCAAGTAGTTTGTATTTTTTTACTTTCTTTGTCTTTAGTCTCTATTTTAACTAGTAGCATGACATTGCTTATTTAGTAAACATTATATCAGCCAGTGATCATACATCTGTTGCATGTAAGCATGTTGTAGTGTGAACTCTGGTGTCCGGAGCTCTAGCTTCGCCACTGGATATCGACATTGTCCGTCATCTAACATTTTGGTAGTTGCGCCTTAGTTTGGACACTATGAGTTCCTTCCTAGAGTAATTGTATTTAATATTATTAAATTTAATCTGAAATTCAATCGGAGAGATAAAACTCATGATTTGAGCAGTGCTATTCAGAATATTTAACCACTATGATCCCTTTTCATTTATGTATATATGATGACCAAATGAGTAATCTCACACTCAAAGTGTAATGATTATGTCCTAAATTAGTATCAAACCATATAAGCAAATACTACATACTAGTACAATATGATTTAAATGCCATTTTGCGGGAACAGCTAGAACATAAATAAGAGAGTATGTACAGGACCCTACAGAAGAACTTTATGTTTTTTTTCAGCTATTTTATGATCGTTTCGTTCGTTTATATAATCAGTCTTGACAAATTAAATTATTAATCACTACTTAGAGGCTGGCAAATACCAACAGTGCACACATGCATGATCGCATTGCCCACTGTTTGCCGCAAACATCACAAAAATTAAAGTACTAATGGCAATTTATAAACTCTCTCACGTGGACGAAAATCTCTGTTACCATGGGGTAGATCTAGCATGGGGGATTTGATTGATGGTCCAATCGAAGTTCAGACGTCTCATTACATCGTAAAGCAGCATCCTGGGTGGACTGGTTTAATCCAACAAACCAAACGTGATGATCTTATCACATCCAGGGGGATTTGGTATGTGGATGGATTCTGCAACCAAACACTACCTGAAATGCCATGAAATGAAGAAAATAACCATTTTATCATGCTGTGCTAGGCCTAGCCGCCTAGACAACAACCGTTCCAAATTCCGGCCCACTGCTCGCCCCCTTCGATGGATCACGAGACAGCGAGGCGCTGACCGCCACCGCTTCCCCACCTCCGAGCTCCTAAACCCCACCACCGCCGCCGGCGCCATGGCCGACGGCTCCACACCGAGGCGCAAGTCCGTCCCGGACTGGCTCAACAACCCGATCTGGTCCGCGCCTGCCCACTCCCCGCGCCAGCGCTCCCCTCCTCGTGCGCCCTCCCCTCCGCCGCCCCTACCTGCTCCCCAGCCGCCGAAGAATTCAACCCCACAGCCCCCTCCCCCTCCGCCCGCCCGGCACGAAGGCAACGGTGGCAGCTCCGACGAAGGAGGCGACGAGGGCGTGGGTGCGCCTGGCCCGACGCGGGCCATCCTCGTCGCGGAGTTCAAGGTCGCGGTGAGTGTTTGCGCGCTCCCGGCGATCCGGACGGGGCTTTGATGGTTCTGCGGTTAGGTAGCGTTTCCATCTCACCTCTCTTTGTTCCTGTGCCGTGCGCTTCGCCGCGCGATGCAGCTGGAGAGGAAGGTGGTGGATCTGGCCGAGCTGCGGAGGCTCGCGTGCCAGGGTGTGCCTGACGCCACCAGGATGCGGCCTGTCGTTTGGAAGGTCAGAGAATCCCTTCGTGTCCTTCTCAGTCCAATTCTTCACTGCACGTGTGTCATGATCAAGTGCTTGCTTGCGTCACCACTTGAATAGCCACTTGCTATAGGTGTCATTGTCAGGTTAAGACTGCTAAGGATTCGCTACTTAGATCCATGTTGATGAACCTGTACTAGCTTAATATGTTTCTCAACGGTAGTTCTGATTTATTCAGTTCCCTTTTTTGAAGGACCATACTGTTGTGCATTTTATTGTTGTATTTTACATGCGTGCCGACATATTGCTTTCTTCTGTATCCCCAAGGCTGAAGAAATGCCGTGCACTATGGTTTGCTATAATTGCAGTTGTTCTGGTTAGCAGGATAGATTGATCAATCGGGCTCATGCGATTTTCTTTTGTTGAAACTTACAACGTATACCTACAGTAGAGACGCTTGCATTATCACAGCATGATAGTTTAGCAGCAGCGGTTCAATTGAAACTATGACCAGATGTTTTAGCACCTAACTACCTAAATGCCTTTTGACATTGTTCTTAAAAAATTAAATCCATTGTTCTAGGATTGAATTAAATCCTACAATAATTTACTTAATACACTGCTTGTGATTAGATAAAATATATATCAGCATGCAGTTTTTCTTTGCAAAAGCCTGCTGGCTAGTTATGATCCGCACAAATTATCTCATTATTTTGTACACTACAAAATTATTTGACTTTTTGGATAGTTAGCAGCTTCTCTTGGGATACTTGCCAACTGATCATGCTCTATGGTCATATGAACTGGAGAAAAGGCGGTCCCAATACAGTGCTTTCAAAGATGAGCTTCTTGTGAACCCTGTAAGTTCTTGATGCATAGAAATACAAGTTGAGTACCATTGCTTGTGTGCTTATTTAATTTGTCTAGGCAAATAACAAGCTTCATCCATCAGGGATGAAACTTTCTTTCGTGAAGGTGTTGGAGTTTCGGGCTCAAATATCCAACTCAAAATTCCCTTGTAAATTGCTTTATTTATTCCTTGGAATTTCCTAGCTATATAGACCCGTTACAGATAAAAGCGGACCCAAAACAGTTTAGGACTCTTATCTAATCCTGGACTCAGTCTCTACTCTAATTTTATCTCTAAAGTCTATCTCTAAGGGTAACTAACCCTGGACTCTATCTCAAACTCCTCAAATCTGTTTAGGACCCTATCCTGGACTCTACTAGACTCTAGAATATTCTAGAAAACAAGATTTAGCTCAACAATCACCCCCTTAATCTTGTTTTCTAAGACACACTCTCACTAACTTAGGATGGAGACAATCCTATTCCACCCTACACACACTTTTTGGGTGGACACTTCAACTCTAGGATGAACACGTCACCCTGCATGAGACGAACACATCATCCCCTGGGACGAACACATCATCCCGAAACGAACAACAATGGGACGAACACATCGTCCCGAGCACACATCTGTGAGGCATTCACAGCCGCCTCCATTGTCGTGAACCATCTGCTACGTCCATGGTACACCTTCTGTGTACATGACCAACACCAACATAGCACAAGCCCACCAGCCCAGCCACTTCTCTATTCGTGGGCTCCCACTGGGCCTTCTCTGGCCCAACTCAGTCTTTCTTCTTTGTCTTCTCGCGTGAAGCTCTGAATGCCTCTTCCTCGTAGTTTTGTGCCTCCGGTGCTGCTTGTGGATGTGCCCGCCATGCTGGTCTCGCAGCCGCCTGCCTTTGCCGTTGATCATACGGATGAGATGAGTGCTCGCGGCTGCACTGCCCGCCACTCCAACGGGCATGTTTGCCCTGCCGTGGAGTTCGCGCACAGCTCCGGCACCACCTCCCGTACAGGAGTACAGGACCGTGTCCCGTGCCGTCGTAGAGGCCTAGACGTCCGCCTCCAGCTACGGCGGTGTGTCACCTTGCTTCGGTCTTCCCTCGCGCGTGCATTTGACAGTGCCGCCCGAAGCGCTGATCGTATCTTGGAATCATCCGCTCCTGTGTTGAACTCGATCTAATTTGGCGAATCCATGCCAAGCATCGCCAACAGCCGCCGAGATCTGCCTACAATCTGCGGTATTTCTTGTCTTCCATGCCGTGGCACCGTAAATCGCATCTTTCTCTCGATCTCTGCTCCGTCCGCAGCCTTGATTCTCATGGAGCCACCCTGCTGCCTGATCCATGGCTCCTTTGCCTGGATGCGGGTGCCTTCGCCCGACAGAATCCTCTTGCTTCTCTCCCTTCTCCGACCAGCACCGATCTCGCCTACTTGACCCCCCCCCCCCCCCCCCCCCCCTCTCAAGAGACGTCCTCCTGAGGGGCAGTGGATAGGATCTCCAACGTAAAGCTCTGATTACCAATTGCTGGAATTTTAGGCTCAAATATTCAACTCAAAGTTCCCTTGTAAATTGTTTGATTTATTCCTTGGGATTTCCTAGCTATATATATATATATATATATATATATATATATATATATATATATATATATATATACATACATATGTATATATATATATGTATATATATATACATATATATACATATGTATATATATATATATACATATGTATATATATATATGTGTGTGTGTATATATATATATATATATATATATATATATATATATATATATATATATATATATATATATATATATATATATATACATACATACATACGTTACAGACAAAAACAGATCCAAAACAGCCTAGGACTTATCTGATCCTGGACTCAAATTCTAACTTTATCTCTAAAATCTATCTCTAAGGGTAACTAACCCTGAACTCTATCTCAAACTCCTCTAATCTGTTTAGGACTCTGTACCCTCTAGAATATTCTAGAAAAATAAGATTAAACTCAACATAAGGCAGCAATAATAAATCGCTACCATTTTGGACAAAAAATCACCAGGCGAATGAAAGGGTTTACGCTAGTTCCTTTTCCTTTCAACCAATCTGTGTAATAATACATTTTGGTTTGGGTCAGTCAGAAGTTACCCGAAGAATGGAAGAAATGGCAGCTTCCAAAAAGGAGGAACATAATGCTGAAGGAACTGGTGTACTACCAAGGGCCGATATTGTTCGTGATGAGCATCCTCTGAGCCTAGGGAAAACTAGCGTTTGGAACAAATACTTCCAGGTAACTTGAATTGAAATTTGCTTGCTGGTGTCTGCTTCTGAATTTGTGTTCAATATCTACACTCTTGACTGCTAGTGGATGTATTGTTCAATGTTGTAATTGCTTAATTCTTATGTTTACCTCACCTGCCACCTGTCTTTTCTTGTGTGTGTCTATGACCATATTTTCATTGTTAAGAATTGTGTTACATATAGATGTATATTTTCCAGCTTCCTAGGTCTATTTGAAACTACAATAATTAATGTGGAACCATGCACCTCTTGCAATGTGAATCACCTTCATGCTGATCCTGGCTATTATCTTTGATATGCCTAAGCACATCCACTTTTACTAATATGTTAAATAATGGGGCGAATTTACATATAAGGAAAGTGGGCCATATGGCAGCCTGGATAAAAGTTTTCACTTTGCACTTGAAATCCTTATGAAACTGATCGGTACATGAATTGCTTTACTGTTGAGAAACCTACCTGGTCAGATTTTGTTGCTAATATCTTTTTTGCAGCTCGAACTACTAAAAATACTGATTGTTGTTCATTACTTCAGGAATCTGAAATTATTGAGCAGATTGACAGAGATGTTAAACGTACTCATCCTGAGATGCAATTTTTCAATGGTGATTCTTCCAATGCCTTGTCTAATCAGGTAGTTTGTTTTGTGACATGGGATCGCTGTTTGTTATTAGTCACAGTTCTTGCAAGTTAAAACATGATATATTTTGTTTTCAGGAGTCATTAAAGCGCATACTTACCATTTTTGCAAAATTAAACCCGGGTATAAGATATGTACAAGGAATGAACGAGGTTTTGGCACCTCTATTCTATGTTTTCAAGAATGACCCAGACCAAAATAATGCTGTAAGTGTCCCATGTCACTAATTTCTTACAGAGAAAACGATAATGTGTTCTTTTTTTTTTTGTCTGAATCTGCTGCGAGAATTGATGAAATTTGTGATGTTTCAAAACTTTAAACTCTCGTATTTAGCTATTGTTTTCTTTATTTATATTTTCTGAAAAGTAGCATGCACCTGTATAATGCTATCTGCTGCGGCACTGCATGGCGCCATATATTGTTCCTATTTTTTCTGTTTAGAAATATATCAAGGAAAGATAATTCCTGTTGCTCTATGCCTGTGACTCTCAAATGTCATTTACCCTTGTACATCATTATGCATTAGTATCGCCGATTGATGATATTTGCCTCATGATTACTTGTGAACAGGCTTCAGCAGAACCAGATGCATTTTTCTGTTTTGTTGAGCTGCTTAGTGGGTTTCGAGATAACTTCTGCAAGCAACTTGACAACAGTGTGGTCGGTATACGCTCCACAATCAGTAGACTATCACAACTTCTTAAAAGGCACGACGAAGAGCTCTGGCGGCATTTAGAGGTTGTGACCAAGGTATGAATCCAAATATCTCGTTCTTGTTCTAATCCAGCACATGGTCCACATATACTTCTGCCGCCAAGCTAATGTTATCCCTACCTTCCAGGTTAATCCGCAGTTCTATGCATTCAGATGGATCACCTTGCTGCTGACACAGGAATTCAAGTTCCGGGACTGCATCAACCTCTGGGACACACTATTAGGTGACCCAGAGGGACCTCAGGTCAAGGAACTGCTGTTTATCATTTCACACCATATTATGTATTTCAATGTGCACTAGTTTAAACACTCCTTATTCGACTGCAGGCTACCTTATTGCGGATCTGCTGTGCGATGCTGATTCTTGTCCGAAGGCGACTCCTGGCTGGTGATTTCACTGCAAACCTCAAGCTTCTTCAGAACTACCCGCCCACAAATATGGACCACCTGCTGCACATTGCTAACAAGTTGCGAGGACCACTTCCCTACTGATTGACTGCCATGCATGTTTTGTTTTCATCATATATGTTTTTATGCTAGTTTGTATTATCAAACAATTATGCATTAGAAGCTTTGTGAACGAATCTCCATTGTACAATGCTATCATGCCCTTCAGATGGATGGTTGATTTGAAATTGAACCATTGATTCTCTTCGCTGTTTAGGGTATGTTTGGATTGAAGTTCATGTTTAACTTACCAAATTTTGGTAGTTGACCGTAAAAAAAAAATGTTTGGATTGGAATTAAAATTTGGTAAGCTAATGAACTCATATGTTCAAGTAGTTCATTTTTGTTACCAATATCAACTAACTTTTGAGTGTCTAAATTCTGCATCAAATTTTGGGAAGGTGCACGATGATACTCATCCAAACAGCCCCTTATTTTTGCAACTCCCACTATAAGTTCATACGAATATGCTCTTTTTTTATTTCTGCATTTCTGTTTCTTGATTTAGCACTTGTTTGAGTGAATTGACAGAATATCTTTGCTATATGATGTAGTTCAAGTTGAACTAGAATTTTTGTCTTCAGAGCAGAGCATCCCAAGAGATGTGTAAACAATAGACGCAAAGTCTCGTTTTTAGGTCAATTCAAAAAAAAAATTGGGGCTAATCCCCCCCCCCCCCCCCCCCCCCCAACATTTTTTTAAAGGGCGTCTAAAAACATGATGGCCCACATCATGACATCAACATTTGGGATCACTGTTTCTTCCCACGGGAGAATGATTGAAGGGCACCGACTACGGTGCAAGCGTGCGCTCCCAGCAGCCGGATGTATATCGTACGGTGCTTTGGTATTTTTCACATAAGTCCCTCCGCATTGCCTCTGGTCTTTTGCAGATTACCCCCTCCGAGCCGAGTCGATGTCTGTTCGTTGCTGACGCCCCTGTATTCTTCTGTATGTATGCAGCACTCCGCCCTCGAGCGCAGCCAGCGCCGCCGGACTGCCCCCATCGCGGCGCGCAGAAACGGCGCCCGTCCTCGTGCACGCCGGAGGCCCGGATCATCTCGCCTGTCTCCCGTGCGTTGCAGTCTCCCGTTTTGACGTTCCCAGGACGAGGGTCTGATCGATCCCAGCAAAAACACGCGGTCAGGTAGACGCCATCCCCATGATCTTTCGTGAGATCACGAGGTGCTCGGCTGCAGAGATCGATCGGCAACTGCTACACAAACTCGGTTGGTTTTGTGCAGGCTTTGTGCTCAAACTCGGTTGGTTTTGTGCAGGCTTTGTGCTCGGCAACTGCTAAAAAATGAATGGAACATAGATGTGGCTTTGTGCAGGCAATTTGTCGAACAGGTTGCAAGCGTCAGTGAGATCTTGACACCTAATCCAGACACACATTGTCAATCGATGAATAAAAATACTGGAAATTTAAGGGTAGCATCTCAATGGTTCGCTTAACCGGCCTGGCTCCAGAACCTCTCCTTGGCCAATGCAATCGCCTCGTCGACCGCTGCGGCGCCAAGGTTGTTGATGTCGTCGCAATCATACATCAGGATTGACAATTGCTACACAAACTCGGTTGGTTTTCTGCAGGCTTTGTGCTCGGCAACTGCTAAAAAATGTATGGAACATAGATGTGGCTTTGTGCAGGCAATTTGTCGAATAGGTTACAAGCGTCAGTGAGATCTTGATACCTAATCCAGACACACATTGTCAATCGATGAATAAAAATACTGGAAATTTAAGGGCTAGCATCTCAATGGTTCGCTTAACCGGCCTGGCTCCAGAACCTCTCCTTGGCCAATGCAATCGCCTCGTCGACCGCTGCGGCGCCAAGGTTGTTGATGTCGTCGCAATCATACATCAGGAGAGGCAATGTGGAGGGGCTTATGTGAAAAATATCAAAGCACCGTACGATATATATCCGGCGGCTGGTAGTGCCCGATTGCACCATTGTCGGTGCCTGATTGAAGAGCCTAACTCTTTTTCTAATTGTAGCTATAAATGAGGGGAATTTAAACAGCACCAACAAAGTTTTTGTCTCAAAAAAGTTAGAGTCGGCTAAAATGGGGGGAATTTAAAGTAAGTTAAAGGGTGTCATTGGAGATAATATTTTCGACTAATTCCCAGTCATTTGATTTAAAGGGTGTTTTAGGTTTCCTTGGGATGCTCTAACGCCATCCAAGCTGAACAAACCCAATTAGATTGACAAATACGGTACTGTGCAAGGTTTATACAAACACATGGCAAATGTTGTGCAATGGGGACAAAATACTCGACTGCACCGTTCAGAGATTTGCTATGTCGGTCATACACATCCTTGCAACACGAGTACAACAGGTCGTGAAAATTCGCATGGCAAATGAATTGAAAATGAGATAAGATTGGTCCTGCTTAATTAATGACGTATTTCTCCGTTCTTTAGATTAAAACTGAAACAATCCTCATCGAATAAGAAAGTAGAGGAAGTACAATGTACGTTTCAAAAGAAGAAAGTTATGCATTTCTCACTCAATGGGCAAACCATTTTCTCACAGAACAGTGTTATGCATTTCTGCAAAACGGTGCCCGCAATTAGTAATCAACCTGTAAAATATGAATTTCTCGAATATCAAATAATATTTGTATTTTAATAGGACAATAAAAAGCAATGTGGTTCTCTACATTTTACTGCAGGACAGACTATAACATAACACAACTACAGAGAATATCTTAATATCGTTCCCAAGCAGAGACAACCCGTCAGCCAAAAGTTAGTCCGCACACAGTAGATGAGCTTCCTCCTTCCTTGGCAGACCAAAATTTCATTAAGCAAATGATGACGCTGGCAGGATAAACAGGACTTCTCACAGCACCAGAACGAAATTATTCTCACCACTGTTGTCATTGAGGCTTTTGCCAACAACAGCCTTGACTAGAAGCCATCATCCATGATGCTGATCTAATATTGTGCCCAGATTTTCTCCCAAATTGTACTTCTAACGACACCGTACTACTCTGCGCCTTTCTTGCTCCGGAAGTTCTCCCTCATTGATGCAACCTTTTTCTTGCACTGGACAACAGTTTTTCCTGGGACAGCAGCAGCCACACGCTCCCATCTCTGGCTCACATCTTTAGGAAAAGCCTTCAAAGCTTGGACAAGAGCCAGTACCTGTGCCTCTGTCCAAGTATCTGGATCTGTCGCAGAAGATGTTCCATTTTGGACAGGATCAGCAGCAGTTTTCTCACTGGCTGCTTGGCTGCTCACAGGTTGTGCCGTTACCTTGGATGACGCAGTTCCAGCTCCCTCAGGTGAGGAAGCAACTGTTTCATCTCGAGTAGAAAGAGGTGAAGCAATAGACTGTGCTGGTTTGCGTTTCTCAAGGAAAGAGTCAAAAGCTTTTGTTGAGTCTGGCTTCTGCAGAAGAACAGTCTTCGTGGCCTTCAGAATCTCTTCAACAGTTCTGCCAGTGCCAATAAACTCAGAAACCACCTCCCATCTCCTCGAAGTTCCCTTTGGGTATTTTTGAATAGCTTTCCTAAGCATATCAACCTCTTCCTTCCCCCATGGCCTCTCTTTTTTCTCATAGCTTTCCAATATGCTGGCTTGTGTCACCTTGTTCCCTGAGGATGATTTTGGAGTAGAAACCTCGACACCATTAGCTTCAATTTTCTTTCCTTCATTCGACGAACTTTCTTTGTTCAGTGCACTTCTCAGTAATCTAGCCTTTTCAGCAACATCCTTACCGTCCATACTGTCACAGAGTTGCTTCAGGCGTTCCATATCAAGTGACACGCATGCTGCTTCAACATCATCTTCTGACAGACCAAAGTGGTTCTCTCCAATTATAGGTGCAGCAAGAGTCCGCAAACGTGCTTTCTCTTTACGAACAAGCTTCTTCTCTTTCTCCTTCAACTTCTTCTGATTGAGAGCAACTTCTGCAGCTTTCTTGGCCTCCTCTTCCTTCCTTTTCTTTTCCTCTTCTGCAGCTCTTGCAGCTTCTTCCTCCTGCATTTTTTTTGCCAGGTACTTTGCCTCCTTTCTCCTCTGTCTCTCAGCCTTTTCCTCCTCCTTTCTCCTCTGGATCCTTGGGTCCTTCTTGTAAGCATTGTCAACAAGAGTACGTACTCGTGTGTACTCTGCCTTTTTGGCCTTCTCTTGTAGCTTCATGTTCTGTCTCTCCATCCATCTTTTATGTTCACGAGACTCAGCTTGCTCTAGGTCATACTCATCATCATCCGGAAATTCCCTCCAACTCTTGAAATTGTACCAGAAATTGTAGAATTTATCAACTTCCTCTATGGGAGTAGCATCATCTCCTAAAAACGGAATAGGCTGGTTAACAGACCAACGTCCATTTCTCATGAAGGCTGGACCAAAAACCTTGAAGAAGTCTTGTGGGGCACAGTCTGTAGGGACATCATCATCAAACTCATCCGTCGAGTCAAAAATCCTTCTTTTCGTTGGTTCTATGAGGACTTCATAGGCCTCCTGAATGGCTTTGAAATGGCTCTCTATCTCATCCTTTTTTGCTTGCTTTGCTTCCTCTGTCGTCTCGGCAAGAAGAAGAGCAGCCTGCTTATCTGGATGATGTTTAAGAGCCATGTCACGGTAACTTTTCCGTATCTGATCTTCAGTGGCCAAGTAACGCAAGTTACTCAACCCAAGCAATGCATAGTGATCCTGTTGTTGACTCCCAGAAGACTTCTTCTTTCCTTTGCTGCTGAAGGTATCAGCACCAGCACCAAAATCTTGGCTTTTGTCATCCGATGACACACTGCGATCATCAGTTCCAGTGTCTTCTTGCTTTCCAAGACCAAGAAGGTTCATTGCCGCAGCATGGAACGAATGACCAGCAGGTTCATACTTCAAAGCTTTTAGAGGTAAGCAATTAGATGAAACATACAAAGGCACCCCATCTATGATCTCTGGAGAGTACGTGATCAAAAAGCAACTCTTCTGGGATTCCATAATCATTACTGATGTCAAGTTCGTAACGGAGCTTCAGAGACCAGATATACAATTGATAGAACCTGTAGAAGTTCACATGTCAATTTGCCAAGAGTCTATCAGAGACTTCATTCCAAACATATTTTGAACTATACTAGTATAAGTAATTGGCAGAAACAATTGCGAACAAACATAGAAATGAAGCTGTGTTCCATAATTAGCATGCTATCTGCCATCTGAATTGAGCTGATAGAGCAGCAGGCAAATGGCAAATATAACGGACATACAAGGACCCATTCATATGAGTAAATACCACTAGATAACTAAGAACGTATCCATTCCACAAGTATTCATGAGGCTTAAATTAAGGTTTCCACCACCCCTTCTACTCCTGCATCTAGTTTGGCACCTGAAACAACTTGACAAATGCAGTGCCATTTTAAAAATTAAAAGGTCACTGAACTCGTAATTCTCTCACAGAGTGCACAAGCCAGCTGTTCCCAGTAATCCTTCAAATCATTTTGAACTAACAAAGTCCTTTTCGATTCGTAAGGCTACAAAACTTGTAATTCTTCAAAACTTACATGTAGGTACATGTTATACAGTGTTATCCTAAACGGTAAACAGTGTTTAAACGGTGCAGGTCTATTTATCGTTTAGAAGGTTTAAAAGGCGTGTAAACGGTGTTTAAACAGATTAAATGGTATGTATTGTAGAAGCAAAAAAGAAATACATTTTTTACTCACTGCTCAGCCACGTATGTTTAAATAAAGTTCAGATCATGTTTGTAATAAGGAAACAATTTAAATTTCACATCATAATCATATAAAGATTAAGGAGACAATCACAATATTGAACTGCCACATATGAAACTGTGTGCCTACTACCAAATCATAATTTCCAGACCATGAAAAATAGGGCATCGAGCGACCTAAACAAATATTAAGACTCAGCTAGTAATGATTGTTGTGACTTGTGACAAATATTTATTTTTAACCTCAGCTGCCCATGATTGTTTTATTAGTTCGTGAAACACATGTATCGCTGAAAACACTCCAGATGTGCACAAATGGCGTTACAAGCGGCAGCAAATCAACCAACTGGCGGACTAACCCGGTGCTGAAATCAGATCAAGCGGGGGCGGCAACACACCAACCCCTGCATGGCAGATCCCACGCAGATCCAGATCCCACGGGGGCAAACAGATTCCAATCGACTAACCTCTGAGATCGAGTGATTGAGCGCTCAGCAGGGGGCGGGGCATCAGCCTGTATAGGCGCTGGAATCCAGATCGAGCGCCCGGGTGGTGAGGCGACTGGCAGCAGTGCTGAGTATGGAGGCGGCGGTGCTCAAAATGGGGGTGGGAGTGGCCGGCGGCGGCGGCCGGCGGGGCACCTGGCAGCAGCTCGGTTCCGGCCGTCGAGCGCGGGCGCCACACACAGTAGGGGGACCTTGATTTGGGGGAGCAGCGCCTAACGGGCGCGGGGGGAAAGATAGGGTCCACTTTCCAATCGTACGTTGGATTTCATGTAAACGGGTGGAAACAACGTTTAAATCCGACTAGAAACCATTTCGTTCAGCCCGTTAGACCATTTAGACGCCCAGACCCGTTTAAACCATATACAGATCCATTTAGGCCCTAATCAGTGCAGTACCCATCCGTTTACCATTTAAACTCGTTTAAACGCACGTTTAAACCCGTTTAGGATAACACTGATGTTATATAGCTATGGAACACGGCAACGACTGCTATGCAATTTGGACTTCTGTGCAAGCGTGCAATCTGCGAATCTCAGCCGTTTGATGGACATCCAAGGGTGGCTGCACCTTTTACATATAAATGTGTAAAAAGTGCAAAAGCAGGTGGAGGGATCTATGTGTAAAAAGTATGGCACCCTTGGATGTACATCACACGGCTGAGATTCGCGGATTGCACGCTTGCACGGGAACCCAAATTGCACAGTAGTAGTTGCCATGGAACACTGTCGCAACTATGATACTCTGCAGACGCAACCTATTCGTAATCACAAAATCACATCTTAATCCTAAAGATGACGGGGTGGGTGCCTAAAAGACTAAAAGTCCGATGAGCACGATCAGCCTAATTCGCATTTGTTGAGTCGCACAGAAACAGATTCCCAAGCAAAGCAAGCATCTCAAATTCCAAATGCGCCGACACGTTCTACCACTAACCAGATTATTTCATCCCTCTTCTCTCCTCTACAGCGAGGGCAAAACCGATTCTGCTCATTCAAAAAGGAGATGGCTTTGGGTTGGGACTACGATTAGATCGACCACAAACAACCGAATCAAAGCAAATCAAAGCATCGCCCTAGTTCCCTTACCGTGAGAAAAACTTGCCCAGACAGATCCCGAGCAGCGCCGTCTCAGCGGGGATGGCAGCGGCGGGTATCGGAGGTCGCGAGAGAGGCCGCCGCGCGGTCGGAGAAGGGCGGCGTAGGCGACGATGGGGCAGGTGCTTTGCTCCGTGTCGGGTCGCGGCGGCAACCATAAAACCCTAGCACGCTTGGATAATATTAGGGAGGAGACGTCTCCCCGCTCGTTTCTCTAATGGGCTGGGCTGGGCTTGTTGTAATTGGGCTTTCCGTCAAAGTACGAGGCCCAACACCGTCAAAATCAGTCACTTTTGACTTCGGCACGGGCGGAGAGGAGGGAGGTGACCTTCTAGAAGCATTGCGGGTGGAATATGCTAATTGTTATTTTAGCCTTTTAATTGAGCGATTTTGACGAAATGACGCTTACGTCATGGACTTTGTTAAAGTAGAACTTATAACATTAACGTACCGTTAAAATAGCATTATAACATATTATAACTAATTTTTATTTCTTTTTAGTTTTTATAACAACCAAAATGACCAAAATACCCCTAGTTAATTTTCTCTTCTCGATTTTTGGAGGAACCAATCTCTTACGAACCGAACTTCTCCACCAATGCCGCCGCCCCGTCGCTTCAAGCGTCGCCGCTCTTGCCTTCCAACGCGCGAGGCACCGTCGACTCAGACGCGCGAGGCGTGCGAGGCGCCATTGGCCAGGCGCGCAAGTACGATTGAAAAAGACGAGGCACGGGCATCTGAATGCGAGGTGGGTGGTCCAAGTTGTGCTCAATGACAAACATGTTGTGTTAGGTTAGGGGACCGAGCCATCAATCCTTCTGATGATCCAGCTGTGCACTCCGGGCTCCGTGGCTCCACAAGCAGCTTCAACCGCGTAGCTCTCTGCCACCACTGCCTGCAGCGAGTTCTGAAGAGGCTATCCGTTCTTGATAATCGTGGGGCAGTGTTTCCCCATTTGCTGCACGTGTATTCTGATCTTTCTCATTTGAGGATGATCGGTGAGTGACAATGAAGTGCAGCGGCTGGCTTGTTTAATGCATAAAACAAAAAATGTATGTGCAAGCATCAATAGTTTAATTCAAAACTGGATATGTGATTCTGCGAGGAAGAGGCTGAGCAGTCAATGCGAACCAATAATCAGTTTATCCAATCAATTAATTTAGAGGGTATTTTGGTCATTTTAGATGTTATAAAAACAGAAAAGGAAAGAAAAGAAATAAAAATTAGTTAAGATATGTTATAATGCTATTTTAGCGGTACGTCAACGTTATAAGTGCTATTATACTACTCTCGATACTGGGCTTCGCCAGAATACTATCCCTAACATGCGACACACCCAAATATTATTATAATGATATGAGACTTGCTCTTTTACTATTGCATATAGATTACATCTCTAGTTAATCCTTTAAACATTAAAATATTTCTAACTGGACTAAAATACCCCTCACTAGTTTGCCTGCCCGACGCTTCAACTCCCGCTCGTCGGCGCATGAACTCCCCGTCCGACGCCGAGTGCCGTCGGCCACCATGTTGCCCCCAGGACCCGCCGCCGCCAGGGCACCTCCCATCGCCGCCGCCGGCGCCCCATCTTTCTCCGCCGACCACTATGCCGACGCTCGCTCTTCCCTCCCCGATGACGGCCTCCACAACAGGTCTGCACGTTCGTAGGCTCCCTGATGCATGGCGCATGGAAATCCACTACTGCTCCTGTGGTCCTTCAACAATCCCAGATTGCTCTCAAACTTTAACTAGCGGTGTTGGCGGCGTTGACTCTACCTCTTCGAATGGAGTGATTCCATGGGTATCAGGGGAGCACTATCAGGCCACGATTGATAATTGGAGAGGAACAAAGCTTGATACAATAACATGGGAGTTAGAAGATGATGGTTGGCCATTTCTGTGTAATTTACTTTAATTTTCTAGCAAAAAAATTTAAAAAATCTGAGATATATTTTCTTTTTTCAGTTATTTTTCCTGATTTTAATTTTTTCTATTTATTTTTGAATTTTCTGTTAATTTTTTATATTTTAGACAAACTAAGGGTACCTACAATAGTAAAAGAGCAAGTCTCACATCATTATAATAGTATTTGAGCGTGTCGCATGTTGAGAATAGTATTCTAGCGAAACCTAGTGTTGAGAGTAGGGTAATTCCAAATTCCTCTCCGCTGCACCGTCCAGGCGGGGCACGTCGAGGTCGCCATCGGTGGCAACCTGCCCTACCTTAATGTACGAGACTCGGTTCGCGTCATCCATCCCCTTCGCGATTCGATTCGTCCGCGCGGTTTGGTGCTGGAAATGTCGCTTCCTTTATTTTCTCTCCTTTATTTGATGGTATTCTGTGACGGTTTTGCAGCACGACCTGACGCACCCAGTGAAGACGGATTCATCTTTCTGGACAATAGGTGTGCCTCCATTTCCCTCAAACTTTTTTCTCGTTTTCGGCCATTGGTGTGTCATGCTGCGGCTAGGAATCTAGGGCGATTCATATGCAATTCAAATGTAATTTATCCATATCGGTAGGGTGCTCTGGTTTGCTGTGGTTTCAGTTTTTGTCAGTGCCTGCTAATTCGGGACTAGAAATCGGATATAGTTGGCGACTGAAATCTCTTGAACACCATAATATCATCGTTTTTAGACCACATACGCTCTGTAGTAAGATAATTGTAGAAATAGTTGGAAATGTAATACTTGATGTGCCTTTTGTGATGTAACAATTTTGTTTCATGTCACAAATGTCACTAATTTTGTGTATATCTATGGTCCAAATTTCCAAATACTAAGTACATGCAGTCTAGAACAACTCTTGCTGAGAGCTGATGCAGTATTATAAATTAGATTCTTGTCTTTGAAATTGGTTTGCTGGCAACCATTTGGCAGTGACGACATATTTAAGTACTGCAGTCATACTTGCCAATTTTTGCTATGGACTATGGACATTGTTTCTGTACTGGAATGCTACTTGTTAGCATGTTTCACTATTCTACAATGTCTAACATGCTTAATATACAGAGGATGGTGAGATGCATATCACTCTGCAAAAAAAAGAGAGAAGGGGAAGGCATGGTCATCTCCCATACAAGGCCAAGGAATCTTGGATCCTTATGCTGCATATGAAGAGCAAAAACGGCTTATGCTGCAAAGGTTCCAGGAAGAGGTGTAACCACCTTTTTCTGGGCAAATTTCCTTGCTACGCGTCCATTTTTTCTTTATATTAAATCGCACTTTTCCTTCTGGTCGTAGAATATTGAGTTATTTTACTCACCCACCCATAGTTATACGTACTTGCAAAGTAGGACCTGATTCCTGTGTATCGCCAAGAGCACTACCGTTATTTGTAGGTTAATGGAACTCATGGCAAACTGAGAATATGATTGTAAAACTCTCATTTGGCAAGCTTGGCTATGTTATTCAAATTTACATACTATACAAATCAGAAAGAAGCCAAATTCTTTACCCTTTGCGATGTTGAGACTGCGGTTAGATGTTGAGACTGCGGAGGTGGTATAGTGTTAGACCATGTATTATGTGTGAGTATGTGTGTTATTGGGCCTGACCTATTTATCCAAGCCCCCAAGGATATATGTATTCATGACACTCCATCAATTAATCCAATGACTTATGTATTACAATAAATATATTATAATATAATAGAAATTGGCCAAGATGGCTGGATGACCTCATGACCTCCATGTTCTGAAACATCATATGAACAAGTGTATCTCTGCCTTTATTTTATATTAGTTTGACAATATCAATAAACTATATACATTATCATGAGTTTTAAATAAGGTGCAGTTGAAATATCTATTATGCTAACATATAATAAGGTACATATATAGAAATTAGTAACCATTATGCTACAACAACAACAGCAACAACAAATGGAAATTAGTAACCATTATGCTAACATTTTGCAAATATCTTCTGCCAACCGGAGCAATATGAATATTACTACTCCAAGGGAAAACAACTTTATAAAATTAAAATCGATGGCAAGCTCCGGACTTTCTATCTGAATCTTGCATTCCCGTTTGTGTGTTCCTTCGCTAATTAGGTTATCTACCATGTGCAGAATCCAGAGTTTGATTTTTTGCAGGCTCAGTTTTCTGGAAACTGCCCTGACCCAAGCACCTTCATGGGGGGAATACGCTCCGATTGAAGTTTCTTGACTAGATGACATTAACCGCACTACGTCGCTTGCTTGCTGCTAATGTCCTCTCAGAATATCGTCAAATGCACCAGGTGTAAATGCAAAAATATCCCACCTTTGGATCGCTACCCTGGAAATTATAGTGATGTCTGAATGTGAACGTGTAATATCTGATTCTATTATTGAATCTGCTGATTCTAAATATCTCTAGTGTAAATTATATGTGTCAATTGTTGTTGTAATTCAGTACATGATTTTTATTACTTTCTGATTACGAAGGGCATGTATGGTGGAAATTCGAAGATATGCCTCTCTTCTTTTTGTTGACTTCCAAATATTCAACTGTTTAAGTTGGAACTAAGTTGGAAATTCAGTATGTACACCATTCTTGCTGGTACAAGATTGAATTGCTATTGCCACTTGGGGTAAAATCCCTTCAAACGTGAGCAAAGAGCATATCCTCTGTGGACAATCTATTTTTTTGATATATATATATATATATATATATATATATATATATATCAAAATGCTCTGAAAACGAAGCTTGAGAATTAAAAGGCACGCAAAGGAAAATAAGTATTCTTGTTTGCCTAGTCATGGTAACTTTACGTACGATTGAAAATTAGCATAGTTACTATGGGACTCGTAATAACGTTAAGCAAATGTAGATTTTATACTCTCTTTTGATTCTTTTTCTTGACATCTTAACATGAACAAAATGAATCTGGAGGGAGTACTTGATTTCAGTTTGGGGAATTGCCTATCCATTGGCCCATGGCCCATGCCAGAGGGTTTGGAGTAGCAAAAAACGACATAATAGTATATGAGCAGAACATCACTTTGGTAATATTTTTAAGAAATGACTAGTATGCAATCAGACTTATAGTGCAATTATGCAATCATCTAACCATTGGATGTCCATCTTAGGGTGGTTGTGTTTTTATACTTAACCCCCTCTATATGTGTTTTTCATGTGGAGGGAGTTAAGTGAAAAAACACAACCACCATTGGATATACATCTAATGGTTGGAAATAGATGATTGCACCACAAGTCTGATTGCATACTAGTCATGATTGTTTTTTAACATGAACCTTTTTAGTATTATCTCATCAGGTTTCTATATCTGATCATTAAAAAATTTCAATTTTTGGATTTATATTGAGTTTTGCTAAATCGTCATAACATTATATGTGGCTAATAGACCAGGCCAATCAGGTCGGCCCGAAGCCCGGAAAAATAGCCTGGCACAAGCATAGTCCGACACGAAAAAATGGATTCGGGTCACGCCGTGCTCGAGCTTGACCTCAGTCCCGTCGGGTTGGTCCGACACGATCCGTTAAGATCGGTACGGCTGGCCCGGTGGTATGGCCCGGTTAGCCCGCGAGACCCGACCCAACACGATCTATATAAGGTTGTATATTATACTTATTCCACTATTTTAATATATTTTTAAATAAACGGGCTTCGGACCGATCCGACATGGCCTGTTTAGGCCCGACACGGCATGACACACATAAAATGAGTCCGAGTGGGTCGACATGGCCCCATTCATTTCCGATCCGTGCTGGACCGAGGCTTTTAAGATCCGAGCCCGACCGTGCTCGAACCGGACTGGTACGGCGCGGCCTGTTGAACAGCTATACATCATATGCTTAATGAACTTGCTCCTCCTGAGTCAGATTGTGTGGTAGGTTGGCACGGCTTGACTCGGTGCTCCATGAGCATCAAACTACCCGATGGGTAGACTATATGTATTAAGTACTCTGATCTTACCGTAGTATACAAGCATGAGTACGCATCCCTATAAACACATACATATGCCGTCTACTCTTATGAGTGTCTGACGATGTGTTTAGTTCTGAGTCTTCTGACAACATGCAAATGCAAAGCTCTTACTTTACTCTCTACTCTAACAGCCAATGTCGCTAAACGATTTTTCTGTTCAAAATGTTGCGTCAATTCCTTTGGTTTCAAGCATGGAACACATAAGGCACCTAGAAACATTTAAAACACTTTAAACATCTAGAACACGAGAATTACTAAATGGGAAAAGAGTTCCATGCTGGAAACAGAATATAACATCATAAGGATGCAAAAAGGATAAATAATATTTAACATCTATTGGTGATGATGCACTAGGCTCTCAATCCAGTCGTCACCGATACAGTGAATGATGTTCGCTATAAGAAAACAAGAGTCGGAGCAAACCAAGAGCAGGAGGGTGATGGCGGCGCTTCGGATCTGTTCGGAGGAGGGATGCGATTCGGGCTGCGGCGACCAACTCCGGTCTGTGGGCTCCAAGATCGGGAAGGATCCTACCTGCTCGAAGGATTCGGCGTTTCTCCCTTGCCTGTGTCGGCTCTAATGAAACGCCGTAGTGTCTCTATTCTACAGTAGAGCAACTCCGCTCTCAAATGTTAAGATGGAGCAACTCTACTTTGGTGGAGGAGTTGTCACTGGAGGTGTTTGAGTGAAAAATGATTACCAGCTTCAAAAGGAGAGATTTTAGAACACAATGTCAATTTTACCCTCTACTTTGTTGGGCCGGTTCCATCTTTCGTGGGCTGAATTGTTACAGTCAAGATCACTTTTTTGTTGCTGTTACTACTGTTGCTCACGTTTTTTTTTTCTTTTGCTTTTTTTTGTTGTTGCTGGGTGATAGAATTGATTGCTTGATTAATCATAGGGTCTCGGTACATATTTATAGATACATAGATGGGCCATACAGGCTAGGCCCAAATACAGTCCAACACCCCCCCGCAGTCCCAACATCTAGCCACAACAGATGTTGAGACTGGACCGAAACTCAGAAAATAAAGTCGACGGGAGTCCCTTCGTGAAGATATCGGCAAACTGTGACGTCGTCGGCACGTGGAGAACTCGAACCTCCCCGCGTGCAACCCGCTCACGAACAAAGTGAAGATCAATCTCCACATATTTCGTGCGCTGGTGCTGAACGGGATTGGTGGAGAGGTAAACGGCGCTGACATTATCACAGTAGACCAACGTGCTCCGGGCGACAGGGGAGTGGAGCTCCTGAAGTAACTGCTGGAGCCAGGACGCCTCTGCTACGCCGTTAGCCACGGCGCGGTACTCCGCCTCAGCGCTGGAGCGAGAAACCACGGGCTGCCGCTTCGAGGACCAGGAGACAAGATTCCCCCCCCAGGAAGACGGCGTAGCCAGAGGTGGAACGGCGGGTATCAGGGCACCCCGCCCAGTCAGCGTCGGTGTAGACCACCAACTCTGAAGGCGAGTCACGTCGAAGGAGAAGGCCGTAGTCGAGGGAGCCGCGCAGGTACCGAAGAATCCGCTTCATCGCCGTGAGGTGCGTCTCCCGCGGATCATGCATATGGAGACACACCTGCTGAACCGCGTATGAGATATCCGGCCTGGTGAAGGTGAGGTACTGCAGGGCACCTGCAAGACTCCTGTAAGAGGTGGGGTCGGCGACCGAGGCGCCGTCAGCCGAAGCCAGCTTCGCCTGAGTGTCCACGGGAGTGGAGCACGGCTTACAATCAGCCATGCCCGCTCGCTCGAGGATATCCAGGCAGTACTGGCGCTGGTGGAGGAACAGAGCGTCCGGACGGTGCTCGACCGTAACGCCCAGGAAGTGGTGGAGCTGGCCGAGGTCCTTCATCGCGAACTCGCGCTGCAGTGCGGAGATCGTGCGCTGAAGAAGAGTCGAGCTGGACGCCGTGAGGACAATATCGTCCACGTACAGGAGGAGGTAGACAGTGTCACCCTCATGCCTGTAAACGAAGAGCGAGGTGTCCGACTTGGCCTCGATGAAGCCAAGCGAGGCCAGGAAGGAGGCGAACCGGCTGTACCAAGCCCGAGGCGCCTGCTTCAGCCCGTACAGAGACTTGTTCAGCCGGCAGACCAAGTCTGGACGGGCTGAATCGACGAACCCTGTCGGCTGACTGCAGTACACCGTCTCTGTCAGCGTCCCGTGAAGGAAGGCGTTCTTGACGTCCAGCTGGTGGACAGGCCAAGAACGCGAGAGAGCCAACGACAGAACAGTCCGTACTGTCGCTGGCTTAACCACCGGACTGAAGGTCTCGTCGTAGTCCACTCCAGGGCGCTGAGTGAAGCCCCGAAGTACCCAACGAGCCTTATATCTCTCCAGGGAGCCATCCGCCTTCCTCTTATGCGTGAAAACCCACTTGCCTGTGACAACGTTGCCACGGGAAGGACGGGGAACCAGGTCCCATGTCCGGTTGGCAAGTAGGGCCGCATACTCCTCCTCCATAGCGCGGCGCCAGTGAGGGTCAGCGAGGGCGCTACGGACGGAGGTCGGTATAGGTGAAACCGAAGAGGAAGTGGATGGTGTCGGTGTCGTCGAAGAGAGTACCACTCCGGAGAACCTCTCAAGAGGCCGGAGAACCCCAGCGGCACGTCTAGTCACCATCGGGTGAACGTGTCCTGGGTCCCGGTGAAGTAACGGTGGGTGGTACACCGAGGGCTCCGGACGCGCAGGCGTAGAGGCACCAACCCGCTCCCGTCGCTGGTAGACAAGAGCAGGATCAGCGAAACGTGGAACAGGGGCCGCGCGTGGCGCAGCGGGGGACGCGGGAGCCGGAGTAGTCGTCGGGTCCCCGCACAGCGCAGGAGTCGAGGCCGGAGACGCCGAGGCCGCGCGTGGCGCAGCTGTGGGGGTCGCCGGGGCCGCGCGTGGCGCGGGAGTCGAGGCCGGAGACGCTGGGGCCGCGCGTGGCGCAGCCGTAGGGGACGCAGGGACCTCGTGTGCCGCAGGAGTCGAGGTCGGAGACACCGTTGCCGCGCGTGGCGCAGCTGTAGAAGGCGTCAGGACCTCATGTGGTGCAGGAGACGAGGTCGGTGACGCCGGGGCCGCGCGTGGCGCAGCAGGAGACGTCGGTGCCACACGTGGTGCGGCACTCGTCCCCAGGGTCGACGGAGCCTGGGCACCAACCCGCACTCGTCGCTGGTAGACGAGAGCAGGGTCAGTGAACCGCCGAGTCGTGGCCGTAGGAGGCACAGCCGGAGTCACCACAGGTGTCGGTGCTGCATAAGGTGCAGCTGGCGACGTCGTGGGAGCCACCTGGGGGCTGGTGGGTGATGTACCTGCAAAAAAAGGCCAAGGCAGCTGTGGTGGGGCAGCCTCGGTGTCAGTAGAAAAAAGCGAGTCCAGCTCTGCAGCTGAACTAGAGGTGGAGGAAGAAAAGGGGAAGGATGACTCGTCGAAGACGACGTGCCGAGAGATCAAAATGCGGTGGGTAGAGAGGTCGAGGCACCGGTATCCCTTATGCTCAAGGGAGTACCCAAGGAAGACACACCTAGTAGAGCGGGGCGCAAGCTTATGTGGAGCAGTGGCGGAAAGATTAGGGTAGCAGGCGCACCCGAAGACACGGAGGTGGTCGTAGAGAGGAGTAGTGCCATACAGGGCAAAGAAAGGAGTCGGTGCCCGAATCGCCTTGGTGGGAAGGCGGTTAAGGAGGAAGGTGGCAGTGTGAAGTGCCTCTACCCAGTAGCGAGCGGGGATGGATGCCTGAAACATCAAGGAACGCATGACATCATTAGTGGTGCGAAGCATGCGCTCAGCCTTGCCATTCTGAGGAGATGTGTATGGGCAAGACATGCGTAGCTGTGTGCCATGTGTAAGGAGAAAGTCACGGAGTCGCGAGTTGTCAAACTCTCGTCCGTTGTCACACTGGAGAGCACGAACGGTACGCCCAAACTGTGTGGAAACCCAAGTGAAGAAGTGAGAGAGAGTATCAAAAGTCTCAGATTTCAGACGTAATGGAAAAGTCCAAGAGAAATGTGAGAAATCATCGAGTACCACCAAATAATATTTAAACCCCGAGACACTGGTAACAGGAGATGTCCACAAATCGCAATGGATAAGATCAAAAATATGTTGCACATGAGACACAGAAGTGGAAAAGGGAAGCCTAACATGACGACCAAGCTGACAAGCGTGACACAATGACTCATGTGTGCCCCTAGTACACGAGATAACTGAACTACTAGACAACTTCGACATAGCATCAGCGCCAGGGTGACCAAGCCGACGGTGCCAAGTAGCGGACGAAGCTGTCGTAGCCAGAGCAAAAGACGAAGACGCAGCGGAAGAAGGAAGTCAAAGAGTGTACAGGGGCCCCGGACTATCACATCGAAGAAGAAGACGCCGGGTGGAAAGATCCTTCACAGACAAACCAAAAGGATCAAACTCAACAGAAATATTATTATCAGTGGTGAAACGACGAATGGAAAGTAAATTTTGAATAATGTCTGGAGCAACAAGAACATTATTAAGATGGAATGAACCCGGAGAAACTGAGTCACCTACTGAGGTGACTGGAAGAACGGATCCATTTCCAACAACGATCGATGAAGGAAAAGACGGATGAGGTGTGTGTGTAGAGGAGAGAATACCAGCATCTGGGGTGGTGTGGTAGGAGGCGCCAGAATCAGCCACCCAATCAGTAGTCGGTGGTGTAAGGTGCATGGTGCTGAAGGAAGACGCCAAGTCCTGACGGTCCCACCACATGGGCGGCTCCTGGAGAGGTGCTGGTGGCTCCGAGTGCCCAGCGGGGTAGGAAGCACCGCCATAGGCTGGAGTGGGCGATCCAGCCACAGGGTGACCAGGTCCACCATAGCCCGGATGGGCTACGTACGCAGCCGGAGGACGAGGCTGGCGCGGAGTGGAGGAAGTCGGTGGCGCCCCAAGAAGACCCGGAGACGGTCCAGGCCACATAGAGATCTGGCCAGTCCACGGGTTATACGGTGTGGGCCAGGGCGCACCTCCCTGGCCAGTGCCACCAGTACCACCACCAGTAGGAGCAGTGGACGTAGGAGTGCTGCCAGCACCTCGTCCTGTGCGCCTTCCGCCGCGACGTCGACGAGTACCACCCCCAGAGCCAGCAGAGGCACCCGGGGCGGTAGGTGGAGTAGGCGGGTCGCGGTAGTGGTCCCCCAGAAGACGGTGGGCGGGGGGGCTGCCCGGAGCCATAGAAGGCTGTGGCAGACCCAGAGGTAGCAGGCCCACCCGTCGTGATCTCCTCAAGCTCAAGATCAGACCAGACCTTCTCGAAGGTCGGTGGAGGCTCCATCCGGAGAAGCCAGAAGCGAAGATGGCTGAAGCGCTCGTTCAGGCCGTGAAGGACCCGAAGAACTAGAGTGCTGTCAGCGACCGGCTCGCCAAGGTCGCGCAGGGAGTCAGCCATGCCCTTCATCTCTCCACAGTAGGCCGAGATGGAGCGGTCACCCTGCACTGTAGTCTGGAACCGTGCGTTAATGTGAAGAGCCCGAGTCGCACGGTTCCCCAAGAAGTGGTGCTCCAGGATCTGCCAAGCCTGGCGCGCGGTCCCCCCACCGCGGTGTCCGACAAGCTTGTACAGATCATCGGCGAGAGTGCCCAAGATCCAAGCAAGGACCAGACTGTCCATGCTGATCCAAGAGTCATCCCACGGGGCGTCGTCCTGCTGGACGTGGTCCGCAAGCTGGTACCGCCGTAACGTGAGGAGGAACTCGTTACGCCAGCGGGCGTAGGTGGTAGAGGTACAATTCAGAACAGTCGGCACTAGGGTCCGAATGTTCTGAACTCCAGCCGCCTGGGCGTGTAGGGCGGCGGTGAGCGACGCCGAATATGCGGAGTGCACACCGGTGTCCAAGGCGGGCTCGTACGTCGCGCCCGAACGGTCGGTGAGCGCTCTCCTGGATCTGGTGCGAGAGAGCAGCCGCCGAGGCGCGCTCCTGCTCTAAGGCAAGAGCGAGTGCCCGCTCGCGATCGCGAGAGGCAGCCAGAGCCGCGAAGACACTGGAGGTGTCCGCGGCCGGAGCAGTAGCAGGTCCGGAGCCTGTCACGAAGGCGACGGCAGTGGGGCCGGCAAGTGGTCTGCCGGCGGAGGGACCAGTCGCATCGCCGTACGAAGGCCGGGTCATGGCGATGAGGGGAGCGCCCGCTGCAGGACCGGTGGCAGGCACACCGGCGCAGGGGAGGGAGCCGGCCAGGGAGGGGACGGCGTCGGCGATGGGCGCGCCGGCCCAGGGAGGGGAGGCGGCCGGCAGCGGCTGGGTCAGGGCCGCGCCGGCGGTCAGGGGAGGTGCGGCCCCCGGCAGCGGCGGCGGGGGGCGCGAGCGTCGGCGGCCAGGGGACTGGCGGCGTGGGGGGTGCCGGCCAGGAAGGGGCCGCCGGCGGCGGCGTTGGCGGCGGCCAGGGAGGGGGGGGCCCGCCTGCGGCGGCCCTGGCGGCGGCGGCGGTCGCGCAGGGGAGGGAGGCGGCGGCCAGGGAGGGGGGGGGCCCGCCTGCGGCGGCCCTGGCGGCGTCGGCGGCTGCACAGGGGAGGGAGGCGGCGGCCAGGGAGGGGGGGAGCCCGCCTGCGGCGGCCCTGGCGGCGGCGGCGGCGGCTGTGCAGGGGAGGGAGGTGGCCGGGAGGGGGGCGGCCAGAGAGAGGCCGCCGGCGGCCAGGGAGGGGGCGGCCTCGCCGGCGGCGGCGGCGCAGGGGAGGGCGCCGGCCATGGGGGGGGGGGCGGCTAGGGTTAGGGTTAGGGTGGGATTAGGGTTTGGCTAATGATACCATGATAGAATTGATTGCTTGATTAATCATAGGGTCTCGGTACATATTTATAGATACATAGATGGGCCATACAGGCTAGGCCCAAATACAGTCCAACACTGGGGTAACAAAGTGCCTGCGACATGATCGTTTTTTTTTAATTTTTTTCTCCGTTCTATTTTAACGTAATGCAGTGAAACTAGCTGCTGGAAGTGACATCATCGGGTTTTGATTACTGGAGCGAAAAAAGTGACATCATTGTTGCTGTTGGCAGTAAATTTTTAAAACAAAAAAATAAGTATAATAATCATGGATCTATTGTTCTTTGCAGCAGTCCATTTACAGTAAAGCAGGAGTGTGTTTCAGCTTGCTCACAGGTAATGGATGTCCTGCACGGGTACATTTGTAGGCAACATGCATTGCACAACCAACATCCATCCATAGGGATTTTTTTTATTGAAACAGAGAAACACATTCATGATTATCTGAATCAAGTACAATCAAGCTTCATTCATAAATTACACGGTACAAAAATAACACACAATATCACAAGCCTGATATTCAGTGATAATCTTCATTCATCTAGCATTGCTAATATTCATTGATAGATTGCAACAACAGCAACGATAAACTATACGGAACAGAGGTCAAGACTCCGATCCAAGGAAGGCGATTGCAGACTTCACAAATTTGACAATTCGATAGCATTGCTGACTTCAACAATTGAACAAATACATTTTATAAAAGTCCAACAGGATGCCGATGGTGCAGCTGTGAGCGGCGAGGGCAGCCTGCAGCTTCTCGCGGCAGCAATGGCAGGGCCTAGGAAGGGAGGAGAGAAGGAGGCGGCAACGGCCAATGGAAGGTACAAGGAGTTCGTCAGGAACAAGAGGGGCATGAAGGAATTCAAGGCCAAGAAGAAGGTTCTCGTCGACCTGTGTTGCTCCGCCGTCAACGCCGTGGACGGCGGCAAATTTCGTCACAGAGGATGCGACAGATTTCTTCAGCAGGAGGCAGCGTCCTAGGTTGCGCTCGGATTGGTCGCGCAATTCCAAGCCGACGCCGTGCGGTGCGGTGCCGATTTCTGTCGGGCGCGTCCACACCGTGGGCCGACGCCGTCGATGCGGGGGGTCGACGGGGACCGAGCACCCAAGTTCGTGGCGGGTGGCGCTTTGCTTTGGCCTTCTCATGCGCCTGGGAAGAAGCAGTGATGAGAAACAAAAGAAAATAACAATTCGGCGTGTAATGGGTGGCAATTGGGGCTAATTACTCCCCAACTCCATGTCTAGTTCAGTAGAGGCCTGTTTTGGAGTAGGAAAATAGGTACTCCAAAAAAATGAACTAGGACTTTGAAAACTCTGTAGAGTTGGATGATTCTATCCATCCTAACTGTGAAACAAACACTGGAGTGCATCATCCAATCCAACTCAATCTAATCCAATTCACCCAACCAAACACACTCTAAAATACCGAACCAGCTCATCTTAAATTTCATGAAGTCATCATACACATCTTAGCAGTGACAGACATCGTCTTCTACTGAAAGAATAAATAGCTATAAATACAACAATCAAGTCGAGACCGGGGAGTCAAATCCAGATAAGTATATTCTATCACAATAAACCTAACTCGGTTAACTATGCTTAGCTTGCCTCCGCAAAGTCTTTCAACACCTCTGGATGATGTTCCTATGATTTCAACTAGTGGTTTCAACTGCACCATGTTGTAATTGAAACATTTACTTCTTATGAACCTTCACTTATGTTTACTTGACAATGTTGATAATTTTTGAGTTTATAAATACATTCTTTAGATGATAGGTTACAGTCCCGACCTTACCCTCTAAGGAGGTTATAACCAACTCATTACAACCGAATATTATAAGTGCATCTAGATATTCTCTTGTGGGTTTTGGATGATCGATGTCAAACAAGTGAAAAACTAATAAAATTTGCTAAGTGAGAGCAGGTCACGTGGAGAAAAAGGTGATTCAAACAAAAAAAGATGGCTTTGATGCAAAGATGATAAAGTGAATGACAAAAGGCTTAGCTTAGAGTTTGTAGTCTTGGTGTGTGTGTTTGAATTATGCCCTCAAGAGCTAAATTGTTGCATGAGAAGTATGAGAGGGGGTAACCAAATCTAAAATTAGCACACACACAACAGACTAGTCCGTTTTACACCAGACTAGTCTGCATCTCACGGTTACTTCACAGACTTAGCAAAATTTTCCTAGTTGATCACTCACAAGACTTGTCGTTCTTGAACGGACTAGTCCATTATATGATATTGTAACACATCAAACTAGTCTCACAACACTCACTCTAGTCCATTCACTGTATCATATCGAACTTGTTCATTTTCACAATGAACTAGTCCGTTATACTCCCTTCGTCCCAAAAAGGTTGTTGCTTTACAGTTCATTTTTGAACTACGAAGCGACAACCTTTTTGGAATGGAGGGAGTACCTTACTGTACCACTTCGGATTAGTCTGACATTACCACGGACTAGTCTGGTATCCTAAGATTTTTCACACCCTAATTCAAATGTGGCGGCACTTGATCCAAGAGTTGCACATCACCACACCGGACTTGTCTGGGGTCCACCATAGACTAGTCTAGGAACACCAAAACATAACGATTACTTTTTCATACCTCTTTAAAAAGAGGCCCCACAACTTATTTTGCAACAATCACAAACCCTAGCACTATCACTGCATCCAAGAGCACAAAAAAACTTCTCTCCACATGTTCTAGGCCCCTAAGAGTCAAATCTTTGGGAGTTAGGCATTCGAAAAGGGAGAGCGATGATCTTATTGCAATTGAGCTCTTGGGTTTGATTCCTCTCACAATCGCTTGTTGATTATTGTATAATTTTTGAGTGTGTTGATCTTCCATGCGCTGCAAACTTGTGGGAGCCCTCAACTTGTGAGGAAGCCCCATAAACTTGGTGATTACCCCGGTTTATAGTGGAGATCAAGTCGGCCTTCATGGTGACTTGACGAGGGAAGGGTTGATTAAGACCCGACTCTGCGTGGGCTCCTCAATGAGGACGTAGATGCCTTGTGTGGGATTGAACCTCTGTAAAAATTGCTTGTCTCGTGTGCTTTTTACTCGTACTTTTCATAATTGCCACTAGCTAGGGCATAATCTTAATCATACTTGTGATCCACATCAATCTTGTGTTGCAAGTGTTATTCAATGCTTTCATATACTTGTTAAAGTCATCAAAATAGGTTAACTCTTTTGCTACATTAAAATCAAAGAAAATACAAAAATATTCAAGTTTGGTCACTGTTCTGCTACACCACGGACTAGTCTGCAGTGACACCGGACTAGTCCGTTCTCTAGAATTTGACAGCTTTTGATTAAGTGTTTCAGGAATCCAAAGAGCCTATTCACCCCCCTCTAGGCACATTCAATTGATATCAGAGCCATGTTTCTCCATCAAGAGACTAATCGCTCGGAGAGACGATGGCCAATGAGAAGGAAAATGAAATTCCACAAAAGCCCACCGAGAAGAATCTCAAGATGCTAAGATGTTCGATGTGCTCAAGGAGTACGAGCATGATGATGAAGAAGACCGCCAACTCAAGACACTTCTAAGGAAGAATCTCCTGAGCCAAAAGGGCAAAAAGGAAGACGAGAAGCCAAAGGGGAGTAGTCATCAGGATTACTCCCTATATCCTTTTTAATTACGAGCGTCTTAATTGTAACAATCATTATCTTTCTATTTGCATGGGGAAACCTTCTGATGGAAATGATTATATAATGTGGAAGTATAATATGAAGATACATCTCATTTCTTGAAACCCAAGTATTTGGCATATTGTGTGCACAGTTGTCGGAGTATGGTTTCGACAGTTCTCCCGGTACTACCGTTGGCAGTGCACGGAGTTTCTTAGTTCGGTTAGGGCGCGCGGAGATTCAGAGAAAGATGGTAACTTGACATGAGGATTTACGTGGTTCGGGCCGCCTGAGCGTAATACCCTACTCCACGGGTGTGTGTTGTTGTTGTATTGAGCGTCTGAGCGCTTGTGTGTGAGAGACCAAAGTCTAGGCGTCTCGGGCGCGTGTGAGGGAGTGTCAGAGACTGGAGCCCCCCGTGTATCGCTCGACCAGTCCTTTTATAGTACAAGAACGGGTCGTTACATCATCAGCCTGGTCCGACATGTGGCCCTGGCAGTTACTGATGCTTAATACATAGTTAATGTACTTGATTCTTCTTAACAGCGTGGTAACGTGCCTTAATGGTGGCGTTACTGGTATTAAGGGTCCTCCAATCGTGTGTCAATAAGATAGCATTAATGACATATAATCAGGTCTTGAAGTCTTTAATTTTCCTTGAAGGTCCGAGCCGTTGGAGGTCCACCATTCTGCCTGTTGAGGTTGAAGGTTCGACGATTGGACGCATGGCAGCTCTGGAGCTTACCGTCTTGGACGAGTAGGTCCGGTGCTGTTGTACACGTGTTGGTACCGAAGCTTCCCTCCATCGGGGGTTAGGTCCGGGGGTGCCACACAGGTATCTAGTCTGGAGCTTTCCCATGTATGGAATGTAGCTCCGGTTTTATGATACACGTGGCAGCACTGGGACTAACCATAGAAGGGAGGCAGGTCCGACTCCGTATGACACGTGGGGCCTTCGGAGGTCTTCAACTCAGATAGTTGGAGTTTCTTTGCACTCTTCGCAGTTCCAAGGGGTATTCATTACGCAGGGTACCGACAGTGGCTCCCTGGGCCCACCTCTGGGAGAGACCTTTTGGGTTAAGTCATTATGTCAGAGGTGGGTCCATCTTTAGATTTTTGCGCCGTGTCTTCAAGGGTTTTTGGATGCGCCGTTGAGGTGGTGGTTTGCAGAAACCATCGCCGCGTGGCATCTTCAGGATGCGGCAGGTGAGATATGCGCGTGCGGATCTCACGTAATTGAAGGTCGCTGGTTCTCAATACGAAAACCGTATTGGTTCCGTGCTCCCTGTCGGGCCGCCGCCCTCGGGTTTCCCACCTCTCATCATGACAACTGTTCACCTGGGGTAAGGACCTCGACTTGATCGTCTGGGTGGCCTCGGGCCACCTTGTCATTGGCAGGGTGAAATTTTTGAATTGTATCCTTGGCCCTTCTGCGGTTTCCATCCAAGCGTTGCGGGGGCTTACTTAAGAAGGAAAGCGCACACGGTTTGGGGATTCCTTATGCCTTCATTTGAACTTGCGCTTGAATCCTCCAAACTTTCGCTTGCTTTTCATCTCTCGCCCCGCCTTGCTGCAATGGAGTTGGGTCTTCGCAAGAGCCGTCTCACGACCGATGACGATTTGAAGAAGGTCCGGACCTACATGGGGTGGTCCAGCGACTCTGTAGGATCGAAGAGCACGTGAAAAGCTACCATAGGGGGGGGTGAATGGTAGATTTAAAAAATCTTACGCATCGGAAACAATTAAACCCCAAACCCTTTCGGCAGAAAAATGATCTGTTAAAGAAATCGTGTGTGAGACTAATATAAACGTGTTTCACTATTACAAAAGTGATATATATCAGAGAGAATCAAGTCACGAAGACAACACACAAAGAATCACTCAAATCCGTCAAGAAAAACTCAAGTTATGATCGAAAGATCAAACAATGGTCAATCTGCCCTACCCGAGAAAAAACAGTTCTAGAACGCTGCAAAGAAACTCGTATAGATCATACACCACAAATCCAATGACCGTGAAATTTTGACAGATGATAGACAATCAAGTTGTGAAGACAGCCCAAGAGGAATCACATCAATTGGATCTGTAAAACTCGAGTTATGATAAAACCACCGATGAAAGGTAGTGCTGTCCAGAAACTCGACGAGTAAAACTTGTCTGGAACAAGTCGGACGAATAAGACACAAAAGTTCCTTCAAACTACGAATTTTATTCAATAGAACATAAGAGGAACAGCTCCAAAGTCGTGCACCATGAGCTCTGGGCTCCCTTGCTTATATAACCAGCTCGAAAGCCAACTCAACTCAAATCAGGAACCTAATCCTACTCTGTTCACGAATCGTAACTTCCCATAACTGCTTAGGATTCTTCTATACGCAGATAGAAGCAATCTTAAGACTTCCAAATACCTTAGGAACGTATCCCATATTCCTAAACAACTCAAATTCATGACCCACACGAAATCCTATCATAACCAACTCAAACCTTTCCATATTTGAGTCAAACCCGACTCAGCCGCAGCCTAAGTCCATAACCTAGTCGATTGGACCTTTCCGACCAACTCTTTATGTCCACATCTCTTCATCATGTCTCGGAACCATGTAGCCTCCATGCACTCCTTGCACACGTGCAAACATCTTCCGATGACGTCCACGATACCTTCACATGCATTGTTCTTGATTCAATCATGCTGTGCAACCTCCTGATCAGCTCAACCACAATTCCTCCTGAATTTGGTTGTTGGAACCTCATCTCCTCCCCCGTCACCAGCCATGTCTTAAACTCAAGCAACACCTGCACATGAATAAACAACCAATCCATACCAGCCCAAGTCCTCGACTTGACTCAAGTTACTTCTGAACACAACACCCTACGTGAGAACCTCACATAAGCATGTTGCAAAACCACAGTAACACGATATCATCCATATCAACCAAAACGCACCAAAAACTTAGCAAATGAATACTAAGCAATCTTTCTAACAATGTAAAGCAAGTACGAAACATTGCAAATGAAAAGCAGAAGCACTACGGTCAAGTTCCGAACCTTGCCAGAGCAACCCGGACCTTGAGCCGGAGCTAACAAAAGCTAGTAGAACCTAGCGCCGGAGCTTACCAAAACTAGTACAACCAAGCTCCCGCCGAAGCTTACAAAACTAGCCGAACCTAGCGCCGGAGCTAACCAGAACTAGTAATCCCAAAAGCTGGAGCTAGAAAAATCAACTTCGGAGCTTAGCAAAAACATGTCGGAGCTATCAAAGACATGCCGGAGCTAAAGACAAAACTTCATCGGAGCTCACCAAAGCTAGTCGGACCTAGCATCGAACGTAACCGGAGCTACCCAAACCAAGCCGGACCTACCGTCGGACCTTGCTGTAGCTCAGAGGTAGAGTCGGACCTTGATAAAAAGGTGTTTTGGTGATATTCAAAACTTTTATCATCAAATCCAAGTGTATTCACTACAAGCCAATGTATTCAGCACACATAGGTCTTACAATCTCCCCCTTGATGAATGCATTGGCAACACCATTTAAAATTCGAACATTGGCTTATTCTCATTAAAAGTTTTGAAGACAATTTCTCCCCTTTTTGTAAATCAGAAATAAAATGAGAAGAAAAGCAAAAATGCAAAAATTCGAAATTCAAAATTCACATATCTCTCCCCCTTTATCATCTCTCCCCGTGCACATTATCTTTCCTTTTTGAACGTGTGATTAATCTCTCCCCCTTTGACAATGTATTCAGCAAGGTAAAAGAGAAATTTTAATTGTTATGAGCATATTATAACATATTCATATAAAACAAAGCTCATCCAAGTCATACTATCAAGTAACTTACACTATCACATCAATGAGATACATAAAGTAGTGTAAGCCATGCTAGAGATCATATGTAATTTTCAATTTAAGCAAGTCATAATCTCACAAACTTAACTATTTCATAACTTGAAAGCATGACACTAGTTGTTGCATTTTATTATTTTTCAAAACACAAATTTAGATCATATGATATTTGCAAGAGATTATATGCGCATCTTCCTTATTCTAACCAACCAAGCCAAGCCTATGTCATTTGACAATCAAAAGCTTAAGGACATGGTTTTAGTCATACACAACTTCTTCCAAGTTCAAATCTAAGTGCAATGATAAGCCATCTGAGAAAAAGAAGTGCGATGCATGCATATTCTCTTGATCTTTTCTCAATTTATATTTGTTCATAAAAACTCAACATGTGAGTTGATTACTTGATTAATTCTTTATGATTAAAAGCACTTGTGAACATGTAACAAGTTCAAAACAACAAGAAAGTTCGACCATGACCAGTTTTAGTGTAAGTAATTATTCCAATTACTAGACATGGCAAAAACTACAAAATGTATAACACGAGTAATGTAGTAAGAACTTTCAGCATGTAAAAGGAATCACAGAGTCATATATGTATGAAATACTATGCTAATATTATTTTAATTTCAGATTCACACAAAGACTTCCCAAGTTTCAAAAACTCCCCCTCAATTTAAGCCATGAGGATGCATAACCCCTATTTCACTATGAATGTAACAAAAACGAGTGAAATCCAAAAGTTTTGTAAAAATGTCAGCCAATTGTTGTTCGGTATCTACATGGTGAAGCACAATGTTTCCTTTTTCAACATTATCTCGGAGAAAGTGATATCTAATGTCAATGTGCTTAGTTCTAGAATGTTGCACGGGGTTCTTAGCAATGCAAATGACACTAGTGTTATCACAGAATAGTGGAACACTATCTAGTTCAACCCCGTAGTCCTTAAGTGTTTGAACAATCCAAATAATTTGTGAGCAAGCACTAGCAGCAGCTACATATTCAGATTTGGCTGTGGATTGTGCAACTGAATTTTGTTTTCTAGAGTACCAAGCAACAAGAGAATTACCAAGAAAATGACAAGCACCGGAAGTACTTTTCCTATCAATCCTACAACCCCCAAAATCAGCATCCGAAAAAGCTTTCAAAGTAACGGTTGAGGAAGAAGGAAGAAAAATGCCAAATTCTTGGGTTCCATGTAAGTACCTGAGAATCCTTTTGACGCCTTGACGATGTGAAACACGTGGGGAAGCTTGAAACCTTGCACAAAGACATACGCTGAATTGTATGTCCGGTCTTGATGCCGTGAGGTACAAAAGTGATCCGATCATGCTTCTATATTCTTTTTGATCCACGGGTTCACCATCTTCATCAATTTCAAGTGTTGTTGCTGTTCCCATTGGTGTCCGAAGAGGCTTGCTTTTGTCCATGTTGAAGCGCCTTAGGAGATCTTTGGTATACTTCGTTTGATGCACAAAGGTACCCTCCTTGGTTTGCTTGATTTGCAGCACCAAAAAGTAAGTGAGTTCACCCATCATACTCATTTCAAATTCGGAACTCATCATTGCTGAAAACTTGGACACAAGATCATGAGAAGCACAACCAAAGATAATATCATCCACATACACTTGAACGAATAATGAGTCATTGCCATGCTTAAGCACAAAAAGAGTTTTATCAACCTTGCCCATGGTAAACCCCTTTTCAAGTAAGAATGTTTTTAACCTATCATACCATGCTCTAGGGGCTTGTTTGAGACCGTATAAGGCTTTGGACAGTTTGTAAACATGATTAGGAAAATCTGGATTTTCAAAACCCAGTGGTTGTTTGACATAAACCTCCTCATCTATGTAGCCATTAAGAAAAGCACTTTTAACATCCATTTGATATAGCTTAAAACCTTTAGATGCTGTAAAAGCTAACAAAATTCTTTGGCTTCTAATCTAGCGACAGGAGCAAAAGTTTCATCAAAATCTAGACCTTCAACTTGAGTGAAACCTTGAGCAACCAACCTAGCCTTATTCCTAACCACAACCCCATCCTCACTTTGTTTATTTTTAAATACCCATTTAGTTCCAATTAAAGTGTGACCTTGAGGTGGAGGTACAAGTTTCCAAACATTATTTCTTTCAAAATTTTCTAACTCTTCTTGCATGGCAATAATCCAAGATTCATTGGTGAGTGCGTGTGATATATCTTTGGGTTCAAAAGAAGCAACAAAAGAAGAATGAGCATGAGAGTTTGGATCACAAAACCTGGACCGTGTGACTCGTTCGTGCAAGCTTCCAATCATCTATTGTGGGGGATGATCTTTGTAAAACCGTAGGGGAACAGATGTCTCACAAGCTTCTTCTTCTTCATGTTCATCACAAATCGATGAGCTTGTGGCTTGAGGATGATTCGAATCAGCATTGATGGTTGTCGGTGCTGGTTGAGAATTAACATCCGGAGCTAAACCAAAGTCTTTAGCTGCTGAATTTTCTGGCAGCAACTCCAACTCTTCCTCATCTTCAATGAAAATGCTCTCCCCCTGCGGATATGGATCTGGACCTGCAATGTTTGAGCTAGTACCTGGGCTAGATTCATCAAAAGACACTTCACAAGTCTTCACAATTTTGTTAGTGTCAAGTAAAAGCACACCGTAGCCTCTAGTATGAGATGGATAACCAAGAAACATGCCATCAATGGATCTGGGTTCAAATTTATCAAGATTACCATGTTTCTTAACAAAGCATTTGCAACCAAAGACCTGAAAGTGTGTAACACTAGGCCTATGTCTAAACCGGAGCTCATATGGTGTTTTACCTAGCTTAGCACGCAAGAAAACACGATTTGAGACATAACAAGCAGTTGCTAACGCATCAGCCCAAATTTTCCTAGGAGTTTGATATTCATCAAACATAGTCCTAGCCATCTCAACTAAGGTTCTGTTCTTTCTTTCTACAACACCGTTTTGTTGAGGTACATATGGTGAAGAGAATTGATGATCTATTCTATTTTCAGCACAAAAGTGATCAAAAGATTGATTTTTAAATTCAGTTCCATTATCACTTCTAATTGCTTTTAATGATCCTAGATGATCAATTGATAATCTAAGAAATAAAGTTCTAAACTGACTAAAAACTTCATTCTTAGACGCCATAAAGTGAACCCAAGAGTATCTAGAATAATCATCAACGATAACAAGAACATACCATTTACCTCCGAAGGATTGAACACGTGAAGGTCCTACGGTGTCAAGATGCAAAAGTTGACATGGTTCAGTTGTCATGATCATTGTGAGTGGAGTATGTGAACCTACAACCATCTTAGCATGTCTGCAAGAAGAGCACACAATTTCTTTGTCCCCTTTAAGCTTAGGCAGCCCACATATGCGATCAAGAGCACTTACACGCGTTAGGTGATCAAAGCCTACGTGACCAAGTCTACGATGCCAAAAATATAAGTCCTTTGAATCATTAGCAACTAGACACCTATGCTTAGAGGAAGACATATCAAAATCAGCTTTAAAAACTCTTCCAAACCGAGACATGTTAAAAATAAGCTCACTATTTGAACCTACAACTTTGCAGCAGTTTTTATTGAAAATAATTTCTAGATTTTCATCTAGCAATTGTGAAACAGAAAGCAAGTTGTATTTCAAAATTTTGACAAGTGCCACATCTTTCAAAGTGTAGTGATCATTTACTCTAACCGAACCCTTAGCAATTATAGGAGTTGAAGAATTATCGGCAAAAGTAACATTTTCTACACGTGACACAAAAGAGAGGGAGGAGAACCAATCTTTGTTACCGGTCATGTGGCGTGAGCAACCTGAATCCACAATCCAAATGTTCTCCTTCCTCAAATGTGTAACCTACATAAAAGCACAATACGTCGATGACTCAATACTGGGGTTAGTCAAAAGGCATTTAGGAATCCAATACTGAGTCACGCGACGTGCAACAAGAAAAACACGCGAAAGCTGAGACAAAATAGCAGGTTTATGAGTCAAAGTTTGAGATTTTTTATTCTTGACTACTGACCTATAAGGTGTTACTTGTGTAGCACAAAAATCAGTAGCTCCGGAGGCAAAAACAGAAGGTCCGGAGGTAAACTTTGAATGTTTTTGACTCAAAACAGCAGGTTGTACATTCGGTTTAATATGTGCAACAAATTTTGCATGAAAGTTATGAGATCTAGCAACCATTCTTTCCCTTTTTCTGTTGTTTAGCTAGTCTATAACAAAACTCTATGACATGACCATCTCTACCATAGAAGGTACAATGAAATTTAACTTTGTGTTCATGTCTAGATGAGCAAGCAATATTTTTATTTGAAACCGAATGAGGCAACACTCCTGCAGATTTGAAAACCACTCCTTTTTGTTTAGGAACTGTTTGAATCAAACCACTTCCTAATGACTTAACAATTTTAGGTGGATGTGCCTTAGCATGAGCATGAGAATCAAAGCCTAAACCAGTTTTATCATTGCAAGACATGGAAGAATTCAGCAGTAAGTTTAGGTTCTTATTCCCATTACAAAACCGATCTAATGTCCTATGCATGTCATCAAGTTTATTGGACAGATCAAGGCAATTTTCACATGAAGTTTTTCCTTTTAGTTTGCAATTTGAACAAAATTTAACTTCATGAGAACGTAAAGCATTGTTCAATATAGAAATTTCATTCATAGCATCCTGTAGTTTCTTATCAAGATCATCACAAGTAGAACAATGCAAATCAATTGTAGAACAGCTAGCATCTTTCAAGTTTTTATCATTAAGTGCAACAAGCTCTTTGATCTTTTCAATTTCTAACTCAAGTTTATCAAGTGTGGAGGTGTGCGCACTTCTTAATGAGGACAATTGTTCATATATTAAATCACATGAGGAACATGCATCATCACTAGGAATCAAAGTTTTTAACCGGTTGATTTTAGATTCTAGTGATTCAATTTTAGCAGTACTATCCCTAAGCTTTTTGTCCTTTTTGTTAACAATAATAGTGGCACGAGAAATGACATCACACATTCCTTCGCAAGTAGGACATACCTCCTCATGGTCGCTGTTGTGTTCTGCCTCCTCCATACTTGATCTTGACTTGCCTGCCATAAAGCACAAGTTTGCCAAATCATCTTCATCTTCATCACTTCCAATGTCCACATCGCTTGAACTGAACTCTTGAAGCGCGGTGATGAAACTGTTGATCATCTTGCGTCCTATGATACCTTTCTTCTTCTTGTTGAAATTTGCAGAGGAGGTCCAAACCTTGCTTTGTTTTTCTTCCCGGGTGGTCGGACTTGAAAGGTTAGGGCATTCTGTACGAAAGTGTCCTGTTTTACCACATTCAAAACAACGTTGAGGTCAGGAGCTTACTCTCCTTCTAGTTCTCACATTTTGCAATGCTTTTGAGAATCTAGTAGAGATGAGTGCCAACTCCTCTTCTGGAAATTCTTCGATCTGCTCCACGGTTAGTGAGGACAACAAAGCAAGAGTATTGCAAGATGATGATTGGCCGGAGCTAGGCATATCACGTTGTGAAACAAATGCAATAGACTTATTGGGGTTCTTACGTGAGATTATGTCAATTTCATGAGTTTTTAACTTGGAATATAGCACATCTAAAGTAAGTGAACTCATGACAGTAGATTCACGAATTGATGTGACTTTCATCTCCCAAATTGACATATCTAATGGACTTAGCAATTGCCTAGCATTTTCAGCATCTGAAAAATTAACATTGACACTACGCAAGTTGCTGAGAATCTTATTAAAGCGAGCAAAAAGGTCATCAATAGACTCACCGGGTTGCATCTCGAAGCGCATGTATTATTTCTTGAACATGTCTTGCCTTACCTCTTTTGTCGTGTTGGATCCTTCGTGGTAGTCACAAAGTACTTTCCACACATCGTATGCAGATCGGAGGTGTGCAACACGGTCGAAGTCGCTTTGTGTTAATCCTTGTATGATCAAGTTCCGAGCCTTGTTGTTGTTGTCGACATCTCACAGATTTGTAGCTGTAACTTGATCATTTGATGGCACTTCGTAAGGCTTGTATACCTTCTCCCATATTGCAAAGCCTTGTGTCTGGATGAAAGCCTCCATGCGTGCCTTCCAAACCTGAAAATCAATACCAGCGAACACACAAGGTTTGGCAGAGTACTTCTCCATGATGATTAGTCAAAAACACGTGCAAATCACAAAGATTAGAGCACCGTGGCTCTGATACCAATTGTAGGATCTAAGAGCACATGAAAAGCTACCAGAGGTGGGGGGGGGGGTGAATGGTAGATTTAAAAAATCTTACGCAGCGAAAACAATTAAACCCCAAACCCTTTCGGCAGAAAAACGATCTGTTAAAGAAATCGTGTGTGAGACTAATCTAAATGAGTTTCACTGTGACAAAAGTGATAAATATCAGAGAGAATCAAGTCACGAAGACAACACAAAAAGAATCACTCAAATCCGTCGAGAAAAACTCAAGTTATGATCGAAAGATCAAACAATGGTCAATCTGCCCTACCCGGGAAAAAACAGTTCTGGAATACTGCAAAGAAACTCGTGTAGATCATTGACCACAAATCCAATGACTGTGAAATTTTGGCAGATGATAGAAAATCAAGTTGTAAAGACAACCCAAAAATAATCGCATCAATTGGATCTTTAAAACTCGAGTTATGATAAAACCACCGACGAAAGGTAGTGCTGTCCAGAAACTCGACGAGTAAAACTTGTCTGGAACAAGTCGGACGAACAAGGCAGAAAAGTTCCTTCAAACTACAAATTTTATTCAATATAACACAAGAGGAACAACCCCAAAGTCGTGCACCACGAGATCTGTGCTCCCTTGCTTATATAACCAGCTCGAAAGCTAACTCAACTCAAATCAGGAACCTAATCCTACTCTGTTCACGAATCGTAACTTTCCATAACTGCTTAGGATTCTTCTATACGTAGATAGAAACAATCTTAAGACTTCCAAACACCTTAGGAACGTATCCCATATTCCTAAACAACTCAAATTCGTGACCGACACGAAATCCTATCATAACCAACTCAAATCTTTCCATATTTGAGTCAAACCCGACTCAGCCGCAACCTGAGTCCATTACCTAGTCGGTTGGACCTTTCCGACCAACTCTTTACGTCCACATCTCTTCATCACGTCTCGGAACCATGTAGACACGTCCATGCACTCCTTGCACACGTGCAAACATCTTCCAATGACGTCCACGATACCTTCACATGCATTGTTCTTGATTCAATCATGCTGCGCAACCTCCTGATCAGCTCAACCACAATTCCTCCTGAATTTGGTTGTTGGAACCTCATCTCCTCCCCGAGACTAGTCCAATGGATCCCGTCACCAGCCATGTCTTGAACTCAAGCAACATCTGCACATGAGTAAACAACCAATCTATACGAGCCCAAGTCCTCGACTTGACTCAAGTTAGTTCCGAACACAACACCCTACGTGAGAACCTCACATAAGCATGTTGCAAAACCACAGTAACACGATATCATCCATGTCAACCAAAACACACCAAAAACTTAGCAAATGAATACTAAGCAATCTTTCCAACAATGTAAAGTAAGTACGAAACATTGCAAATGAAAAGCAGAATCACTACGGTCAAGTTCCGGACCTTGCCAGAGCAACCCATACCTTGAGCCGGAGCTAACAAAAGCTAGTAGAACCTAGCGCCGGAGCTTACCAAAACTAGTACAACCAAGCTCCCGTCGGAGCTTACAAAACTAGCAGAACCTAGCGCCGGAGCTAACCAGAACTAGTCGGAACTAGTAATCCCAAAAGCCGGAGCTAGAAAAATCAACTTCGGAGCTTAGCAAAAACATGTCGGAGCTATCAAAGACATGCCGGAGCTAAAGAAAAAACTTCACCGGAGCTGACCAAAGCTAGTCGGACCTAGCATCGAACGTAACCGGAGCTACCCAAACCAAGCCAGACCTACCGTCGGACCTTGCTGTAGCTCAGAGCTAGAGTCAGACCTTGATAAAAAGGTGTTTTGGTGATATTCAAAACTTTTATCATCAAAGCCAAGTGTATTCACTACAAGCCAATGTATTAAGCACACACAGGTCTTACATACTCCTTCAACCACCTGGTCCGCGCTGGCACGCTCCAGTTCAAGAAGAAGCGCGCCGGCGACATGGTGTACTTTTTTGCATACGCCATGGTGGGGCTGATCCCACCTTTCTCAACTTTTCTCTTGATGCTGTTAGACTTCTATGGTCTGCAGTTGTACCACCTTGGCCCCCACTCCATTCTTCTTGTGTCAACATTCGTCCACTTCTGCGAGATGTGGGTGGGTATTCCCCCCTGCGTCGAGCTTTTCCGTACCTTCTTCACCATCCACACTACCGGCAAGAGTGACGAGTATCTTGGCTTCTACTATTTTGTGAAGCGCAAGAAATGCCCCTACAAGTACTTGAGGTCATTCCCTTCCAGCAAGTGGGACGACTGGAAGAAGGATTGGATTGTCGTCACGGCAGAGGAGCACGAGAAGCTGAAGCTGCATGAAGGTCTTCCCAATGTTGACATTGACACCTGGAGCGAGGCTCCGATGCTGTCAGAGGCCTTCTACCCTGCCTTGATCAGGATCCGCCAATGTGTGGAAGGAGAGGTGACCCCCCAGACGGTCTTGTGCAACTTCCTGGTCAACAGGTTGGCTCCACTGAAGAAGAGGGAGAAACTTGCTTGGGCCCTCAACAGCGTGATGGACGATGACCGAATTGAAACCGATTTGAAGTCCAACTTAGAAGGCGCAGCTTTGGAGCTTCATCTCAAGAAGTTCCAGCATGGCATCGATGTCGAGGGCGACGACTTAACCCCGCCGGCGGCTTTCCTCCCTCTGAACATGGAGGCGAAGTTCAGTAGGGAGCTCCGGAGGAGGATGCCGGTGCTTGACGACCTCGGTGAAGTTGAGAGGCGTTCGACCACCATATTGGTGATTCCTAGAGCTTCTGAGGGTGGCCCTGCTTCCGCCCCGAGACCAAGAGCTGAGGTCATAGGCAAGGGCAAAGAGTTGGCTGAGCCCTCCAGCCGAAAGAGGAAGTTGAAGCACTGTGATGGGAGGCCTGTCAGACCTGCTCCTTCCACGACAGCTCCTTCTCCGCGGCAGGGGAGGTATTCGACGGCAACACCAACTCCAGCATCGGCGTCTCCTAGGGGCGCCAGCTCCGACCGTGTGGCTCCGGCACCGGGGCCAGCTAAGGGCTCTAGGTCCGAGGGTCCTTCCCAGTCGAGGAAGGACCCAACCAAGACGTCGCTGACGGCGGCAGTAAGCTCTGAAGAGCCTTCCAGAGCTACTACCCCAGTTGCGACTGGGTTGGGCTCCGAGCTTCCGGCGAAGAGGTTCCGCGCTAGCTGGAGCGGAAGTCTACCAAGGTAAATTTGTTTTTTTACCTCAGTTGATTGTTTTTGTTGTAATCATATTTTGAGTTTCTTCGTCCTTCATCCACAGGGTATCCAAAAAAGGGGCTGAAGCTCCGGTTCCTGTGACAGCAGCTGATGCTGTACAGGCGGAGGCTCCAACTCCAATTCCAGCGCCACCCCAGGTGGTGGCTGAGGTCTCGGCAGCTCCGGCGCCAGCTGTCGAGGTTTTGGACCTCAACTCATCTCCCGAAGCTCCCGTGGTAGCGCCGGACCACGGGAATGAAGATGTACCAGCGGCACCAGCTCCGGAGGTTGAAGCTCCAGTTTTGGATGCTGTGATGACGGACGCTCCAGCCTTAGAGCCAGAGGTAGCTGCAGTTCTGACCTTCGAGCCGACGTTATTGAAGCTCCAACGGTGGAGCCAGTGGTTCATGAAGTTCTGGCACCTGAGCCGGTTGTCGCGGAGGTGCTGGCTCTCGAACCGGTGGATGTCGAAGCGCCAACGCCTGAGCCGGCAGTGGAGGAGGCACCAGCACCGGAGCCGGAAGTGGCCTCAGCTCTGGCCAAATCTTCAATGCCTGCCCCGGAGGTGGCAGTTCCGGAGGTACCCGCGCCTGGGCTAGGGTGTCAAGTCGATGCGGTTGGTCCTCTGCTTGAGGAAGCAGTTGGTGATGACCTGGCGGCGGGACCTTCAGAGCCAACTCCGGAGGTAGAAGATCCCATTGCCGGACCTTCCTCGGCGACGACTAAGGCACTCCCGGAGGGCGGACCTAGTGCCACAGAAGCTCAGGGGACCACTCTTGTAGAGTGGGACCCAATTTTTGTTATGGAGAACCCGCTGGAGTCAGCAGAGAGGACCCCGATGGGTCCGGAGCCGATCCCCCTGTCGTTGTCCATCAACAACGCCTGCTCCAGCCTTCGTCAGGTCCAGCTTGCTTTTTATCACGACAGCAAGGCCCTCGAGGAGGAGTGCCAAACCCTTAGGAGGTAGCGCAACTGGCTCCAATTCTAGACCAAGTTGGCGCAAACAAGGCTGGCTGATGACAAGGAGTGGGTCAAGAGGGAGAAGGCCCGGATGGAGTACTGGGGCCAGTTGCTGGATGAGAGGGAAAGCATGGTGCGCTCCCTCGACAACCAGTCCTAGGCTATACAAGAACAAGCCATGGCTGCTAATGAAGCAGCGAATATCGCCAGGAGAAGCTCAGTACCATCCACGAAAGCCTCGTCAAGTGCTGGGAGGCTCTTGAGGAGCAGGAGAAAAAGCTCGAAGATGAAGAGCAAAAACTCCTAGAGCTGAGGGATGACCTCGTGAAGAGGGAAGAGGAGCTCGCCCAAAGGCTGGCTCTGGGCGACAAGAGCCTTGCAGAGCGCACCAAGAAGCTGGAGGAGCTCTGCGAGAGCGAGGAGAAGAAGGCTTGGCAGCGGGGGCAGGACCTCACCAAAAGGGAGAATGAAGTCGCTGCCAGGTAGAAGAAGGTGCGAGGCCAGGAGAAAGACCTGGTTGACCGCCGGAACAAGATCCACATACGAGAAGAGGAGCTTGCCAACCTCGAAAGGCAAGTTGCTGAAAGGATTCAGGAGCACGCCAAAGAGGTCGAGCGCCTTGTCCGGGAGGGTTTGGAGCTTGCAGCAACCAAGAGGTCCTTGGAAGAGATACAAGGCTCAAGGGCTGCGGAGTCCCAACAAGTATGAGACTTCTTGGGTAAAGCCAATGACGCAGTGACGCCGCTGGGATTTAGTCCCATGCGTTCGGACGATCCAGAGCCGGAGCTGGACCATGCGTTGAGCTCGGCTGGCAACAAACTCAACAATATGGGCGATGTCATCGCGGATCAGTTGGAAACTGAAGGAAAATCCCTTGCACAGAACGTCACAGAATACACGCTGACGTGCTACACAAGCCGGGATCCTCATTTCCCACTAGATCCGGTGCTTGAAGGTCCCATCAATGGAGAGGGATATGCCGCCAAGACCAGCGTGTCGAAGGTTGCCTAGAAGGTCGCGTCGTTCTTCTGTAGGATTTAGGACTTTCTGCTTGTAGCTCCCACTTGTATCTTCTCTTCTTTTCCCCAATTTTGTAATCTCTTGTCTTCTAATGAATTAAATCCAAGAAATTTATGAATTTCATTTTTAATCTTCAACATTTGTCTCACTTGGCCCCCTGGTAGATGTACACAATTTGATTGCGAACATGTACCAAAAGGATGTAGCATTTTGTTGAAGACTTGAGTGCTTCGAACTTGTAGAATATAGGTTTGAAGTCATCGGTAGCAGGGGCCCCCTGAGGTTGTCGGAGTTTAGTAGCTCCGGCAGCAACCATTGTCAACACGTAGAGCGTCGACAGTTGGCCCTCTAGGGTTGTCAGAGCTTAGTAGCTCCGGCAGCGACCACTGTCAACACGTAGAGCGTCGACAGCAGACCCCTTGGGGTGTCCTTCTACCATCTTTTCTTCACGTTGACGGCTGGCTCCCTGGATTTGTCGGAACTTGATAGCTCCGGCGATGCCTACTATCAATGTTTAAAACATCGAAAGCAGGCCACCTTAGGGGATGCCGAAGCTTTGATAGCTCCAGCATCATCCACCATCATCATGAGATTTTTATTTTTCCTGCACACTGAAGTCAAGAAAAATAGTAAAGTCCATTTCTTATCTATAACTTGTTTGCGGCTTACTATTCCCTAAAGAATTTTTTTGGTCGACCACAATTTTTTATACAATCAAGTGCATTTGCTTATCTTCTCCAGGTCTGATCATTTTCTGGACTCACCTTACTCAGGCCTGCCGGGGTGTGGGTATAGTGGCGTACTTAGGGTGCAGGACCAGGCTAAGTCGATAGCACACTTCGGACCTAGATTGGCTTGGTGTTCAGGCGAGTAGGCCATTCAACAATATTAAGACCCGAAAGAATATACAAAGCAACTTGAATTATATATGAGTTGTTCGAGCTAAAGTTTCTTGAGAATTGCACAACTTTGTTATAGACAAGAAAGAGAAAAATAAAAAAGAATGAGCCTGTACAAAATAAATGCACGTGGAGTCTGTTTTCACATAATGATGTCTTTCATTATAGGTTCGGGGTACAGGGGAAACAAGTACACTCTTAGGGTACGGAACCAGGCTAAGTGTGTTGCATTTCTTATTTGACCCTAGGTAACTAGCTACACTTTTAGTTCTGAGACTGTGTCAAGTGTTGCTTGAACTTTGCGGACCTTCGGGTAAAGATCCGGCTGTTCTCCCGGAGGAGCTACCCGACTCTGTACAATGACGCTATAACATACATCATATGTAATTACAGACTCACCTCCGTGATATTAAGCGTAGAAATTACGCAGGTGCTCAATATTCCAAGGATTAGGGAGAAGTGTCCCATCCTCGGTTGCCAAGCGAACGCATCCGGGACGAGATACTTTGATCACTCGGAAGGGTCCTTCCCACCTGGGGAAAGTTTGTTTAACCCTTCTCGAGTTTGTATTCTCCGTAGCACCAGATTGCCTTCCTCAAGCTGTCGGTTATGCACATGCCTTTGGTGATAGCACCGGAGCGCTTGGCGGTATCGTGCATTTCGAACAGCTGCTCGACACCTTCTCTCTTCAACGAGGTCAAGGTCTTCACGCCGGAGATGGTCCTGCGTGGCTTCGTCGAAGGTCCGGACCCAGAGCGACCCCAAGGTGATTTCCGAAGGAAGGACTGCTTCAGTTCTGTACACCAGGAAGAAGGGTGTCTATCCAGTTGACCGGTTTGGAGTTGTCCTGTTTGCCCACAAGGTGGGCGGAAGCTCTTCAATCCAGTTGGCTCCATGTTTTTTCAGGCGCTCATATGTGCGCGTCTTGAGTCCTTTTAGGATTTCTGCATTTGCTCTCTCAGCTTGGCCATTGCTTGTCGGGTGAGCTACAGAAGCATAGCTGACCTGAATGCCGAGGTCTTCACAATATCCTTAGAATGCAGAGCTTGTGAATTGGGTCCCATTGTCAGTTATGATCTTGTTTGGGACTCCAAATCTGCATACTATGGACTGCAAGAAATTGATAGTTGATTGCTTGTTTATTGTCACAACTGGAGTTGCTTTCGACCACTTGGTGAACTTGTCGATGGCGACATACAGGAACTTGTAACCTCCGACGGCTTTTGGGAAAGGTCCCAAGATATCCAGACCCCACACGGCGAATGGCCATGTTGGAGGTACCATTTGTAGAGGTTGAGCTGGTGTGTGAATTTGCTTTGCATGGAACTGACATGCTTCACATTTCTTCACTAGCTCAGTTGCATCCTGGAGTGCTGTAGGCTAGTAAAAACCACGCCGGAAGGCTTTACCGACCAGCGTGCGGGAAGACGTGTGGTTCCCACACTCGCCTCCATGGATTTTCGCGAGGAGCTCGCGGCCTCCCCCCCTTGTAATGCACCATATTAGGACGCTGTTGGCACCACGCCAGTAGAGATCTCCTTCTACCAGTGTGTATCTTTTAGCCATTTTGACTATCTGGTCAGCAGATACATTGTCTTCAGGAAGGATGTTGTCTTTCAAGTAGCTCTGGATCTCCGAGATCCATGCATCGGAGCTAACTTGAGCTTCTGAGTCTTGCATGCTGGGTTGCTCGAAGCTTCCTGCAGCACCTATGACCCTTGATGGACACCATGGTAACAGGGCCATCAGGACCGCCAGCTTCGAGGTGTTGGTCTCGCCCCCTTCGCTCAGTTCAGCAGCCTGAGCTGTTGGTCTTGACAATCTCCGGATGAAAGTTCCATCAGGAGTCGGAGCTCCGGTTGAAGCTTTCGTCGAGAGTTCATCAGCTTCAGCATTGTTGAGACGCTGAACATGGCAGAGATCCAGGACTTCGAAATCCTTCTGAAGCTTCTAAACTTCAAGTAGATATGCAGCTAGTTGAGGGTTGTTGCAGCAGCATTCACCTTTGACTTGTTTTATAATCAGCTGCGAATCACCCTTTACCAACAGCTGCTTGACACCATATGATAGTGCCACCTTGAGCCCATAGATTGATGCTTCATACTCCGCCATGTTGTTGGTCGTCTTGAAGTCAAGGTGAACCATGTATTTGACCTTCTCCCCAGTCGGAGCGAGGAGAAGGATTTCAGCTCCGGCCCCCTGCTTCTGCACAGAGACGTCGAAGTAGAGAGTCAAGTGAGGCTCAGTGAAGACCGAAACCTTGGGTTCTGGTTTCTGCTCACTGGGACCCCCAGGATTTGATGGAGAGGGGGCCCATTCTGCCACAAAGTCTGCCAATGCTTGACTCTTGATTGCTTGTCTTGGGACGAATTCAAGATCGAACTCAGCCAATTCCGCTGCCCACTTTGCAATGCTCCCAGTGGAGTTGGGGTTATGCAAGATTGCACGCAGTGGATAAGAGGTTAGCACTGAAATCTTGTGAGCTTGGAGGTAGTGACGAAGCTTCCTAGAGGCAATAAGAACTGCGTAGAGCAGCTTATGCACCTCTAAGTACCGATTCTTGGCATCATGGAGTACCTCACTGATGAAGTACACTAGACACTGGACTGTCCGAACCCTCCCGGAGGGGCCCGAAGCTTCCTCCTCATCAACCTGGACCCTCCCAGAGGGGTCCAAAGCTTCTTCGGGGACCTCCAGGTTCTTGCTAGAGGAACCCGTAGCTTCTTCTGAAGTTACCTGGACGTTCCCGGAGGGGTCCAAATCTTCTTGTTCAGCAACAGTAACTCATTCATTTGAAGGAGGTTGATCCTCTGGCGTCCCGCCTCGAGGATCCGGGCCTGGGGGCTGGGACACAGACTCGCCTTCAGGTAGCTCCGGACCTTCCCGGAGGGGTCTGGATTCCTGAACTGGGGATGATTCTGGTCTTTCTGCAACCAGGACCATGCTAACAACTTCGTCAGTCGCTGAAATATAAAGCAGAAGTGGCTCACCAGGGTTCGGAGCTACCAAAGTTGGTAGAGTGGTGAGGAGCTGCTTTAGCTCTTGGAATGCCTTTTCTGCTTCTTCAAACCATTGGAATGGTCCGGACGTCCTCAATAATTTGAAGAAGGGTAGCGCCCGTTCCGCCAGTCTTGAGATGAACCGGCTGAGGGTAGCTAGACATCCAGTCAGCTTCTGGACATCCTTGATGTGAGCTGGTGGTCGCATGTCTTTAATAACTTTAATCTTCGCCGGATTCACCTCTATTCCTCGGTGGTTCACCAAGAATCCAAGAAGCTTTCCGGATCTAACCCCAAAGACACACTTGTCTGGGTTCAACTTTGTGCGTGTGATTGGCAACTTGTCGAAGACAGCTTGCAAGGTGTCAAGAAATGACTCCTTGTTCTTGATCTTGACGACGATGTCATCAACGTACACTTCCACTACATCTCTGATGAGCTCTCCAAAAGTTTTGTACATAGCTCGCACAAACGTTGAAGCAGCGTTTTTGAGACCAAATGGCATGGCAGTGTAATAGTATAATCCATCTACTATGATGAAGGCGGTATGCTCTTCATCTTCCCTAGACATTCTTATTTGATGATACCCAGAATATGCGTCTAGGAAACACAATAATTCACACCCAGAGGTGGAATCCACTATCTAATCAATTCTAGGTAGTGGAAATGGATCCTTTGGGCATGCCTTATTCAGTTTAGTGTAGTCGATACACATCCGAAACTTCCCGCCGGCCTTAGGTACAACGACTGGGTTTGCCAGCCATTTTGGGTGGAAGACTTCCCGGATGAATCCGGCTTCAAGCAACTTTTTCACTTCTTGACGTATGAAGTTCTGTCGCTCTACTGATTGCTTCCGAGGCTTCTGATGTACACGCCGAGCATCGGGATAAATCTTCAGATTGTGCTCAATCACCTCCCTAGGGATCCCAGACATTTGTGACGGTTGCCAGACAAACACGTTGAAATTAGCCCGGAGGAAAGTGATGAGCGCGAGTTCCTATTTGTCGTTCAGACCTCCCAATATTCGGGTGGTCTGAGCAGCGTCAGAACCAATTTGGATGACTTTGACAGGAATGTTGGTGTCGCCGCTTGGTTGCACACGAGGTGCGGAGGTTGAGCCTTGATGACGAATGCTCGGGGGCTTCGGAGCTTGCTCCTTTCCGGATTCTTCCTCCTGCGCTGTAGCAAGCACGTGGAGTTCTTCCAGAGCAGTAACTCTGGTGGTGCGATCTTCGCAGATCCGGAGTACGCCTGAGGGTGTTGGCATATTCAACACCAGGTAGCCATAATGAGCAGCATCCATGAATTTGTACAAAGCTGGCCTGCCCAAGATGGCGTTGAATGGTAAGTTGATCTGCGCCACGTCGAAGACCAAGTTCTCGGCCCTGTAATTCTCCTGAGTCCCGAAGGTCACCTGGAGAGTAATGGCACCGAGTGGAGTTATGGCCCCGGACCTACCCCTGAGAAAGGTCGGGAGGGGCGAAGATCCGAAGGTCGGAGCTGAAGCTTGACGAAGGCTTCGAAGCTTATGAGGTTCAACCGAGAACCTCTGTCCACCATTACATGGTGGAGCTGGACGTTATTGATGTTCGGAGATACCATCAGCGGAAGTTGGCCAGCTCCGATCATATTCCAAGGGCAGTCCGAAGCATCGAAGGTGATGGCAGTATCCATCCACTTCCGATGAGGCTCCGCCCTGACGGTAGGAGCTACCGAGGCCATGTCCCGCCGCATTGTCTTGAGGACATGGCGGGAAGTGATGTCCCACAAACCACCAAAGATGGTGTTCATGGTCTTCCGACGCTCGTTGTCGGAGACGTCGGAGTCATCGTCAACGGAGGTGTAAGCAGCCTTCAAGACCTTTTTTGGGTCCTGAAAGCCTAACTCCTCTTCAGTCAGAGCTTCGTCGACCTTTTGTTTTCCCTCCCTTTGACGGAAAGGAGCTTCTTCCCGGCGCTTGTTGTAGCGCTCAGCAAGGTTGTGGCTGTCCGTCTTGTGTTTGGGACACCACATCTTGGAGCTTCCACCGTCTTCAAATGACGATCGAGGTCGTTTCTCAGGGCGTGGCCCCCGGCCACCCGGAGCTGCAGCAGCAGCGACAGTAGGTGTGCCGGCCGACGACTTCTTCTTGCCGTTGGACTTTTTCTTCTTATTACCACTCCCGGAGGTAGTGGCTTCACCCTTGGAGGATTTTTTGTTGGCCTCCGGAGGTGGTTGGGAGTGCATTTCACGGCCCTCCGCAGCCTTGGCACACTTGTCTGCCAAGCTGAAGAGTTCCGTGACGCTGGTGACTTCCTTGGTCGCCAGCTTTTCCAGCATCTCCTTATCTCGAACGCCCTGCCTGAATGCTACAATAACAGAAGCGCTTGATATAGAAGGAATGGTATTTCGTACTTGGGAGAACCTCTGGATGAAAGATCGCAAGGACTCTCCCCCTTTTTGCTTGACAGCAAAAAGATCCAGTTCCGTGCCTGGTTGGGTGTATGAGCTCCCGAAATTGGCGGTGAACTGTTGGCACAACTCCGCCCAACTGTTGATGGAGTCAGGCGGTAGGCTCATGAACCAAGACCTGGAGGTCCCAGTCAAAGCCACAAAAAAATAATTGGCCATCACGGCCTCATTTGCCATAGCCGCTAGGATAGCGGTGGAGTATATTTGAAGAAATTCTGCGGGATTAACAGCCCTGCCAAATTTCTCCGGCAGGTGAGGCCGGAACTTCTGCGGCCATCTGACCATACATAGGTGCATGGACAAGGCAGAACAACCTCCTGCTACTCCCTCAGGAGCAGGGCTGTCCCGAGCCTCTCGACTCTCGCGAGCACGCTTGATGTGGACGCGGCCATCCTGTTGTCGGTAACGATGATATAGCTCAGCCCGGAGGTCGTGAGTCAAAAGCCTCATTATCGTATGAGTACGTCACGCCCTGGAAGGCAGCGACGTTTCCTGTTGAGATGCAGCACGTCTCCCGTGCTGCGAAGCTTGTGGACCGAGTCTACCCGACAAGGTCCGATGCTGTGATGGGGCCCGTCCCGTGGGGGAGGACCTTGATTGCTGATGCGATCGGCTGCTGCTGCAACAAAATGATCCACATCAGCTCTCCACTGCTCCATTGCACCCTGGGGTGCCCCTAGAGGTGGTGGACGTTGGAGAAGAGCACGCACATCACTAAGTGCGCGTTCGAGGTTGTTGTTCGCCGATGCAGTGATGGACGCGAACGCCCCATCTCGCTGTCCAGCTTGATTCACCGGAGCGGACGGTGGCGGCGGTGGCATGACTCCTGCTGGAGCCACAATACCTACTAGCTACTGCATGTTGGAGGGATTGCCTCCAGCAGGTTGCACAGCATGGTTATCGTTGGATGATCCAGCAGCAGAATTCACCATCTTCGAATCTTAGGCGCTGCCCCCTACCTGGCGCGCCAACTGTCGGAGTATGGTTCTGACAGTTCTCTCGGTACTACCATTGGCAGCCCACAAAGTTTCTTAGTTCGGTTAAGGTGCACAGAGATTCAAAGAAAGATGGTGACTTGACACGAGGATTTATGTGGTTCAGGTCGCCTGAGCGTAATACCCTACTCCGCGGGTGTGTGTTGTTGTGTATTGAGCGTCTGAGCACTTGTGTGTGAGAGACCAAAGTCTGGACGTCTCAGGCACGTGTGAGGGAGTGTCAAAGACTGGAGCCCCCCCCCCCCCCCCCCCCCCCGTGTATCGCTCGACCAATCCTTTTATAGTACAAGGATTGGTCGTTACATCATCAGCCTGGCCCGACATGTGGCCCTGGCGGTTACTAATGCTTAATACACAGTTAATGTACTTGATTCCCCTTAACAGCGTGGTAACGCGCCTTAATGGTGGCGTTACTGGTATTAAGGGTCCTCCGATCGTGTGTCATTAAGATAGCATTAATGACACATAATCAGGTTTTGAAGTCTTCAATGTTCCTTGAAAGTCCGAGCCATTGGAGGTCCACCATTCTGTCTGTTGAGGTTCAAGGTCCGGCGGCTGGACGCGTGGCAGCTCCAGAGCTTACCGTGTTGGACGAGTAGGTCTGGTGCTGTTGTACACATGTCGGTACCGGAGCTTCCCTCCATCGGGGGTTAGGTCCGGGGGTGCCACACAGGTATCTAGTCCAGAGCTTTCCCATGTATGGAATGTAGCTTCGGTTTTATGATACACATGGCGGCACTGGGACTAACCATAGAAGAGAGGCAGGTCCAACTCCGTATGACATGTGGGGCCTTCAGAGGTCTTCAACTCAGATAGGTGGAGTTCCTTTGCACTCTTCGCAGTTCCAAGGGGTATTCGGTACGCAGGGTACCGACAACGGGTATAGATATCCCAGACACCAACGATGAACTCACCCCAAAGCAAGCTCAAGCTATCCACCGCAATGCACAAGTTGCCGCAGTGATCACTTCATCACTAAGTCGAGAGGAGTTCAACAAGGTTGATGGACTCGAGGTGTCTAAAGACATATGGGACACCCTCAAGACGGAACATGAAGGAAATCGCTCTCTCCGCGAAGCCAAAATTGAGATGATTGAAGGGGAGCTAGGGAGATTCTCCATCGAGGATGGTGAAGCTCCCTAAGAGATGTACAATCACATGAAGGATCACATCAACAAAGTTGAAGCATATGGAAGCAAAAAATGGACTGACCATGAAGTGGTCAAAAGTATGATTAGAGTATTCATGCCAAGGAACGTCACTTTGTGCTCCATTATCCGAGAAAGCCCGAGATTCTACAAAATGACTGCGGATGAGCTATTGGGCAAAATCATCAATCATGAGATGATGGAGAAGGAAGCTCAATATGTGAAGAGTCTTGCCGAGCTCACCTCTTCCAAGAAGAAGGAAGTCGCACTCAAAGCGACTTGCAAACCAAAAGGAAAAGAAGTCCATGCGGTGCAAGATGATGAAGACAGCGATGATGTAAGCACCGATATGGACGACGAAGAAATGGTTCTCTTCATCAAAAATTTCAAGCGCATGATGAGGAGAAGAAGAGATGACAACTCCAATGAAGGAAAGAGCAAAGACAAAGAAAAATCCAAAGCTAGGCGAACTTGCTACAATTATGGCAAATATGGACACTTTATGGTTGATTGCCAATATGAAGAGAACAACAACAAGACGAAAGAATATAAGCCACAAGACAAGAAAATGTTCAAAAAAAAGAAGCAAGTGGGCCAAGCACACATTAGCAAGGAGTGATACTCAAACAACGAGTCCTCCTCCGAGGATGAAGATGAGGTGGCAACCAATTCCATCAAGAAGCCTTCCATGAAGACCACTCTCTTCCCAAACTTGGAAGGATGGAAGGACTCGAACCACACTTGCCTTATGGAAAAGTAAAGCAAGAAAAAAGTTAAATCTAAAACTTCCTCTTTACCTTCTCTTCATGATGATGATTTTGATATCAGTGATGAAAATGAACATATACTTAAGGATCTAAGTAAAAGTACACTTGCTCAAATGAATTTGTTGTTGAATGAGATATTTGAGAAGGAATAGCTTATCAACCGACAAGAAGATATGCTCGTCCTTCAAAAGGAGAGATATTATGAGGTTGAAATGATCTTGAACTTGAAATGGAAAAGAGTAAAGCACTTGAGAGTGAGCTATCTTTGAGTAAGGAAACTTGCTCAAATCTTAATGATTTGAACATTATACTTAAGGATGAACTTGTTAACTTGACGAAAGTTAACACTTCAAGTACAAGTCAAATCACTCAAGCAAAGTGATCCCTTATCCTCTAAAAGTTCACCTCCAAATATCAAGTTCATTTCACTTAAGGCTTGTAATTGTGCTAACTTAATTCTAAACTTGAAAATGAGCTTAAAGTGGCACAAGACAAACATTCACCCAAGAGTGGCATTTTTGATAAGGAGAAAATCAAATATGCATGTAGAGCATACTCGGTTACTAGATCTCTCAATATCAAGAATGGTCTTGGATATTCTAACAGTGAAAAGCAAATTGCTAGAAACCCTAAGAATAACAATAATGGATTGAATTTGTCAAGGAAAGCTCAACTCAAGTCAAGAACATTAAACATGTTCCTTCCTCACTTGAAGAAGAAAAATTTGAACATCATATCATATTCCATACTTTCAATGTCTCATATGTTCTTATGAAGAATAAATTTAACCATGTTTATGCTAAGTATGTTGGGCCACTCCACAAGAGTCCAAAATCTTGTGTGTGGGTGCCCAAATGTCTTGTTACTAACATCAAAGGACCCAAGTGTTGACGTTTCTTACGTCAAAGATAAAAATACGCAAGCGCACAAAAACTGTCGTGTAACACTTCCCCTTAAGAGTATTCCCAAGGGTATCGAATCCAAGGAACGTATGTGCTAATCTTACGAACTAATTCACCCAAGCACACAAAGTTGTTTGGTAGGCAAGGAAGAGAGAGGAATTCAAAGTATTGATTCTAATTCAAAGGAATTTGCGGCAGTTGCTTTCTTTGGGTATGGGTTTACCCCTAGCAACACTAGGACGACTCCCACCAAGAGCCTATGGCATAGCCAAACGTGGAAGATTACTGAGGAGAAATAGGGTTGTCACCACCTATTGCCTACCCCTTCAATTTGTGGGTCTACGAGATATTCACTGGTGATATCTAACCTAAGCACCACACTTACGTTCTAAATCACAACTCTTGTTATTTCGAACACAAAGCTACAACTAGAGCCTCTAATAAACTAAAGCAATGAACCCAGAAGTAACTACTTGTTCAAACTACCTTGAATTGGAAATCAAATTTGAAATGAATTCACAAAGGTCTTACTTGATTTGAATAACACCTTTGTAGGGGTACAAGTGTAGAAGAGGGACTTGACAAGCCCAAGCCCCCTTCTCCTAGACTCTCACCACACTCTCCTTCTACTTGGCAGCCTCTAGGACTACTCTAAACCTTAGAAGTGGTATTATATTCTCAACTTTTGGTGTGTGTGAAGTGAGGTGTGGGGTGCTATTTATAGGTGGAGAAGGGTCGGTTCCCACCACCTAATGCGCGCGAATCAGTCATCACTAACTTCTTCAAGCCGAGAGGAGCCAACACGTGGCATTCGACCGAGTTTGGTGCCACCTCTTAGTCGGCCGACTAGGGAGGTCGACTGACCTAGTCATGGCTCCGTTGGAGCTGTGCTTTCTCCAGGTCTCTGCCAGGTGGGTCCCATGCCTTGATAAGGGTGCTACACCGTTGGATGGCCACAAATGCTTCTGTTTTCAGGCCATTTGATCCATGTGAAGACACGTGGTGTCGCCTGATTCGTCGAAATCCATTTTAATGGATTACTCCCTGCATGTCTTGGTATTTTGGGTCTAAATTCACCTGCATACAAATAAACACCAATACATGTGGAATTGGTTAGTTTTTAACCCTACCACTACGTTGTGTTTCTATTTTGTGCACATTATGAGGTGAATTGACGGTCTAAATATGGCACTTAAGGACCGTCAACAAACTCCCCCACACTTAGTCCTTTGCTCGTCCTCGAGTGAAGGCAAGAAAAAGAACTAAGGTGTTGTCATAAATTTGCTATAAGTTAGAAAATGAGGATATTAGATATTTCAACTAATACCTCAATTCATGAATTCCCTTTTTGGAATGTGGCTACCACATCAATCTTGGGTGTTTGAAGAGTGGAATGATTGGAATGTAGTTCTCTTGGATCTTCCCCTGCCGAAATATTCTGACAAATTGCTATATTCGAAAAGTCAAAGAAACAATTGTCCCTGTCTCTCATTTGGAATCTCTCAAATCTCCCAAAGTGTTTTGATCCTCACCTTGGCATGTTGTGCCAATTTTGTCCCTATATTAAATATGGCTATATCTGGAGTTTGGTAGGGATAAATGTGGCACACATTGCAATTCATGTATTACTAAGTCAAAAAACTTGATCCTATGAGAGACTTATGAAACAAAAAAATTGACAAATAAAATCCTTGTGCACATGAATTGAATGGGTGAATGTGGACTCTATGGTTTTCTCTCTTTAAGGATGAAACATGGCTACTTTCTTTTCATCTTCCTTTTTTTAGTAGGCAAGTCTTCTACTCCTTTTTATTTTTCTAGAGATATTTTGATGACCAAAATGTATGGTGTTTCTTTATTTGATGTATGAATGGTTGATGCAAATTCTCAATGTGAGAAATTTTGCATGAATAGGGTGCACAAGAATTTCTAAGTCAAAAGTTCATGCATGTCACTCAATTGGGTCACGAGTTTGACAAAGTTCAATGAAAAAAAAAGTGGCATACGCATGTGATTTTCAATAAGTGTATCATATGGCCTTGGTGGGTATTTAGATTTCCAATGAGAGAATCAGGCAAAGTTCAAGACTCCAAATTGTGCAAACATCAAAATCAATTTTAAGCAAGGAGATATATCGTCGAATAGTTCATTTACCGTATCACACTAGTCAAAATACTTAGATGACGTGTTGTTCCTATTTTATTTGTGGGAATCACAAACAAGGCAATAAATCGAAATATAAAGTATTCAAATTTTTAGCTCAAGCAAATTTTAACTACCAAGTTTTAAATTTTAATTGTTGAGTTGAATTGCTTTTAAATATTCAATATTAAATACTAAATCAACTCAAACAACAATGTAGCATGCATATTCAGGGGTAGGAGATCCAAACCGAATTTGTGAAGAGAAAAGGAGCCGTGTGAGGCCCACACCAGGTCGGCCGACCCCCTTCTGGCCTCTCTGTTGCTCTGTTTTTACGTGTCGAGTTGTATATTCGGTTGTGACATGTTTCGAGATGCAACACTATTTTTGCACGTCGGTATTTCGTGAATTTGGGGTGCCTTCCCCACACTTGATCCCTGGATTCTTTATTCAACAAAAATAAACTAAAGATGGAACTTTACCGGGTTAGATGAACAAGTTCACTTTATTGAACTCAAAATATTGGGGATGCTTACATTATTCAATCTAAATTTAATGAATAAAAATTTGTAATAAAACTAAACCAAACTAGTAAGCATCCTATGCGGTAGGGACATTTAACTATGGTGCATTGTAGATGCCGAGCTTCCCGACGGTATTGCATACGCACCGCAGCTTGGCGCCCATGCCACGACGAACACAATCAATCTCCTCCTTGAGGGATATGAGCTCATCCTTTAGTTCCACCCTCTCTATGCGCCCTTTAGCCACTAAGTCCGATAGCTTCTTGTTCCCCAAACAGAGAGAAGCTAACTCCTTAGAAAGCTGTGCCACATTAGGGGCATGAGGAGATTTTCTGTCGCTGTCCTCAAATTGGACAGGTGGCCCTCTGATGGTAGGTGGCGAGAGGTGACTTCTAATCTTGGAGGGTGACGAGCCTGTCGATTCCTCCATCACAAAATTGTCCACTTGCTTGAAAAAGCATTTTGCATAGCCTCCTTCAGGCTTGCGCACCCCGTGGATAATGAGGTGATCTCCCACACGCTCAGGCAAGGTACGTGTAGGTGACTTGTCATGGTGGCTCACTACGTCGCCGTCCTTGGTCTTTAGAGTGTACATGAACTCCTCGCCAGACTGCAACTTTGGGAGAGACTCGTCTTTTTCAGGAAAAGACGGGTCTTGACTGACTTAAGGCCAGCTGTAGTCAGACGACATGCAAGTGTCGTCGACTTCATGGGCGTCCTCCGAGGGGAGAGCGATCGTGCAACACCACGAGGCGTGGTGCTACACCCACGCGAAGTTGTCGTTGGTGGCGGGATCATGGCGAGAGGTACGACATCTAATGCCATGACAGACTCCAAAGCGAAGGTGGACTTGTCATGGGCCGACGTGATGTCTCTGCCCAGGTTGAAGGTTGAGCTAGAGGAGGTGAGGCACAATTTTCTTGTCGGCCATGACTTCGATGGGAGGAACAGGAGATGGATTTTTCTGGATGGTGCAAGTTTCTCCTATCTGTTCCTGTCAATAAATAAGCGGATAAAGTACGGTAGCACCAAGAGTCTTGTTGGGATACGCCGGAGAGTCCGCACGAGAAAACAGAACGCTGACAGCGCAAGGGAGGGGTCGGCCAAACCTAGGGTTTGGCCGAACCCTTCTTGGCTCCGTTCGAGCTAGGTTTCCGTGGGTTGTCTTAATGGGCCCCGTGGATGATTAATTGGATGGGCCCATTAATTGGACACGGAGAATTTATACATAATTTAAAGAAACATCATGAAAATCAATAATACTTATCACGTAAATTTATTTTTCCGCCTCCTCCTCCTGGGATTCAAGAAATAATTTGAGTCGGTGCCCATTCGCTTTAAATAGCTGATCATCATCACCTTGGAGTGTGATTGCTCCATGAGATGAGGTTTCTACTACAGTGAAGGGTCCTTCCCATTTACTTCTAAGCTTCCCATGTTCAAAAAGTTTAACCCTAGAGTTGAAGAGTAGAACTTTATCTCCAGGTTTGAACTCTTCAGGTGTAATCCTCTTATCGTGCCATCTTTTGGTTCTTTCCTTGTATATTTTGGCACTATGGTACGCCTTATCTCTCCAGTCTTCCAACTCGGAAAGTTGCTTCAATCAGTGTTTTCTGGCTTCGTGAAGGTCCATGTCCCACCGCTTAATGGCCTAATAGGCTCTATGTTCCAACTCTACAAGAAGATGACAAGTCTTCCCATAGACAAGTTGAAACGGACAAATGCTGATGGGAGTTTTGTAAGTAGTACAGTATGCCCACAATGCGTTGGGTAGCTTATGATTCCATCCTGTTCCCATTTCCAAGACGGTCTTTTGCAGAATATTCTTAATTTGATTATTAGATGTTTCTGCTTGACCACTTATTTGTGGGTGGTATGGAGTAGCAATTTATGTTGGACACCAAGCTCTCTCAAATAGTCCTGGAAGGTCTTATCTATAAAATGAGACCCTCCATCACTTATGACCATATAGGGAGTGCCAAAGCGTGGGAAAATGATCTCATGGAACATTTTCCTAGCTTGCTTGGAATCAGCATTTTTGCATGGCAAAGCTTCTACCCATTTTGACACATAATCCACAACCACTAGGATATACTCGCAATCATAGGACCTAGGGAAAGGTACTATGAAATCAATACCCCACACATCAAATAATTCCACTTGGAGATTATATGTTAGGGGCATCGCATTGCGAGCAGAAATTCCTCCATGCTTCTAGCATTTCCAACATCCGCGAATGAATTCTTTTTTGTCTTCATACGTAGAAGGCTAATAGAATCCACTCTGCCAGATCTTTGCCTGGGTACGGTAGACACCGTAATGGCCACCATAGGGGCTAGCATGGTATTTATCAATAATCTTGGTGCCTACGGTTGATGGGACACATCTTCCAAGAAGGCCATCGACACAGACTCGATAGAGGTATGGGTCATCCCAAAGGTGTCTACGACTCTCATAGATGAGTTTGTTTTTGTTTTCTCCTTGTGGTACATATCCCATGACCATGAAGTTCACGATATCCGCATACCAAGGGTGAGAGTCAGTCACCTTGAGAAGCATATCATCTCATAGGAAGTCATTGATAGGTATGTCCATGGTTTGAGTGACTTCTATATGCGTGAGATAATCTGCCACAAAATTCTCTACTCCTTTCTTATACTTGATATCTAAGTCAAACTCTTGGAGTAGAAGAATCCAACGGATTAGCCTTGGTTTAGCATCCTTTTTGGTGAGCAAATACTTCAAGGGAGCATAGTCTGTATAGACTATGACCTTGGCTCCAACCAAATAGGACCTAAACTTATCAATAGCAAAAACTACAGCCAAGAGCTCTTTTTTAGTTGTGGTATAATTGGGTTGAGCTTCTGTCAGAGTTTTGCTAGCGTAGGCTATTGCATGATGATTTTTATCTTTAGTTTGGCCTAGGACCGCACCAACAACAAAATCACTAGCATCACACATGATTTCGAAAGGCAGCGTCCAATCGGGAGGTTGAATGATTGGAGATGAGATGAGTGCCTTTTTGAGTGCATCAAATGATTTAAGGCATTCATCATGGAAATCAAAGGGAGCTTCCTTAGCTAGTAGGTTAGTGAGGTGCCTAGCAACTTTTGAGAAATCTTTGATGAATCACCGATAGAACTCTGCATGTCCTAAAAGCTGCGGATTCCCTTAACGTTGATATGAGGTGGAAGTTTTTCAATGACTTCAATCTTTGCTCTGTCCACCTCTATCCCTCTCTCAGACACTAAGTGTCCAAGAAACATGCCTTCACGGACCATGAAATGGCACTTTTCCCAATTAAGTACTAGGTCCTTCTCTTGGCATCTTTGTAAGACCTTGTCTATGTTTTCCAGAAAATGATCAAAAGTTTCCCATAGACAGAGAAAACTTCCATGAAAACTTCCATGATATCCTCAATCATGTCGAAAAAGATAGACATCATGCATATTTGAAAAGAGGCAGGAGCATTACACAGTCCGAAAGACATATGCGGGTAGGCATAAGTTCCATAGGGACATGTGAATGTGGTCTTACTTTGATCGTCGGGATGGATTGGGATTTGATGATAACCCGGATACCCATCAAGGAAACAAAAGTAGGAGTGTTTTGCCAACCGCTCTAACATCTCATCGATGAAGGGCAGCGGAAAATGATCCTTCATTGTAGCCTTATTAAGTTTTAGGTAGTCAATACACATCCTCCAACCCGTGACGGTTTGTTGAAGAATTAATTCATTCTTCTCATTCTGAAAGACTGTCATGCCTCCCTTCTTAGGCACTACTTGAACTTTGCTGACCAGGAACAGGGTAGATAATCTCGGCATGCAGAAGTTTCAAGACTTCCTTCTTGACAACTTCCCGTATCGCATTATTTAATCGCCTTTGAGGTTCCCTTGAGGGGACACTCTCAGGGTCAATAGAAATGCGATGGGTGCATAACGCTAGACTAGTCCCCTTGAGATCGTCTAGTGAATAGCCAAAAACAGCTCTATGCTTTTCTGACATGGCAATGAGTTTGAGTGTCTCATCATCTGAAAGCTTGTCACTTATGATGACAGTGGCTTCCAAATCGCCATTTAGAAAGGCATAACGTAGGCCTGGAGGTAGACTTTTTAACTCAACAGGAGGTTTTGGGAAGAACTCTTCTTTTGGCAATTCAATTGCCTCATGAAATTCATCCTCCTCTTGGATGAAATCTTGTTCTCCTTCAATTTCAGGGGGTGCTAAGAATTGAAGAGTCCTAATCTCCTCTAATGGTTCATCTTGGATGGGAGATTCTGCGGATGTGTTCTTAGAACGCAGGATAGGAACAGAGAATTTTCTCCCTCCAAGTTTGACATTGAGCTTTCCTTCCAAGGGAATTTCCATGAGAAATTTCTCAATGGGAATCCCAATCATATTATAGAAATCTTGGACTTCGAACACATGGAAGTTTAGGATAGCCTCAATATCTTTGTGTCTTACAGACACCTGTTGCAAAACCTCGCATCCTTCAAGGATGTTTTCGAAAGAATCTCGTAAGGATTTACATGTTGGTGCCAAGGGCACATCGCCCATAATGGCGAGAGCACAAGAATCGGAAATGAGATTTGCTCCAACAGTGGGGTTGTATAGGACCTTAATTGGCGTCCCTCTAATAAAGCATAGAATAGTTACCAAAGGTGAGGCCATCCGAAGGATTTTTGGTGACTGCTCAACTTCCACAGTCTATTCCCTGCTTAATATAGAGGTTAACTCCTTGACCGTTGTTGACGGCTGTTATATACCAATTTCATCCATCAATTTAACTCAATTATGTGAAGGATTTGTCATTTCTTGCACACATCACCTTTCTATCTAACCCAATTCCACTTGGACTTGGAGAAATATGTGTATGCATCATTTTATGCAGGAAATGAGGAAATGTAGAGGGACCAATCCTATAAAATATCATCCCAGCCAATCAGACGATGACATGTGGCATCCCATGAATTAAATGGCCTAGAAATAGAAGTATCCGAGGAGATCCAACGGTGTATCACCCATATACATTAATGGGACCCACCTGGCAGCCACCTGGAGAAAGCACACGAGAAACGATGCAGTGACCAGGTCGGCCGAACCAGGGGGTCGGCCGACCTGGTCTTTGCACCAAACTCGGTCAGCCTCCACGTGTTGGCTCCTCCCGGCTCCCTGGAATCAATGGTGAATGATTCGCGTGCTTTTGGTGGCGGGAACCGACCTCAACACTAGTATAAATAGTACCTCCTACCCCTCACTTCAACACACACCACTTGGGCATCATTCTATTGTATACACTATCTTCCATAGCCTTTAGAGGAGTTAGGATGTAGAGAGGAGAGCCTCTAGTCCCAAGTCCAAATTGGGAAAGGAGTAGAAGGAGTCTCTCTTCCCAATTACACATTGGGAAGGGTATGGCTTATGTATTCCTTCTTGTATTTGTGACTTTGTGCTCAATAAAGATATTATCTTTAGTCTTCTTTTATATGTATACTTGGACAAAGCGTTTCTTGTTTGGTTGTGGAGTCCAGGTATGTGGAAGGTATAGTCTTTATGATTTCACTCTCATGATCACATCTTATGGTCATAAACACTATAGACCCCCACTATAGTCTATGTAGTTATGATATGATTATGTTAATATGAATGACTTATGCTATGCTTCAACATTGGTTCAACGATGTTTAGGTTAGTCATTGCCTTAGGATGGCTTGTGCCAAGGCTCCTAAGGTATTTGCTTAGTATTCTAGCATGGTGCTAGGGTATTTAAGTAGCGTTGAATGTCTCGTAGACCCACGGATTGAAGAGGTAGGCAGTAGGTGGTGACAGCCCTATCTGTCCTTTGTAATCCTCCACGTTCGGCTATGCCACATGCTTTTGGCAGGAGTCACCCTAATATTGCTAGGGGTAAGCCCGTGCCCGATGTGTTGAATAGCATTGCATAGGAATTCATCATTGACATGACCATTAGTATCTACCTTAGGCTATGTATATGTATTATGAGCATTGTAGGAGCAACTCTATAACTCTCAATCCAATCTCCCTCTAGGACCCATTTTACCCTTTAGAATAGATTGCCTAGGTGTGTGTCACACTACCCTTATTATCACCTTACCCCCTGTCCGGATAATGGATTAGTATCCCATAGCTTGACCATAAGAGTAGTATATACTTTACTCCATTGCCTTCCTTTGGTATAAATACGATACCATTGGGAATACTCATGGGTGAAATGCTACAACAGTATCTTCCGTGCGCTTGCGGATCTCATCTCTTTACTGGAGATGATATGTGGTGTTAAGAAATACCAACAAGCATTTCTGGCGCCGTTGCTGGGGATGATTTGTTAGTATATCTTAGGAGCCGTCAACAAGCATTTCTGGCGCTGTTGCCGGGGAAGGCAAAGGAAGTGAAGGATAGCTATCACTTGTGATTAATCTATAGGTACTAATAGTTATTAGACAGGATTACCCTTGTTTGTTTTCTCCTTTGTGTGAAAACATGGTAGTGTTGGCCAACCCATTGTATGGGATGGACAACAAGGATGCAAGTGATAAACTGCAAGATGATTTAAGACGTACCTCAACAAATGTCCGCTAGGCAACACCATTGCCTTTTTGCAGGAGAATTTCAACTTCCAGTAGGAGCCAAAGTCATCCATACCCAAGCTTGGGGGAGGCTCCAAGAGTTCTTCTTGGTTTGCCTCCACCATGGGGAGGATAGTTGGCTCTTCATCCAACACTCGTGTCATGGGTTGACTCCACCAATCCATGACCACATTCATGCTGGAGCTGAAGGAGTCCTATTCTCATTCATCATGGATGAGAAGAAGGTCTCCACTCAAGGGGTGGATTGAAGAATGCTCGAGTTCCCATACCTTGTCATGCACACCACTTCACAAGGTGGATATGCTAGTTATGGAACTACACCTCCCATTGAAGTGTCATGAATATCCAAGTCATTGGAATTTTTTTTGGATAATCCAAGTCATGGATATTCACATGATTTGTGAAAATCCATGTCATCATGGGACGCGTGAGAATTCTTTCCCTAAGATCCATGAGGACCTTTTTCAAACAACAACTCCAATGGCTACCATTCACAAGGAGGTCAAGGGTGGAATTAACATCACCCTTGTATTCAAGGAGGCTATGGCTTTCCAAGGGATTTAAGTTCAACTAGCCTACCTTGAAGTATCTTGGCCAAGTGAAAATCAATACAACATTCACATGAAGATCTTGGCCAAGGACAAGAACTTAAGGAGCATTCAAAGTCCAAGATTTCCCACATCACTTGTTGGGATTCCCACACTTTGACCAAACCCATTCAACCTAGGGCAAGTGACATTTTGGATGAAGCGTTTCTTGTTTGATTGTGGAGTCCACATGTCATCATGCCCAAGGAAGCCTTTGACCCATGATCAAGGTATGGGTTGATTTAATGGAATATCAATATGGTCAGAGTGGCACCCCTAAGAAGGACAAAGCCTCACCATGCTCATGAAGGAATACATTCAAGAGGGAGAACTCGTCGCTACAACAACATGTCTATATCAATACAATGGGGAGAGGCTAGGGCCACCATGTGGCCCACATGTCCAAATGACAGCCAAATGAGTTTGGCATGGCAAAACAGAAGAAATCGTCCACATCTTCAACTCCGGGATTGGACAACAAATCATCGCGCTAAACAGAACGGAGGTAAGTCCTACTCATCGGACTTCAAAAATTCGGTGAGTCCTTGCCAATAGGTTAATTGGTAGTTATCTCATATTTGTTTTACAAAATTGCATCAACTCTTGCATTTGCAAGTTTGAAATTCCACACTTGCATGTTGGAAAGTAAAATTTACAACCATCATAAAACTAAAAATTTGAATTAGGGGAGAAATTTAATTGGATATGAACTACGTGCATGACCACTTGAATTTATCTTCCTAGTTCAAACCAAAAAGATTTGCTTTGACCTTCATTGCATTTACAAGTTATTTCAAGCTGGGCAAGACAATTTGAAAATTGGGTTCAATTTGCTTTTGGCTAATGTAACCCGTTTTTGAGTTGTTTTGTGTGTTCCTGATTAAAGTGCAGCTAGGTCAAAATTGTGAAGAGGTGGTTTGGCAAGAAAGTGGAAGGTTTCATCAAGCTCAAGTCACCATTTAGAGTATTTGAGAACACTTCTCTCCTTCAAACTCATTTTGAGTTTGAGGAAGAGAAATGTTCAAGATGATGACCCAATGGAGGAGCCAGAACAAAATCCATTGCCACATCCAACCTCAACTTGGCATTTGACATCAACCATCAAGCCTACGCCAAAAATCAAGGTTGTGAGTTTCTCACACAAAGACCTTCATAACCAACTGATCTCCAAATGAGGTATGAGTTTAGAATTTCCCATTGTTTGGTTTGCCATAGAATTGAATGTATTTGCTTGCATTTGTGAGGAAGGTTGACACTTCCTCATCATTCAATTCTCAAGCATCCTCACAAGAGTAAGTGTGGGTATTGACTTTTGGATCTCCAAAAGGAAATCCCACCTTACTTGGAAAAATCTCAAACAAGTACTTAGAATCCTTTAAGAATTGTTTTGTAAACTTAGTCATTTTTGTCTAGGTTTAGAAAATAAAACTTTTGGGCATGACTTAATTGGTGAATTGGCATATAGAAACTTGGGCATAGTGACAGCCATAATTTTTAATTGAGCTTCATGCATAGATGGTGTCACTAGATTTCAAACTCCTAGGAATAAGTGATATCCTTGCTCTAAAATTGAATTGCATTTTTTGAGGAGTCACTAAATTTTAAATTCCTAGTGAAGTTCAGGAGGATAAAATTGAGAATCTTGTTTGTAATGGTCTAAATGATAAAATTTTCTCTTGAAAGCTAAGATGGTTAGAAACTTTAAAAGATGTAGGGATCCATATAGTATATTTTTATCACATGCATTGCTATGAGTAGGAGCTTTAGAAAATATGCAACATGAATTATCCATAAAGCTCCACTCTTATCAATGAATAACACACTGATCATGGATACACTTGACATTGGAATCAATGCATCTTTGATTTTGTTCTTCCCCGTATGTACAAATGAAAGTTCGGTTACCTAACCCGAATGTTCATTTGTACAAGTATCGGGAGCTAACCATCCCTCTCGATTCAAGAGAGGAAGTTTGCAAGAGTAATATTACTATGCAGGCATTCAAGAAGCTGATTGTTGGGATCCCTAGATGATCCCATTTCAACATCTCTTGGCCAAGGAGTAAATGAGGATGGTTGCTACCCATCGGAAATTATGCCCGAAGGTCAATCATAACTATACGTGGCTAGAGATTTGAAATGGGAGCCCTCTATGAGCAACCAATGGGCTGCCACGAATGGGTGAGAGCATTACGCTCTCAACTATTCTAAGCACTCATTCAAGCTCAAGGGATTTGCCACCATCATTGGGTGCAAGTTGTTCCTATGTGGCTAGAATCCAAGGAATGACAAATCACACCCAACACATGGAGACCCTGATGTGCGGACGATCAACATCGAAAACACTCTATTCAACCACACTAATGGTGTCCACGGGAGGCAACACAACAATCAACACTCAACCCTCCATTGTCAAAGCCACGCTGCAACAAGGATAGGCCAACTCATGGCCTACCTTCGTCGTTAGGGTTTCAACCCTTATCACGGACCTTGATCAAGAATAAGCTTGGGGGAGGACCCCCACTTGAGGTAACTTGTATCACACCCAGTACATTTTTATTTCAAATCATCCATTGCATATTTATTTTCCATCCATCCATCATCCATCTTGGATTTAAAAAAATATATAAAAATAGGTTAGATTTGCTTTCATCAAATAAAGATGTGCGGTAAGAATGATTTAAAATTCACATAGATGAAATGATGAATAGTTGCTCTGTTTTATTTTCCTAAGTCTCTAGTTTACAACTTGCTACTCTCCGAATATTGCTTTCATTGGTTTGAAATACTTTTACCTTAATTTGGAAGTTGTGGGTAGCAAAAGCTTAATCTAATTCTAGGTTGTTGCAAGACTAGAATTGGTAATAGGGCTGCTAGTCCTAGTTTGAAAGTAAAACTTAGATTTCTGGAGAAATTCTAAAAAGATTTAAGTTTCCCTCAATTGATTGGAAATACCTACCAAAGCCATATGATGTTCATACATAGACAAAACCTTATGCATATGCTATTTGCTTTCACATTGAGCATAGTCAAACTAGTATAGACCTATGTGAGAAATCATTCAACTCTTTTTGAATTCAAGACTTCACTTGCACATGTTATACTTCTACACTAGAAGTAAGCAAAACGTCCATAATATCCACCATACCACAACAAAAAGAGAAACTCCATGTTATTCATGTTTAGCACCCTCTTAAAAATTAATTGCAAAGAAAGGGAGTAGAAGACATGGCTACAAAAAAAGCATGCTTACATCATAAGCATGAGAAAAAAAGAGAAAAGAAAAGTAGCCATGTTTCATCCCTGCAAAAAGAAAGAGAGATTATACCAAAAAGGAGTTATCTCAAGTATCCACATCCACTTCCACTCCATCACACATGCACTAGTCTTGAATCAAAAAGTTTTGAATTGAATTCTCCTAAGGCTTACTCTTTTGGCTTAGCAACATATGTGATGCAAATATGCCTACTTAATTTCCTTACCAAGCTCCACATACAAGCCATATTCAATGAGTAGGAATAGTAGAGGCACAATGCTTTGGTGAGGAAATATTTCCACTATCCACAAAGGAGTGACTGAGAGAATCAAATTGAGGTACTTAATATCTAAATTGAATTCTCCGGGATTTAAGTGGAACTTGATTTCTAGGCTATGTTTGCTCCATTTGCTATTCTACCTTTCAACTACTCATGAATATGAAAAAGCATAAGCCCCATGATAACTTAAGAAAGGAAAAAGTATCATAGCCAATTTCTGCAATACTAGTTAGAGTATCTTGTTGTGCATTAGATACTTTTGAAATAAGATATTGTAGCAACTCTTGATCATCAACCTAAAGTCTTGACTTTGCTCGGGACGAGCAAAGGATAAGCTTGGGGGAGTTTGTTGACGGCTGTTATATACCAATTTCATCCGTCAATTTAACTCAATTAAGTGAAGGATTTGTCATTTCTTGCACACATCACCTTTCTATCTAACCCAATTCCACATGGACTTGGAGAAATATGTGTATGCATCATTTTATGCAGGAAATGAGGAAATGTAGAGGGACCAATCCTATAAAATATCATCCTAGCCAATCAGGCGACGACATGTGGCATCCCATGGATCAAATGGCCCACAAACAGAAGTATCCGGGGAGATCCAACAGTGTATCACCCATATACATCAATGGGACCCACCTGGCAGCCACATTGAGAAAGCACATGAGAAACGGTGCAATGACCAGGTCGGCCGAACCAGGGGGTCGGCCGACCTGGTCTTTGCACCAAACTCGGTCAACCTCCACGTGTTGGCTCCTCCCGGCTTCCTGGAGTTAATGGTGACCGATTCACACGCTTTTAGTTGCGGGAACCGACCTCAATACTAGTATAAATAGGACCCCCACCCCTCACTTCAACACACACCACTTGGGCATCATTCTATTGTATACACTATCTTCCATAGTCCTTAGAGGAGTTAGGATGTAGAGAGGAGAGCCTCTAGTCCCAAGTCCAAATTGGAAAAGGAGTAGAAGGAGTCTCTCTTCCCAATTCCACATTGGGAAAGGTACGGCTTATGTTTTCCTTCTTATATTTGTGACTTTGTGCTCAATAAAGATATTATCTTTAGTCTTCTTTTATACGTATACTTGGACAAAGCGTTTCTTTTTTGATTGTGGAGTCCATGTATGTGGAAGGTATATTCTTTATGATTTCACTCTCATGATCACATCTTATGGTCATAAACACTATAGACCCCCACTATAGTCTATGTAGTTATGATATGATTATGTTAATATGAATGAGTTATGCTATGGTTCAACATTGGTTCAATGATGTTTAGGTTAGTCATTGCCTTAGGATGGCTTGTGCCATGGCTCCTAAGGTATTTGCTTAGTATTCTAGCATGGTGCTAGGGTATTTAAGTAGCGTTGGATGTCTCGTAGACCCACGGATTGAAGAGTTAGGCAGTAGGTGGTGACATCCCTATCTGTCCTTTGTAATCCTCCACGTTCGGCTATGCCACAGGCTCGTGGCGGGAGTCGCCCTAGTATTGCTAGGGGTAAGACCGTGCCCGATGTGTTGAATAGCATTGCATAGTAATTCATCATTGACATGACCATTAGTATCTACCTTAGGCTATGTATATGTATTAGGAGTATTGTAGGAGCAACTCTCTAACTCTCAATCCAATCTCCCTCTAGGACCCATTTTACCCTTTAGAATAGATTGCCTAGGTGTGTGTCACACTACCCTTATTATCAACTTACCCCCTGTCCGGATAATGGATTAGTATCCCATAGCTTGACCATAAGAGTATTATATACTTTACTCCATTGCCTTCCTTGGGGATAAATATGATACCCTTGGGAATACTCATGGGTGAAATGCTACAACGGTATCTTCCGTGCACTTGCGGGTCTCATCTCTTTATCGGAGATGATCTGTGGTGTTAAGAAATACCAACAAGCATTTCTGGCGCCGTTGCCGGGGATGATTTGTTAGTATATCTTAGGAGCCGTCAACAACCGTCTATTGGACGAACACTCCATCAGGTGGAGTTAGTGGCAATGATGGTTTCCTATGGCAACAATACTTCGAGGTATTTCCAAAATCTTCAAATATCTCTTCCTCGAAGTAGAAGGGAAACATCGAAGGTTGAATTTCTTCTTCCTTCATGTTTTTTGGTTCGGGAGAGGATTCCCCCGACAAGGTTTGGGATAAGCAAGAGATAGGTTCTTCCTTGTCCATGGATTTATCCTCGGTTCTTGACACTACTTCCTCTTGAGGAGGCTCATTAAGGCCCATAACGAAGGAATGATTTTCTAGAATTCGGTCTAGAAGATCCTTACCTTCTTCTGGTGTCCTATGGAGGAAAGATCCTCCACCCGTAATGTCAAGACGTAAGGAAGAATATTTGTTCAATCCCATGTAGAAGTGTTGCAAAAGCAATGGATCAGGGATGGACAAATCTGGGCCGGAATTTATCAAAAGAGAAAATCTATCCCAAGCAGCACCTATGGATTCCTTCTCCATCTACTGGAAGCATAGTACTTCCTTCTGCAAGGAAACAATTTGGGCAATTGGAAAGAAAGCAAGAAAAAATATGTCTCGTAATTTGTTCCAATTTCCGTTGGCTTCCAAACGTTGTGGTCGTACCATTGTTTAGCTTTTTCCTTAAGGGAAAAAGGAAACAACTTCCATTTGAGAGTTTCTTGTGTCACACCATTGATTAGAAGGCATGAACACAATTGTTCAAACTCTAGTAGATGGTGGTAGGGGTTTTCACAATCTGTTCCTAAGAAGGATTGTTCTCGAACCATGGCTATAAAGCCATGGCGAAGTTCATAGCTAGTAGAACAGATGGGTTCGGCTGAGGGCGGTGGCTCACAGAACTTGCCCTTTGGGGCAAAATAAGAAAGAATGGTGGGCTGCTCCATATATGTGGTGGTGGTAAGAAAAGGAAAGATAAGCTAAGAAGATAGATACGAGGGTGAATAAGGTTCGAAGATTAACAACAACCGTTCCCCGGCAACGACACCAAAAATGCTTTTTGACGTTTCTTACATCACAAATAAAAGTCCGCAAGCGCACAGAAACTATCGTGTAGCACTTCCCTTTAAGAGTATTCCCAAGGGTATCGAATCCAAGGAACGTATGTGCTAATCTTATGAACTAATTCACCCAAGGACACAAAGTTGTTTGGTAGGCAAGGAAGAGTGATGAATTCAAAGTATTAATCCTAATTCAAAGGAATTTGCGGCAACTGCTTGCTTCAGGCACAGGTTTACCCCTAGCAACACTAGGACGACTCCAGCCAAGAGCCCATGGCATAGCCGAACGTGGAGGGTTACTAAGGACAGATAGGGCTGTCACCACCAACTGCCTACCTCTTCAATCCATGGGTCTACGATATATTCACTTGTGATTTCTAACCTAAGCACCACACTTACGTTCTAAATCACAACTCTAGTTGTTTCGAACACAAAACTACAACTAGAGCCTCTAATAAATAAAGCAATGAACCCACAAGTTACTACTTGTGCAACCTACCTTGAATTGGAAATCAAACTTGAAATGAATTCACAAAGGTCTTAATTCATTTGAATAACACCTTTGTATGGCTACAAGTGTAGAAGAGGGACTTGACAAGCCCAAGCCTCCTTCTCCAAGACTCTCACCACACTCTCCTTCTACTTGGTAGCCTCTAGGACTACTCTAAACCTTAGGAGTGGTATTCTATTCTCAACTTTTGGTGTGTGTGTGAAGTGAGGTGTGGGGTACTATTTATAGGTAGAGAAGGGTCGGTTCCCGCACCAAATGCGGGCAAAATAAGGTTTAGTAGTTATAGATGATTTTTCTAGATTCACTTGGGTATTTTTCTTGCATGATAAGGGAGAATAACAAGGTGTACTCAAGAAATTCTTGAGGAGAGCTCAAAATGAGTTCTTCTTGAGAATTAAGAAGATAAGGAGTGACAATGGTACCGAGTTCAGGAATACTCAAGTTGAATACTTTCTTGATGAAGAAGGCATAAACCATGAGTTTTCGGCTCCGTACCCCCCGAACAAAAAGGGGTAGGCGAAATGAAGAATCGAACACTTATTGAGATGGCGAGGACAATGCTCGATGACAACAAGACCTCAGAAAGATTTTGGGCAGAAGCAGTCAACACCACATGTCATGCGATGAATTGACTCTATCTCCATCGACCCCTTAAGAAGACTCCATATGAGTTTCATTCCGGTGGCAAACCTAATATTTCTTATTTTTTAATCTTTGGAAGTAAATGTTATATGCTAAACAAGAAGTCTAGGAATTTGAATTTCACTCTGAAATCTGATGAAAGTTTCTTGCTTGGTTATCATTCAAACACTAACACCTACCATGTATTCTACAAAACCTCCGAGATTGTTGAAGTGGCGCGTGATGTAGTGTTTGATGAGACTAACGACTCTCAAGTGGAGCAAGTTGATCTGTGGCAAGCCTTGAAAAGGATGACACTTGGAGATGTTCGACCACAAGAGCAATCTCAAGATCCAAGTGAACCATCTTCATCACAACCGGAGCCGCCAACGCAAGACCAAGGTCAATCTTGACAAGATCAAGATGATCAAGACCAAAATGAAAGCAATGATCCAGGGGAGATGAAGAAGATGAGGAAACTTAGGATGTCAACACAAGTCCCCAAGTTCTCACCCAAGAGTGCGACAAAGCGTCCAACGGAATCACCCCATCAACAATAGCCTTGGAGACATCTTGAAAGGGGCAACTACCCGATGTCGTATTACAATTTTTTGTGAGAATTACTCTTTTGTTTCCTCTTTGGAACCATATAAGGTTGAAGATACACTGCGATACCCAGATTGGGTGACAGCGATGCAAGAATAACTCAATAACTTCAAGAGAAATGAAGTGTGGGAACTTGTGGAGCAACCGAATGCAAACATTGTTGGCACAAAATGGGTGTTCCGCAACAAACAAGATGAACACAGTGTGGTGACAAGAAATAAAGCACGACTTGTGACCAAGGGGTACTCACAAGTCGAAGGTTTGGATTTTGATGAGACTTTCACTCCTGTAGCTAGGTTTGAATCTATTCGAATATTATTGGCATAAGCTACTAACCATAATTTCAAGTTGTACCAAATGAACATCAAAAGTGCATTTCTCAATGGTCCAATAAAGGAGGAGGTGTATGTGGAGCAACCACCTGGGTTCGAGGATAAAAAACTCCCCAACCATGTGTACAAACTGCGTAAGGCTCTCTATGGCCTCAAACAAGCTCCTAGAGCTTGGTATGAGTGCCTTAAACATTTTCTAATTGATAATGGTTTTAAAATGGGAAAAGCTAATCATACTTTATTCATGAAACATTTTGATAATGATTTATTTGTTTGCCAAATATTTGTCGATGACATAATATTTTGTCCTAGTAATAATTTATTTTGTGATGAGTTTAGTAAGATCATGACGGATAGGTTTAAGATGTCCATGATGAGGGAATTAAAGTCCTTTCTAGGCTTTCAAGTGAAGCAATTTAAAGAGGGTACCTTCATTTGCCAAACAAATTATACACAAGATATCCTCAAAAAGTTCAATATGGATAAAGCCATGCCCATCAAAACTCCAGTGGCGACAAATGGGCATCTTGACCTCAATGAAGATGGTCCGAATGTGGATCCATAGGTATATCATTCTATGATCGGTTTTTTTATTGTATCTTTGTGCATCTAGGACTGATATCATGTTGAGTGTATGTATGTGTGCAAAGTTTCAAGCCGCTCCGAAGGAGTGTCACTTGACAGCTATAAAGAGAATCTTGAGATATTTAGTTCATACACCTAACCTAGGTCTTTGGTATCCAAAAAGGTCGAAATTCAATCTTATCAGATACTCCGATGCAAATTATGTCAGATGCAAAGTAGATAGGAAAAGCATTTCTGAGACTTGCCAATTCTTATATAGGTTCCTAGTGTCATGGTCGTCCAAGAAGCAAAATTCCATTGCCTTATCCACACCCGAAGCGGAGTATGTTGCAGCCGGAAGTTGTTGTGCACAACTCCTTTTGTATGCGACAAACTCTCCAAGGGATTATATGGATACAATTTGAACCATATTCTGCTCCTATGTGATAACGAGAGTGCCATAAAAATAGCCCATAACCCCATTGAGCATTCTAGAACCAAACACATTGACATCCGACACTCTGTCTCCTCCACTCGCGCTCCCAAGGAAGATGTGGATAGTTTTTGGGTGAAGACGGCAACTTACATTAGTAAGGTAGCAAGAGAGGTGCTTGGGTGGACAAAAGGTAAGAAACTTGTAGATAAAGACACTTGGTGGTGGAATGAGGATGTACAAAAAGCTATTAAGGAGAAGAAAGTGTCTTATAAGAGCTGGCATCATAAGAGAAGCGCAAGTAACATGGCGAAGTATAAATAGGCTAAGAAAAATGCAAGGCGTGTTGTGAGTAAAGCAAGGGGACAAGCCTATGATGCGCTATATGAGAGACTAGGGACAAAAGAAGGCAAAAAGGATATATACAAGATGACGAAACTTCGCGAGGGTAAGGTGAGGGATCTCAACCAAGTCAAATGAATTAAGGATGAGGTAGATCAAATTCTATTGAAGGATGAAGAGATTAGGAACAGATGGCAGGACTACTTCAATGGACTATTCAATGATGGGAATGAGAGCATTAGGTTCGAGTTGGATGAATCATTTGATGACACCAACAGACGATTCATGCGGAGGATACAAGAGTTTGAGGTTAGAGAGGCCTTAAAAAGGATGAAAGGAGGAAAGGCCCCCGGCCTCGATGATGTCCCCATTGAGGTGTGGAGATGTCTGGCGGATGTAGCAATATTATGGCTCACTAAACTATTCAACAACATTTTTCAGTCAAACAAAATGCCTAAAGAGTGGCAAAAAAGTATTTTAGTACCCATCTTCAAAATTCAAGGAGATGTTCAAAGTTGTACTAATTACCGAGGAATTAAGCTCACGAGTCATACTATGAAGCTTTGGGAGAGAGTGATTGAACACCGTTTGAGGAAAGTGACCAATGTCACTAAAAACCAGTTTGGTTTTATGCCTGGGAGGTCCACTATGGAGGTGATTTTCTTACCCCGTCAGCTTATGGAGAGGTATAAGGAGCAAAATAAGGATCTACATATGGTGTTCATTGACTTGGAGAAGGCATACGATAAGGTACCAAGGCCGGTCATGTGGTGGGCGCTAGAGAAACACAAAGTCCCAACAAAGTACATTAACCTTATCAAGGATATGTACGATAATGTTGTGACAAGTGTGCGCGTAAGAGATAGTGAGACCGATACCTTTCCTATCACAATAGGGCTACACCAAGGATGAACCTTAAGTCCATACATCTTTTCCTTGGTGACGGATGAGGTGTCGAAGGATATACAAGGGGATATCCGTTGGTGTATGCTCTTTGCTGATGATGTAGTGTTGGTAGATGAAACTAGGAGTGGTGTTGATATAAAATTGGAGCTATGGAGACAGACCTTAGAGTCTAAGGGATTTAGACTTAGTAGAGCCAAGACCGAGTATATGAGATGCGACTTTAGTGATGTCGAGTGCGAGGACGGAAATGTTAGTTTACAAGGACAAGTAGTACCTAGGAGGGACACATTTCGATATTTAGGATCAATGTTACAAAGCAATGGTGATATTGGCGAAGATGTTTGTCACAGGATCAAGATCGGGTGGATGAAGTGGCGGCAAGCATCTGTAATTTTATGTGATAAGAATTCCACAAAAATTGAAAGGAAAATTCTGTAGGACGTGATCAGACCTGCGATGCGGTATGGAGCAGAATGTTGGCCAACTAAAAGGAAACATATCCAACAAATGAGTGTTGTTGAGATGCGCATGCTACAGTGGATGTTCGGTCACACAAGAAGAGACAAAATTAGGAAGGAGGTGATACGTGATAGGGTAGGGGTGGCACCGATTGAGGAGAAGCTAGTCCAACATCGCCTACGGTGGTTTGGGCATATCCAACGGAGACCTCCAGAAGCACCGTTTAATAGTGGGATTATAAAGAGTAGAGAAAATTTTAGGAGGGGTAGAGGTTGTCCAAGGTTGACATGGCAGGAGGCGGTGAAACGAGACTTAAAGGAGTGGGACATACCTAGAGATTTGGCGCATGATAGATCTGCATGGAAATTAGCAATTCATGTGCCAGAATCTTAGTTTATTCGTATTTTGTTACTCTTATCTTATTTCTTATTAATTCATTTCTAAAATAAATAAAATGTTGAATATTATTTTATTTGTATTTTTACTCTCATCTTATTTTCTATTATTTTTCTTCAAAAATTGTTGGGTTTCATTTCTAGCTGACCCCAATTTGTTTGGGACAAAGGCTTGGTTGTTGTTGTTGTTGTTGTACTGCAAAATCGTTGATTCTTCAAAGTGGACGACTTGGAGGCACGTTGGGAAGTCCACCCCAGACTTCTCTGCCCTTGGAATCCGCCCTAATCCGTGCATCGGTCACCGCTTGGTAAAAACATTGCCCTAACCCTAACTTTCAATTTTTTTTCTAGGGTTTAGGCCAAATCCTTTGTGCTCTAGGGTTTCGATACCATTTAATATCCTCTACATTGTCATTTCCCTACACATTGAACCTTGTCCCCAAATATTTGATGATTTTCAATTACATAGGATTCATGCTGATGAACACCAGACTAGTCCGAGTTTAGTGCGGACAAGTCCGATATACGGAACTAGTCTGCATAAATCACGGACAAGTTCGACTGTTAATAGCATTAAGCCTACTATCTCGATTTTGTTGAGCTTGGTATCAGCACACAGAAGTGAGAACCTAGTGAAAAGACTCAGATTGACAGGAGTGAGAACCCAGAAGACGAAGACGACGAGTATTTTTTCTAGTTTTCCCTTTTTGGTGTCTTGATGCCAAAGGGGGAGAGATTTAGGAGTAGTAGTCGTAGTGTTAGTCTCTTTAGTTGGTTGGTCATGGACATGTATATATTTTCAAAAGTTGTCGCTTATCACTTTATGTTTAAGACTTGTTATATTTCATGTTAGGCTATGTGATGCTTATGGACTTATGCACCATGTTATCTCATTGTTACAAATTTTGCTATCATGATGTCCATGCTTATTTTTCATGATGTGATGCTCTAATATTTTATTCTTGAAACACATCACTTGTATCACTTTAATTGTTCACATTCCATTGCTAGGAACCCAACCATAAAGAGTACACATATGAAACTTCATTCCTAGTTTATGCATATTTCATCTCATATGTGTACACTTTATAAAAATCAAATTTATTTGCTCTCAATTGTTTAAACTTTACTTGGTTGTCATCAATCACCAAAAAGGGAGAGATTGTCAGTGCATCTAGACATTTCCTTGTGGGTTTTGGATGATCGATGACAAACAAGTTAAAAGCTAATGAAATTTGCTAAGTGAGAGCGGGTCACATGCAGAAAGGTGATTAAAACAAAAAAATAGGAAAAATGATGGATTTGATGGAAAGATGATAAAGTGAAGGACATAAGGCTTAGGTTTAGAGTTTGTATTCTTGGTGTGTGTGTGTGTGTGGGTTTGTGAGACCTATGTGTGCTGAGTACATTGGCTATGACGATAAAAGTTTTAAATACTGCCAAAACACCCTTTTAACAAGGTCCGACTCTAGGTCCAAGCTCATGCAAGGTCCGACCATAGGTCCGACTTCTTTGGCTAGGTCCGATTTGTTTTGGATAGGTCCAACTTTTTTGTTTAGGTCCAACTTGCTATGGCTAGGTCCAACATGTTTTTGCTAGCTCTGGCGCTAGGTTCGACTAGCTTTGGTGAGCTCCGGCGCTAGGTTCGACTAGCTTTGGTAAGCTTCAGCGCTAGGTCCGACTAGCTTTGGTTAGCTCCGGCACTAGGTCCTGCTTGTTTTAGTAAGCTCCGGTTCAATGTCCGGTTAGCTTTGGAAAGGTCCAGTGCTAGATTGCAGTGGTTTTGTTTTAACTTGCAATATTTCGTACTTGCTTTACACTTATGGAAAGTTTGCTTAGTGTTCTTTTACTAAGTTTTTAGTATGTTTTGGTGGTTATGGCTGATATCATTTTGCTATAGTTTGCAACATGCTTATGTGAGGTGCTCACATAAGTTGTTGTGGTTATCGGAACTAACATGAGTCAAGTCGAGGACTTGTGCTCAGAAGTATCAGTTGTTTATTCATATGCGGGTGTTGCTTGAGTTCAAGACATGGCTGGTGATAGGATCCATTGAACTAGTCTTAGGAAGAAGATGAGGTTCAACAACCAAGTTCAGGAGGAATTGTGGTTGAGTTGATTGGGATGTCGTGCAACATGTTTGAATCAAGAACAATGCATATGAAGGTATCGTGGACATCATTGGAAGGTGTCTGCACGTGTGCATGGAGTGCATGAACGTGACTTCATGGTATCAAGGCGTGATGAAGATATGTGGACGTAAAGAATTGGTCGGAAAGGTCCAACCGGCTTGGTTATGGACTCAGGTTGTGGCTGAGTCGTGTTTGACTCAAATATGGAAAGATTTGAGTTGGTTATGATAGGATTTCGTGTGGGTCATGAAGTTGAGTTGTTTTAGGAATGTGGGATACATTCCTAAGATGTTTGTAAGTCTTAAGATTGCTTCTATCTGCTATAGAAGAGTCTCGAGCGGTTATGGAAAGTTTCGGTAGAAACTGAGTAGGATACGAGTCCTAGTTTGGTTTAGGTTGGCCTCATGGCTGGTTATATAAGCAAGGGAGGTCAGAGCTCGTGATACATGAATTTTGGGTTGTTCCTCTTGTGTTCTATTGAATAAAGATTGTAGTTTAAAGGAACTTTTGTGCCTTGTTCGTCCGACTTGTTTCAGACAAGTTTTTCTCGTTGAGTTTCTGCACAACACTACTTTGCTTTGGTAGTTTTACAATAACTCGAGTTTTACAGATCCAATTGACGTGATCTTTTTTGGTTGTATTGACAACTCAATTATCTATCATCTGTGAAAATTTCATGGTCATTGGATTTGTGTTTTCTGATCTACACGAGTTTCTTTGTAGTGTTGCAGATCTGTTTTACTCAGGTAGAACAGATTTACCTTTGTTCGATCTCTCAATCGTAACTTGAGTTTTTCTCGACGGATTTTTGTGATTCTTGTTGTGACGTCTTCATGAATTGATTCTCCACAATATATACTAGTTTTATCACAATTTATCATGTTTAGATTAGTTGCACACATGACTTCTTTAACAGATCAATATTCTGTCGAGGGGTTTTCGTTGCTTCCGCTCAAAAAGTTGTAATCTACCATTCACCCCCTTCTGGTAGCTTTTCACATGCTCTTCGATCCTACAATTGGTATCAGAGCCATGGTTCTCTAATCTTTGAGATTGGCACATGTTTTGAATAATCATCATTGAGAAATACTCCGACAAACCTTGTGTGTTTAGTGGTATTGATATTTAAGTTTTTGATGGCACGCATTGAGGCTTTCATCCAGGCGCAAGGCTTTGCAATATAAGAACAGGTGTACAAGCCTTACGAAGTGCCGTCAAACAATAAAGTTACAGCTACAAATATGAGAGATGTCAACAACAACAAGGCTCGAAACTTGATTATACAAAGATTAACTCAAATTGACTTCAAACCGTGTTGCTCACCTCCGATCTGCGTACGATGTTTGGAAAGCTTTATGTGATTACCACGAAGGATCCAACACAATCAAGGAGGTAAGGCAAGACATGTTCAAAAAGGAGTACATGCGCTTTCAGATGCAACCAAGTGAGTCCATTGACGACCTCTTTGCTCGCTTTAATAAAATTCTCAGCAACTTGCGTAGCGTCAATGTTAATTTTTCAGATGCCGAGAATGCTAGTCAATTACTAAGTGCATTAGACATGTCAATTTGGGAGATGAAAGTCACATCTACTCGTGAATCTACTGTCATGAGCACACTTACTTTAGATATTCTATATTCTAAATTGAAAACTCATGAAATTGACATAATCTCACGTAAGAACCCCAGGAAGTCTCTTACATTCGTTTCTCAACGTGACATGCCTAGCTTCGACAAATCTTTAACTTGTGGAACACTTGCTTTGTTGTCCTCTCTAACCCTTGAACAGATTGAAGAGTTTCCAGAGGAAGAATTTGCACTCATCTCTACTTGGTTCTCAAAAGCATTGCAAAATATGAGAATTAGAAGGAGAGAGAGTGCCGGACCTCAACGATGCTTTGAATGTGGTAAGACAGGACATTTTCACACGGATTGCCCTAACCTTTCAGGTTCTACTTCTCGTGATGAAAAGAAAACAAGGACGAATCACTCCTCTGTAAACAACAACAAGAAAAAGAAGAGTTTTACAGGATGCCAAGTGGTGAATAACTTTATCTCCGCACTTCAAGAACTTGGCTCGAGCGATGTGGACATCGAAAGTGATGAAGATGAAGATGATTTGGCAAACTTGTAATTCATGGTGGGCAAGTCAAGATCAAGTATGGAGGAGGCAGAACACAACAACGACAATGAAGATGTATGTCCTACTTGCGAAGAAATGTGTGATGCTATTTCTCGTGCCACTGTTATAGTTAAGAAAAAAGACAAAAAGCTTAGGGACAATATTGTTAAAATTGAGTCACTAGAATCTGAAATTAATTGTTTGAAATCTTTGATTCCTAGTGATGATTCTTGTTCCTCATGTGATTTAATATATGAATAATTGTCCTCTCTAAGAAGTGCACACACCTCCACACTTGATAAACTTGAGTTAGAGATTGAAAAGAATAGAGAGCTTGCTGCACTTAATGATAAAAACTTGAAAGATGCTAGCTGTTCTACAATTGATTTGCATTGTTCTACTTGTGATGATCTTGATAAGAAACTACAAGATGCTATGAACGAGATTTATATATTGAACAATGCTTTACGTGCTCATGAAGTTAAAAATTATTCTAATTGCAAATTAAAAGGAAAAACTTCATGTGAAAATTGTCTTGATCTGTCCAATAAACTTGATGACATGCATAGGACATTAGATCGGTTTTGTAACGCAAATAAGAACCTATACTTGCTGCTGAATTCTTCTAAGTCTTGCAATGATAAAACTGGTTTAGATTTTGATTCTCATGCTCATGCTAAGGCACATCCACCTAAAATTGTAAAGTCATTACGAAGTGGTTTGATTAAAATAGTTTCTAAATAAAAAGAAGTGGTTTTCAAATCCGCAGGGGTGTTGTCTTATTCAACTTCTAATAAACATGTTGCTTGCTCATCTAGACATGAACACAAAGTTAAATTTCATTGTACCCACTGTGGTAGAGATGGTCATGTCATAGATTTTTGTTATAGACTAGCTAAATAATAGAAAAAAAGAAAGAATGGAAGCTAGATCTCAAAACTCTCATGCAACATTTGTTGCACATGTTAAATCAAATATCAAGAACATACAACCTGCTATTATGAGTCAAAAACATGCAAAGTTTGCTCCCAAACCTACTGTTTTTCATGCTACACATGTAGCACCTCGTAAGTCAGTAGTTGGGTACAAAAATCCTCAAACTTTAGCTCATAAACCTGCTGTTTTGTCTCAGCTTTCGTGTGTTTTTCTTGCTGCACGTCGTGTGACTCAGTACTGGATTCCTAAATGCCTTTTGACTAGCCCCAATATTGATTCATCAACGTATTGTGCTTCTATGTAGGTTACACATTTGAGGAAGGAGAACATTTGGATTGTGGATTCAGGTTGCTCACACCACATGACTGGAAACAAAGATTGGTTCTTCTCCCTTTCTTTTGTGTCACGTGTAGAGAATGTTACTTTTGTCGATAATTCTTCAACTCCTATAATTGCTAAAGGTTCAGTAAACAACTCAAACTCCTGAAAGTTATAAGATCTAGCAATTTTTCTTTCCTTTTTCTGTTGTTTAGCTAGTCTATAACAAAAATCTATGACATGACCATCTCTACCACAGTAGGTACAATGAAATTTAACTTGGTGTTCATGTCTAGATGAGCAAGCAATATTTTTATTTAAAACCGAATGAGGCAACACTTCTGCAGATTTGAAAACCACTTCTTTTTGTTTAGGAACTGTTTGAATCAAACCACTTCCTAATGATTTTACAATTTTAGGTGGATGTGCCTTAGCATGAGAATGAGAATCAAAACCTAAACCAGTTTTATCTTTGCAAGACTTGGAAGAGTTCAGCAGCAAGTTTAGATTCTTATTCCCATTACAAAATCGACCTAGTGTCCTATTCATGTCATCAAGTTTCTTAGACAAGTCTAGGCAGTTTGCACATGAAGTTTTTCCTTTTAGTTTGCAATTGGAACAATTTTTAACTTCATGAGATCGTAAAGCATTGTTCAGAATGGAAATTTCATTCATTGCATCTTTTAGTTTCTTATCAAGATTTTCACATGCAGAACAATGCAAATCATCTGTAGAACAAGAAGCATCTTTTTAAGTTTTTATCATTAAGTGCAGCAAGCTTTTTGTTCTTTTCAATTTCTTCATCAAGTCTGTCTAGAGTGGAGGAATGTGCACTTCTTAGAGAGGACAATTGTTCATAGATCAAGTCACATGAGGGACATGCATCATCACTAGGAATCAAGGTTTTTAAACGATTAATTTCAGATTATAGTGATTCAATTTTAGCAGCATTATCCCTAAGCTTTTTGTCCTTTTTCTTGACAATAATAGTTGCACGAGAAATAGCATCACACATTTCATTGCAGGTAGAACATACCTCATCATCGTCACTATTGTGTTCTGCTTCCTCCTGACTTGATCTTGATCTTGCTTTGCCCGCCATGAAGCATAAGTTGGCCAAGTCATCATTCTCTTCATCACTTTCAAAGTCAATGTCACTTGAACTGAGCTCTTGAAGCGCGGTGATGTTTTTCTTCCCGGGTGGTCGGACCTGAAAGGTTAGGGCATTCTGTACGAAAGTGTCCTGTTTTACCACATTCAAAACAGCGTTGAGGTCCGGAGCTTCCTCTCCTTCTAGTTCACATTTTGCAATGCTTTTGAGAATCTAGTAGAGATGAGTGCCAACTCCTCTTCTGGAAATTCTTCGATCTGCTCCAGGGTTAGTGAGGACAACAAAACAAGAGTACTGCAGGATGATGATTGGCCGGAGCTAGACGTATCACGTTGTGAGACAAATGCAACAGACTTGTTTGGGTTCTTACGTGCTAGGATGTCAATTTCATGAGTTTTTAGTTTAGAATAAAGTACATCTAATGTAAGAGAACTCATGACAGTTGATTCACGAATAGATGTTACTTTCATCTCCCAAATTGACATGTCTAATGCACTAAGGAGTTGTCTAGCATTTTTAGCATCTGAAAAATTAACATCCACGCTACGCAAGTTGCTGAGTATTTTATTGAAACAAGCAAAGAGGTCATCGATAGACTCACCGGGTTGCATCTCAAAACGCATATATTCCTTTTTGAACATATCTTGTTTTACCTCCTTGATTGTGTTGGATCCTTCATGATAATCACAAAGAGCTCTCCAAACATCGTATGCTGATAGGAGGTGCGCGACACGATCAAAGTCGCTTTGAGTGAGTCCTTGAATGATCAAGTTTCGTGCTTTGTTGTTGTTGTCGACGTCCCGGAGGTTCGTAGCCGTAACTTGATCGTTAGGTGGAACTTCATAAGGTTTGTACACCTTTTCCCATATTGCGAAGCCTTGCGCCTGGATGAAGGCTTCCATGCGTGCCTTCCAAACCTGAAAATCAATACCAGCAAACACACAAGGTTTGGCGGAGTACTTCTCCATGATGATTAGTCAAAAACACGTGCAAATCTCAAAGATTAGAGCACCGTGGCTCTGATACCAATTGTAGGATCGAAGAGCATGTGAAAAGCTACCAGAGGGGGGGGGGGGGTGAATGGTAGATTTAAAAATCTTACGCAGCGGAAACAATAAAACCCTAATCCCTTCGGTAGAAAAACGATCTGTTAAAGAAATCGTGAATGAGACTAATCTAAACGTGTTTCACCGTGACAAAAGTGATATATATCAGAGAGAATCAAGTCACGAAGACAAAACAAAAGGAATTACTCAAATCCGTCGAGAGCAACTCAAGTTATGATCAAAAGATCAAACACTGGTCAATCTGACCTACCCGAGCAAAACAGTTTCTGGAATGCTGCAAAGAAAATCGTGTAGCTCAGAAACCACAAATCCAATGACCGTGAAATTTTGACAGATGATATATGATCAAGTTGTGAAGACAGCCGAAAAAGAATCACGTCAATTGGATTAGTAAAACTCGAGTTATGATAAAACCACCGACGAAAGGTAGTGCTGTCCAGAAACTCGACGAGTAAAACTTGTCTGGAACAAGTTGGACGAACAAGGCACAAAAGTTCCTTCAACTATGAATTTTATTCAATAGAACACACGAGGAACAGCTCCAAAAGTCGTCTACATCGAGCTTTGGCCTTCCCTTGCTTATATAACCAGCCCTTAGGCCATCCCAATCTCAACTAGGACTCCAATCCTAATCCGATCACAATCGGAACCTTCCATAACTGCTCAAGATTCTTCTATACGCAGATAGAAGCAATCTTAAGACTTCCAAACACCTTAGGAACGTATCCCACATTCCTAAACAACTCAATTTCGTGATACACACGAAATCCTAACATAACCAACTCGATACTTCCCATACCGAGCCATAACCGACTCCGCCGCAGCCAAAGTCTTCAACCGATACGATCTAATCCTTCCGATCAGATCTTCCTTCCATAATCCGTCTCTAGAAGCATATTGCCACGTCATGCACCTCATGCATACGTGCGAACACCTTCCTTCGACCTTCATATGCACTGCCCTTGATTCAATCATCCTGCGCGACCTCCTGACCCGCTCAACCACAGTTCCTCCCGAACTTGGTTGTTGGAACCTCATCTCCTCCTGAGACTAGTCCAATGGATCCTGTCACCAGCCATGACTTGAACTCAAGCAACACCTGCACATGAACAAACAAACAATTCATACGAGCCCAAGTCCTCGACTTGACTCAAGTTAGTTCCGAACACAACACCTTACGTGAGAACCTCACATAAGCATGTTGCAAAACCACAATAGAAACGATATCAACCATAACATCCACAACACACCAAAAACTTAGCAAATGAATACTAAGCAGTCTTTCCAACCAAGTAAAGCAAGTACGAAACATTGCAAATGAAAGGCAGAAGCACTTCGGTCAAGTTCCGGACCTTGCCAGAGCAACCTGGAGCTTGAGCCGGAGCTAAGCAGAAACACTGCGGTCAAGTTCCGGACCTTGCCAGAGCAACCCGGAGCTTGAGTCGGAGCTAACAAAAGCTAGTAGAACCTAGCGCGCCGGAGTTTACCAAAACTAGTACGGAACTAGTCAACCCAAAAACTGGAGCTAGACAAAGTACGTCGGAGCTTAGCAAAAGCATACCGGAGCTATCAAGGACATGCCGGAGCTAACAAAGATACATCGGAGCTAAAGATAAAGCTCACCGGAGCTAACCAAAGCTAGTCGGACCTTACCAAGAAGCCAGACCTAGCATCTAACGTAGCCGGAGCTACCCAAAACAAGTCGGACCTATGGTCGGACCTTGCTGTAGCTCGGAGCTAGAGTCGAACCTTGATAAAAAGGTGTTTTGGTGGTATTTAAAACTTTTATCATCAAAGCCAAGTGTATACACTACAAACCAATGTATTCAGCACACATAGGTCTTACACTCTGGCCCCTGAGCCAGAGATGGTCGAAGTTCTGGCCCTCGAGCCAAAGACGGTTGAGCTCCCGGCCTCTAAGCCGGAGGTGGTGGGGACTCTAGGCGAAGCTCCAACACTGGCCCCAAAGATGATTACTCCGAAGGTGCTCGTGTCTGAGCTGGAGCACCCATAAGAATCGGCAGCAGACCCTCCACCCCCAGAGCTGATGGTTGAAGATCCGGCAGGGGGACCTTCATCGTCAGCTCCGAAGGTTGAAGTTCCCTCGGTGGGACCTTCCTTGACCTCGGTGGTGGCAGAGGAGCTCCCTGAGGGTGGCCCTAGCGCTGAAGAACCGCAGGGGATCATGCTTGTGCCGTGGGACCCAATTTTTGTGTTAGAATACCCCTTGGAGCCGGGGGAGGAGACCCCAGTAGGTGCGGAGCCAATTCCTTTGGCTTTGTCTATTGACATTGCCTGCTCCAGTCTCCGTCAAGTTCAGCTTGCCTTCGACCATGATAGCAAGGTCGTCGAAGAAGTGCGCCACACCTTGAGGTCGCAACAGACTTCACTTCGAGACCAAGTTGGCGCAAACAAAGCTTGATAACCAGCGGGAGTGGACCGAGAAGGAAAAGGCCCAACTGATATATTGGGGCCGCTTACTAGATGAGCAGGAAGCTTCCATTAGTGACCTCGACGCGAAGAGTCGGGAGATTCTCGAGCATGCTAAGAAAAGCAACGAGGTTGCTGACGATCGTCAAGACAACCTCAACAAGCTGAATGAGATTCTCTTGAAGCATCGAGGAGAGCTCGATGAGCGGGAGGAGAAGCTCCTAGAGAAGCAGGAGGATATTTTGAAGAGAGAGGAGGAGCTCGCCCAGAGGCTGTCTCTGGGGGAGGAAAGCTTGGCTGACCACACTAAAAAATTTGAGCAGCGGTGCAAGCAGGAGGAGGAGAAGAACTAGAAGATGGGGTAGGAGCTATCCAAAAGAGAAGCTGATGTTGCCCCTAGAGAGGAGAAGGTGAAATGCAGGAAGAAGGACCTGGCAAATGCCTGAACTGTATCCACCTCCGGGAGTCGAAGCGTACCGACCGTGAAAAGCATGTGGCTGAGAGTATTCAACAACATGCCAAAAAGGTCGAGCACACCGCCTGGGAAGGTTCGGAGCTTGTGGCCACCAGAAGGTCACTTGAGGAAGTCAAGAATTCCAGGGCAACGGAGTCCCAACAAGTTTGGGACTTCCTAGGACACGCTAACAAGGGTTTGGTGCTGCTTGGCTTTAGCCCGGTACGTCCGGATGACCCAAAGCCGGAGCTGGAAAAGGCACTGGTGGCGCTGAGCTCTACTAGCAACAAGCTGGACGCGATGGGTAATGTCATCATCAACCAGCTGGAGACAGAGGGTAAGTCTCTTGCCAAGAACATCGCCGAATATGTGCTGACATGTTCAAAAGCTGAGACCCCCAACTTTCTCTAGATCCGGTGGTCGAAGGGCCCATTTATGAAGAGGAAGATGCCGCTAGAGCCAACATTCAAGAAGCTACCCAGAAAGTTGACCTAGGACCTCCACTAGCCATGACCTTTTTCTTTTGCCTTTTCCTTAGTAATCCTCATTTTGTAATCCAATCCTTCAGATGACTGAAATCCAATCTTCTTGAATGAATGAATTCCATTTTGTATTTGTCTTCAATGCATTGTCCTTTATCTTATTGGCCCCCTGGTAGATCTACACAATTTGATTGCAAACATGTACCAAAGGGATCTGACAATGACTTGAACGCTTCAAACTTGTAGCTAGAACGCTTAGCTCTTAGGTCCAAAGTTTACTTCCGATATCTCAACGGCGGGCCCCCTGGGAGTCGTCGGAGCTTGGTAGATCCGACGACGCTCACCGCCAACACATAGAGCGTCGACAGCGGGCCCCCTGGGAGGTGTCGGAGCTTGGTAGATCTGACGGCGCCTACCACCAACGCTTTGAAACATCGACGATGGGCCCCCTGGGAGGTGTCAGAGCTTGGTAGATCCGATGGCGCCCACCACCAACGCTTACAAACATTGATGGCGGGCCCCCTGGGGGTTGTTGGAGCTTGGTAGATCCGACAACACCCACCGCCAATACGTAGAGCGTCAACGGCAGGCCCCCTAGGAGGTGTTGGAGCTTGGTAGATCCGATGGCGCCCACCACCAATGCTTAAAAACATTGATGGCGGGCCCCCTGGGAGGTGTCGGAGCTTGGTAGATCCAGCAGCGCCCACCACCAACGCTTAGAGACGTCGACGGCGGCCCCCCTGGGGGTTGTCGGAGCTTGGTATATCTGACGGCGCCCACCACAAACGCCTAGACACGTCGGCGGTGGCCCCCTAGGGGTTGTCAGAGCTTGGTAAATCTGACGGCGCCCACCACCAATTCTTAGAAACGTCAACAGCTGGCATCTTGGGGGTTGTCGGAACTTGATAGGTCTGACGACGCCCAATGTCAACATTTAGAACGTCAACGGCGGGCCCCCCTAGAATCGTCAGAGCTTCCTGGTTTCGATGGTGCCCACTTGTCAACGTATAATACGTCGACGGCGACCCCCTCAGGGTGATTTCTCCACCATCTTTGTTTAGATCGTCATTAATTCCTCACATCGACGGCTGGCCCCCATGGGAGTTGTCAGAGCTTGTTAGCTCCGAGGATGCCCACTTTCAACGTATAAAACGTTGACAGCGAGCCCCGTGGGGTTTGTCGGAGCTTAGTATCTTCGACAAAATCTACCATCGCTATGAACTTTCCATTTTTCCTGCGGGTTAAAGACAAGAAAAACAGTAAAATTTGTCCTCTCATCTATAAGTTGTTTGCGGCTTACTATTCTTATTTGAAATTTAGATCTCAAGAAATTCAACATGATGACAAGTAAATTGATGTAATCTCTTCAGATCCGAATGCCTTCCGGACCCACCCTACTGATGTCTGCCGGAATATAGGTAAAGTGGCATACTTTAGTGCTGGACCAATCTAAGTCGATAGCGCACTCTGAACCTGTTATTGGCTTTGGCGTTCAGGCGAGTAGACCATCTAGCAATGCTAAGATCCGAAAAAGATCAACAATATAACTCGTATATCATATGAATAATTCAGACTAAATCTCAAAAAGAATTGCACAACTTCGTTATAGACAAGAAGGAAAAGATAATAAAAGTTAAATGAGCCCGTACAAAATTAATGCATGTGGAGTCTGCCTTCACACAACAATGTCTTTCATTATAGGTCCAAATTACAGGGGAGACAAGGACACACTTAGGGTACGGAACTAGGCCAAGTGTGCTATTCATCTTGTTCTAACCCAAGGTAGGTAAGCCGCACTTTCAGTTCAGGAACCAAGTTAGGTGGTCTTGAACTTGCTGGACCCTCCTGGAGGGGTCCGAATGTTCTCCCTTAAGACCTACCAGACTCTGTGTATAGACTCTATAACTTACATTGTGTATAATTACAGACTCACCTCCATGAAACTAAGCATAAAACTTACGGAGGTGCTCAATGTTCCAAGGATTGGGAAGCGAAGTCCCATCCTTCGTTGCCAAGCGAACGCATCCAGGATGGGATACTTTGATCACTCGGAAGGGACCTTCCCAGCTGGGGGACGGTTTGTTCATCCCTTCACGAGTTAGTGTTCTCTGCAGCTCCAGATCGCCTTCTTGAAGCTGTCGGTTGCACACATGCCTTTGGTGATAGCGCCGAAGCACCTGGCGATATCGTGCATTCTGAACAGCTGCTTGGCACCTTCCCTCATCGACGAGGTCAAGGTCTTCATGTCGGAGCTTGTCCCGCGTGGATTCATCAAAGGTCCGGACCCGGAGTGACCCCATGGTGATCTCCGGAGGAAGGACCGCTTCAGCTCCGTACACCAGGAAGAAGGGTGTCTCTCTAGTTGACCGGCTAGGTGTTGTCCTGCTCGCCCACAGTGCGGACGGAAGCTCCTCTATCCAGTTGGCTCCATGTTTCTTCAGGCACTCATAAGTGCGCGTCTTGAGTCCTTTCAATATTTGTGCATTTGCTCTCTCAGCTTGGCCATTACTTGCCGGGTGAGCTACCGATGCGTAGTTGACTTGTATGCCGAGGTCTTCACAATATTCTTGGAATGATGCACTTGTGAATTGGGTTCCGTTGTCAGTTATGACTCTATTCGGAACTCCAAATCTGTAGACTATGGACTTCAAGAACTTGATAGCTGATTGCTTGTTGATAGTCATGACTGGAGTTGCTTCTGCCCACTTGGTGAACTTGTCGATGGCGACGTACATGAACCTGTAACCTCCGAGGGCTTTTGTAAAAGGTACCAAAATTTCCATCCCTCACACAGCGAATGGTCATGTAGGAGGTATCATTTGCAATGACTGAGCCGGTGTGTGAATTTGTTTCATGTGGAACTGGCATGATTCACACTTTTTTACCAACTCAAATGCATCCTGGATGCAGAGCTGTAGGGCAGTAAAAGCCATGCCGGAAGGCTTTACCAACCAATGAGCGGGAAGATGCATGGTTCCCACACTCGCCTCCATGGATTTCCATGAGGAGCTCGCGGCCTTCTTCCCGGGCAATGCACCGCATTGGGACGCCGTTGGCACCATGCATGTAGATATCCCCTTCTACCAGCGTGTATCTTTTAGCCAATTTGACGATCCAGTCAGCGGATGCACTGTCTTCAGGAAGGATGTTGTCTTTCAAGTAGCTCCGGATCTCCGAGATCCATGCATTGGAGCTAACTTGAGCCTCCAGATCTTGCACGCTGGGTTGCTCGGAGCTTCCTGCAGTGTCTACGACCCTTGGTGGCTGCCATGGTAATAGGGCCATCGGGACTGCCAGCTTTGAGGTGCTGGTCTCACCCCTTTCTCTCAGTTCGGCAGGCTGAGCGGTTGGTCTTGACAACCTCCTGATAAAAACTCCGTCGGGAGCTTGAGCTCCGGTTGAAACCTTTGTCGAGAGTTCGTCAGATTCAGTGTTGTTGAGACACTTGACATGGCAAAGATCCAGGACATCAAAGTCTTTCTAGAGCTTCTGGACTTCAAGGAGGTAAGCAGCGAGTTGTGAGTTGTTGCAGCTGCATTCGCCTTTGACTTGCTTGATAATGAGTTGCAAATCACCCTTCACTAGCATCCGCTTGACGCCATATGATAGCGCCACCTTGAGCCCGTAGATGAGAGCTTCATACTCCGTCATTTTGTTGGTTGCCTTGAAATCAAGGTGTACCATGTACTTGACCTTCTCCCCGGTTGGAGCGAGGAAAAGGATTCCAGCTCCGGCCCCCATATTTTGCACGGAGCCGTCGAAGTAGAGTGTCCAGTGAAGCTCGATGAAGATCGGGACCTTGGGTTCCGGCTTATGCTCACAGGGGCCCCCTAGATTTGATGGAGTCCACTCTGCCACGAAGTCAGCCAATGACTAACTCTTGATAGCATGTCAAGGCAGGAATTCAAGATTGAACTCTGCCAGCTCCGCTGCCCACTTTGCAATATTCCCAGTAGAATTGGGGTTATGCAATATAGCACACTGTGGATAGGATCTTACCACTGATATCTTGTGGGCTTGGAAGTAGTGACGTAGCTTACTTGAGGCAATAAGCACTGCATAAAGAAGCATATGCACCTTAATGTATCAAGTCTTGGCGTCATGGAGTACTTCACTGATGAAGTACACTGGCCGCTGGACAGTCTGGACCTTCCCGGAAGGGCCCAAAACTTCTTCTTCATCAACCCGGACCCTCCCAGAGGAGTCCGAACCTTCTTCTTGAGCTTTCCTGACCCTCCCGGAGGGGTCCGTAACTTCTTCTTCAGCCATGTGAACTCCCTCAGACGAGAGAGGTTGATCCTCGGGCATCTTGCCTTGAAGATCCGTGCCTAGGGGATGGGACCTAGACTCGCCTTCAAGTAGCTCCGAACCCTCCCGGAGGGGTTTGGGCTCCTGAACTGTAGGTGGTTCCGATCTTTCCGCGACCAGGACCATGTTGACAACCTCTATAGTTGCCGAAATGTAAAGCAAAAGAGGCTCACCAGGGTTCAGAGCTACCAAAATTGGTAGTGTGGTGAGGAGCTGCTTGAGCTCTTGGAAGGCCTTTTTTGCTTCTTCGAACCAATGAAATGGCCCGAACTTCCTCAATAACTTGAAGAAGGGAAGCACCCGTTCTGCTAGTCTTGAGATGAACAGCTAAGTGCAGCTAGATAGTCAGCTTCTGGACATCCTTGATGCAGGTTGGGGGCCGCATGTCTTCAATAGCCTTGATCTTCGCCGATTCGCCTCAATTCCTCTATGAGTCACCAAGAATCTGAGGAGCTTCTCGGAGCTAATCGCGAAGACACATTTGTCCGGGTTTAGCTTAGTGCAAATCACGCACAGCTTGTCGAAGATAGCTTGTAGGTTGCCAAGGAGTGATTCCTTGTTCTTGACCTTCATGACGATGTCATCGATGTAGATGTCCACCAAGTCCCTAATAATCTCTCCAAATGTTTTGTGCATGGCTCGCACAAAAGTTGAAGCAGCATTTTTGGGACCAAACGGCATGGCAGTGTAACAATACAATCCATCTACCGTTATGAAGGCAGTATGCTCTTCATCTTCCCTAGACATTTGGATCTGATGATATCTGGAGTATGCATCTAGGAAACATAATAGCTCGCACCCGGAGGTGGAGTCCACTATCTGATCTATACTAGGTAGTGGAAATGGATCTTTTGGACATGCCTTATTTAATGTGGTGTAGTCGATACACATCCGAAGATTCCCGCCGGCCTTTGGTACAATGACTGGGTTTGCTAGCCATCGTGGATGATGAACCTCCCGTATGAAACCAGCTTCGAGAAGCTTCTTGATTTCTTGGCAAATGAAGTTCTACCGCTCGACTGATTGCTTCCAGGGCTTCTGGTGTATTGGTCGTGCATCAGGGTATATCTTTAGACTGTGCTCAATCACCTCCCTAGGGATCCCAGTCATTTGTGACGGTTGCCAGGCAAACACGTCAACATTCGCCCGGAGGAAAGTGATGAGTGCGAGTTCCTATTTGTTGTTCAGACCTCCCGATATGCGGGTGGTCTGAGCAGCATGAGGACCGATTTGGACGACTTTGACGGGAAGGTCGGTGTTGCCACTTGGCTGCACGCGTGGTGCAGAGGTTGATCCTCGGTGATGAGTGCTCGGAGGTTGAGCGACTAGCTCCTTGCCAGAAGCTTCCTCGTGCGCTGTTGTAAGCGCGTGGAGTTCTTCTAGCACAGTGACTCCTGCAATACGATTCTCGCGGATCTAGAGAACGCTTGAAGGTGTCAGCATCTTCAACACAAATAGCCATAATGGGCTGCGGCCATGAACCTATACAGGGCTGGCCTGCCTAGGATGACGTTGAAGGGTAGGCTGATATGCACCACGTCGAAGACCAGCTTCTCGGTCTTGTAGTTATCCCGAGTCCCAAAGGTCACCGGGAGTGTGATTGAGCCGAGAGGACTGATGGCCCCTGGACCTACCCCAGAGAAAGGACGTGAGGGGCGAAGGTCCGAGAGTTTAAGCTGGATCTTGACAAACACTTCATAACTGAGGAGGTTATGCGCGAAACCTCCATCCACCAAGACATGGTAGAGCTTGACATTGTTGATAGCTGGACACACCATCAACAACAATTATCTAGCTCCGATCATGTTTCTTTGGCAGTCTGTGCATCGAAGGTGATGGGAGTGTCCATCCACTTCTGATGGGTTTTTGCCTTGGCAGTAGGTGCTGTGGCAGCCATCTCCCGACGCAAGGTCTTGAGGACGCGGCGAGAGGTGATATCTCAGGACCTTCCATAGATGGTATTGAGGGTCTTCCGACGCTCATTGTCGGAGATGTCAGAATCGTCGTCAATGATGTTGTACACAACCTTCAAGACTTTTTTGGGGTCCTGGAAGCCTAGCTCCGGATCAGCCGGAGCTTCATCGACTTTCTGCTTTCCTTCACGCTGGCAGAAATTATCTTCTTCTTGTCGCTTGTTGAAGCGCTCAACAAGGTTTTGAACCTCGCAGCAATCTTCAAGGTTGTGAGTGTCCGTTTTGTGGGCCAGACACCACATCTTTTGACCGCTGCCACCTTCAGACGATTGTTGAGGACGTTTCTCGAGGCGTGGCCCGCGGCCACCCGGAGCTGCAGCAGCAGGCGTGCCGACCGATGGCTTCTTCTTGCCGTTGACTTTTTCTTCTTCTTTCCACTACCAAAAGTAGTGGCTTCAGCCTTGGAGGACTTTTTGCTAGCCTCCAAAGCTAGCTTGGAGTGCATTTCACGGCCCTCAGCAGCCCTGGAACATTTGTCGGCCAAGCTGAAGAGTTTCGTGACGCTGGTGACTTATTTCATCGCCAGCTTCTTCAATATCTTCTTATCTCGGACGCCCTGTCGAAATGCTACAATAACAAACACGTTGGAGATAGAAGGAATGGTGTTCTGTACCTGGAAGAAACGCTGGATGAATGATTGCAGCGACTCCCCCGATTTATGTTGTACGGCGAAGAGATCCAATTCTGTGCTATGTTAGGTGTAGGAACTCCCGAAGTTGGCGGTGAACTGGTGGCATAACTCCGACTCATGAACCAGGACCTGGCTATCCCAGTCAGAGTCATAGGGAAATAATTGGCCATCACGACCTCATTGCCCCCCGCCGTGAGAATGGCGGTGGAGTAGATTTGGAGGAACTCGATGGGATTGACAGTCTCATCGTGTTTCTCCGACAGATGAGGCCGTAACTTCTGCGACCATTAGACCATGTGAAGGTGCATGGCCAGGGCCAAACAGCTGCTCCCTACTCCCAAAGGAGAAGGGTTTTCTCGAGCCTCTCGCCTCTCGTGAGATCGCTTGATGTGGACGCGGCCATCCTGCTGCCTATATCTTTGGTCGAGCTCCGATCTGAGATCATGTGTTGAGAGTCTCGACACAGTGTGAGTATGGCGTGCACCAGAGGGCAGCGACGTCACTTGTTGGGTCACAACACGTCTCCTGTGTTGTGAAACTTGAGGACCAAGTCTACTAGACAAGGTCCTTCACTGTGAAGTTGCCTGCCCTGCAGGGGGCGGGCCTTGGTTACTGATGGCATCGGCTACAGCTGCAACCAGATGTTCGACATCAGTACACCACTATTCCATGGTTTCCGGAGGAGCTCCAGCCACTGGAGGACGCTGGAGCAGAGTAAGCGCAATGATTAGCGCATTCTCCGGGTTGTTTGTCGATGCAATCACCGACAATAGGGCACCATCCTATTGTCCGACATGTGCAGCCAGAGTAGGTGGTGGTGGTAGTGCAGCAACACCCATTAGGACAACAACGCCAGCTGGCTGTTGAGCATTGGAGGGATTTCCTCCATTAGGCTGTCTGGCGTTGCCATTGGACGATGCTACCACAGAGATCACCATCTCGAAATCTCAAGGCGCTCCTTCCTGCCGTGCCAAATGTTAAAGTGTGCGATCGACACTTCCCTCGGTACTACTAGATTGTAGTCCGCAAGGGTTCGTGATTGCTTGGTTCGGGCCGCCTGAGCGTAATACCCTACTCCACGGGTGGTTGTAGTATGTATGAGTTGTGTGTGTGAGCGATTGATCGGACTTGTCCTTTGTACCGTGTGGCACAACCCTTTTATAGTCCAAGGGCCGGCCGTTACATTGTCAGCCTGGCCCGACATGTGGCCCTGCAGTGTTTAATTACCTAATACATGATTTGTATGTATCAAGCACATTTAACAGTGATAACGCGCCTTAATGGCGGCGTTACCGGTACTAAAGGTCATCTAATCGTGTGTCATTAACATGGCATTAATGACACATAATCATGTCTTGTAACGGTAGCTTTAACTGTCCCTTAAATGTTCACACCATTGTAGATCCGTCTATCTTCCCATTGCTGGCGAAGGTCCGGAGGCTCGACACGTGGCAGCTCCGGAGCTTCCCACTGTGGGGAAGTAGGTTCGGAGCCGCTGTACACATGGCAGCACCGGAGCTTCCCTCTATTGGGGGTTAGGTCTGGGGCCACTGGACACGTGGAACTACCGGAGCTTCCTATACAGGGAGTTAGGTCCATCCTTGTGTTACACGTGGCAGCGCTAGAGCTACCCAAACGAGGGAGGCGGGCCCAGTGCTACGAAACACATGGAGCCTTCGGAGGTCTTCAAGTCTGACAGATAGAACTCCATGGCTTTTCTTGCGGTATCATGGGGTACCTGGTACGCAGGGTACTGAAACCAGCCATTCCCAGGAAACTTCGAATTTCCTTCACATTTCGTGGCGGTTCCCATCTTAATACTTCTCTCACTTTTCTCGGGTCAACCGATACTACTCCTCCATATATGATATGTCCCAGAAACGATAGTTCCTGTAACCAAAACTGGCACTTGCTAAATTTGGCATTGTAGGATCGAAGAGCATGTGTAAATCTGCGAGAGGGGGGGGGGTGAATAGTAGATTAAAACTTTTCAGCAGAAGCAACGAAACAGCCCTCCTAAGAAAACCGATTTGTTAAATAAACTGTGTGAGCGACTAATCTAAACGTGTTAAACAGTGAAGAAACTAGTATATATTGTAGAGAATCAAGTCACGAAGACGTCACAACAAGAATCACGAAAATCCGTCGAGAGAAACTCAAGTTACGATCGAAAGATCGAACAAAGGTCAATCTGTTCTACCCGAGAAAAACACTTCTAGAACACTACAAAGAAACTCGTGTAGATAATAAACCACAAATACAATGACCATGAAATTTTCACAGATGATAGAAAATCAAGTTGTGAAGACAACCCAAAAAGAATCACGTCAATTGGATCTGTAAAACTCGAGTTATGATAAAACCACCGAAGAAAGGTAGTGTTGTGCAGAAACTCCACGAGAAAACCTTGTCTGAAACAAGTCGGACGAACAAGGCACAAAAGTTCCTTCAAACTACAAATTTTATTGATCAAAACACAAGAGAAACAGCCCCAAAGTCGTGCACCACGAGCTCTAGCCTCCCTTGCTTATATAACCAGCCATTAGGCCAACCCAAACCTAACTAGGACTCTAATCCTACTCAATTCACAAATCAAAACTTTTCATAACTGCTTAGGACTCTTCTATACAAAGATAGAAGCAATCTTAATACTTCCAAACACCTTAGGAATGTATACCACATTCCTAAAACAACTCAACTTCGTGACCCACATGAAATCCTATCATAACCAACCCAAATCTTTCCATATTTGAGTCAAACCCGACTCAACCGCAGCCTAAGTCCATAACCTAGTCAGTTGGACCTTTCCGACCAATTCTTTACGTCAACTTCTCTTCATCACGCCTCAGAACCATGCAGATACATCCATGCACTCCTTGCACACGTGCAAACATCTTCCAATGATGTCCATGATACCTTCATATGCATTGTTCTTGATTAAAACATGTTGCGCAACCTCCCGATCAACTCAACCACAATTCCTCCCGAACTTGGTTGTTGAACCTCATCTTCTCTCTAAGACTAGTTCAATGGATCCCATCACTAGCCATGTCTTGAACTCAAGCAACACCTGCACATGAATAAACAAATGATACTTCCGAGCACAAGTCCTTGACTTGACTCTCGTTAGTTCCGATAACCACAACACCTTACGTGAGCACCTCACATAAGCATGTTGCAAACCATAGCAAAAAGATATCAGTCATTACCACCAAAACACACCAAAAACTTAGTAAAAGAATACTAAGCAAACTTTCCATAGATGTAAAACAAGTTAAAAATATTTCAAAGTAAAAGCATAACCATTGCAATCAAGCCCCGAACCTTGCCAAAGCTAACTGGACCTTTAACCGGAGCTTACCAAAACTAACAGGATCTAGTGCCAGAACTTACCAAAGCTAGCAGGACCTAGTGCCGGAGCTAAGCAAAGCTAGTCGGACCTAGTGCTGGAGCTTACCAAAGCTAGTCGGACCTAGTGCCACAGCTAACCAAAGCTAGTCGGACCTAGACAAAGAAGTCGGACCTAGCCAAAGCAAGTCAGACCTTACGTCGGACCTTGCTGGAGCTCGGACCTAGAGTCGGACCTTGATGATAACGGTGTTTTGGAAGTATTCAAAATTTTTATCGTCATAGCCAATGTATTCAGCACACATAGGTCTCACAATCTCCCCCTTGATGAATGTATTGGCAACACCACTTAAATTCCAAACATTGGCATGAAAAGTTTTGAAAACAATTTCTCCACCTTTTTGAAAATCAAATGAGAAAGAAATAAATCCCCCCCCCATACTTATTTCTCCCCCTTGCATACTTCTCCCCCTTTGACAATATATTTAGCAAGGTACAAAAGAGAAATTTTAATTTGTTATGAGCACATTATAACATATACATATAAAACAAAGCTCATCCAAGTCATACTATAAAGTAACTTACACTATCACAACAATGAGATACATAAAGTAGTGTAAGCCGTGCTAGAGATCAAATGTAATTTTCAATTCAAGCAAGTCATGATCTCACAAACTTAACAATTTCAAGACCTAAAAGCATGACACTTGTTGCTGCAATTTTATTTTCTTTTAAGCACAAATTTTTAACATATGACATTTGCAAGAGATTATATGCCGCATCTGCCTTATTCTAACCAACCAAGCCAAAGCCTACGTCATTTGACAATCAGAAGCTTAAGGACATGGTTTTAGTCATACACAACTTCTTCCAAGTTCATATCAAAGTGCAATGATAAGCCATCTCAAAAGAAGAAGTGTGATGCATGCATATTCTCTTCATCTTTTCTCATTTCTTCATTTGAACATAAAAACTCAACATGTGAGTTGCTTACTTGATTAATTCTTTTAAAAGGACTTGTGAGCATGCAACAGGTTCAAAACAGCAAGAAAGTTCGATCATGACCAGATTTAGTGTAAGTAATTATTCAAATTACTAGTCGGCAAAAACTAAAAAATGTATAACACGAATAATGTAGTAAGAACTTTCAGCATGTAAAAGGAATCATAAAGTCATATATGTATGAAATCCTATGCTCATATTATTTTAAATTCAGATTTACACATATACTTCCCAAGTTTCAAACCCCCCCCTCACTTCAAGCCATGAGGATGCATAACCCCTATTTCACTACGAATGTAACAAAAACGAGTGAAATCCAAATGTTTTGTAAAAATTTCAGCCAACTGTTGTTCGATATCTACATGGTGAAGCACAATGTTCCCTTTTTCAACATTATCACGAAGAAAGTAATACCTAATATCAATGTGCTTATTTCTAGAATGTTGCATGGGGTTTTTAGCAATGCAAATAGCACTAGTGTTATCACAAAATAGTGGAACACTATCTAGATCAACCCCATAGTTCTTAAGTGTTTGAACAATCCAAAGAATTTGTGAGCAAGCACTAGCAGCAGCTACATATTCAGATTCAGTTGTGGATTGTGCAACTGAGTTTTGTTTTCTAGAGGGCCAAGCAACAAGTGAATTACTAAGAAAATAACAAGAACTGGAAGTACTTTTCCTATCAATCTTACAACCCCCAAAATCAGCATCCGAAAAAGCTTTCAAAGTAACTGTTGAGGAAGAAGGAAGAAAAATGCCAAAATTTTGAGTTCCATGTAAGTACCTGAGAATCCTTTTGACGGCTTGATGATGTGAAGCACGTGGGGAAGCTTGAAACCGTGCACAAAGACATACGCTGAATTGTATGTCCGATCTTGATGCCGTGAGGTACAAAAGTGATCTGATCATGCTTCTATATTTTGTTTGATCCATGGGTTCACCATCTTCATCAAGTTCAAGTGTTGATGTTGTTCCCAATGGTGTCCGAAAAGGCTTGCTTTTGTCCATGTTGAAGCACTTGAGAAGGTCCCTTGTATACTTTGTTTGATGCACAAAGGTACCTTCCTCAGTATGCTTGATTGTAGCCCCAAAAAGTGAGTTCAGCCATCATACTCATTTCAAATTCTGAACTCATCATTGTTGAAAACTTGGACACAAGATCATGAGAAGGACAACCAAAGATAATATCATCCACATACACATGAACGATAATGAGTCATTGCCATGCTTAAGCACAAAAAGAGTTTTATCAACCTTTCCCATAGTAAACCCCTTTTCAAGTAGGAATATTTTTAACCTATCATACCATGCTCTAGGGGCTTGTTTGAAACCGTACAAGGCTTTGGACAATTTGCAAACATGATTAGGAAAATCTGGGTTTTCAAAACCTCGTGCTTGCTTGATATAAACCTCCTCATCTATATAGCCATTAAGAAAAGCACTTTTAATATTCATTTGATATAACTTGAAATCTTTAGATGCAGCAAAATCTAACAAAATTCTTATGTCTTCAATTCTAGCAACAAGAGCAAAAGTTTCATCAAAAGCTAGACCTTCAATTTGTGTTAAACCTTGAGCAACCAATATAGCCTTATTACTAATCACAACTCCATCCCCACTTTGTTTATTTTTAAACACCCATTTAGTTCCAATGAAAGTGTGACCTTGAGGTGGAGGTACAAGTTTCCAAACATTATTTCTTTCAAAATTTTCTAACTCTTCTTGCATAGCAATAATCCAAGATTCATTAGTGAGTGCGTGTGATATATCTTTGGGTTCAAAAGAAGCAACAAAAGCAGAATGAGCATGAGAATCGGGGTCAGAAAACCTGAATCGTGTAACTCGTTCATGCAAGCTTCCAATTATCTGTTGCGGGGGATGATTCTTGTAAATCCATAGAGGAACATATGTCTCACAAGCTTCTTCTTCATCAGGTTCATCGCAGATTGATGAGCTTGTGGCTTGTGGACGATCAGGACCAACAGAGATGGTAGTCAAAGCTTGTTCAAAGTTCGGAGCTGGACACGTGTCAACTTCAGAACTATCAGGCAATATCACCGACTCTTCTTCTTCTTCAAAAATACCCTACCCCTAAGGATATGGATCCGGACCTGCAATGTTTGAGCTAGTACCTGGGCTAGCTTCATCAGAAGACACCTCACAAGTCTCCACAATTTTGTTAGTGTCAAGTAAAAGCACACGGTAGCCTCTAGTATGAGACGGATAACCAAGAAACATGCCAGCAATGGATCTAGGTTAAAATTTATCAAGATTACCATGTTTCTTAACAAAACATTTGCAACCAAAGACCCAAAAGTGTGTAACACTACGCCTATGTCCAAACCGAAGCTCATATGGTGTTTTATCTAGCTTAGCGCGTAAGAAAACACGATTTGAGACATAACAAGCGGTTGCAATCGCATCAGCCCAAAATTTCCTAGGAGTTTGATTTTCATCAAGCATAGTCCTAGCCATTTCAACTAAGGTTCTGTTCTTTCTTTCTACAACATCGTTTTGTTGAGGTACATATGGTGAAGAAAACTGATGATCTATTCCATTTTCAGCACAAAAGTGATCAAAAGATTGATTTTTAAATTTGGTTCCGTTATCACTTCTAATTGCTTTTAAAGATCTTGGGTGATCAATTGATAATCTAAGAAATAAAGTTCTAAAGTGACTGAAAGCTTCATTCTTAGATGACATAAAGTAAACCCAAGAGTATCTAGAATAATCATCAAAAATCACAAGAACATACCATTTACCTCTGAAGGATTGAACACGTGAAGGTCCTACGGTGTCAAGGTGCAAAAGTTGATCCGGTTCAGTTGTCATGATCATTGTGAGAGGAGTATGTTAACCTGCAGCCATCTTAGCATGTCTACAAGAAGAGCATGCAATATTTTTGTCTCCTTTGAGTTTAGGCAAACCACGTATGCGATCAAGAGCACTAACACGAGTGAGGTGATCAAATCCTATGTGACCAAGTCTACGATGCCAGAAAAATAAATCTTTTGAATCATTGGCAACTAGACACCTATGCTTAGAAGTTGACATATCAAAATCAGCTTTAAAAGCTGTTCCAAAACGAGACATGTTAAACAAAAGCTCACTATTTGAATCTACAACTTTGCAGTAATTTTTATTGAAAACAATTTCCAGATTTTCATCTAGCAATTGTGAAATAGAAAGCAAGTTGTATTTCAAATTTTTGACAAGTGCCACATCTTTTAAAGTGTAGTGGTCATTTACTCTAACCGATCCTTTAGCAATAATAGGAGTCGAAGAATTATCGGCAAAAATAACATTCTCTACATGTGACACATAAGAGAGGGATAAGAACCATTCTCTGTTACCAGTCATGTCGCGTGAGCATCCTGAATCCACAATCCATATGTTCTCCTTCCTCAAGCGTGAAACCTACACAGAAGGACAATAAGTCGTTGACTCAATACTGGGGTTGGTCAATAAGCATTTGGGAATCCATTACTGAGCCATGCAACGTCCAGTAGGAACAACATGCAAAGACTGTGATAAAACAACAGGTTTATGAGTCAAAGTTTGAGATTTTTTGTTCTTAACTACTGACCTATAAGGTGTTACTTGTGTAGCACAAAAATCAGTAGCTCCGGGGGCAAAAATAGAAGTTCTAGAGGCAGCAACAGAAGGTCCGAAGGCAAAAACTAAAGCTCCGAGGTAAACTTTGAATGTTTTTACTCATAATAGCAGGTTGCATGTTCCCGACATTCGGTTTAGTATGTGCAGCAAATTTTGCATGAGAGTTATAAGATCTAGCTTGCATTCTTTCCTTTTTAATTGTTTAGCTAGTCTATAACCAAAAATCTATGACATGACCATCTCTATCACAATAGGTACAATGAAATTTAGCTTTGTGTTCATGTCTAGATGAGCATGCAGTATGTTTATTTGAACCCAAATGTGACAACACTCCTGTAGATTCAAAAACTACCTCTTTTGGTTTAGGAACTATTTTAATCAAACCACTTCCTAATGACTTTACAATTTTAGGTGGATGTGCTTTAGCATGAGCATGAGAATAAAAATCTAAACCAGTTTTATCATTGCAAGATTTGGATGAATTCATTAGCATGTTTAGATTTTTATTCCCAATACAAAACTGCTCTAGTGTCCTATTCATGTCATTAAGTTTCTTAGACAATTCTAGGTAGTTTTCGCATGAAGTTTTTCCTTTTAATTTGCAATTAGAACAATATTTAACTTCATGAGCACGTAAAGCATTGTTCAGTATTGAAATTTCATTCATAGCATCTTTTAGTTTCTTGTCAAGATTGTCACATGCAGAACAATGCAGATCATCTGTAGAACAAGAAGCATCTTTTAAGTTTTTAACATTAAAATCAGACAACTTTTTGTTCTTTTTAATTTCTTTATCAAGTCTATCTAGAGTGGAGGAGTGTGCACGTCTTAATGTGGACAATTGTTCATAGATTAAGTTACATGAGGGACATGCATTATCACTAGGAATCAAAGTTTTTAAATGGTTGATTTCAGATTCTAGTGATTCAATTTTAGCAGCATTACCCCTAAGCTTTTTGTCCTTTTTTCTTGACAATAATGGTTGCACAAGAAATCGCATCACACATTTCATTACAGGTAGAACATACCTCATCGTCGTCACTGTTGTGTTTAGCATCCTCCTGACTTGATCTTGATCTTTTTTTGCCCGCCATGAAGCATAAGTTGGCCAGATCGTCATCATCTTCATCACTTCCAATGTATACATCACTTGAGCCAAGTTCTTGAAGTGCGGTGATGAAACTGTTTATCAGTTTGCATCCTGTAAAAGCCTTCTTTTTTCTTGTTGATGTTGGCAGAAGAGGACTTGACTATTCTGCTTTTCATGACAGGTAGAAGGACCTGAAAGGTTAGGGCAATCTGTACGAAAGTTTCCTGTCTTACCACATTCAAAGCATCGTTGAGGTCTGGAGCTTCCTCTCCTTCTAGTTCCCAAATTTTTCAATGCTTTTGAGAACTGAGTAGAGATGTGTGCTAGCTCCTCTTCTGGAAATTCTTCAATCTATTCCAGGGTTAGTGAAGACAACAAAGCAAGTGTATTGCTAGATGAAGATTGGCCGGAGCTAGGCATATCACGTTGAGAAACAAATGGAAGAGACTTGTTGGGATTCTCACGTGAGATTATGTCAATTCATGAGTTTTCATTTCAGAATATAGCACATCTAATGTAAGGGTACTCATGACAGTAGATTCACGAATAGATGTGACCTTTATCTCCCAAATTAACATGTCTAAATGTACTTAGTAATTGCCTAGCATTTTCAGCATCTGAAAAATTAATATTGACGCTACACAAGTTGCTGAGAATTTTATTAAAGCGAGCAAAGAGGTCATCAATGGACTCAGCAGGTTGCATCTCAAAATGCATGTATTCTTTCTTGAACATATCCTATCTTACCCCCTTGATCGTGTTGGATCCTTCGTGGTAGTCACAAAGTGCTCTGCACACATCGTATGCCGATCGGAGGTGTGCTATATGGTCGAAGTCGCTCTGAGTTAGTCCTTGGATTATCAAGTTGCAAGCTTTGTTGTTGTTGTCGACATCTCTTAAGTTTGTAGCTGTGACTTGATCGTTCGGCGGCATCTCGTAAGGCTTGTACATCCTTTTTCCATATTGCGAAGCCTTGTGCCTGGATGAAAGTTTCCATACGTGCTTTCCAAACCTGAAAATCAATACCACTAAAAACACAAGGTTTGACAGAGTATTTCTCCATGATAATTAGTCAGAACACGTGAAAATAACAAAGATTAGAGCAACATGACTCTGATACCAATTGTAGGATTGAAGAGCACGTGTAAAGCTACCAGAGGGGGTGTGAATGGTAGATTAAAACTTTTCAGCAGAAGCAACAAAACATCCCTCGGCAGAAAATCAATCTGTTAAAGAAATCATGTGTGCGACTAATCTAAACGTGTTCAATTTTGAAAAAAATAGTATAGATTGTAGAGAATCAAGTCACGAAGATGTTACAAAAAGAGTCACAAAAATCTGTTTAGAGAAACTCAAGTTACGATCGAAAGATCGAACAAAGGTCAATTCATTCTACCCGAGAAAAACACTTCTGGAACACTGCAAGGAAACTCGTGTAGATCAGAAACCACAAATCCAATGACCATGAACTTTTCTCAGATGATAGGAAATCAGGTTTTAAAGACAACCCAACAAGAATCATGTCAATTAGATCTGTAAAACTCGAGTTATGATAAAACCACCGAAGAAAGGTAGTGCTATGCAGAAACTCGACGAGAAAAACTTGTCTGAAACAAGTCGGACGAAAAAGGCACAAATGTTCCTTCAAACTATGAATTTTATTGATCAAAACACAAGAGGAACAGCCCCAAAGTCGTGCACCATGAGCTATGGCCTCCCTTGCTTATATAACCAGCCCTTAGGCCAACCCAAACCTAACTAGGACTCTAATCCTACTCAATTCACGAATCAAAACTTTCTATAACTGCTCAGGACTCTTCTATACGCAGATAGAAGCAATCTTAAGACTTCCAGACACCTTAGGAATGTATACCACATTCCTAAAAAAACTCAACTTCATGACCCACATGAAATCCTATCATAACCAACTCAAATCTTTCCATATTTGAGTCAAAGCTGACTCAACCGCAGCCTGAGTCCATAACCTAGTCAGTTGGACCTTTCTGACCAATTCTTTATATCCACTTCTCTTCATCAGTCCTCGGAACTATGTAGCTGCATCCATGCACTCCTTGCACACGTGCAAACATCTTCCAACGATGTCCATGATACCTTCATATGCATTGTTCTTGATTCAAACATGTTGCGCAACCTCTCGATCAACTCAACCACAATTCCTCCCGAACTTGGTTCCTGAACCTCATCTTCTCCCTAAGACTAGTTCAATGGATCCCGTCACCAGCCATGTCTTGAACTCAAGAGACACCTGCACATGAATAAACAGACGATACTTCCGAGCAAAAGTCCTCGACTTGACTCTCGTTAGTTCTGATAACCACAACACCTTACGTGAGCACCTCACATAAGCATGTTGCAAACCATAGCAAAAAGATATCAGTCATAACCACCAAAACACACAATAAACTTAGTAAAAGAATACTAAGCAAACTTTCCATAGATGTAAAACAAGTTCGAAATATTTCAAAGTAAAAGCAGAACCATTGCAATCAAGCTCCGAACCTTGCCAAAGCTAACCGGACCTTGAACCGGAGCTTACCAAAACTAACAGGATCTAGTGCCAGAACTTACTAAAGCTAGCAGGACCTAGCGCTGGAGCTAACCAAAGCTAGTCGGACCTAGACAAATAAGTCGGATCTAGCCAAAGCAAGTTGGACCTTACGTCGGACCTTGCTGGAGCTCAGACCTAGAGTCAGACCTTGATGATAACGGTGTTTTGGTAGTATTCAGCACACATAGGTCTCACAAGCATACAACCGGTGTTCTCACAATTTATGCAATGTAATCCTCAAATGCTCTTCATGCTCTTCTTCACTTCTCAAGTATATCATGATGTAATCGATGAGTACCACGACGAACTTATCCAAGTACTCCATGAAGACCTTATTCATGAGGTACATGAAGTATGAAGGTGCATTAGTCAATCCAAACAACATAACAGTGTACTCATAGGACCCATACCATGTCCAAAAAGCCATTTTGGGTATATCCGATGGTTAAATCTTCATTTGGAAGTATCCTGTCCTCAAGTCGATCTTGGAGAAAACACAGGTGCCCTTCATCTGGTTGAACAAATCCTCTATACGGGGTAATGTGTATTTGTTCTTGATCATCACCTTGTTGAGAGACCTATTGTCCACACACATCCTATGGGTTCCATCCTTCTTATCTACAAAGAGTACTGGTGCTCCCCATGGTGACGAGGTTGGGCGTATAAAACCCTTCTCTAGCTGCTCTTGAATTTGCTTCTTGAGGTCCACTAACTCCTTAGGAGGCATCCTATACGGCCTCTTAGCTATAGGTGCAGTTCCAGACATTAAATCAATGACAAACTCGATGTCACGATCAGGTGGCATACCTGGCAAATCGTCTAGGAACACATCCGAAAACTCGCATGCCACTGGAATCTCCTCTAATGTTGTACCGTCTGATTGATTCAGCACTGCCTTCTCTGTTGTGGGTTGAGATGCTTCAAACTCTACGATGATCCCCTCATCATTTGTCAATAGCACTTTCTTAGTGGCACACTAAATTACGCCATGGTGCTTCCTCAACCAATCCATTCCAAGTATTATGTCTAGTCCTTGTGAATCCAAAACAATGAGATTGGCAAGGAAGTCTACCCCCTTATTTTAAGGCTTACCTTTAGACATATTATATTTGTCCTCGTCTCCCCTCCAAGAGACTTAACCAACAAGGTATACTTCATGTGAGATATAGGCAAACTATACTTGGCAACATACTTTGATGATATGAACGAATGCGATGCTCCAGAATCAAATAATATAGTTGCCGGGTTGGAGTTTGCGAGGAACATACCAATCACAATGTCCTCAGCTTGTTGGGATTCCTCCATAGAGACATGGTTCACCTTGCCACGAGCAAAGTTCTGCGGTCCATAGTTGCCTTGTGGTGTGTTGACAGCTGTTATATACCAATTTCATCCGTCAATATAACTCAATTATGTGAAGGAATTGTCATTTCTTGCACACATCACCTTTCTATTTAACCTATTTCCACTTGTCCTTGGAGAAATAGTGAATGCAGAGAAATATTGCAGGAAATGAGGTAAAAGAGGGGGAGAATCCTATAAAATACCATCCCAGCCAATCAAGCGATGATATGTGGCACCACATGGATCAAATGGCCCACAAATAGAAGTATTTGAGGCCATGCAACGGTGTAGCACCCATATAAAGGGATGGGACCCACCTGCCAGTGACCTAGAGAAAGCACACAAGAAATGGTACAAAGACCAGGTCGGTCGACCGCCTAGTCAGCCGACCTAGTCCTGGCGCCAAACTCGGTCAAGTGCCATGTCTTGGCTCCTACCGGCTTGAAGAAGTCAGTGGTGACTGTTTCGCACGCTTTTGGTGGCGGGAACCGACCCTTCTCTACCTATAAATAGGACCCCCTACCCTCACTTCACACACACACCACTTGAGTATTCATCCATTGTGTCCACTACTCTCCATAGGTTTAGAGGAGTATAGGCTGTAGAGAGGAGAGCCTCTAGTCCATAGTCCAAGTAGGAGAGGAGTAGAAGGAGTCTCTTCCCAATTTCTAATTGGGAAATGTATGGATCTCATATTCCTATTTGTATTTGTGACTTTGCTCTTAATAAAGATGTTATCTTTAGTCTTCTATTGTTCATGTACTTGGATGACGTGTTTCTTGTTTGATTGTGGATTCCATATATGTGGTAGGAGTAGTATTTACTATTATGCTATACCATTCTCATTATATCATCATAAACACTACAAACTCCCACTATAGTCTAATTATCTATGAGATGATTATGTTAATATGAATCACTTATGCTATGAATTAACATTGGTTCAACGATGATTTAGTTCATTGCCTTAGGATGGCTTGTGCCTAGGCTCTTAAGGTAATTACTTAATATGATAGCATGGTGATAGAATAGATGAGTAGCGTCAAATGTCTCGTAGACCCACAGATTGAAGAGGTAGGCAATAGGTGGTGACAGTCCTATCTGTCCTTTATAATCCTCCACGTTCGTCTATGCCACATGCTCTTGGCGGGAGTCATCCTAGTGTTGCTAGGGGTAAACCCGTGAGCGATGTGTTAATCCACTTAGCATGAAAATTCATAATTAATATGATCATTAGTAACTAACTTAGGCTATGTATATGTACATTAGAAGCATAGTAGGAGTATCTACCTAACTCTTAGCCTAGTCTCTCTTTACCTCATTTACCCCTTTAGGATAGAATGCTCTCGTGTGTGTCATACTACCTCCAAACTATCAATTACCCATCCTTGCTAGAACCCTACCTATACCAACCTAGTCTCTCCATTTGATGATTGCTTTGCTTCCACCTAGCCTTCCTCTGGGAGAATATAAATGACACCCTTTGGGAATACTCTAAAAGGGGAAATGCTACATCGATAGATTCCGTCCGCTTGCGGACTTACATCTGTAATCTAAAAACTATTAGCAAGCATTTCTGACACCCTTGTTAGGAATGAATTGTTAGTAGTGCATAGAAAATATCAACAAGCATTTCTGGTGCCGTTGTCGGGGAAGGCAGCCGAAGGTATTGCATGATTGAGTGAATAGTATAGGACCCTGGGTAGGTTTTAGTAGGATAACCATTCTTGTTTTTGCACTTTATGTGAAAACTGGGTAGTTTATGTCTGCTTTCCACTTGTCGGAAAACTTTGTTGAAGATCCCGAATCCCTTCTAAGAGATCGACCTCATGTCGTTACCCCTCCAAAGTTTCGAGCAACAAAGAAAGCCAGCGCAACTGCACTAACAACCGAAATGCCAATGGCCCAGAAGACCCTTCGTAAATTTTTGGCCCCCTATGCTAACAATGTGCCTGTTGGGCCCACTGTTAACACAGGATACATGAACTTCGAAATCAAGGCTGGCCTAATCACTATGGTTCAAGTGAACCCATTTTGTGGGAAGGCTAACAAGGATGCAAGTGCTCACCTGCAACAGTTCCTTATGATCTGCAACACTTTTAAGATCAAGGACGTATCTCCTGATGTTGTTTGTCTTAGGCTGTTTCTGTTCTCTCTTCTTGGGAGAGCGAACCAGTGGTTCTATACGAACTGAAGTACTGCACACACTTGGGAGATGTGTTCTACAACATTCCTCACCAAGTTCTTTCTGGTGGGTAAGACCAATGCCCTACGTGGAAGAATTTTCAACTTCTAGCAAGATGCTAAGGAGTCTATTCCCGAGGCTTGGGAAAGGCTTCAAAGTACATCCTGGCCTGTCCCCACCATGGGATGGATTATTGGCTAATTATCCAAAACTTTTACAACGGGCTGATCCCTTCCGCACGTGACCATGCTGATGCTGCTGCTGGAGGTGCCTTCTTCTCATTGATGGTGCCCAAGGCCAAAGATTTGATTGAGAAGATGATGTCAAACATGGGTTGGAGCAACAAGCACCTTCATACCCGCCAGCGAGGCATGCACACCTTGAAGGAGGTGGACATGATCGCTGCCAAATTGGACCTCCTTATGAAGAAGATTGATGGACAAGGCAATGGTGAGGTATGTGGCAATGCCTATGCCCCAGGCTCTCACATCACCTGTGAATTCTGTGGCAACACGGGCCACTTGGGCAATGACTGCCCAGAAACCCGTGAGGATGCCCTATACGTAGCCAACAATGGGAACAATAATGGCTATCGTCCAGGAGGTCAAGGGTGGAGCCAACCACGCCCATTCTTTCAAGGAGGGTACAACAACAATGGCAACAATGAAAATCAGCCCAACTTGAGAGAGCTTGCCCTTAGCCAGCTGTTCTTGATATGGCACCTTTCTCTGATTATCTTGCTCCATTTCACGAACCTTGTTCTCAACCACAATAGCCTTGTCCACAAGCTTCTGGAAATTTGCATAATCACTATTGAGCAATTGGACATGATCTCATTGTTTAGGCTCCTCATGAACAAGTGTTGGTTACGACTGTCCGTGTTCACATCTTTTGGAGCATACCTTGAGAGTTGAGTGAATTTATTGAAGTACTCACTCACATTCGTCCTTTCTTGCCTGAGGTTTTCATATTATTGCCTATTCAAGATCATGACACCTTCAGGATCATAGTGCGAACGGAAGCGCTCCTTGAATTCCGCCCAATTGATTCTCTCCTGATTTGCATGGGCATTGCCAAAAGCTTCCCACCAATCCACAACTGCCAGCTGATGGGAGGCAAAAAGAACTTTCTCCCGTTCGTTGCATTGGATAATAGCAAGCTTCTTCTCCACATATTTTAGCCAATAATCAGCTTCCAAAGGATCATTGGCTTGAGCAGAAGTAGGTGGCCTAGTCCTCATAAACTCTCCCAGGCGATTATGAGGTGGTGGGGGTGGCGGTGGTGGTGGCGCTGGCATGTGGGGCTGGTTATTGCCTTGCAGCTATCCCAAAGGTTTGCATCATGGTTTGCATGAGCTGATTTCTCATAGCCATCAAGCGCTCAAGGTTGCTAGCTTCAGGTCCAAGGGGGATATTCTCAGACGCCCCATTGTTCTTCTCATCACCATCGACATTCCTTTTGTTGCGGGTCACCCTCGACATCTGAGGAAAAAGAGCAAGAGATGGAAGGATTTAGATGTTGAGAGAAAACGTCCCCAACTATATGCATCAAGGGATATGAAACTAAGAAACTACATATATAAGCCTATGTGGGGGTGTGGACAAGTGTCGAAGCATCCCACAAACTCTACTAAGCACACACGCATACAATCAAGCAATCACATCAAATTCAGCAGACTAAGCAACTATGACCCTTACTAAGTGTTCTTATATGCTCTAAAGTGTCCATTCTACCTAGGCTGCGTCCGATGCTCAACACGACTCTGATACCAATTTGTGACACGTGGTTCCGAAAATCGAACCAAGTGAACGCATATGTGTGCCAGGATGTTCATCACACATACACGACAACTTCACAAATGATAATCACAAAATAACCACGTCACAACTAGTAAATAAGTACTTTAATACAATAATCCAATGGTTCACGAATTACAAGTCTCTAATTGTTACTATTGTATCAGAAAGATAAACTAAACTAAATAGCGCAACACCACTCCATAGGCAATTGATGATAGCACGCGCCCTAGTACTCCACATGGTCCTCATGGTACTCCCAAACATCACCTGAAATTGTTGGTGGGGGAATTGTAAGAGTGAGTACATATCGTACTCAACAAGTGTGGGAAAGTATTACATGTAGCTTAAAGAAGGATGATAATAAATGGCTAATTGCTGAAAAGTACATTCAAAACATGTAAAAAGCATCCTGCAATGAATTTAATCCCATCATAATGCAAGTAATTATCATAATCCATACCCAACATTCTCATTTACCATCATACCTCATCCATAGATTAACATCAATCCTGTCGGTACCCTGCATACCGGATACCCCTTGGAACTGCAAAGAGTGACAAGAAACTCCACCTATCTGAGTTGAAGACCCTCAAAGGCCCCACGTGTCACTCGGAACCGGACCTGCCTCCCTCATATGGTTAGTCCCTGTGCCGCCACGTGTATCATAAAACTGGAGCTACAACCCATACATGGGAAAGCTCCGGACTGGATACCTATGTAGCACCCTCGAACCTAACCCCCGACAGAGGGAAGCTCCGGTACCGACATGTGTACAACAGCACCGGATCAACTCGTCCAAGACAGTAAGCTCCGAAGCTGCCATGCGTCCAACCGCCGGACCTTCAACCTCAACCGACAGATTGGTGGACCTCCAATGGCTCGGACCTTCAAGGGACATTAAAGGCTTCAAGACCTGATTATGTGTCATTTATACTATCTTAATGACACACGACCGGATGACCCTTAATACCAGTAATGCCACCATTAAAGGGCGTTAAAACGCTATTAAGGGGAATTAAGCACATTAACTGTGTATTAGGCATCAGTAACCGCCAGGGCCACATGTCGGGTCAGGCTAACGATGAAAGGACTGGCCGAGCAATACACGGGGGTCTCCAACGACTTTAGACTCCAGACTGACTAGAGACATGATAGAGGCTCTAGAGACGCTCTCACGCGCTTGAGTGACTTTTTCTGGTCTCTCTCTGGCTCACGCTCTCATACACTCAATACAACAACAACAACACACTCGTGGAGTAGGGTATTACGCTCAGGTGGCCCGAACCACGTAAATCCTCGTGTCAAGTTGCCATCTTGTTCTGAATCTCTGTGCGCCCCAACCGAACTAAGGAACTCCGCGGGCTACTAATAGTAGTATCGGGAGAATTTCCAAAACTAGACTTCGATAGTTGGCGCGCCAGGTAGGGGGGTGCCTGAGATTCAAAGATGGTGAATTCTGCCGCTGGATCGTCCAACGGTAACCACGCTGAGCAACTTGCTGGAGGCAATCCCTCCAACATGTAGCATCCAGCATGTGCTGTGGCCCCAGCAGGAGTCATGCCACCACTGTCACCATCTGCTCTGGTGAATCAACCCGGACATCGAGATGGGGTGTCTGCGTCGATCACTGCATCGGCGAACAACAACCCCGAACACACGCTTATTGTTGCGCGTGCTCTTCTCCAACGTCCACCGCCTCCAGGAGCACCCCAGGGTGCGATGGAGCAGTGGAGAGCTAATGTGGATCATCTGGTTGCAGCAGCAGCTGATGGCATCAGCAATAAAGGTCCTCCCCCCTCGGGGCGGGCCCCATCGCAGCGTCAGACCTTGTCGAGTAGACTCGGTCCGCAAGCTTCGCAGCACAGAAGGCTTGCTGCATCTCCATAGGCGACATCGCTGCCTTTCGGGGCGTGACATACTTACACGGTAACAAGGCTTTTGACTCACGACCTCCAGGCGGAGCTCGATCGTCGTTACTGGCAATATGACGGCCACATCCACATCGAGCATGCTCGCGAGAGGCGAGAGGCTCGGGACAGTCCTGCTCCTGATGGAGTAGGAGGAGGCTGTTCAGCCTTGGCCATGCATCTATGCATGGTCAGATGGCTGCAGAAGTTCCGACCTCACCTGCTGGAGAAATTTGACGGGACTGTCAATCCTGCCGAATTTCTTCAAATCTACTCAACCACTATCCTTGCGGCTGGGGGAAATGAGGCTGTGATGGCAAATTATTTCCTCGTGGCTTTGACTGGGATCGCCAGGTCTTGGTTCATGAGCCTACTGCCTGACTCCATCAATAGTTGGGCGGAGTTGTGCCAACAGTTCACCGCCAATTTCGGGAGCTCATACACCCGACCAGGCACATAACTGGATCTTTTTTCTGTCAAGCAAAAAGGGGGAGAGTCCTTGCGATCTTTCATCCAGAGGTTCTCCCAGGTACGAAATACCATTCCTTCTATCTCAAGCGCTTCTGTTATTGTAGCATTCATACAGGGCGTTCAAGACAAGAAAATGCTGGAGAAGCTGGCGACCAAGGAAGTCACCAGCGTCACAGAACTCTTCACCTTGGCAGACAAATGTGCAAAGGCTGTGGAGGGCCGTGAAATGCACTCCCAACCACCTCCGGAGGACAACAAAAAATCCTCCAAGGGTGAAGCCACTACCTCCGGGAGTAGCAAGAAGAAGAAAAAGTCCAACGACAAGAAAAAGCCGTCGGCCGGCACACCTACTGCTGCAGCTGCTGCAGCTCTGAGTGGTCAGGGGCCACACCCTGAGAAACGACCTCGGTCGTCATCTGAAGATAGTGGCAGCTCAAATATGTGGTGTCCCATATACAAGACGGACAACCACAATCTGGAAGACTGCCGAGAGGTCCGGAACCTTGCCGAGCGCTACAACAAGCGCTGGGAAGAAGCTCCTTTCCGTCAAAGGGAAGGAAAACAAAAAGTCGACGAAGCTCCGGATGAAGAGGAGTTAGGATTTTCTTGATGGCTCCTAAGATATACTAACAAATCATCCCCGACAACGGCGCCAAAAATGCTTGTTGGTATTTCTTATGCACCATTAACTAAACATCTCCAACTGATGTGTCAAAAATGCTTGTTAATGGTTCTATTGGATCACAGAGTGAGTTCCGCAAGCGCACAGAGGTATCATTGTAGTATTTCTCCTTAAGAGTATTCCCAAGGGTGTCATTTATTTGATCCCAAAGGAAGGTAGGGAAGAGATATAACAATCATCAAGTGGAAAGGGTAGAAAGGTCTAGGTAAGAATCTAGTAAGGATGGATAAAATAATAGTGGAGGTAGTGTGACACACACAAAAGCTTTCAAGTCTAAGGGGGATAAGAGGATCCTAGAGGTTAGTTAAGGTTGAGAGTTATGGAGGTACTCCTACTATGCTCTATTGTACATATACATAGCCTAAACTAATTATTCATAAGCTAGATCAATAGTGAATACTTATGATATGTGGTTCAACCCATCGGGCACAAGCTTACCCCTATCAATACTAGAGCAACTCCCGCCAAGAGCCTGTGGCACAGCCGAACGTGGAGGATTACAAAAGACAGATAGGACTGTCACCACCTACTGCCTACCTCTTCAATCTGTGGGTCTCCGAGACATCCAATGCTACTTAGCTATCCTAGAACCATACTAGCATATTAAGTAATTACCTTAAGAGACTAGGCACAATCCATCCTAAGGCAATGAATTGAATCATCATTGAACCAATGTTGATACACAACATAATTATCCATACTAACCTAGTTATGTTATAATTAACTAGACTATAGTGGGGGTCTATAGGTTCTATGATAATGAGATATGTTCATGATGAAATAGTCATAGAAGCTATACCTTCCACATACATGGACTCCACAATCAAACAAGAAACGCTTTGCCCAAGTATATGTATAAGTAGAGACTAAAGATACTATCTTTATTATGCATAAAGTCACAATTACAAGAAAGAATACATGAGCCATACCTTTCCCAATGTAGGATTGGGAAGAGAGATACTCCTTACTGTATGATCGAAGAGCACGTGAAAAGCTACCAGAGGGGGGGTGAATGGTAGATTTAAAAATCTTACGCAGCGGAAACAATTAAACCCCAAAGCCTTTTGGCAGAAAAACGATATGTTAAAGAAATCGTGTGTGAGACTAATATAAACGTGTTTCAACATGACAAAATTGATATATATCATAGAGAATGAAGTCACGAAGACAACACAAAAATAATCACTCTAATCCGTCGAGAAAAACTCAAGTTATGATCGAAAGATCAAACAATGGTCAATCTGTCCTACCCGAGAAAAAACAGTTCTGGAACGCTGCAAAGAAACTCGTGTAGATCATAGAACACAAATCTAATGACCGTGAAATTTTATGATAGAAAATCAAGTTGTGAAGACAAACCAAAAAGAATCAATTCAATTGGATCTGTAAAACTCAAGTTATGATAAAACCACCGACGAAAGGTAGTGCTGTCCAGAAACTCGATGAGTAAAACTTGTCTGGAACAAGTCGGACGAACAAGGCACAAAAGTTCCTTCAAACTACGAATTTTATTCAATAGAAAACAAGAGGAACAGCCCCAAAGTCGTGCACCACGAGCTCTGGGATCCCTTGCTTATATAACCAGCTCGAAAGTCAACTCAACTCAAATCAGGAACCTAATCCTACTCTGTTCACGTATCGTAACTTTCCATAACTGCTTAGGATTCTTCTATATGCAGATAGAAGCAATATTAAGACTTCCAAACACCTTACGAACGTATCCCATATTCCTAAACAAATCAAATTCGTGACCCACACGAAATCCTATCATAACCAACTCAAATCTTTCCATATTTGAGTCAAACCCAACTCAGCCGCAGCCTGAGTCCATAACCTAGTCGGTTGGACCTTTCCGACCAATTCTTTACGTCCGCATCTCTTCATCACGTCTCGGAACCATGTAGCCACGTCCATGCACTCCTTGCACACGTGCAAACATCTTCCAATGACGTCCACAATACCTTCATATGCATTGTTCTTGATTCAATTATGCTGCGCAACCTCCTGATCAGCTCAACCACAATTCCTCCTGAATTTGGTTGTTGGAACGTCATCTCCTCCCTAATACTAGTCCAATGGATCCCGTCACCAACCATGTCTTGAACTCAAGCAACACCTGCACATGAATAAACAACCAATCCATACGAGCCCAAGTCCTCGACTTGACTCAAGTTAGTTTTGAACACAACACCCTACGTGAGAACCTCACATAAGCATGTTGCAAAGCATAGCAAAATGATATCAGCCATATCATCCAAAACGCACCAAAAACTTAGTAAATGAATACTAAGCAATCTTTCCAACAACGTAAAACAAGTACAAAACATTGCAAATGAAAAGCAGAAGCACTACGTTCAAGTTCCGGACCTTGCCAGAGCAACCCGGACCTTGAGCCGGAGCTAACAAAAGCTAGTAGAACCTAGCGCCGGAGCTTACCAAAACTAGTAGGAGCTAGCGCTGGAGCTTACCAGAACTAGTCGGAACTAGTAATCCCAAAAGCCGGAGCTAGAAAAATCAACTTCGGAGCTTAGCAAAAACACGGTGGAGCTATCAAAAACATGTCAGAGCTATCAAAGACATGCCGGAGCTAAAGACAAAACGTCACCGGAGCTGACCAAAGCTAGTCGGACCTAGCATCGAACGTAACCGAAGCTACCCAAACCAAGCCGGACCTACCTTCGGACCTTGCTGTAGCTCAGAGCTAGAGTAGGACCTTGATAAAAAGGTATTTTGGTGATATTCAAAACTTTTATTGTCAAAGCAAGTGTATTCACTACAAGCCAATGTATTCAGCACACGTAGGTCTTACAATCTCCCCCTTGATGAATGCATTGGCAACACAATTTAAAATCCGAACATTGGCTTATTCACATAAAAGTTTTGAAGGCAATTTCTCCCCCTTTGTAAATCAAAAGTAAAATTAGAAGAAAAGTAAAAAATTCAATTCGAAATTCACATATTTCTCCCCCTTTATCATCTCTTCCCATGCACATTATCTTTCCCTTTTTGAATGTGTGATTAATATCTCCCCCTTTGACAATGTATTCAGCAAGGTAAAAGAGAAATTTTAATTGTTATGAGCATATAAACAATTTATCTCTCCCCCTTTAGTTGTTATGAGCATATTATAACATATACATATAAACAAAGCTCATCCAAGTCATACTATCAAGTACCTTACATTATCACATCAATGAAATACATAAAGTAGTGTAAGCCATGCTAGAGATCAAATGTAATTTTTAATTTAATCAAGTCATGATCTCACAAACTTAACTATTTCATAACGTGAAAGCATGACACTAGTTGCTGCATTTTATTATTTTTCAAAGCATAAATTTAGATCATATGATATTTGCAAGAGATTATATGCGCATCTTCCATATTCTAACCAACCAAGCCAAGCCTATGTCATTTGCCAATCAGAAGCTTAAGGACATGGTTTTAGTCATACACAACTTCTTCCAAGTTCATATCTAAGTGCAATGATAAGCTGTCTCAAAAGAAGATGTGGGATGCATGCATATTCTCTTGATCTTTTCTCAATTTATATTTGTTCATAAAAACTCAACATGTGAGTTGATTACTTGATGAATTCTTTATGATTAAAAACACTTGTGAACATGTAACAAGTTCAAAACAGCAAGAAAGTTTGACCATGACCAGTTTTAGTGTAAGTAATTATTCCAATTACTAGACATGGCAAAAACTACAAAATTTATAACACGAGTAATGTAGTAAGAACTTTCATCATGTAAAAGGAATCACAAAGTCATATATGTATGAAATACTATGCTCATATTATTTTAATTTCAGATTCACACATAGACATCCCAAGTTTCAAAACTCCCCCTCAATTTAAGCCATGAGGATGCATAACCCCTATTTCACTACGAATGTAACAAAAACGAGTGAAATCCAAAGGTTTTGTAAAAAATGTCAGCCAATTGTTGTTCGGTATCTACATGGTGAAGCAGAATGTTTCCCTTTTCAACGTTATCTCGAAGAAAGTGATACCTAATGTCAATGTGCTTAGTTCTAGAATGTTGCACGGGGTTTTTAGCAATGCAAATGGCACTAGTGTTATCACAGAATAGTGGAACACTATCTAGATCAACCCCATAGTCCTTAAGTGTTTGAACAATCCAAAGAATTTGTGAGCAAGCACTAGCAGCAGCTACATATTCAGATTCGGCTGTGGATTGTACAACTGAATTTTGTTTTCTAGAGGACCAAGCAACAAGAGAATTACCAAGAAAATGACAAGCACCGGAAGTACTTTTCCTATCAATCTTACAACCCCCAAAATCAGCATCCGAAAAAGTTTTCAAAGTAACGGTTGAGGAAGAAGGAAGAAAAATGCCAAATTCTTGGGTTCCATGTAAGTACCTGAGAATCCTTTTGACGGCTTGACGATGTGAAACACGTGGGGAAGCTTGAAACTGTGCACAAAGACATACACTGAATTGTATGTCCGGTCTTGATGCCGTGAGGTACAAAAGTGATCCGATCATGCTTCTATATTCTTTTTGATTCACAGATTCACCATCTTCATCAAGTTCAAGTGTTGTTGCTGTTCCCATTGGTGTCCAAAGAGGCTTGCTTTTGTCCATGTTGAAGCGCCTTAGGAGGTCTTTGGTATACTTCGTTTGATGCACAAAGGTACCCTCCTTGGTTTGCTTGATTTGCAACCCCAAAAAGTAAGTGAGTTCACCCATCATACTCATTTCAAATTCGGAACTCATCATTGCTGAAAACTTGGACACAAGATCATGAGAAGCACAACCAAAGATAATATCATCCACATACACTTGAACGAATAATGAGTCATTGCCATGCTTAAGCACAAAAAGAGTTTTATCAACCTTGCCCATGGTAAACCCCTTTTCAAGTAAGAATGTTTTTAACCTATCATACCATGCTCTAGGGGCTTGTTTGAGACCGTATAAGGCTTTGGACAGTTTGTAAACATGATTAGGAAAATCTTGATTTTCAAAACCCGGTGGTTGTTTGACATAAACCTCCTCATCTATGTAGCCATTAAGAAAAGCACTTTTAACATCCATTTGATATAGCTTAAAACCTTTAGATGCTGCAAAAGCTAACAAAATTATTATGGCTTCTAATCTAGCGACAGGAGCAAAAGTTTCATCAAAATCTAGACCTTCAACTTGAGTGAAACCTTGAGCAACCAACCTAGCCTTATTCCTAACCACAACCCCATCCTCACTTTGTTTATTTTTAAATACCCATTTAGTTCCAATTAAAGTGTGACCTTGAGGTGGAGGTACAAGTTTCCAAACATTATTTCTTTCAAAATTTTCTAACTCTTTTTGCATGGCAATAATCCAAGATTCATTAGTGAGTGCGTGTGATATATCTTTGGGTTCAAAAGAAGCAACAAAAGCAGAATGAGCATGAGAGTTTGGATCGCAAAACCTGGACCGTGTGACTCGTTCGTGCAAGCTTCCAATCATCTATTGTGGGGGATGATCTTTGTAAAACCGTAGGGGAACAGATGTCTCACAAGCTTCTTCTTCTTCATGTTAATCACAAATCGATGAGCTTGTGGCTTGAGGATGATTTGAATCAGCATTGATGGTTGTTGGTGCTGGTTGAGAATTAACATCCGGAGCTAAACCAAAGTCTTTAGCTGCTGAATTTTCTGGCAGCAACTCCAATTCTTCCTCATCTTCAATGAAAATGCTCTCCCCCTGCGGATATGGATCTGGACCATTTACCTCCGAAGGATTGAACACGTGAAGGTCCTATGGTGTCAAGATGCAAAAGTTGACATGGTTCAGTTGACATGATCATTGTGAGAGGAGTATGTGAACCTGCAACCATCTTAGCATGTCTACAAGAAGAGCACACAATTTCTTTGTCCCCTTTAAGCTTAGGCAGCCCACGTATGCGGTCAAGAGCACTAACACGCGTTAGGTGATCAAAGCCTACGTGACCAAGTCTACGATGCCAAAAATATAATTCCTTTGAATCATTAGCAACTAGACACCTATGCTTAGAGGAAGACATATCAAAATCAGCTTTAAAAACTCTTCCAAACCGAGACATGTTAAAAATAAGCTCACTATTTGAACTTACAACTTTGCAGCAGTTTTTATTGGAAATAATTTCCAGATTTTCATCTAGCAATTGTGAAACAGAAAGCAAGTTGTATTTCAAATTTTTGACAAGTGCCACATCCTTCAAAGTGTAGTGATCATTTACTCTAACCGAACCCTTAGCAATTATAGGAGTTGAAGAATTATCGGCAAAAGTAACATTTTCTACACGTGACACAAAAGAGAGGGAGGAGAACCAATCTTTGTTACCGGTCATGTGGCGTAAGCAACCTGAATCCACAATCCAAATATTCTCCTTCCTCAAACGTGTAACCTACATAAAAGCACAATACATCGATGACTCAATACTGGGGTTAGTCAAAAGGCATTTAGGAATCCAGTACTGAGTCACGCGACGTGCAGCAGGAAAAACACTCAAAAGCTGAAACAAAACAGCAGGTTTATGAGTCAAAGTTTGAGATTTTTTATTCTTGACTAATGACCTATAAGGTGTTACTTGTGTAGCACAAAAATCAGTAGCTCTGGAGGCAAAAACAGCAGGTTCGGAGGTAAACTTTGAATGTTTTTGACTCAAAACAGCAGGTTGTACATTCGGTTCAATGTGTGCAGCAAATTTTGCATGAAAGTTATGAGATCTAGCAACCATTCTTTCCCTTTTCTGTTGTTTAGCTAGTCTATAACAAAAATCTATGACATGACCATCTCTACCACAGAAGGTACAATGAAATTTAACTTTGTATTCATGTCTAGATGAGCAAGCAATATTTTTATTTGAAACCGAATGAGACAACACTCCTGCAGATTTGAAAACCACTCCTTTTTGTTTAGGAACTGTTTGAATCAAACCACTTCCTAATGACTTTACAATTTTAGGTGGATGTGCCTTAGCATGAGCATGAGAATCAAAACCTAAACCAGTTTTATCATTGCAAGACTTGGAAGAATTTAGCAATAAGTTTAGGTTCTTATTCCCATTACAAAACCGATCTAATGTCCTATGCATGTCATCAAGTTTATTGGACAGATCAAGGCAATTTTCACATGAAGTTTTTTCTTTTAGTTTGCAATTTGACCAAAATTTAACTTCATGAGAACGTAAAGCATTGTTCAATATAGAAATTTCATTCATAACATCCTGTAGGTTTTATTAAGATCATCACAAGTAGAACAATGCAAATCAATTGTAGAACAGCTAGCATCTTTCAGGTTTTTATCATTAAGTGCAGCAAGCTCTTTGTTCTTTTCAATTTCTAACTCAAGTTTATCAAGTGTGGAGGTGTGCGCACTTCTTAATGAGGACAATTATTCATATATTAAATCACATGAGGAACATGCATCATCACTAGGAATCAAAGTTTTTAAACGGTTGATTTCAGATTCTAGTGATTCAATTTTAGCAGCACTATCCCTAAGATTTTTATCCTTTTTCTTAACAATAATAGTGGCACGAGAAATAGCATCACACATTTCTTCGCAAGTAGGACATACCTCTTCATTGTCGCTGTTGTGTTCTGCCTCCTCCATACTTGATCTTGACTTGCCCGCCATGAAGCACAAGTTTGCCAAATCATCTTCATCTTCATCACTTCCAATGTCCACGTCGCTTGAACTGAACTCTTGAAGCGCGGTGATGAAACTGTTGATCATCTTGCGTCCTATGGTACCTTTCTTCTTCTTGTTGAAATTTCCAGAGGAGGTCCGAACCTTGCTTTGTTTTTCTTCCCGGGTGGTCGGACCTAAAAGGTTAGGACATTCTGTACGAAAGTGTCTTGTTTTACCACATTCAAAATAGCGTTGAGGTCCAGAGCTTCCTCTCCTTCTAGTTCTCACATTTTGCAATGCTTTTGAGAATCTAGCAGAGATGAGTGCCAACTCCTCTTCTGGAAATTCTTTGATCTGCTCCACGGTTAGTGAGGACAACAAAGCAAGAGTATTGCAAGATGATGATTGGCCGGAGCTAGACATATCACGTTGTGAAACAAATGCAATAGACTTATTGGGGTTCTTACGTGAGATTATGTCAATTTCATGAGTTTTTAACTTGGAATATAGCACATCTAAAGTAAGTGAACTCATGACAGTAGATTCACGAATAGATGTGACTTTCATCTCCCAAATTGACATATCTAATGCACTTAGCAATTGCCTAGCATTTTCAGCATCTGAAAAATTAACACTGACACTACGCAAGTTGCTGAGAATCTTATTAAAGCAAGCAAAAAGGTCATCAATAGACTCACCGGGTTGCATCTCGAAGCGCATGTATTCTTTCTTGAACATGTCTTGCCTTACCTCTTTGATCGTATTGGATCCTTCGTGGTAGTCACAAAGTGTTTTCCACACATCGTATGCAGATCGGAGGTGTGCAACAAGGTCGAAGTCGCTTTGTGTTAATCCTTGTATGATCAAGTTCTGAGCCTTGTTGTTGTTGTCGACATCTCTCAGATTTGTAGCTGTAACTTGATCGTTTGATGGCACTTCGTAAGGCTTGTATACCTTCTCCCATATTGAAAATCCTTGTGCCTGGATGAAAGCCTCCATGCGTGCCTTCCAAACCTGAAAATCAATACCAGCGAACACACAAGGTTTGGCAGAGTACTTCTCCATGATGATTAGTCACCAAACATGCGCAAATCACAAAGATTAGAGCACCGTGGCTCTGATACCAATTGTAGGATCAAAGAGCACGTGAAAAGCTACCAGAGGGGGGTGAATGGTAGATTTAAAAATCTTACGCAGCGGAAACAATTAAACCCCAAACCCTTTTGGCAGAAAAACAATCTATTAAAGAAATCGTGTGTGAGACTAATCTAAACGTGTTTCACCATGACAAAAGTGATATATATCAGAGATAATCAAGTCATGAAGACAACACAAAAATAATCACTCAAATCCGTCGAGAAAAACTCAAGTTATGATCGAAAGATCAAACAATGGTCAATCTGTCCTACCCGAGAAAAAACAGTTCTGGAATGCTGCAAAGAAACTCGTGTAGATCATAGACCACAAATCCAATGACCGTGAAATTTTGACATATGATAGAAAATCAAGTTGTGAAGACAACCCAAAAATAATCACTTCAATTGGATCTGTAAAACTCGAGTTATGATAAAATCACTGACAAAAGGTAGTGCTGTCCAGAAACTCGACGAGTAAAACTTGTCTGGAACAAGTCGGACGAACAAGGCACAAAAGTTCCTTCAAACTACGAATTTTATTCAATAGAACACAAGAGGAACAGCCCCAAAGTCGTGCATCACGAGCTCTGGGCTCCCTTGCTTATATAACCAGCTCGAAAGCAACTCAACTCAAATCAGGAACCTAATCCTACTCTGTTCACGAATCGTAACTTTCCATAACTGCTTAGGATTCTTCTATATGCAGATAGAAGCAATCTTAAGACTTCCAAACACCTTAGGAACATATCCCATATTCCTAAACAACTCAAATTCGTGACCCAAACGAAATCCTATCATAACCAACTCAAATCTTTCCATATTTGAGTCAAACCCAACTCAGCCACAACCTGAGTCCATAACCTAGTCGGTTGGACATTTCCGACCAATTCCTTACGTCCACATCTCTTCATCACGTCTTGAAACCATGTAGCCACGTTCATGCACTCCTTGCACACGTGAAAACATCTTCCAATGACGTCCACGATACCTTCATATGCATTATTCTTGATTCAATTATGCTGCGCAACCTCCTGATCAGCTCAACCAGAATTCCTCCTGAATTTGGTTGTTGGAACCTCATCTCCTCCCTGAGACTAGTCCAATGGATCCCGTCACCAGCCATGTCTTGAACTCAAGCAACACCTGCACATGAATAAACAACCAATCTATACGAGCCCAAGTCCTCGACTTGACTCAAGTTAGTTCCGAACACAACACCCTACGTGAGAACCTCACATAAGCATGTTGCAAAGCATAGCAAAACGATATCAGCCATATCATCCAAAACGCACCAAAAACTTAGTAAATGAATACTAAGCAATCTTTACAACAATGTAAAGCAAGTACGAAACATTGCAAATGAAAAGCATAAGTACTATGGTCAAGTTCCGGACCTTGCCAGAGCAACCCGGACCTTGAGCCGGAGCTAACAAAAGCTAGTAGAACCTAGCGCCAGAGCTTACCAAAACTAGTAGGACCTAGCGCCAGAGCTAACCAGAACTAGTCGGAACTAGTAATCTCAAAAGCCGGAGCTAGAAAAATCAACTTCGGAGCTTAGCAAAAACACAGCGGAGCTATCAAAAACATGTCGGAGCTATCAAAGACATGCCAGAGCTAAAGACAAAACTTCACCGGAGCTGACCAAAGCTAGTCGGACCTAGCATCGAACGTAACCGGGGCTACCCAAACCAAGCCGGACCTACCTTCGGACCTTGCTGTAGCTCAGAGCTAGAGTCGAACCTTTATAAAAAGGTGTTTTGGTGATATTCAAAACTTTTATCGTCAAAGCAAGTGTATTCACTACAAGCCAATGTATTCAGCACACATAGGTCTTACACTTACTCCTTTCCCAATTTGGACTTGGGACTAGAGACTCTCCTCTCTACAACCTAACTCCTCTAAGACTATGTATGATAGTGTATACAATAGAGATGAAGCTCAAGTGGTGTGTGTTGAAGTGAGGGGTGGGGGTCCTATTTATACTAGTGTTGAGGTCGGTTCCCCCCACCAAAAGCGTGCGAATCAGTCACCATTGACTCCAGGGAGCCGGGAGGAGCCAACACGTGGAGGCTGACCGAGTTTGGTGCAAAGACCAGGTCGGCCGACCTGTTCATTGCACTGTTTCTCGTGTGCTTTCTCCAGGTGGCTGCCAGGTGGGTCCCATTGATGTATATGAGTGATACACTATTGGATCTCCTCTGATACTTCTGTTTGTGGGCCATTTGATCCATGGGATGCCACATGTCGTCGCCTAATTGGCTGGGATGATATTTTATAGGATCGGTCCCTCTACATTTCCTCATTTCCTGCATGAAATGTTGCATACACATATTTCTCCAAGTCCAAGTGGAATTGGGTTAGGTAGAAAGGTGATGTGTGCAAGAACTGACGAATCCTTCACATAATTGAGTTAAATTAACGGATGAAATTGGTATATAATAGCCGTCAACAAACTCCCCCAAGCTTATCCTTTGCTCGTCCCGAGCAAAGTCAACACTTTAGGTTGATGATCAGGAGTTGCTACAATATCTTATTTTCAAAAGTATCTAATGCACAACAAGATATTCTACCTAGAATTGCAGAAATTTGCTATGATACTCTACCTTTCTTAAGTTATCATGGGGCTTATGCTTTTTCATATTCATGAGTAGTTGAAAGGTAGAATAGCAAATGGAGCAAACATAGCCTAGAAATCAAGTTCCACTTAAATCCCAGAGAATTCAATTTACATATTAAGTATCTCAATTTGATTCTCTCATTCACTCCTTTGTGGATAGTGGAAATATTTCCTCACCAAAGCATTGTGCCTCTACTATTCCTACTCATTGAATATGGCTTGTATGTGGACCTTGGTAAGGAAAGTAAGTAGGCATATTTGCATCACATATATTGCTAAGTCAAAAGAGTGAGCCTTAGGAGAATTCAAATCAAAACTTTTTGATTCAAGACTAGTGCATGTGTGATGGAGTGGAAGTGGATGTGGATACTTGAGATAACTCCTTTTTGGTATAATCTCTCTTTCTTTTGCAGGGATGAAACATGGCTACTTTTCTTTTGTCTCTCTTTTTTTCTCATGCTTATGATGTAAGCATGCCTTTTTTTCATTTTCTTTTTGTAGCCATGTCTTATACTCCTTTTTTTTAATGAATTTTGAAGAGAGTGCTAAACATGAATAACATGGAGTTTCTCTTTTTGTTGTGGTATGGTGGATATGATGGACGTTTTGCTTACTTTTAGTGTAGAAGTATAGCATGTGCAAGTGATGTCTTGAATTCAAAAAGAGTTGAATGATTTTTCACATAGGTCTATACTAGTTTGACTAGGCTCAATGTGAAAGCAAATAGCATATGCATAAGGTTTCGTCTATGTATGAACAACATATGGCTTTGGTAGGTATTTCCAATCAAATGAGGGAAACTTAAATCTTTTTAGAATTTCTCCGGAAATCTAAATTTTACTTTCAAACTAGGACTAGCAGCCCTATTACTAATTCTAGTCTTGAAACAACCTAGAATTAGATTAAGCTTTTGCTACCCACAATTTCCAAATTAAGGTAAAGGCATTTCAGACCAATGAAAGCAATATTCGGAGAGTAGCAAGTTGTAAACTAGAGACTTAGGAAAATAAAACAGAGCAGCTATTCATCATTTCATCTATGTGAATTCTAAATCATTCTTACCGCACATCTTTATTTGATGAAAGCAAATCTAACCTATTTTTTTATTTTTTTAAATGCAAGGTGGATGATGGATTGATGGAAAATAAATATGCAAGGAATGTGATACATGTTACCTCAAGTGGGGGGTCCTCCCCCAAGCTTGTTCTTCAACTACCTCTGTGATAAGGGTTGAACCCTTGATGACGGAAGTACGCTGCAAGGTCGGCTTGTTGTTGTTGTAGCGCCATGTTGAAGTTGGTGAATTGAGCATCCATGTGTTGTTGCCAATCCTGGGTACCTTGAACATGCTCTTGGAGTGTGCTGTAGATGTCACCCGTTCTCACTTCAAGTTCTCCCATATGTCTAGTGAGGTCTGTCATTCCTTGGCTATAGTCATGATGACTTCTAGTCGAAAAGGAACGACGTCCTCTCATGGACGTTGGGGGCAAGCTGCTAGAGCATGAAGTGGATAAGGGTGGATCCCTTTGCCATTCTTGCCAAGATGATCCCCCAGTCTCATACGTCGGAGGTTGAGTCCATCCGGGCTCATAACCCGTTGGGTTCTCTTCCTATTGGTATTCATGGACCGGAGAGATTATCGGTGGCATGCCTGTGGCTGTAGCCCTCGCACGATTCCTTGTTACCCTGCTAGAGACATTACTTCTTCTTGCTTCCTCAAGGAGAAGAAGATTAATGGTTAGCCTTGGGCATTTGTGCAAATGAAAATTCGGGTTAGGTAACCGAATTTCATTGACAAAGCCGGGATAGAAAAATATCAAGGACCCATCTTGATCATGCTTAAGGGTATGTCCTTGCACTAAATAGTCTTCATCAATTAATTCTCTTTCAGTTTCAATATATTCAAATGAAGAGTATTTAAGTGCTCCTCCCTATTAGCAATATGAGTAATCAATGAAGTGCATTCAATTGGTCCTGATTTTGAAATGTAACCTAACCATTGTGTCATTATGGCTTTGACTGGAGCAACTTTTATTTTTTTTCGTCATGGCAAACAAAATTTTTACTTCATCATCTCGCACAACCCTAACATCTCCCCTAGGGAACATAGTCATAGCCACCCATCTATGCATGAAGCGTAAGGTAGGGTTTTGGATGTGGCTATTCCTAGGAGCCCTACATGTGACCTCATTAGTTAGCTCATGCCAAAAACTTTGTTTGATAAACTTAGGCAAATTGTCTAAATCTAGCAAACACCGTTTATGGAAGCCTAGGATGCTACCTAATTCTTTCCATAGGATGTTGTATTCTTTTTGAAATAATCTAAAAGCAATACCATCAAATCCTATTCTTAGCGTGCAAAGGAATTAGATAGTGAGAAGGCATGAACCTTTCTCCTCTATGTGAGAAAAGTCATCAAATCCAATTGCATGCCAAATGGAAAGAAATTCGGAGTCCATACCTATTTTGGAGATCAAATGTGGACCGTAAGCCTTGGTGTGGCGGAACTCACGATCTTGGAGAAGCCTGCGTGCTTGATCTTCAACTTTGCTTCGTATGTCGAGGTCATTGTCATGAAGAAGTTGGAGTGGGATGCTTCTCTCTTCCATGGGAGTGTCCTCACACACACTTCTCCTCCTTGGGCTTGTACCCATGGAAGAGAGGCGTGCACTAGAACCTTCACCATGGCTTGAGATTGCAGCCTCCTTCCTCTTTCCAAACAACCTCTTCATGTCTTTTTGAGTTCAACAAGCAAGAACAAAACAAGGCGAGAAAAATCCGAAAAGAAGCAATGTTTGGAAAACAAAACTCTCAACAAATTTTCTCCTCTCGAAAGCTTGAGTGTAAAATGCAAATGCAAACAAAAGAAAATCTTTTTGGGGATGGATTTGAGCAAGAGTGTTGCAATGAAGAGCAAGAAAAACAAGGTGAGCTAGAGAGTGGCTTGGGGAGGTGTAAAATGATGTGGTGTGTGAAGAGAGGTGCTCCTCACGGCCACAATTTATTGGGTGCACCCTCCAACAGTCACTTGGGATTCAAAATATAGCCGTTGGAGGAAGGGAAGCAAATTTGGCTCTACTCCCTGTTCGGCCGACCAGGGGGTTCGGCCGACCTGACAGGTGCCCCCCCCCCCCCCCCCCCCCAGTTCCCCTTTTGGCAAGTGGCTCCCCAACGGCTATAAAGTTAGCACGTTGGTGAAATGCCACATGTGTAGCTCATAAAAAATTGTTTTTCAAATCCAATAAAAATTTTCTTTTGAAAAGAAAGAAAGAAAAATGATAGTTGAGAATATAAGATTCTCAACGTGCTAGGAAAAATAAAATATGCAATGGGAAAATCCAAATGGGGTGGAAAAAGAAAGAAAAATAAAGTGGGATAACTACCAATTTAACCTATTGGCGTAGGTCTGACCACCATCCGATGAGATGGACATTCCTCCATCTTCATTTCACATCCGGGCCCCGAGGGATGGGCTCGGATGGCTTGTCTTGCTTCTTCTACCATTCCTTCTTTGGTGGCTTGGCGGACTTGGGCCTTCGGGAAGGTCCAGATGATTCCGTCGCCTTTGGATATCGACGTGGTCGAAATGACAGATTCTCCTCATAGATTAATCTTCTCATGAATGCAATGAGTGAGTCCACCTTTGGAGGTTTGAATTCGACCTCTCTGATGTGTGTATCATTTGGCCCATACTTGATTCGAATCATGGAGCACTGTTCTGATTTTGGCCGAAAGTTAAACCTTTCCTCCTTGCCATTGATATGGAAGTGGATTTCTCCAGCTTCCACATCTATGCGAGATTTTCCAGTGCTTAGGAATGGACGCCCAAGAATGAGTGGTGTATCTTTCTCAGTGTCCATGTCTAGCACCACAAAATCCACGGGTATTAAGCAGTTCCGGATCTTCACCGGGACGTCTTCAGCAATACCCGTTGGATAACGGACTGAAGAGTCAGCCAGTTGTAGCTGCATTGGTGTTGGAGTCAGTTCTGTGAAGTTCAGCTGGTCAAACACAACCTTGGGCATCACACTAACACTTGCTCCCAGATCACAAAGTGCCTTGTCAAAATGGTGAGCCAAATTGAGCATGAAATGGTAGGACACCCAGGGTTTTTCTGCCAGTTGCTCTCTCGTACGGAAATCATGTTGACATTTTCCGTTGGGGGTTCTAGCTGGCCTGGCATCTTGCCATTCTACATCGGAGGAATAGCAGCTGCCAGCTGAGCCAACTGAGTCTCGAGCATCTTGTTGAAGCTTAGTTGATTCTAGAAGGCCGAGGATAGTCCTTCCATCTTTGCATTGATATTCTCTAGGGTCTTGTCATTAGCTGACAGCTTTTTGGATAGGGCATCATTGATCTTGAGCTGGCTAATGGCAAGTTCTCTCAAGTTGGGCTGATTGTTATTGTACCCTCCTTGAAAGAATGGGCATTGTTGACCCCACCCTTGACCTCGTAGATGATAGCCATTGTTGTTGTTGAAATTTCTGTTGTTGGCGACGTATAGGGCATCCTCACGAGTTTCTGGGCAATCATTTCCCATATGACCCGTGTTGCCACACACTTCACACGTGATATGAGAGTCTAGGGCATACGCATTGCCAGACACTTCACCACTAGCTTGTCCATCAATTTTCTTCATTAGGAGGTCCAATTTTGCAGCGATCATGTCCACCTCCTTCAAGGTGTGCATGCCTCGCTGTCGGGTATGGAGATGCTCATCGTTCCATCCCATGTTGGACACCATCTTCTCAATAAGACCTTTAGCTTTTGGCACCGTCAATGAGAAGAAGGCTCCTCCAGCAGCAGCATCCAAATGGTCACGAGCTGATGGGATCAGCTCGTTATAGAAATTTTGAATAAGGAGCCAGTCATCCATCCCATGGTGGGGACAGACTAGGATGTACTCCTGAAGCCTTTCCCATGCCTCGAGAATAGATTCCTTGAGCTCTTGCTGGAAGCTGGAAATCCTTCCACATAGGGCATTGGTTTTGCCCAACGAGAAGAATTTGGCGAGGAATGTCGTAGAACACTTCTCCCAAGTGTCTACAACACTTTGGTTCGCGTAGAACCACTGTTTTGCTCTCCCAAGGAGAGAGAACGGGAACAGTCTCAGACGGACCGCATCCGGAGAGACATCCTTGATCTTAAAAGTGTTGCAGATCTCGAGGAATTGTTGCAGGTCAGCACTTGCATCCTCGTTAGCCTTCTCACAGAATGGGTTGGCTTGCACCATAGTGATAAGGCCAGTTTTGATCTCGAAGTTCACATCTCCCGTGTTAACAGTGGGCCCAATAGGCACATTGTTAGCAGAGGGAGCTAAGAACTCACGAAGGGTCTTTTGAGCCATTGGCGTTTGGATTGTTGGTACAAAAATGCTGGCTTGCTTTGCTGCTCGAATCTTCTGAGGAGTAATAACACGGGGTCGGTCTATCAGAAGAGATTCGGGATCTTCAACAAAGTTTTTCGGCAGGCGAAAACCAGACATACACTACCCTGTTTTCACATTTAAGATAAATGCAAAAACAAAGAATGGTTATCCTACTAAAATCCTACCCAGGGTTCTATCCTAATCACTCAGTTATGTTATATATCTATTTGCCTTCCCCAGCAACGACACCAGAAATGCTTGTTGACGGCTCCTAAGATATACTAACAAATCATCCCCGGCAACGCCACCAGAAATGCTTGTTGGTATTTCTTATGCACCATTAACTAAACGTCTCCAACTCATGTGTCCGAAATGCTCGTTAATGGTTCTATTGGATCACAGAGTGAGTTCTGCAAGTGCACGAAGGTATCATTGTAGCATTTCCCCTTAAGAGTATTCCCAAGGGTGTCATTTATTTGATCCCAAAGGAAGGCAGGGAAGAGATATAACAATCATCAAGTGGAAAGGGTAGAAAGGTCTAGGTAAGAATCTAGTAAGGATGGATAAAATAATAGTGGAGGTAGTGTGACACACACAAAAGCTTTCAAGTCTAAGGGGGATAAGAGGATCCTAGAGGTTAGTTAAGGTTGAGAGTTATGGAGGTACTCCTACTATGCTCTATTGTACATATACATAGCCTAAACTAATTATTCATAAGCTAGATGAATAGTGAATACTTATGATATGTGGTTCAACACATCGGGCACGGGCTTACCCCTAGCAATACTAGGGCGACTCCCGCCAAGAGCCTGTGGCATAGCCGAACATGGAGGATTACAAAGGACAGATAGGGCTGTCACCACCTACTGCCTACCTCTTCAATCCGTGGGTCTACGAGACATCCAATGCTACTTAGCTATCCTAGCACCATACTAACATATTAAGTACTTACCTTAAGAGCCTAGGCACAATCCATCCTAAGACAATGAATTGAATCATCATTGAACCAATGTTGATACACAACATAATTATCCATACTAACCTAGTTATGTTATAATTAACTAGACTATAGTGGGGGTCTATAGGTTCTATGATAATGAGATATGTTCATGATGAAATAGTCATAGAAGCTATACCTTCCACATACATGGACTCCACAATCAAACAAGAAACACTTTGCCCAAGTATATGTATAAGTAGAGACTAAAGACACTATCTTTATTATGCATAAAGTCACAATTACAAGAAAGAATACATGAGCCATACCTTTCCCAATGTAGGATTGGGAAGAGAGAGACTCCTTACTCCTTTCCCAATTTGGACTTGGGACTAGAGACTCTCCTCTCTACAACCTAACTCCTCTAAGACTATGGATGATAGTGTATACAATAGAGATGAAGCTCAAGTAGTGTGTGTTGAAGTGAGGGGTAGGGGGTCCTATTTATACTAGTGTTGAGGTCGGTTCCCGCCACCAAAAGCGCGCGAATCAGTCACCATTGACTCCAGGGAGCTGGGAAGAGCCAACACGTGGAGGCTGACCGAGTTTGGTACAAAGACCAGGTCGGCCGACCCCCTGGTTCGGTCGACCTGGTCATTGCACCGTTTCTTGTGTGCTTTCTCCAGGTGGCTGCCAGGTGGGTCTCATTGATGTATATGGGTGATACACCGTTGGATCTCCTCGGATACTTCTATTTGTGGGCCATTTGATCCATGGGATGCCACGTGTCGTCGCTTGATTGGCTGGGATGATATTTTATAGGATTGGTCCCTCTACATTTCCTCATTTCCTGCATAAAATGCTGCATACACATATTTCTCCAAGTCCAAGTGGAATTGGGTTAGGTAGAAAGGTGATGTGTGCAAGAAATGACAAATCCTTCATATAATTGAGTTAAATTGATGGATGAAATTGGTATATAACAGCCTTCAATAGCTTTCAAGACCCCAAAAAGGTCTTCAAAGCTGTTTACACCTTCGTTGACGACAACTCCGACGTCTCCGACAACGAGCGTGGGAAGACCATGAACATCATTTTGGTGTTTCGTGTGACATCACTTCCCGCCGTGTCCTCAAGACAATGCGGCGGGATATGGCCTCTGTAGCTCCCACCGCTAGGGCAGAGCCTCATCGGAAGTGGATGGATACTGCCATCACGTTCGATGCTTCGAACTGACCTCGGAACATGATCAGAGCTAGCCAACTTCCATTGATGGTATCTCCGACCATCAATAACATCCAGCTCCACCATGTGATGGTGGACGGAGGTTCGGGGCTGAACCTCATAAGCTTCGAGGCCTTCGTCAAGCTTCAGCTCTGACCTTTGGATCTTCGTCCCTCCCGACCTTTCTCAGGAGTAGGTCCGGGGGCCATAACCCCACTCGGTGCCATTACTCTACCGGTGACCTTTGGAACTCGGAGAGTTACAGGACCGAGAAGTTGGTCTTCGACGTGGCACTGATCAACTTGCCATTCAACGCCATCTTGGGCAGCCAGCTTTATACAAATTCATGGCTGCTGCTCATTATGGCTACTTGGTGTTGAATATGTGTAAGACCTATGTGTGCTGAATACATTGGCTTGTAGTGAATACACTTGCTTTGACGATAAAAGTTTTGAATATCACCAAAACACCTTTTTTTATTAAGGTCCTGCTAGTTTTTTAAGCTCCGACGGGAGCTTGGTTATACTAGTTTTAGTAAGTTCAGGCGCTTGGTTCTACTAGCTTTTGTTAGCTCCGGCTCAAGATTCGGGTTGTTCTGGCAAGGTCCGGAACTCGACCGCAATGCTTCTGTTTTTTATTTGCAATGTTTCGTACTTGCTTTACATCTCTGGAAAGATTGCTTAGTATTCATTTGCTAAGTCTTTGGTGCGTTTTTGGTTGGCATGGATGATATCATGTTACTGTGGTTTTGCAACATGCTTATGTGAGGTTCTCACGTAAGGTGTTGTGTTCGGAACTAACTTGAGTCAAGTCGAGGATTTGGGCTCGTATGGATTGGTTGTTTATTCATGTGCAGGTGTTGCTTGAGTTCAAGACATGGCTAGTGACGGGATCCATTGAACTAGTCTTAGGGAGAAGATGAGGTTCAACAACCAAGTTCGGGAGGAACTGTGGTTGAGCTTATCAGGAGGTTGCGCAACATGATTGAATCAAGAAAAATACATGTGAAGGTATCGTGGATGTCATTGGAAGATGTTTGCACATGTGCAAGGAGTGCATGGATGTGGCTACATGGTTCCGAGACGTGATGAAGAGATGTGGCGTAAAGAGTTGGTCGGAAAGGTCCAACCGACTAGGTTATGGACTTAGGTTGCGGCTGAGTCGGGTTTGACTCAAATATGGAAAGATTTGAGTTGGTTATGATAGGATTTCGTGTGGGTCACGAATTTGAGTTGTTTAGGAATGCGGGATACGTTCCTAAGGTGTTTGGAAGTCTTAAGATTGCTTCTATCTGCGTATAGAAGAATCCTAAGTAGTTATGGAAAGTTACGATTCGTGAACAGAGTGGGATTAGGTTCCTGATCTGAGTTGAGTTGGCTTTCGAACTGGTTATATAAGCAAGGGAGCCCATAGATCATGGTGCACGACTTTGGGGCTGTTCCTCTTGTGTTCTATTGAATAAAATTCGTAGTTTGAAGGAACTTTTATGGCTTGTTCGTCCGACTTGTTCCAGACAAGTTTTACTCGTCGAGTTTCTGGACAGCACTACCTTTCGCAGGTGGTTTTATCATAACTCGATTTTTACAGATCCAATTGATGTATTTCTTTTTGGGTTGTCTTCAAAACTTGATTATCTATTATCTGTCAAAATTTCACGGTCATTGGATTTGTGGTCTATGATCTACACGAGTTTCTTTGCAGCATTCCATAACTGTTTTTTCTCGGGTAGGGCAGATTGACCTTTGTTTGATCTTTCGATCATAACTTGAGTTTTTCTCAACGGATTTGAGTAATTTCTGTTGTTTTGTCTTCGTGACTTGATTTTCTCTGATATCTATCACTTTTGTCACAGTGAAACACGTTTAGATTAGTCTTACACATGGTTTCTTTAACATATCGTTTTTCTGCCGAAGGGGTTGGGGTTTAATTGTTTCCGCTGCATAAGATTTTTAAATCTACCATTCACCCCCCTCTGGTAGATTTTTATGTGCTCTTCGATCCTACAATTGGTATCAGAGCCACGGTTCTCTAATCTTTGTGATTTGCACGTGTTTTTGACTAATCATGGAGAAGTACTCCGCCAAACCTTGTGTGTTTGTTGGTATTGATTTTCAGGTTTGGAAGGCACGCGTGGAGGCTTTCATCCTAGCACAAGGCTTTGCAATATGGGAGAAGCTATACAAGCCTTACGAAGTGCCATCAAACGATCAAGTTACAGCTACAAATCTGAGAGATGTCGACAACAACAACAAGGCTCGGAACTTGATCATACAAGGATTAACACAAAGCGACTTCAATCGTGTTGCACACCTCCGATCTGCATACAATGTGTGGAAAGCACGTTGTGACTACCACGAAGGATCCAACACGATCATGGAGGTAAGACAAGACATGTTCAACAGAGAATACATGCGCTTCGAGATGCATCCCGGTGAGTCCATTGACGACCTCTTTGCTCACTTTAATAAAATTCTTAGCAACTTGCGAAGCGTGAATGTTAATTTTTCAGATGCTAAAAATGCTAGGCAATTGTTAAGTGCATTAGACATGTCAATTTGGGAGATGAAAGTTACATCCATTCGTGAATCTACTGTCATGAGTTCACTTACTCTAGATGTGCTATATTCCAAGTTAAAAACTCATGAAATTGATATAATCTCACGTAAGAACCCCAACAAGTCTATTGCTTTTGTTTCTCAACGTGACATGCCTAGCTCCGGTCAAACTTCATCTTGTGGTACACTTGCTTTGTTGTCCTCTCTAACCATTGAAAAGATTGAGGAGTTTCCAGAGGAGGAGCTAGCACTTCTCTCTATGAAGTTCTCAAAAGCATTGCAAAATGTGAGAACTAGAAGGAGAGGAAGCTCCGGACCTCAATGATGCTTTGAATATGGTAAGACATGACATTTTCGTTCAGATTGTCCTAACCTTTCAGGTCCTACCTCCTGGGAAGAAAAACAATCAAGGACAAGGCACTCCTCAACAAACGATAAGAAGAAGAAGAAGGGTTTTACAGGATGTCAATTAGTGAGCAGTTTTATCTCAGCACTCCAGGAACTTGGCTCAAGCGACGTGGACATTGCAAGTGATGAAGATGAAGATGATTTGGCAAACTTGTGCTTCATGGCAGGCAAGTCAACATCAAGTATGGAGGAGGCAGAACACAACAGCGACAATGAAGAGGTATGTCCTACTTGCGAAGAAATGTGTGATGCTATTTCTCGTGCCACTGTTATTGTTAAGAAAAAGGACAAAAAGCTGAGGGACAATGCTGTTAAAATTGAGTCACTAGAATCTGAAATTAATCGTTTGAAATCCTTGATTCCTAGTGATGATTCTTGTTCCTCATGTGACTTAATATATGAACAATTGTCCTCATTAAGAAGTTCGCACACCTCCACACTTGATAAACTTGAGTTAGAAGTTGAAAAGAACAAAGAGCTTGCTGCACTTAATGATAAAAACTTGAAGGATGCTAGCTGTTCTACAATTGATTTGCATTGTTCTACTTGTGATGATCTTGATAAGAAACTATAGGATGCTATGAATGAAATTTCTATATTGAACAATGCTTTACGTTCTCATGAAGTTAAATTTTGTTCCAATTGCAAACTAAAAGGAAAAACTTCATGTGAAAATTGCCTTGATCTATCCAATAAACTTGATGACATGCATAGGACATTAGATCGGTTTTGTAATGGGAATAAGAACCTAAACTTGCTACTGAATTCTTCAAAGTCTTGCAATGATAAAAATGGTTTAGGTTTTGATTCTCATTCTTGTGCTAAGGCATATCCACCTAAAATTGTAAAGTCATTAGGAAGTGGTTTGATTCAAACAGTTCCTAAAAAAAAGAAGTGGTTTTCAAATCTGCAGGAGTATTGTCTCATTCAGTTTTAAATAAAAATGTTGTTTGCTCATCTAGACATGAACACAAAGTTAAATTTCATTGTACCTACTGTGGTAGAGATGGTCATGTCATAGATTTTTGTTATAGACTAGCTAAACAACAGAAAAGGGAAAGAATGGTTCCTAGATCTCATAACTTTCATGCAAAATTTGCTGCACATATTGAATCGAATGTACAACCTGCTGTTTTGAGTCAAAAACATTCAAAGTTTACCTCCGGACCTTCTGTTCTTGCCTCCGGAGGTACTGATTTTTGTGCTACACAAGTAACACCTTATAGGTCAGTAGTTAAGAATAAAAAATCTCAAACTTTGACTCATAAACTTGCTATTTTGTCTCAGCTTTCGCGTGTTTTTCCTGCAGCACGTCGCGTGACTCAATACTGGATTCCTAAAAGGTTTTTGACTAACCCCAATATTGAGTCATTGACGTATTGTGCTTCTATGTAGGTTACACGTTTGAGGAAGGAGAACATTTGGATTGTGGATTCAGGTTGCTCACGCCACATGACCAGTAATAAAGATTGGTTCTCTTCCCTCTCTTTTGTGTCACGTGTAGAGAATGTTACTTTTGCCGATAATTCTTCAACTCCTATAATTGCTAAGGGTCCAGTTAGAGTAAATGATCACTACACTTTGAAGGATGTGGCACTTGTCAAAAATTTGAAATACAACTTGCTTTCTGTTTCACAATTGCTAGATGAAAATCTGGAAATTATTTTCAATAAAAACTGCTGCAAAGTTGTAAGTTCAAATAGTGAGCTTATTTTTAACATGTCTCAGTTTGGAAGAGTTTTTAAAGCTGATTTTGACATGTCTTCCTCTAAGCATAGGTGTCTAGTTGCTAATGATTCAAAGGACCTATATTTTTTGCAACGTAGACTTGGTCACGTAGGCTTTGATCACCTAACGCGTGTTAGTGCTCTTGATCGCATACGTGGGCTGCCTAAGCTTAAAGGGGACAAAGAAATTGTGTGCTCTTCTTGTAGACATGCTAAGATGGTTGCAGGTTCACATACTCCTCTTACAATGATCATGATAACTGAACCATGTCAACTTTTGCATCTTGACACCGTAGGACCTTCACGTGTTCAATCCTTCGGAGGTAAATGGTATGTACTTGTGATTGTTGATGATTATTCTAGATACTCTTGAGTTTACTTTATGGCGTCTAAGAATGAAGTTTTTAGTCACTTTAGAACTTTATTTCTTAGATTATCAAATGATTACCCAGGATCTTTAAAACCAATTAGAAGTGATAATGGAACTGAATTTAAAAATCAATCTTTTGATCACTTTTGTGCTGAAAATAGAATAGACCATCAATTTTCTTCACCATATGTTCCTCAACAAAACGGTGTTGTAGAAAGAAAGAACAGAACCTTAGTTGAGATGGCTAGGACTATGCTTGATGAATATCAAACTCCTAGGAAATTTTGGGCTGATGCGTTAGCAACCGCTTGTTATGTCTCAAATCGTGTTTTCTTGCGTGCTAAGCTAGGTAAAACACCATATGAGCTCTGGTTTGGATATAGGCCTAGTGTTACACACTTTAGGGTCTTTGGTTGCAAATGCTTTGTTAAGAAACATGGTAATCTTGATAAATTTGAACCTAGATCCATTGATGGCATGTTTCTTGGTTATCCATCTCATACTAGAGGCTACCGTGTGCTTTTACTTGACACTAACAAAATTGTGGAGACTTGTGAAGTGTCTTTTGATGAAGCTAGCCCAGGTACTAGCTCAAACATTGCAGGTCCAGATCCATATCCGCAGGGGGGGTAATTTTCGTTGAAGATGAGGAAGAATTGGAGCTGCTGCCCAAAAATTCAGCAGCTAAAGACTTTGGTTCAGCTCCGGATGTTAATTCTCAATCAGCACCGACAACCATCAATGTTGATTCGAATCATCCTCAAGTCACAAGCTCATCAATTTGTGATGAACATGAAGAAGAAGCTTTTGAGACATCTGCTCCCCTACGGTTTTACAAAGATCATCCCCCACAACAGATTATTGGAAGCTTGCACGAACAAGTCACACGGTCCAGGTTTTGCGATCCAAACTCTTATGCTCATTCTGCTTTTGTTGCTTCTTTTGAAACCAAAGATATATCACACGCACTCACTAATGAATCTTGGACTATTGCCATGAAAGAAGAGTTAGAAAAATTTGAAAGAACTAATGTTTGGAATCTTGTACCTCCACCTCAATGTCACACTTTAATTGGAACTAAATGGGTATTTAAAAATAAACAAAGTGAGGATGGGGTTGTGGTTAGGAATAAGGCTAGGTTGGTTGCTCAAGGTTTCACTCAAGTTGAAGGTCTAGATTTTGATAAAACTTTTGCTCCCGTTGCTAGATTAGAAGCCATAAGAATTTTGTTAGCTTTTGCAGCATCTAAAGGTTTTAAGCTATATCAAATGGATGTTAAAAGTGCTTTTCTTAATGGCTACATAAATGAGGAGGTTTATGTGAAATAACAACCGGGTTTTGAAAATCCAGATTTTCCTAATCATGTTTACAAACTGTCCAAAGTCTTGTACGGTCTCAAACAAGTACCTAGAGCATGGTATGATAGGTTAAAAACATTCTTACTTGAAAAAGGAAACATTATGCTTCACCATGTAGATACCGAACAATAATTGGCTGACATTTTCACAAAACCTTTGGATTTCACTCATTTTTGTTACATTCGTAGTGAAATAGGGGTTATGCATCCTCATGGCTTAAATTGAGGGGGAGTTTTGAAACTTGAGAAGTCTATGTGTGAATCTGAAATTAAAATAATATGAGTATAGTATTTCATACATATATTACTTTGTGATTCCTTTTACATGATGAAAGTTCTTACTACATTACTCGTGTTGTACATATTGTAGTTTTTGCCATGTCTAGTAATTGGAATAATTACTTACACTAAAACTGGTCATGGTCAAACTTTCTTGCTGTTTTGAACTTGTTACATGTTCACAAGTGCTTTTAATCATTAAGAATTAATCAAGTAATCAACTCACATGTTGAGTTTTTATGAACAAATATAAGTTGAGAAAAGATCAAGAGAATATGCATGCATCACACTTCTTCTTTTGAGATGGCTTATCATTGCACTTAGATATGAACTTGGAAGAAGTTGTGTATGACTAAAACATGTCCTTAAGCTTCTGATTGTCAAATGACATAGGCTTGGCTTGGTTGGTTAGAATAAGGCAGATGCGCATATAATCTCTTGCAAATATCATATGATCTAAATTTATGCTTTGAAAAATAAAAAAATGCAGCAACTAGTGTCATGCTTTCAGGTTTTGAAATAGTTAAGTTTGTGAGATCATGACTTGCTTAAATTGAAAATTACATTTGATCTCTAGCATGGCTTACACTACTTTATGTATATCATTGATGTGATAATGTAAGGTACCTGATAGTATGACTTGGATGAGCATTGTTTATATGTATATGTTATAATATGCTCATAACAACTAAAGTTGGAGAGATAATTTGTTTATATGCTCATGACTTGCTGAATACATTGTCAAAGGGGGAGAGATAAGCATGAAGAGAAAGAGAATATGTGCATAAGGGAGATAATAAAGGGGGGGGAGATAATATGGGATATAATATGGGATAATTTTTATATTTTTTGGATTTTCTTCTCATTTTACTTTTGATTTACAAAGGGGGAGAAATTGCCTTCAAAACTTTTATGTGAATAAGCCAATGTTTGGTTTTTTAATGGTGTTGCCAATGCATTCATCAAGGAGGAGATTGTAAGACCTATGTGTGCTGAATACATTGGCTTGTAGTGAATACACTTGCTTTGACGATAAAAGTTTTGAATATCACCAAAACACCTTTTTTTTATTAAGGTCCTGCTAGTTTTGTAAGCTCCGGCGGGAGCTTGGTTATACTAGTTTTGGTAAGTTCAGGCGCTTGGTTCTACTAGCTTTTGTTAGCTCCGGCTCAAGATTCGGGTTGTTCTGGCAAGGTCCGAAACTTGACCGCTATGCTTCTGTTTTTTATTTGCAATGTTTCATACTTGTTTTACATCTCTAGAAAGATTGCTTAGTATTCATTTGCTAAGTCTTTGGTGCGTTTTTGGTTGACATGGATGATATCATGTTACTGTGGTTTTGCAACATGCTTATGTGAGGTTCTCACGTAAGGTGTTGTGTTCGGAACTAACTTGAGTCAAGTCGAGGACTTGGGCTCGTATGGTTTGGTTGTTTATTCATGTGTAGATGTTGCTTGATTTCAAGACATGGTTGGTGACAAGATCCATTGAACTAGTCTTAGGGAGAAGATGAAGTTCAAGAACCAAGTTCGGGAGGAATTGTGGTTGAGCTGATCAGGAGGTGGCGCAACATGATTGAATCAAGAACAATGCATGTGAAGGTATCGTGGACGTCATTGGAAGATGTTTGAACATGTGCAAGGAGTGCATGGATGTGTCTACATGGTTCTAAGAAGTGATGAAGAGATTTGGACGTAAAGAGTTGGTCGGAAAGGTCCAACCGACTAGGTTATGGACTCAGGCTGCGGCTGAGTCGGGTTTGACTCAAATATGGAAATATTTGAGTTGGTTATGATAGGATTTCGTGTGGGTCACGAATTTGAGTTGTTTAGGAATGTGGGATACGTTCCTAAGGTGTTTGGAAGTCTTAAGATTGCTTCTATCTGCGTATAGAAGAATCCTAAGCAGTTATGGAAAGTTACGATTCGTGAACAGAGTAGGATTAGGTTCCTGATCTGAGTTGAGTTGGCTTTCGAGCTGGTTATATAAGCAAGGGAGCCCAGAGCTCATGGTGCACGACTTTGGGGCTGTTCCTCTTGTGTTCTATTGAATAAAATTTGTAGTTTGAAGGAACTTTTGTGCCTTGTTCGTCCGACTTGTTCCAGACAAGTTTTACTCATCGAGTTTCTGGACAGCACTACCTTTCATCAGTGGTTTTATCATAACTCGAGTTTTACAGATCCAATTGACGTGATTCTTTTTGGGATGTCTTCACAACTTGATTATCTATTATCTGTCAAAATTTCACGGTCATTGGATTTGTGTTCTATGATCTATAGGAGTTTCTTTGCAGCGTTCTAGAACTATTTTTTTCTCGGGTAGGGCAGATTGACCTTTGTTTGATCTTTCGATCATAACTTCAGTTTTTCTTGGAGGATTTGAGTAATTCCTGTTGTGTTGTCTTCGTGACTTGATTTTCTCTGATATCTATCACTTTTGTCACGGTGAAACACGTTTAGATTAGTCTTACACACGGTTTCTTTAGCAGATCGTTTTTCTGCCGAAGGGGTTGGGGTTTAATTGTTTCCGCTGCGTAAGATTTTTAAATATACCATTCACCCCCCTCTGGTAGCTTTTCACATGCTCTTCGATCCTACAAGATGCCAACTCCCTCAGGTGTTCTCTGTATCCACGGAGACCGCACCGTCGGAGTTACTGCTCTGGTAGAACTCCATGCGCTTGCGACAGCAAAGGAGGAAGAATCCGAAAGGAGCAAGCTTCGAAGCCCCCGAGCCTTCGTCATCGAGGCTCAACTTCCTCACCTCGTGTGCAACCAAGCGGCAACACCGACATTTCTGTCAAAGTCGTCCAAATTGGTTCCGACGCTGCTCAAACCACCCGTATATCGGGAGGTCTGAACGACAAATAGGAACTCGCGCTCATCACTTTCCTCCGGACTAATGTCGACGTGTTTGCCTTGCAACCGTCACAAATGCCTGGGATCTGTAGGAGGTGATTGAGCACAATCTGAAGATTTATCTTGATGCTCGGCCTGTACATCAGAAGCCTCGGAAGCAATCAGTAGAGCGACAGAACTTCATACGTCAAGAAGTGAAGAAGTTGCTCAAAGCTGGATTCATCCGGGAAGTCTTCCACCCAAAATGGCTGGCAAACCCAGTCATTGTACCCAAGGCCGGCGGGAAGCTTCAGATGTGTATCGACTACACAACACTGAATAAGGCATGTCCAAAGGATCCATTTCCACTACCTAGAATAGATCATATAGTGGATTCCACCTCCGGGTGTGAATTATTGTGTTTCCTAGACGCATATTCTGGGTATCATCAAATCAGAATGTCTAGGGAAGATGAAGAGCATACTGCCTTCATCACAGTAGATGGATTATACTGTTACACTGCGATGCCATTCGGTCTCAAAAATGTTGCTTCAACGTTTGTGCGATCTATGTATAAAACTTTTGGAGAGCTCATTAGAGATGTAGTAGAAGTGTACATTGATGACATCGTCGTCAAGATCAAGAATAAGGAGTCATTTCTTGACACCTCGCAAGCTGTCTTTGACAAGTTGCGAATCACACATACAAAGCTGAACCCAGACAAGTGTGTCTTTGGGGTTAGATCCAGAAAGCTTATTGGATTCTTGGTGAACCACCAAGGAATAGAGGCGAAACCGACGAAGACTAAAGCTATTGAAGACGTGCGGCCACCAGCTCGCATCAAGGATGTCCAGAAGCTGACTGGATGTCTAGCTGCCCTCAGCCGGTTCATCTCAAGACTGGCGGAACGGGCGCTATCCTTGTTCAAATTATTGAGGAAGTTTGGACCATTCTAATGGTCTGAAGAAGCAGAAAAGGCATTCCAAGAGCTGAAGCAGCTCCTCACCACTCTACCAACTTTGGTAGCTCCAAATCCTGGTGAGCCACTTCTGCTTTACATTTCAGCAACTGAAGAAGTTGTCAGCATGGTCTTTGTTGCGGAAAGACCAGAACCATCTCCAGTTCAGGAATCCAGACCCCTCCGGGAAGGTCCAGAACTACCTGATGGCGAGTCTGGGTCCCAGCCCCCAGACCCAGATCCTCGAGGTGAGACGCCAGAGGATCAACCTCCTTCAAATAAAGGAGTTACTGTTGCTGAACAAGAAGATTCGGATCCTTCTGGGAGGATCCGGGTCACTTCAGAAGAAGCTCCTGGTTCCTTTAGCAGGAACCGGGAAGTCCCCGAAAAAGGTCCAGATCCCTTCGGGAGGGTCCGGGTTCATGAGGAGGAAGCTCCGGGCCCCTCCGAGAGGGTCCGGACAGTCCAGCGCCCAATATACTTCATCAGTGAGCAGAAGTCGGAACCTAAGGTTCCGGTCTTCACTGAGCCTCACTTTACTCTCTACTTTGACGGCTCCATGCAGAAGCAGGGGGCTAGAGCTGGAATCCTTCTCCTTGCTCCGACCAGGGAGAAGGTCAAATACATGGTTCACCTTGACTTCAAGGCGACCAACAACATGGCGGAGTATGAAGCACTAATCTATGGGCTCAAGGTGGCACTATCATATGGTGTCAAGCAGCTGTTGGTAAAGGGTGATTTGCAGTTCATTATAAAACAAGTCAAAGGTGAATGCTACTGCAACAACCCCCAACTAGTTGCATATCTTCTTGAAGTCCAGAAGCTTCAGAAGGATTTCGAAGTCCTGGATCTTTGCCATGTCCAGCTTCTCAACAACGCTAAAGCTGACGAACTCTCGACAAAAGCTTCAACCGGAGATCCGGCTCCCGACGGAACCTTCATCCGGAGATTGTCAAGACCAACAGCTCAGCCTGCCGAACTGAGCGAAGGGGGCCAAACCAGCACCTCGAAGCTGGTGGTCCCGATGGCCCTATTACCATGGCGTCCATCAAGGGTCGTAGGTGCTGCAGGAAGCTTCGAGCAACCCAACACGCAAGACTCAGAAGCTCAAGTTAACTCCGATGCATGGATCTCGGAGATCCGGAGCTACTTGAAAGACAACATACTTCCTGAAGACAATGTATCTGCTGACCGGATAGTCAGATTGGCTAAAAGATACACACTGGTAGAAGGGGATCTCTACCGGCGTGGTGCCAACGGCGTCCTAATGCGGTGCATTATAAAGGAAGAAGGCCGCGAGCTCCTCGCGGAAATCCATGGAGGCGAGTGTTGGAACCACGCGTCTTCCCGCACGTTGGTCGGTAAAGCGTTCCGGCATGGTTTTTACTGGCCTACAACACTCCAGGTTGCAACCGAGCTAGTGAAGAAATGTGAAGCATGCCAGTTCCATGCGAAGCAAATTCACACACCAGCTCAACCATTACAAATGATACCTCCGACATGGCCATTCGTTGTGTGGGGTATGGATATTTTGGGACCTTTCCCAAAAGCTGTCGGAGGTTACAAGTACCTGTATGTCACCATCGACAAGTTCACCAAGTGGCCGGAAGCAACTCCAGTTGTCACAATAAACAAGCAATCAGCTATCAATTTCTTGCAGTCCATAGTATGCAGATTTGGAGTCCCAAACAAGATCATAACTGACAACGGGACCCAATTCATAAGTTCTGCATTCCAAGGATATTGCAAAGACCTCGGCATTCAAGTCAGCTACACTTCCGTGGCTCACCCAACAAGCAATGGCCAAGCTGAGAGAGCAAATGCAGAAATCCTAAAGGGACTCAAGACGCGCACATATGAACGTTTGAGAAAACATGGAGCCAACTGGATCGAGGAGCTTCCGCCCACCTTGTGGGCAAACAGGACAACTCCAAACTGGTCAACCGGAGAGACACCTTTCTTCCTGGTGTACGGAGCTGAAGTAGTCCTTCCTCCAGAAATCACCTTGGGGTCGCTCCAGGTCCAGACCTTCAATGCAGCCACGCAGGACCAGCTCCGGCGTGAAGACCTTGACCTCGTCCAAGAGGGAAGGTGCCGTGCAGCTGTTCGAAATGCACGATACCGCCAAACGCTCCGGCATCACCACCAAAGGCATTGCATAGCCGACAGCTCGAGGAAGGCGATCTGGTGCTACAGAGAATACAAACTCGAGAAGGGTTAAACAAACTTTCCCCCAGCTGGGAAGGACCCTTTCGAGTGATCAAAGTATCCCGTCCTGGATGCGTTCACTTGGCAACCGAGGATGGGACACCGCTCCCTAATCCTTGGAACATTGAGCACCTCTGTAAGTTTTACGCTTAATATCACGGAGGTGAGTCTGTAATTACATATGATGTATGTTATAGTGTCATTGTACAGAGTCGGGTAGCTCCTCCGGGAGGACAGCCGGACCTTTCCAGGAAGGTCCGCAAAGTCCAAGAAACACTTGACACAGTCTCAGAACTAAAAGTGTAGCTAGCTACCCTGGTTCAAACAAGAAATGTAACACACTTAGCTTGGTTCCGTACCCTAAGAGTGTACTTGTCTCCCCTGTACCCCGGACCTATAATGAAATACATCGATATGTGAAAATAGACTCCACGTGCATTTATTTTGTACAGGCTCATTCTTTTTTATTTTTCTCTTTCTTGTCTATAAAAAAGTTGTGCAATTCTTAAGAAACTTTAGCTCAAACAATTAATATATAATTCAAGTTGCATTGTTATTTCTTTCGGGTCTTAACATCGTTGAACGGCCTACTCGCCTGAACGCCAAGCCAATCTAGGTCCGGAGTGTGCTATCGACTTAGCCTGGGCCTGCACCATAAGTATGCCACTCTACCTACACCCCGACAGGCCTAAGTAAGATGAGTCCAGAAAACGATTGGACCTAGGGAAAATAAACAAACGCGCTTGATTGTATGTAGAATTGCTGTCGATCTAAAATTTCATATGGGAATAGTAAGTCGCAAATGAGTTATAGATAAGAAATGGATTTTACTATTTTTCTTGACTTCAGTGTGCAGGAAAAATGAAAATCCCATGATGATGGTAGACAATGCCAGAGCTATCAAAGCTTCGACATCCCCCAAGGGAGCCCGCCATCGATGTTTTAGACATTGATAGTGGACGTCGCCGGAGCTACTAAGCTCCGACAACCCTAGGGGGCCCCTGCTGTCGATGCAACAAAACTTTGGACCTATACTCCACAAGTTTGAAGCACTCAAGTCTTCAACAAAATGCTACATCTTTTTGGTACATGTTCACAATCAAATTGTGTACATCTACCAGGGGGCCAAGTAAGACAAAGGTTGAAGACAAAAAATGAAATTCATAAAAATTTTTGGATTTTATTCATCTGAAGACAAGAGATTACAAAATTGGAGAAAAGAAGAGAAGATACAAGTGGGAGCTAAAAGGATAAAGTCCTAAGTTCTATGGAAGAACGAGGCGACCTTCTGGGCAACCTCTGACACGCTGGTCTTGGCGGCGTCTCCCTCTCCATCGATGGGACCTTCAAGCACCGGGTTCAGTGGGAGGATCCTGGCTTGTGTAGCACGTCAGCATGTATTCTGCGACGTTCTGTGCAAGGGATTTTCCTTCAGTTTCCAACTGATCCACGATGACATCGCCCATTGTGTCGAGTTTGTTGCCAACCGAGCTCAGCACCCCCAACGCATGGTCCAGCTCCGGCTCCGGATTGCCCGGACGCACGGGGCTAAAGCCCAGCGGTGCCAGTGTGTCATTAGATTTGCCCACGAAGTACCATAATTGTTGAGACTCCGTAGCTCTTAAGCCTCGAACCTCCTCCAAGGACCTCTTGGCTTCCGCAAGCTCTGAACCCTCTCGGGCAAGGCGCTCGACCTCCTTGGCGTGCTGCTGAATCCTCTCAGCAACTTGCTTTTCAAGGTCACCAAGCTCCTTCTCCCGGACGTCGATCCGGTTCCGGCGGTCAACCAGGTCTTTCTCCTGGCCTCGCACCTTCTTCTCCCTGGCAGCGACTTTGGCCTCCCTTTTGGTAAGGTCCTGCCCCCACTGCCAGGCCTTCTCCTCCTTGCTCTTGCAGAGCTCCTCCAACTTTTTGGTGCGCTCTGCAAGGCTCTTGTCACCCAGAGCCATCCTTTGGGTGAGCTCCTCCTCCCTCTTCACGAGGTCATCCCTTAGCTCCAGGAGTTTTTGCTCTTCCTCTTTAAGCTTTTTCTCTCGCTCGTCAAGACCCTCCTGGCAATTGACGAGGCTTTCATGGATGGTATTGAGCTTCTCCTGGTGATCATTCGACGCTTCATTAGCAGCCAGGGTTTGTTCATATATAGCCCGAGACTGGTTGTCGAGGGATCGCACCATGCTTTCCCTCTCATCCAGCAACTGGCCCCAGTACTCCATCTGGTCCTTCTCCCTCTTAACCCACTCCTTGTCGTCGCCCAGCCTTGTTTGCGCCAGCTTGGTCTCGAATTGGAGTCGGTTGCGCCACCTCCTAAGAGTTTGGCGCTCCTCCTTGAGGGCCTTGCTGTCATGATAAAATGCAAGATGGACCTGACGAAGACTGGAGCAGGCATTGTCGATGGATAACGACAGGGGGATTGGCTCTGGACCTGCCGGGGTCCTCTCCACTGACTCTAGTAGGTCCTCCAAAAAAAATTGGGTCCCACTCTACAAGAGCAGTTCCCTGAGCTTCCGCGGCACTAGGGCCGCCCTCCGGGAGTGCCTTGGTCATCGCCGAGGTAGTTCCCGCCACAGGAGTTTCTACCTCTAGAGCCAGCTCCGAAGGTCCCGCCGCCAGGTCACCATCAACTGGCCCCTCAGGCAAGGGACCAGCTGCTTCGTCTTGGCACCCTGGCTCAGGAACGGGTACCTCCAGAACTACCACCTCCGGGGCAGGTAGTAAAGACCCAGCCGGTGTTGAGGCCATCTCCGGCCCCAACGTTGGTGCTTCCTCCACTGCCGGTTCGGGCACTGGCGCTTTGACCTCCATGGCGCCTGCCGGTTGAGACACTGGCGCTTCGACCTCCACCGGTTTGGGTGCCGGCACCCCCATGTCAACCGGCCCAGGCACCAAAACTTCATCAACTGCCGACTCTGCCGCCGGGGCTTCAGTAGCATCCGGCTCGAAGGCTGGAATTGCAGCTACCTCCGGCTCTGAGGCCGGAGTGTCTGTCATCACAACATCCAAAATCGGAGCTTCAACCTCTGGAGCTGGTGCCGCTAGTACATCTTCATTCCAGTGCTCCGGCGCAACCACGGGAGCTTCGGGAGATGAGTCGAGAACCACGATAGCTGGCGCGGGAGCTGCCGTGACCTCAGCCACCACCTGAGGCGGTGCTGGAATTGGAGCCGGAGCCTCTGCCTACACATCATCAGCTGCTGTCACAAGAACCAGAGCTTTAGCCCCTTTTTTGGATACCCTGTGGATGAAGGACAAAGAAACTCAAAATATGATTACAACAAAAATAACAAACTGAGGTAAAGGAGCAAATTTACCTTGGAAAGCTTCCGCTCCAGCTAGCGCGAACCTCTTCGCCGGACGCTCAGAGCCCGACCCAGTTGCAATTAGTGTAGCAACTCCGGAAGGCTCTTCAGAGCTTGCTGCCGCCGTCAGCGACGTCTTGGTTCGGACCTCCCTCGACTGAGAAGGACCCTCAGACCTAGATCCCTTAGCTGGCCCTAGTGCCGGAGTCACCTGGTCGGAGTTGGCGTTCCAGAGAGACGTCGATGCTGGAGTTGGTGTCGCCGTTGAAGACCTCCCCCACCGGGGACAAGGAGCTATTGTGGAAGGAGGAGGTATGACGGGCCTCACGTCAGAGTGCTTCAACTTCCTCTTTCGGCTGAAGGGCTCAACCAACTCTTTGCCCTTGCCTATGACTTCAGCTCTTTGTCTCGGGGCGGAAGCAGGGCCACCCTTGGAAGCTCCGGGGATCACCAATCTAGTGGTCGGATGCCTCTCTACCTCACCGAGGTCGTCAAGCACCGGCATGCTCCTCCGAAGCTCCTTGTTGAACTCCGCATCCATGTTCAGAGGGAGGAAAGCCGCCGGCTGAGTTAAGTTGTTGCCCTCGATGTCAATGCCATGCTGGAACTTCTTGAGATGAAGCTCCAATGCAGCACCATCTAAATTGGACTTCAGACCGGTTTCAATCCGGTCATCATCCATCATGCTGATGAGGTCCCAGGCGAGTTTCTCCCTCTTCTTCAGCAGAGCCCACCTGTTGACCAGGAAGTTGCAGAAGACCATCTCGGAGGTCACTCCTCCTTCCACACATTCGCGGATCCTGGTTAAGGCAGGGTTGAAGGCCTCTGACAGCACCGGAACCACACTCCAGACATCAGTGTCAACATTGGGAAGACCTTCAGGCAGCTCCAACTTCTTGTGCTCCTCTGCCGTGACGATAATCCAATCCTTCTTCCAGTCGTCCCACTTGTCAGAAGGAAACGACCTCAAGTACTTGTAGGTGCATTTCTTGCACTTCACAAAATATTAGAAGCCAAGATACTCAGAACTCTTGCCGGTGGTGTGGATGGTGAAGAAGGTACGGAAAAGCTCGACGCAGGGGGGAATACCCACATCTCGCAGAAGTGAACGAATGTTGACACAAGAAGAATAGAGTGGGGGCCAAGGTGGTACAACTGCAGACCATAGAAGTCTAACAGCATCAAGAGGAAAGTTGAGAAAGGTGGGATCAACCCCACCATGGCGTACGCAAAGAAGTACACCATGTCGCCGCCACGCTCCTTCTTGAACGGGAGCTGGCCGGCGCGGACCAGGTGGTTGAAGGAGTCACTGGACCACCCCATGTAGGTCCGGACCTTCTTCAGATCATCATCGCTTGTGAGAAACCTCTTGCGGAGACCCAACTCCATTGCAGCACGGTGGGGCGAGAGAGAAAAAGCAAGCAAAAGTTTGGAGGATTCGAGTGCAAGTTCAAATGAAGGCATAAGGAATCCCCAAACCGTGCGTGCTTTCCTTCTTAAGTAAGCCCCCGCAACGCTTGGATGGAAACCGCAAAAGGGCCAAGGATACATTTCAAAAATTACACCCTGCCAATGACAAAGGGGCCCAGGGCCACCCAGACGATCAAGTCGAGGTCCTTACCCTAGGCGAACAGTTGTCATGATGAGAGGCGGGAAACCCAAGGGCGGCGGCCTGACAGGGCGCATGGAACCGATACGATTTTCTTATTGGGAACCGGCGACCTTCAATTGCGTAAGATCCACACGCACGAATCTCACCTGCCACGTTCAGAAGATGCCACGAGGTGATGGTTTAACTACGAACTATCACCTCAATGGTACATCCAAAAACCCTTGAAGACATAGCACAAAAATCAAAAGATGGACCCACCTCCGGCAGAATGACTTAATCCAAAGGGTCTCTCCCAGAGGTGGGCCCAAGGGGCCACTGTCGGTACCCTGTGTACAGGGTACCCCTTGGAACTGCAAAGAGTGCCAAGGAACTCCACCTATCTGAGTTGAAGACCCTCAAAGGCCCCACGTGTCACTCGGAACCAGACCTGCCTCCCTCATATGGTTAGTCTCTGTGCCGCCACGTGTATCATAAAACCGAAGCTACAACCCATACATGGGAAAGCTCCGGACTGGATACCTGTGTAGCACCCCCGGACCTAACCCCCGACAGAGGTAAGCTCCGGTATCGACACGTGTACAACAGCACCGGATCTACTTGTCCAAGACAGTAAGCTCCAAAGCTGCCACGCGTCCAACCACTGGACCTTCAACCTCAAACGGCAGATTGGTGGACCTCCAACGGCTCGGACCTTCAAGGGACATTAAAGGCTTCAATACCTGATTATGTGTCATTAATGCTATCTTAATGACACACGATCGGATGACCCTTAATACCAGTAACGCCACCATTAAAGGGCGTTATCACGCTATTAAGGGGAATTAAGCACATTAATTGTGTCTTAGGCATCAGTAACCGCCAGGGCCACATGTCAGACCAGGCTAACGATGTAACGGTCAGCCCTTGTACTATAAAAGGACTGGCCGAGCGATACACGGGGGTCTCCAATGACTTAAGACTCCAGAATGACTAGAGACAGGCTAGAGGCTCTAGAGACGCTCTCATGTGCTTGAGGGACTTTTTCTGGCCTCTCTCTGGCTCACGCTCTCAAACAATCAATACAACAACAACACACCCGTGGAGTATGGTATTACGCTTAGGCGGCCCGAACCACGTAAATCCTCGTGTCAAGTCGCCATCTTGTTCTGAATCTCCGTGCGCCCCAACCGAACTAAGAAACTTCGCGGGCTACTAATAGTAGTATCGGGAGAATTGCCGGAACCAGACTTCGACAAATCCATATACCAATTTCATACCTTCATAACCAGCCATGTCCAATTATCATAACCCAAACCATAACCATGTCTGAAACCATCCCAAATCCCAATTCTGACTCTAATCATGTAGGTCATCCAGGTGCTCTTAACCGGGAGCATGGCTATCATGATAGTTTTACACTCTGCAAAGGTCATACCGCTTTACCCACAAGTTCGTGATTTTTTCCCCTTTCGGTGACTAAAGAACCTCCATCGTGTTTGTGACCCGTCGGTCACATTACAAACTTCCGACGGTGTGTGGTCAAAAGATCACAAAATAGCCTTTACAAAGGGATTACCAGCATATTTAGATCCACTAAGGTTTCACCGGTGGTGATGTCTCACAACTGAGCACATCCATACAAGGGCCCCCTCTTGTGCTGTTCGAGTCACAGAACAGTCCCGCCACTAATACAATCCCAATCGACTCCCATTCCCTGAGCCTTCCAAATGATCCGAACAATGCCAGCAATACACCTAATTAACTGGCTAAGCCGCACCCATACTTGACCTTGTGGGGGCACTGTTGTTCTGGCTTACTCTCGAATGAACAGGTCCTTAGATCTAAGGCAAGCTAATCCACCATATCGTCCAACCCAGTCCACACACCTTGCTTTCTTAGATCACTCAAGCGACAAGGATGATCACACAAGTCTAGTAAATTCATTAATTCACATTGTCATATTTATCACTTCACATCGTCCATAGATTCATTAATTCATAATTAAGCCATTTGGTTGTCTCCAATCCCAATTAATTAAAGCAGATCAAAAAGGTAAAATACCCTTCCTGACTTTCAACCATATAACCCAGGCAACAAGGTTGGTCACACAAGTCTAGTAAACACCTATCATGTGTTTCCCGTCAATTTGACACAAGCATGCAATTTTGCAAACAAAACATATGAAAACAGGATCAAAATGTTCAAAGACACTTGCCTTGCTCATGTGGCTGGTTTGGATTAGAAGCTTCAAAGTTCTAGAGCTGAAGGTCCTCGTAAGCTCCCTCTAGAGCGTTACCTTGTATTCTGCACAACAAATATGCGAAACAAGCATTACAATCAATAAATGCTCATATAGTACTCAATATACCATGACATGCATGTATGATGCAATTATGATGTAATACATGCTACTAGGTTGCTATTGTTGCTTACTATCTAGGTACAATTATGTTTATATGTTAGAGCAAGTTTCGAGTCATTTTGGAGAAACTAAAGAAGTTACAGGAATTCCAGAATTGAAAGACCGGACTAGTCCACACCATGAGTCGGACATGTCCTCACTAGACCACAAAGATCATTGGACTAGTCCGCAGATGACTGGACAAGTCAGCTACAACTAGGGTTTTGCGGATTTCCAAGTAGAGCATGGTTTGAGTTAAACATGGGATCATAATTGACGTAGGAAAGATGGATCTAAGGTATTTACTATAACACCCTCATTTTCATATACCATGCATTGCATACATTCTTATACTTGTTTAACATTAAGCAACACAAAAAGGAAGAAGTTTTAAATGAATTAGAACCAAAACAACAATTAAAAACCTGTATCTGTGCGGACTTGTCCGAAATGGCCCCCGAACTAGTCCGAAGTACTCCCTGTAGTTTTCCGAACTTGTCCGTTATCATGTACGGACTAGTTCGATCTTCGTTATTGGAACTTTTTAGAGTTGTCCGTTAAATCCTCAACTTGGTCCAGTTTTTTAAAACTGGACAAGCATCCGGACTTGTCCGGCCCCGTACCGAACTTGTCCGTTTTGCTTTCTAGTCAAGATCGAACTTGTCCGGACTTTCACCGGACTTGTCCTTTCTACTTTTTGTTCCATATTAGACTTATTCGGCCTCAGTACGGACTAGTCCGGTGTGCCTGACTCAGATTCTATTTTTCCACCCCGACGAGTTATTGGATATTTGCCTTAAGTGGGCCCAAGAATGTCGTACCAAACCCATGTGGAGCCCATGTAGGACCTCACTAAGGCCTCCACCATCTTATACTCGAATTCCACCCCAACCCTACCACCTCCACCGTATATAAACACCCCACCACCCACCCTTTCATCTCTTTGCCACATTAGAAGAAACCTTTAACCCTAGTTTGTGAGAGCCGCAACCAAGAAGCCTCCATGTAGGGAGAACAAGGAATAGGAAGGAAGGAGGAGGATCAACCAAGATCGTCGTCGCTGCTGCGATCTCCATCATCAATCCTTCATCGTCAACATCCTCCTTTGCAAATTCTTTGTCTCCTTCGATCTTGACGTCAAATTCTCGAGTCTCCAACCTTTGAACCCTTGGATTCATGATAAGTATCTTAGATCTATCTTTTCTATGTAAGTTATGATTCCATGATTAATCAAACTATGATCTAGTTGAAAATTCACCGAAACCCTAGCCATAACGGATTTGTCCATTCCTGTGCAGACTAGTCCGGTCCTTTAGTTCTGGAAATTCCTAGAACTTTTCCAATAGTCTCCAAAATGACTTGGAACTTGCTGTAACATGTAGGACTTAATTGCAACTAGATAGTAAGCAACTATATCAACCTAATAACATGTGTTACCACATAATTGCATCATTCATGGATGCCATAACATATTGAGTAATATATGAGCACTTATTGATTGTAATGCTTGTTTTGTATGTTGTTGCTCGGAATAGAAGGTATTGGTCTAGAGGGTGCTGTCGAGGACCTCCAGCACTAGAACTTTGAGGCTTTTGATCCTAACCAGTTCAAGAGCAAGGCAAGTGTCCTTGAACATTTTGATCCCGTTTTTAAATGTGTTGTTTGAAAAACTGCATGCTTGTGTCAAACTCATGAGAAACCCAAGATAGATGTTTACTAGACTTGTTTGACCATCCTTGTCGCTGGGAATATGTTGTAGAGAGTCGAGAAGGGTTTTTTGCCTTTTTGCTTCGCTCTAATTAATTGGGATGGGAAACAACCAAATGGCTTAACTATGAATTGATGAGCATGTATATGATGAGAATTGATGAATGTGGTTAATTGGGAACATGGGAGTTGGGAGATCTAAGAAAGCATGGATTGTGGACTGGGTTAGATGCTATGGTGGTTTCACTTACTTTAGATCTATGGACCGATTCGTGGAGCGACCATCCAGGATTTACAGTGCCACCACAAGGCCAAGTATGGGTGCGGCATGGCTGAATAATTGGTTGTGCTGCTGGTATTGTATGGACCATTGGATGACGCGGGGAATGGGAGTCGAGGAGGACTATCCTGGGAACCGCATGACACATGAGGGGGCACGTGGGTGGGTGAATGGAGATTCAAGCCTGCTGGTGAAACTTTAGTGGGCGCGTACATACTAGTAGTCCCTTTGTAAAAGCTATTTTTTGATCTCTTGGCCACACACCAAAGGAAGTGTGGGATGACATAAAGGAGGTCCTTAGTCACTAAAAGGTGATGAAATCATAAACGTGTGGGTAAAGTGGTACAACCTCTGCAGAGTGTTAAAAACTATCATGATAGCCGTGCTTCCGGTTATGAGTAACCTGGATCCTCACATGATTAGAGTGGAACTTGGTATTTGGGATGGTTTGGTTATGGTTATGGTTTGTGTTGTGATAAATGAACAAGGTTGATGATATGGTAAGAATGCGGTATATGGATGGATAATTATTGATAGATGTAACATGATAGTAATTGAGAATGATGGATATGAATTGTTATGTTTATTTGGGATATGATGGGATTATTTCACATGGACATTGTAGGATACTTTTCATATGTTTTAAATGTACTTTTCAGCAATGAGCCATTATTTATTATCATTCCTTGTTTAAACTACATGTCATTATTTTCCTACACTTGCTGAGTACGACATGTGCTCACCCTTGCAATTCCCCCACCAATAGTTTCAAGTGATGTTTGGGAGTACCCTAAGGATAATGCGGAGTACTAGGTTGTGTGCTGACGTCGACTTGCCTATGGTTATGCTTGGAGCCATGCTATATCCCATTTGCTTAGTTTGCTTAGTTTAGATTATTTCCGCTTCAGTATTAGTAGTATTGATAATAATGATCATCAGAGTTTGTAATTCGAGGATTATTTAAATATTGTAATAAAAGTACGTATTTACTAGTTTGTGCTGTGGTAATTTATGTATATCATTTGTGATTCACTTGTGTATGTGTGTTGAACATCCTCGACACACATATGCGTCGCAGTTGGTTCATTTTTGGAATCGGGTGTCACAAATTGGTATCAGAGCCACATGTTGACCGTAGGACACAACCTAGATTGAATGGACACTTTAGAGCACATAGGAACACTTAGGAATAGTTGAGGTTTGTTTGGTGTGCTGATTGCTATGTAATGTTGCTTATGTGCTTGTGTGCTTAATAGAGGATCCTGAGATGCTTTAGCACTTGCCACATCCATATAGGTTTATATAGGTAGTTGCTTAGTTTCATATCCCTTGATGCATATAGTTGGGAACATTTTCTAAATTCTTCTATCTCTTGCTCTTACTTCAGATGCCGAGGACTCACAACCAAATGAATGCCAATGGTGAGGAGGAGAACAATGAAGCACCTGAGAACAACAATAACAACCTTGGACCTGAGGCTAGCAACCTGGAGCGGTTGATGGCTATGCAAAATCAACTCATGCAGACCGTGATGCAAAATTTGGGACAGCTGCAGGCCAATAACTAGAATCAGCACCATATGCCTCCACCACTGCCACCCCCACCACCTCATAACAGATTGGGAGAGTTTATGAGGACTAGGCCACCCACTTTTGCTCAAGCTAATGATCCTATGGAAGCTGATGATTGACTGAAATCTGTGGAGAAGAAGCTTGCTATTGTCCAGTGCAGTGACAGGGAGAAGGTTCTTTTTTTCCTCCCATCAGCTAGTTGGAGCAGCTGCGGATTGGTGGGTATCTCTTTGCAATGCCCATGCAAATCAGGAGAGGATCACTTGGGATGAATTTAAGGAGAGTTTCTGTTCTCACTTTGTTCCTGAAGGTGTTATGATCTTAAATAGTCAAGAATTTGAGAATCTAAGGCAAGGAAGGTCGATTGTGAGTGAGTATCTCAATAAATTTACTCAACTCTCAAAGTATGCTGCAGAGGATGTTAACCGGAACAACCGCAAGCAATATTTATTCATGAGAGGCCTAAATAATGAGATTCAAGTCCAATTGCTAAATTGTGACTATGCAAATTTCCAGAAGCTTGTGGACAAGGCCATTGTGGTTGAAAACAAGGTCCGTGAGATGGAACAAGAAAGTAAGAGGAAGATGACATATCAAGGGCAGCTACAGGGAAGCAATGTCTGTCCTCGCCTTTTGCCGCCAAGTATGCCATATTACAACCCCTCTGCTCCTGCTTATCGAGCTGCTTATCCTCCACGCCTGAACCAGCAGTAGCAGCGCCCTGTTATGCAAGCGCCTCGCCAGCTTGTGTCGTATGAACTGCGCCCTAATATGGTGACTAACTCTCAAAATCAGCAGCGCCCGAGTTTTCCTGGTGCTTCGGGCAGCATGACGTTCTATGTTTGTGGAGAGGCTAGACACTTTGCAAGTCAATGCCCCAAGAGGAGTTACGGATCAATGAACAATGCACCAAGGCAGAACCCCCGTTCGAATGGAGGAGCACCACAAGGCAACCGTGGACATCAGAATATCACCAGTGGCAATGTGAATCACGTCTCTACAGAGGAGGCCCAACAAGCGGATGATGTCGTGATTGGTATGTTCCTCGCCAACTCCAACCCCACGACTATTTTATTTGATTTTAGAGCATGTCATTTATTGATCTTATCGAAGTATGTTGCCAAGTATAATCTGCCCGTAGCTCATTTGAAACACACTATGTTGGTAAAATCACCTGGAGGAGAGATGAGGACAAATATAGTTTGTCCGAGAGTAAGAATCAGAATAAGGGGGATAGACTTTCTTGCGAATCTCATCATTCTGTATTACCAAGGGATAGACATAATACTTGGTATGGATTGGCTGAGCAAGTATAATCGAGTGATTCAATGTGCCGAGAGGACCGTGCATTTGACAAGTGAGCATGGCACCCGTATTGAAGTTGAGATAGCCCAACCCACAACGGATAAAGCAACGACACCCATATTGAAGTTGAGATAGCCCAACCCACAACGGATAAAGCATCACTAAGTCATGTGGAAGGTGTGACATTAGAGAGCATCTTGGTTCTTCGCATGTATCCAGATGTGTTCCCGGATGAGTTGCCATGTATGCCACCTGATCGTGATATCGAGTTTGTCATTGATTTGATACCTGAAATTGCACCTATAGATAAAAGGGCATATAGGATGCCTCCTATGGAGTTAGCGGAGCTCAAGAAGCAAATTCAAGAGCAGCTAGAGAAGGGTTTTATTCGTCTGAGCTCTTCACCTTGGGGAGCACTAGTGCTTTTCGTTAATAAGAAGGATGGGTCCAAAGGATCTGTGTGGATTATTGGGTTATTAACAAGGTGACGATTCAGAACAAGTATATTTTACCCCGTATAGAGGATTTGTTCGAGCAAATGAAGGGCGCATGTGTTTTCTCCAAGATTTACTTGATGTCAGGTTACTTCCAAATGAAAGATTATATTGTCGGATATACCCAAAACAGCTTTTTGGACACGGTATGGATCCTATGAGTACACCGTCATGTCCTTTGGATTGACAAATGCCCATGTATACTTTATGTATCTCACGAATAAGGTCTTCATGGAGTACTTGGATAAGTTTGTCGTGGTGTTCATAGATGACATTATGATCTACTCGAGAAGAGAGGAGGAGCACAAAGAGCATTTGAGGATCACATTGCAAAAATTGAAGGAACACCAGTTGTATGCCAAATTCAGCAAGTGCCAGTTTTGGTTAAAGGAAGTATCATTCTTGAGACATATCATCTCTGGAGGAGGAGTATCGGTTGAACCGGGAAAAGTGAGAGATGTGCTAAAGTGGGAACCACCGCAAAATGTGAAGGAAATCCAGAGTTAGGAAATGGTTGGATATTATCGCCAATTCATCAAGGATTTCTCCAAAATAGTTAAGACCATGACATAATTGTTAATGATGGGGAAAGCATTCCAATGGACTCAAGCTTGTCAAAACAGTTTTGAGGAGTTAAAGAAGAGGTTAACCACCGCACCAATCTTGGTGTTGCCCGATGTGATACAAGTTTTGATATTTATTGTGATGCTTCAAGACAAGGGCTTGGATGTGTGCTCATGCAAGAAGGTCAAGTAGTAGCCTATGCATCGAGGCAATTGAAAAAACATGAGAAGAATTATCCTACGCATGACCTCAAACTTAGAGCCGTAGTGCATGCCTTGAAGATATGGAGAGATTACATTCTTGGTCATAGGTGTAAGATTTACATGGATTACAAGAGTCTTAAGTACATATTCACACAAACAGACTTGAATTTGAGGCAATGAAGATGGTTGGAGATCATCAAGGATTATGATGTGGGAATCAACTATCACCCAGGGAAAGCTAATGTAGTGGCTGATGCCTTGAGTAGGCGTCGGTACCCTGCGTACCAGATACCCCTTGGTATCGTAAACAAAGCCATGGAGTTCCTATGTCCAGGTGGCAGACGTCCGGAGGGAATACACGTCCCGTAGTATCGGATTTGCCTCCCTCCATAGGGTGGCTCCAGTACTACCACATGTCCAGAAGAGTCGGACCTACCTCCCTCGATTGGGTAGCTCCGGTGCTACCACCTGTTTTGCAGAGCCGAACCTTGCCCCCCTCCACAGGGAAGCTCTAGCACTGCCACGTGTCCAATAACACCGGACCTATCCCCCCATAGAGGGAAGCTCTGGAGCTCCCACTTGTCAACACCCGGACCTAAGTCTACAACAGGAAGATAGCGGGATCTCCAACGACGCGGACATTCAAGGGCCATCAATTGGCCGTTACAAGACCTGGTTAATGTGTCATTAATGCTATATTAATGATGCACGATCAGAAGTCTATCAAGCCTAGTAACGTTGCTATTAAGGCGCATTATCATTCCATTAACTACCTTAACACCATAGAATGTGTATAGGCAGTGATTACAGCCGGGGCCACCTATTGGGCTAGGCACAAACTGTAACAACTAGTCCTTAGCATATAAAAGGGATGCACTACATGGTAGAAGGAAAACTGATCTCATACGCACCAAAGCTCAGGCTCACATACACTCATACAATACAAACCCCCCCCCCCCCCCCCCCCCCGTGGAGTAGGGTATTACGCTCAGTCGGACCGAACCATGTGAAAACCTCGGTGTTCACCTCTTGCCTCAATCTTGACTCTCACCCCAACCGAATATGAACCTCCGCGGATTACTTCTTAGTAGTACTGGGGGAAGTGTTCTAGTCCACACTTCGACATTTGGCGCGCCCTCTTCAAGATTCCAAGATGGTGAACTCCACTGCCACTTCATCCAACGGACCGGCTGAGCAGCCTACTGGGGAAATCCCTCCAATGTGCAGCAGCCAGCCAACATTGTTGTTTCGGCGGGGGTCATTCCTCCACCACCACCACCGTCTCAGCAAGATGGTGTATTCACGTCAGTCACTGCATCGACGAACAACCCAGAGAACGCACTGAACGCAGTGCAAACTCTACTCCAGTGTCCACCAGCATCGGGAGCTCCTCTCACCGCGCTAGAACAGTGGCTCGCTGATGTTGAGCATTTGGTTGCAGCTGCAGCCAATGCGATCAACAACCAAGGTCTGCCCCATGCAGGACAGGCACGTTCTCGGAACAGGACCTTGTCTGGTAGACTTGGTCCTCAGGCGTTGCAGCTTAGGAGACGTGCGCCCTCCCAGCAAGTGACGTCACTACCCTCCGGGGCTCGCCATACTCACACGGTGACGAGGCTTCCGACTCAGGATCTCCGGTCAGAGCTCGATCACTTCTACATGCGACAGGACAGTCGCGTCAACATTGAACGTGCTCGCGAGAGGCAAATTGCTCGAGAATACCCTTCTCCTTTGGGAGTGGGGGTGGCTGTTTGGCCCTATCCATGCACCTCCACATTGTCGAGTGGTCACCCAAGTTCCGGCCTTATCTGCTGGAGAAATACGACGGGACAGTCAACCCCGTCGAGTTTTTTGAGATCTACTCCACCGCCATCCTTGCGGATGAAGGCAATGAGGCCGTGATGGCCAACTATTTCCCCGTGGCCTTAACTGGGACTACAAGGTCTTGGTTCACGAGCTCCTACACCCAACCTGGCACCGAGCTGGACCTGTTTGCCATACAACAAAAGTGAGGGGGGTCGCTGCGATGCTTCATCCAGCGATTCTCTCAGGTATGAAATACCATTCCTTCTCTCCAACACTTCCGCCATTGTTGCATTTTGACAGGAGGTTAGAGACAAGAAGATCCTGGATAAGCTGGCAATTAAAAATGTCAACAGCATCATGGAGCTCTTCATCCTGGCTGACAAATGCGCCAGAGCTGCGGAGGACCGAGAGATGCACTCCAAACCAGCTGCGGAGGCAAAGCAATCTTCCTCCAAAGCTGAAGCCACCGTGTCCGGCAGTGGAAAAAAGAAGAATAAGTCAAGTGGCAAAAAGAAGTCACTTGCTAATACACCTACTGCTGTAGCTGATGCAGTTCGTGGTGGCCAGGGGCCATGCCTTGACAAGCGACCTCATCCATCGTCTGAAGACGACAATGGCGAAAAGATGTGGTGTCCGATCCACAAGTCGACAACCCACAATCTCGAAGACTGTCAAGAGGTCAAGAGGCTTGCTGAACACAATAGCAAGCGTCAAGACGAGACCCCTTTCCACCAGTAGGAAGGGAAGCAAAAAGTCGACAAAGCTTCGTCTGATCAGGAGCTAGGCTTCCAAGATGCCAATAAGGCGTTAAAGGTAGTCTACAACACCATCGATGACGACTCTGACTTTCTGACAATGAGCATCAGAAGACTCTCCATATGATGTATGGAGGGTCCTGGGATATCACTGTGAGGACCGGGTCCACAAATTCCAGGAATTGCAGAGGGTGATGTCGTGCGATGCGGCACCCAAAAACACACACGAAAAGAATATGAGAAAATACAAAGTTTTATTTATAGAAACAGCGGGAATCTTTTACAATACTTAATATTTAGAGGAAGTCATACTCATAGCTAAACTCTCAGCCTAGCTATGCAAAAGTGCAGCCGTCCAGCCTGTGGACGCTACACACTAGCAGCACACAACAGATCACGGCGGTGTGCAAGGCTCCCACTCGGCGGTAATACCCCGACGGCGGCATCGCCTCATCTTCGGGCCTTTCCTCATACGTCTCACCTTCAAACAACTTAATGTAGCAACCGTGAGCATGAAGGCTCAGCAAGACTTAACCGTCTCACCTAAGCATGGAACTCTACATGCAGGGATACGTAAACATAGGCAATGATATTGCATAAACGACTCGCCTACAAGTGGATCCTTACTTTCAAGTTATTAGCAGAAAATTAAATGTTAAGAAATGTAACTTTAGTGAGCAATATACTATAGCAAGCATGGTTGCAAAACAATTATAAATCAATACATCATATTCTTCTGGCTTCTTCAATATTTACTATGTCACGACACAATGAACAAGCGGTACTCAAATAACAGTGAGGGACAGTGATTGCAATTAGTAGACACCTGGATAACACGTCAGATACACCCATTTCGGAAGTGGAGCAAATCACACATCAATACTCTGTTGTATGCAACAACCTTTCAAAGGAAATCCAAATGCCAAACCGGTCCTTCTGTAACGGGCTGGAGGTCCCCGCGCAGAGCGTCTCTGTACCTGCTAGAAGATTTACACCTTGCTGCCCTCAACCCTATAAAACGGTAGGGTAAGCCTCGACACCTAGGTTATTCGGTTTAATGGTTCTTATATAGACAGTATGCATCCGGTAAAGTTCAACTTGCTCAGCGGGGTCGCACATGGATCGGTCCTCAATCGGGCAACGCTATGCATGTGAGACCATGTGTCACTGCTCCCTATACCACTGTCCGGTCTCATATTAATACTCATATGCCACTATCAACATAAACCAATCACGTGTGACGGTGTAACTATCTCGCGAGTAGATTCCAACTACTCGACTTCTACCGGATTCCATATAACATTAGCATGGCAATTCTACACGTCAAACTATACAACTACCCAAATACTCCATGGGAAGGTGGGTCATTCAATTGGAGTATCAATACACCTTAGACATAATGCAATTCAAACTATAGACTTAAAAGTGATACAAGTGAAAACTTTGCAACATCTCTTAAATGAAAACCGGGGCTTGCCTGGCTGCGAGTCAGTATCAAAGTTAGCCTCAGGGGGTCTGCTGTCCAATTCCTCCGGCTCCTCCTCGATCTCGGTCACTATGTGATGTGCAATATATAAAGTACATGAGTGATATTGAAACTATATAAAAGACTTTCTAAACACTGATCAGATATGAAGATGATTTTAATTGGCTTTGGGATTTTTACAGGGTATACTAGGTTCTATGAGGAAGATCTGGACCATGAATTGGAGATGTTCAAGGAAGCTTGTCATCTCTAAATTCAACAAGAAAAATCCTTCTCTGAACTTTTATATCAGATCTAGAGCTTTGTCATGGCTAACAGTGGATGATCATGGCTGATAAGGTCTCATTGGTTCTAGAAAAATTTGTTTCATAATTTTCTGAGCTTCCTACAGGGAGAAATTGATTTTACAAGTTTGGGATAAAATCTGGAAATTTTCTGTACATTTCTGAATTTTCCATGGACATTGGGGATGTGCACACTGTTTGGTCCAGTAAATGATGTCCAATGAACTTGAAATTTTTACTGGAGATCAAGTTTATTAGAATGAATGTTCTGATCTAAATTGGGAATTTTCCAATTAGCACAACAGGAGTAATTAATTTCTTAAGCAGTTAGCTCAAAGGAATTAATTATGAAAATTCTGGGAGTTTCATGTCCAACAAATTGCACCAGTGCAAAATTGGAATCAATATGAGTCTACCAGTATTTATTGGGAATTATTTGAGCAAGTCTACTAGGAGTAATTGAATTTTGAAGTTTGAACAAAATCTGGATTTAATTTCCTATTGAAAATTTTGAATTAAACCCGCCTGGCCCCACCTATTTAAAATGGTACAACCAGATTGGGGACACGCCGAGGACCACTGGATTATATTGTGCTGTCACAAAAGATCACGCAGCACAACTGATCCTCCCCTCGCGCAGAAAGACTGACAGGCGGGACCCGCCGTGTCGTCTTCAACCTCCGGACACGCGGCGCGCCCGCGGTGGTGCTGCGCCGGCAAGCTCGCCGACTCCCTTCTCCTGGCCTTCTCCCTTGCAAAATCTCGCCGCCTAGCCTTATTCCCTGGTGCTGAGGACATTGGAGTGGTCGGCGCATGCCGGCGGTGACCGGAACCCTATGCACGAGGGGCGCGAAGTTAGGGTTCCGATGATGGCCAGTGAACGTCAAACTAGGTTTGCACGCCTCGGGAAAATGTGGAGAAGCTTCCTGGGAGCATAAGGAACATGAAAATGAGGAGAAAAATGGGTGGAGCGGCCTGCAACTTCCAACCCGACGGTGAACAGAGCGATTTTTGTTGGTGGCGGGGAAAACTCGAATATCTCAGCAATCACTCGATGGATTGCACCGAGATTTGGTAGCAGTGTGAACCAGGAGGTATTGAACAACATCCATGAACAAATTGAAGGATGATTGCACACAGAAAGTGAATTGAATGGAAAACCTAGCTACTTCATGTGGAACAGCCGAAAGTAAAACTCGAATCATTTGCTCGATACCTAAGGAAATGAAGTACGGATTTCACCATAAGGAAGAGAGCATGATGGCGATCCTTTTTTCTGTTGGATTCGAGTGCCAACTTGGTCCGGAGCTTAAGCTAGACGGGGAGGCAGCAAAGGCGCCGGTGAGAGCTGTTCTTGCGGGAAGAACAGAGAGGGAGGACTCTGGTACTTTTCCACTTCGGTCAGGAAATGAATATAGGGATGGGGAGGTGTAGAGAGCATGCCATGATGCAACCAAGCAGACAGGCAGCTCGCTGGAGCTTGCATGCCGTGCGCGTCGCACGGTGAAAACAGAGGCGCTTCCCTGCGATTGAGTCTCTGGACAGTGGGGCCCACACTCCCATCCTCATCCCTTCTCTGTTCAGTAAATTATCCTACCAATATTTGTCCGAAAATTCTAGATATTTGTTGGGAAGGCAAATCAATTATGGAGAATTTTATTCTGAAATCGAAATCCACATTTGGTCAAGTTTCGTTGAACTCAAATTTGAATTTTGAATTTGAATGCAATTCAATGCCTCACTCCAATTAAATAGCAAATATGCCTAAAAAATTATGAAAATTTGAATGAGAGCTATTTGGAATATTAGGGATCCAATGGTGAGATCAGATTGTTATTTTGGCAAGGTTTGAACAGGAGCATGTTTTGAATATTTGAACTCCCTCCATTGAAGTTTGAATCGGTATGATTTTTCAATTGCCATTTTGATTTCTTGACTCATGCTTGATTTTTATTCCTCCTTACAGAATCTTATGCTTTGAAATTTGGGGCTTATACATCCCCCCCCCCCTTAAAAGATCTTGTCCCGAGATTACAAATGAAAGAGATGGAGGTAAAAGATTACCAAATATGAGATGATTCCAAGTCCGGATAGTTTGATCGGAGATCATCCTCGATTTCCCATGTTGCTTCCTCAGTAGTATGGTTACTCCACAAGACTTTGTAGAAGTACAAAGTCCGGTTTCTGGTGGCGCAAGTCTTTTCATCGATAATTAGGAGTGGATGCTCCGAATAAGTGAGATCCGGTTGCAGAGCTTCAATGTCTTCGGTGCGGATTTCAGCCCGGGATTTAAGGCATTTTCACAGCTGAGAGATGTGAAAAACATTGTGAATTCCAGAGAGTGATGCCGGTAACTCCAAACTTTAGGCCACGGGTCTGCATTTTTCAATGACGGCGAACGGACCAATGAATCGTGGAGCAAACTTTCCCTTCACTCCGAAACGATGAATCTCTTTCATCGAAGAGACAGAGATAAACGCGATCTCCGATGTCGAAGTGGAGAGGTCAATGTCTTTTATACGCATAGCATTTCTCCGTATATCATTCGCTCGCCGGACTCACACCAGTTGAGCGGTGTGCGACATTTCCAGCCGTAGAGAGCTTCATACGGCGCCATCTTGATGCTAGCTTGATAGCGATTGTTATATGAGAATTCTGCCAATGGTAAATGATCATCCCAATTTTTACCGTGGTGTATGGCACAAGCGCGTAGCATATCTTTAAGAACATGATTCACCTGTTCAGTTTGATCATCCGTCTGCGGGTGATATGCAGAGCTTCGGATCAGTTTGGTCCCAAATGATGTGTGCAGCTGCTCCCAGAAGCGAGCAACAAACAACGCACCACGACATGAGATAATCGTCCGGGGAACTCTGTGCAAGCACATAATTCTTGCAATATATAACTCCGCATACTTTTGAGCATGATAATTGGTGTTGAAATGAATAAAGTGGGCTGATTTGGTTAGTCGATCGACTATCACCCAAATCGAATCATGCTTGTGGAACGTGAGAGACAAACCGATGATGAAATCCATACTAATATCCTCCCATTTCCATGCAGGAATTTTCAATGGTTGCAGCTGTCCAGCCTTCCTCATGTGGTTGGCTTTCACCCGCCGACACGTATCACACTTGGATACGTACTTTGCAATTTCCCTTTTCATCCGTGTCCACCAAAATCTTGTTTTCAGATCTTGATACATCTTGTTGCTGCCTGGATGAATAGAATACTTGGACAAGTGAGCTTTGTCAAAGATTTTCTTAAGTGTCATGTCACGGGGTACCGCTATACAGTCTTTGAACCATAGAGTACCACGTTTATCACTCCGGAAGCATTTCATTCTCCCGTTCTTCATTCTCCTCCGAATGTGCAACATACCCACATATTTCTTTTGAGATTCCATAATATCCTCTCGTATGGTAGGAATGAGATCAAGATTATATAATGCTCCATATGGAACCAAGTATAAACTCAGCTCAATCTCGTCCATTGGAGTGATGGACAGATTATTGACCTGAGACTTGCGGCTTAGCGCATCAGCAACCACATTCGCCTTGCTGGGATGATAGTGAATTTCAATCTCATAATCTTTGATCAGTTCCAACCATCTCCGCTGTCGCATATTCAACTCCTTCTGAGTGAAGATATATTTTAGGCTCTTGTGATTGGTGTAGAGATGCACTAGATTTCCTAGTAAATAATGCCTCCACATTTTCAAAGTGAGCACCATGGCAGCGAGCTCAAAGTCATGAGTTGGATAATGCTGCTCATGATTTCAGAGCTGCCGTGAGCCATATGCGATCACGCGGCCTTCTTGCATTAACATGCAGCCGAGACCCATGCCAGACGCATCACAATAAACGTCGAAAGATTTGGTCGTATCCAGCTGAGCTAGCACTGGGGCTGTTGTGAGATGCTTCACCAATGCTTGAAATGCATCCTCACATGCCTTGCTCCAAATATATTTGGTCCCCTTTTTCAGCAGCTCCGTCATTGGTTTAGCAATTTTTGAGAAGCTCGGAATGAACCTCCGATAATATCCTGCTAACCTGAGAAAGCTGCGAACTTCGTGCACGGACTTTGGAGACTTCCATTTTAGCACTTGAACAGTTTTGCTTGGATCAACAGCAATGCTCGCCGCTGAAATAATGTGACCAAGAAAGGGTACTTGGCTGATCCAAAACTTGCACTTGCTGAATTTTGCATGAAGATTGTGATCTCGCAATCGTTGGAGCACAATATGCAAGTGTTTGGCTTGTTCTTCCTCTAGTTTTGAAACATGTCCGGATATTCACAGACCACACAAATGTCCTCAAGCATTGTGGCTTCCTCGTTGTATGTGGCTAGAATTTCTTGGGTAAGGCAGTCTAGAATGAGAGTGTGTGCTTCATGTAGTGGAGAATTTAAATGGACCACACGTGGAACGATGGCGAGAACAGCACCATGGTGGCATAGCCATGACATTCCTAAGATGAAATCGAGCTTCTGACTCTCTAATATAAATAGAGAAGTCGGATATAGATTTCCACCCAACTGAAGTGGTGCCCTATAGACCATCCTATCAGCTGCTATTTTCCCACTCGCAGAGCAAATCAAATATAGACATTTTGTGGAAATGATAGGTAATTGGTATTTGATGACATATGATTGGCTAATGAAACATGGGTGGCACCAGAGTCAAATAGTATGACCACAGGATTATGGAGTAGAGAAAACGTACCCGCAAAGACGGGTTCGCCTTCCTGCACGTCTTTGACATCTAGGTGGTCGACATTGCCGGGTTTTGCTGCTGGTTTCTTGGGCTGATTGCGGGGTTGAGCTGCACCCTGATATGGTGCTTGTCCGCTGCCCTGTCACTGCTCGGGGCAGTCCCTCGCAAAATGTCCGACACTGCCACATGTATAGCACGTATATTGTGTCGGGTTCCCTCCAAGCTGCAGACGGAATCCCGGTGCACGTGGTGGAGGTGATACGCATGCAGGACCATCCTTTGCTGCTGTTGCTGCTGCTGCTGCTGAAAAGATGGTCAGAAACACAGCGCATTGAAAGAACAACCGCGGAACTGCTGCGGTCACGCCGGTGGATGCCATCGCTGTCCGGATGGTGATCGATACACCAAGCGGTACTTCTGTGGACCACCCCCACTGCTGCTCGATGGCGTGCATTGTTTCCTCTTATCAGAAACGAGCTCGCACTGAGCATCCTCTTGCACTATTGCGGCATTGACGATGTCGTTGAAGGTGCCGCGATATCATTGTGCAAGTTGGACCTTCATCTTGGGATTAAAGCCCCAGAAGAATGTATCTCGTTTCTTATCTTTTGTACCCACATAACCTGGCGTGTATTGCGCCAAATGGTTGAACACGCGAGAGTATTCATGAGCACTCCTCTCGCCTTGCTTCAGCTCCAAAAACTCCTGAGGCTTCCTCTTCATGATACCGGGTGGTATATGGTAGGAGTGGAATGCCTTCCAGAACTCGGTCCATGTGACCGCATGACCAGCCGGCAGTGACGCGATGTAGTTTGCCCACCAAGCACCGGCGGATCCTTGAAGCTGTTGCGCTGCGAACAACACCTTCTGCTGTTCGGTGCATCAGAGCAGATCGAACTTGCCCTGAAGTGTACGGATAAAGTTGTCTGCCTCCAGAGGCTCCTCGATCTCCGTGAAGATTGGTGGATGCATCGCCAAGAAGTCTGAGTACGAACTCTGTTGGGGCTGGCGTTGCCTATTGTCTTGTCGTCCCCCTTGACGGGACAAATTCTGCACCAACATCCGCAGCAACTCGGTTTGCCCATCGCGCGAGCCGAGCAGTACGACAAGAATCATCGGGAGAGTCCTTGGAGGTTAAGGTGGCCATGGGGGAGGAGCTTGTTGCTGTGGTGTCGTGGTTTGCTCCCGTGTCAGAGATTCATCACCACGACCCTGGCTAGAACCTCCCACCTCGGGCGTAGAGCGTGTACACACCATTCTGCATCCACATGATTTAAAATTCAGCAACATGTTTGTTTTCCTCATCCAATCCATACAATAGTAGTGCGAGCATTCACAATGTGATAATTGCATAACATTCACATATATTGATAAAGTACAAACTTTATTCAAGATATATTATCTCATTACCAAGTTTACAATAGTGAACTCCAAAATGATAGACTCCCACTACGGAAGTGCATCTCAACTATACGTGGTCTCCATGAAGCATTATACACACATTGTCATCTCATACACACCACTACTATTGATAATATGATACAAACATGGCTACAAAATAAACGCGAGCAACGGTTAACTATATGTTGCCCCGTGAGTGCAGTAGTACTGCCCAATCCTACTCTGATGCATCCTCGTCGGCGAACTCGAGTAACTCAGGATCTTCATCCTCCTCAGGACATAGAAGCACCTGCGCGCCCATGTTCAGCATGTAACACCCTCATTTTCATGAATAATGCACTGTACATCTCCACACATGTTTAACATAAAGCAACCCTAACAGGAACAAGATTAAAATGAATTTAGGTCTAATCAGGAATTTAAGTCTGTCAGGGTACGGACTTGTCCGACCTCCAACCCGGACTAGTCTGGTGTTCCCCTTCTGTTCAGAAAATTCAGTCTTCTTCAGAGCCTGAACTTGTCGGCACATTGCACGGACTAGTCCGATTGAGCTTCTGATGTTTCCCCGGACTTGTTCGATTCCAAGCGGACTAATCCTATCTGGTCCAGTTTTTTAATCTGGAATCCTTTTATTTTGTAACCACGGACTTCTCCGACCACACATATTGGACTTGTTCCGAAAACCTCTCTATTGCCAAACGGACTTGTCCGGTCCCCATTGCGGACTAGTCTGACCTGCTGAATTCAACTCGGATTCTATTATTCTTCCACAATTGCTTATTGGGTAATTGCCTTAATTGGGCCCAAGAACTCCGTGCCCAACCTAAGAGGAGCCCAAGTGAACCCCAACTTGGACCCTACTCATCCCCCATCGAAATCCACTTGGAATTCACCCCAAAAACCCTACCTCTCCACCCCTATATAAGCAACCCAATACCCCACATCTCTCCATCACCATTGAAAACCCTTGCTGCCACCTTTTTGCCTTTCCCCAATGACGAGGAAGTCCAAAAGCAAGGAGGAGGAGAAGAGAGAGAAGGATCAATCAAGCACGATCTTCATCAACCTTTCAACAATTGACGTTCTTGATCACAAAATCTTCATCAACTCATCTTCATCAAGCCCTAATTGTCAAGAATCAATTGTTGCACCCAATTCTTGATCCTTGGACCTCTAGACACATGGTAGATCTTCTACATTCACTTTCCCACGTGAAATTAACCCCCAATTCTTGCTGATCAGAAAAACCCTAATTCACACTTCTGATCAGGGCAGACTAGTCTGGCCCTGATACCGGACTTGTCCGGCCTCTAAATTTGTATTGTGCTGATTTAATTCAAAATTAGCTCAAATCAATTCAAAACCCTATTCAAACATGTTATAAACTATTGTAACTAGTTAGTAAACATTAATAGAAACTCATTAACAAGTTTTACTTCACAATTGCACAAATTATGCATATCATGGCATATTGAGTACTATATGAGCATTATTTGATCGTAATATTTGTTATGCATGATTGTCGCGCGAAATAGAAGGTATTGTCATAGAGAGTGCTTTCGAGGGCCTGCAGAACCAGAATTTCGAAGCCTTTGATCCAAACAAAGCTCAAGAGAAAGGCAAGTGTCCTTGACCATTTTTGATCCAGGTTTTTAAATGTTTTGTTTGCAAAATTGCATGTTTGTGTCAAATTGATGGGAAAACCCAATTATAGGAGTTTACTAGTTTTGTATGACCACCCTTGTCACTTGAACACAATGTAGAGAGTCAGGAAGGGTATTTTACACTTTTGCTTCACATTACTCAATTGGGTTCGGGGAATCAACTATAATGCTTAATTATGAACTATTAAATATAGGAATGATAAAAATTGATAATAATGACCTTTAGCAACATGGTGCCTAGGGATCTAAGCAAACCGGTTATGTGGAATCAGTTGGACTATTTTGGTGGTTTTGCTTGCTTTTGATCTAAGGACAGGTTTGTGGGCCGACCATCCAGGATTTACAGTGCCACCACAAGCCAAGTATGGGTGCGGCTTAGCTGACTAATTAGTGTATTGCAAGTACTATTTGGACCATTAAGAATGCTTGGGGAAGGGGTAGTTGGATCGGTTTGTAGAGATTGGTGGGACTACCCTGCGATCCGAATGGCTCAAGAAGGGGCCCTTGGTTGGATGTGCTCAGTTGGAGACATCACCACCAGTGAAATCTCAGTGGGGTCTAATATGCTAGGCTTAGCTGACTAATTAGTTTATTGCCAGTACTAATTGGACCATTAAGAATGCTTGGGGAAGGGGCAGTCGGATGGCCTTGTAGAGATTGGTGGGACTACCCTGCGATCCGAATGGCTCATGAAGGGGCCCTTGGTTGGATGTGCTCAGTTGGAGACATCACCACCGGTAAAATCTCAGTGGGGTCTAATATGCTAGTAATCTCTTTGTAAAGGTTATTTTGTGATCTCTTGGCCACACACCTAAGGAAGTGCGCGACAGCATAATTGAGATTTCTTCGTCATCGAAAAGTGATGAAATCACGAACTTGTGGGTAAAGTGGTACAACCTCTGCAGAGTGTGTTTAAAACTATCATCATAGTTGTACTTCCGGACATGATCAACCTGGACCCTCAGATGATTAGTGTTATGGACCTTGAACATGGTATAATGGCTGGAATTGTATAGGAAATTGGTATTGGTACAATAATTGGTTTAGTATATGGAATTGAAGAAAAATGAGACATATGAGCAGTTATGAGCTGATAATGGATTATTATTGGTGGTATTGGTTATTTAAGTTGAATTGATGTTATTTAGATTATTTTGGGAAGGACCTCACTTAATGATCATATAATTGCATTTTCAATTGTTTTGAATGTATTTTTATGCAATTAGCCTATTTTATCATCATTCCTTGTTAAACTACATGTCATACTTTCCCATACTTGACGAGTATGACATGTGCTCACCCTTGCTATTCACCCAACAAATTCAGACGCAGGTGATAATGTGGAGTATCAGGAGGTCTTTGAGGAGTTCTAGGCGTGCGTGTTACCATCAAGCTTGCCTGTGGAGTCTGGAGTCTTTAGTATCTAGTGTTTTCCTCTGTAGTTTCTTAGAGCTTGTATTCGAAACTATTGGGTTTGTAATAAGGTACTATTATTACTGTTATTATTCAAGGCATGGTTTTATCTATTTATCATTTGTGGATCACTTGTGTATGTGTGTTGAATATCCTGGGCACACATATGCATTACGCTTGGTTCATTCTCGGAACCAGGTGATGCAATCCTGGGTAGACGTGACACCACAAATCACTCAGGACTTCTTTCCTATTCAAAATCAGTCTGTTTTGCACTATTTTTGCCTTCCACTAGCTATATAAGTGGGAAAAATTTGCATTTTTGCTGCTGGTACAATTTTTGCCACTTTTCCATCTTTTTGAGCATTATGGCTGCTGCAATTTGAGAACTAATATTTACGTTTTCCTCTAATATTCTCATGTTTTCTTATAGATGGCTCACACCAAAATAACATCCCGCAAGAGAGCTCGTTTGCCGTCCCTTGGAAGCAAGCTTAGGCCTCACAAGGTGCCGCAAATGGAACCAACCCAAGAGGAGTAAGAAGTGAATTCACCTACTAAGGAAGTTGAGCATGAACACTCCAACACGACGGAGGAAGACCCTGAGATGGTGGAATTCTATGATAGTGAAGAAGAGGATGGTGAAGCACATGAGGAGAAGGAAGATGAGGCCCAATATGAGGAAGAACCGCAAGAAGAGGACAAACCCGCTGCACAAGAAGAAGTACTCGAAGTCCAAAGGAATGCATCACAGCCTAGTGAAGTCGAAAATGAGTACAAATGCCTAGTTTACCGTGATGCCCAAAATTCCGTTCCGACAGCACTGATGGAGGATTTGCAGCTAAGCAAATGAAGGAGTTCCTTGATCTATGCAAGATGCACCCGGAATACTATGTTAAGAGGATTCCTTGCCATGGACGTGAAGAATGGAGGGCTCAAGTTACAGTTCTTGCCAAATATGAGGTGGTCACCCAATACTTTGCATCCACATGGAGATCCACCAGGGAGCAAGCTATTGATGATGTGTCTTGGGACACACTCACCATATTGTGCCATATCTATCGGGAACAGGTTGGAGGTACTAGTTTTGCGCTGCACCCGCAACGCAAAAAGGGAACAAGGGAAGTCTTAAGGCCGCAAGATGGAGCTCAAATCAATTCTCGTACCATTGATAGATCACAGGAACTATTGGTGAACTTGGGAAATCGCTATGCTGATACCATAGAAGAGATCCCTTACCTCCATAAAAATTTGTTCATCATGGAAAGGTAAGAGGAAGTATGTGCCACTGTGGAGGTCAACGGTGCAGCAACCTCTCCAGCGCCTACATGGACGGCCAATTCACCCTGGCGTGTGCCTATGTATGCCTCACCGCCACCGCCTTTGCCGCCTCACGTCTTGGACAGCTACGGTTGACATAGTTAAGTCTAGGTCTCCTGTCTAGAAGTTAGAAAGGCGTTTAGATCATTTCGGTTGTGTTTAGTGTGGTGTGCTAAATTTTCTTGGTGGGCGCTTGTGCTTGTGTTCTTGGTGCGAGTTGTGAAATACTTAGTGTTTTGTCCACATCCTCACATAGTAGAGAGTTGTGGGATCATTGTCCACATCCTCTAATAGGGTTTATAGTATTAATAAGAGAATTGTTAGTTACATATACCTTGATGCGTATAGTTGGGGCATTCTTTTTAAAATCTAAATTCTTCTGTCTCTATTATTCTTTCACAAACAGATGTCGAGGACTCGTAACCAAAGGAATGCCAATAGTGAGGTGGAGAACAATGGAGCACCTCAGAACAATCAGGGACCTGCACATGGGGCTATCAACCTTGACCAGTTATTGGCTATGCAGAACCAGCTCATGCAGACCATGATGCAGACCATAGGACAGCTGCAAGATGGCAACAACAATCATCCTCACATGCCTCCACCACCGCCACACCACAACTGTTTGGGAGAGTTCATGAGGACCAGGCCACCTACCTTTGCTCAGGCCATGGACCCTATGGAAGCTGATGATTGGCTGAAATCTGTTGAGAAGAAACTTGCTATTGTCCAGTGCAGTGATGGAGAGAAGGTTCTTTTTGCTTCAGTTGGAGCTGTCGTAGATTGGTGGGAATCTCTATGCAATGCTCATGAAAATCAAGAGAGAATCACGTGGGCTAAATTCAAGGAGAAGTTTCACTCTCAATAAGTACCTGTGGGAGTCATGATATTGAGACGACAAGAATTAGAAAACCTCAGGCAAGGGACAATGAGTGTGAGTGAGTATCTCAATAAATTCACTCAACTGTCTTGATATGCTCCAGAGGACATTAGTGCCAATAGCAGGAAACAATATCTGTTCATGAGGGGTCCTAACAATGAAATTCAAGTTCAGTTGCTCCATGCTGACTACGCAAATTTTCAGAAGCTGGTTGACAAAACCATTGTGGTTAAGAACAAAATTCGTGGGATGGAGCTAGATCACAAGAGGAAGATGTCATATCGTGGACAGCCGCAAGGAAGTAATGTCCATCCTCGCTATGCACTGCCTATTGCCCCATACTACAACCCATCTACTGTTGCATACCGCCCTACTTATCCACCGCTACTGCAACAGCCAATGCAGCAATGCCCTGCCATGCAAGCACCTCACTTATCTAAGCAGCCCGCGCCACGCCCAAATATGCCTGCATATGCTCAGAATCAGTCTCGCCCTAACTTTGCTGGCACCACTAGTAGAAAGACTTGCTATACTTGTGGTCAAGCGATACATTTTGCAAATCAATGCCCAAGGTCAGGACATGGTCAGATGAACAATGTTCCAAGGTAGAATCTAAGGCCCAATGGAGAAGCAACTCAAGGCAACCGAGGAACACAAAATTTTGCTCGTGGCAAGGTGAACCATGTATCTATAGAAAAGGCTCAGCAAGCTGAAGATGTTGTGATTGGTATGTTTCTCGCAAACTCCAACTCCGCTACTTTATTATTTGATTCTGGAGCATCCCATTCATTCATCTCATCAAAGTATGTTGCAAAGCATAGCATGCCTATATCATATCTGAAGTATACTTTGTTGGTTAAATCTCCTTGAGGAGAGATGAGGACGAATATAGTATGTCCAAGAGTAAGTATTTCCATAAGGGGGGTAGATTTCCTCGCCAACCTCATAGTCCTGAATTCGCAAGGCTTAGACATCATACTTGGAATGGATTGGTTAAGGAAGCATAACGGAGTAATTCAGTGTGCCACTCGGACAGTGCAATTGATAAACGAGGAAGGAGTCAGTATAGAGTTCAAGGCAATTCAACCGACAATCGAGAAGGCAATGGTAAATCATGCAGAAGGAGTAACTCTGGAGGAAATTCTGATTGTTTGTGAGTACCCAGAAGTGTTTCCTGAGGAATTGCCAGGTATGTCACCTAATTGTGACATCGAGTTCGTCATTGATTTAATACCTGGAACAGCACCACCAGCAAAGAGGCCATATAAGATGCCTCATAAGGAATTAGAAGAGCTCAAGAAGCAGATTCAAGAGCAGTTAGATAAGGGTTTTATACGTCCAAGCTCGTCGCCATGGGGAGCCCCAATGCTTTTCGTAGATAAGAAGGATGGATCCCAGAGAATGTGTGTGGATTACCGATCTCTCAACGAGGTGACGATCAAGAATAAGTACACACTGCCCTGCATAGAGGATCTGTTCGACCAGATGAAAGGATCCAATATTCTCTAAGATTGACCTTCATTTGGGATATTTCCAGATGAAGATTAGACCATCAGACATACCCAAAACGACTTTCAGGACACAATATGGATTCTACGAGTACACGATCATGTCTTGTGATTGACTAATGCACCCACATACTTCATGTATCTCATGAATAAGGTCTTCATGGAGTATTTGGATAAGTTTGTGGTAGTTTTCATTGATTACATCATTATCTACTAAAAAATTCAAGAGGAGCACGAAGAGCATCTAAGGTTGACTTTGCAGAAATTGCGAGAGCACCAGTTGTATGCCAAGTTCAACAAGTGCCAATTCTGGTTGAGGGGAATATCATTCCTAGGTCATGTTATCTCTGGAGGAGGAGTGTTAGTTGACCCAGGAAAGGTTAGAGATGTGCTAAAGTGGGAACTGCCACAGAATGTGAAGGAAATAATGAGTTTTCTTGGAATGGCTGGATACTATCGTCGGCTCATCAAGGACATTTCCAAGATAACGAAGCCCATGACTGAACTGTTAATGAAAGAGAAGCCTTTCAGGTGGACGCAAGCTTGTCAGGACAGTTTTGAGGAGCCAAAGAAGAGGTTAACAACAACACCTGTCTTGGTATTGCCAGATGTGAGCAAGAGTTTTGATATCTATTGTGATGCTTCGAGGCAAGGACTAGGTTGTGTATTGATGCAAGAAGGCCAAGTAGTAGCTTATGCATCCAAGCAATTGAAGAAACATGAGAAGAATTATCCTACGCATGATCTCGAACTTGCAGCCGTAGTGCGTGCATTGAAGATTTGGAGACATTATGGCCTTAGTCACAGATGCGAGATTTACACGGATCATAAGAGTATCAAGTACATATTCACTCAAACGGATCTAAATTTGAGACAACGACGATGGTTCAAACTCATTAAGGATTATGATATGGGAATCAATTATCATCCAGGAAAATCCAACATAGTGGTTGATGCTTTGAGTTGAATGGGAGCAAGCCACCAGCTCACGGTTCGGGAGTTGCAATCCGAGCTATGCAAGGAGTTTGAATGGTTGAATCTTGGATTTGTGAATGAGATGGGGATAATGGAGTTAAATCTAACACTGGAGAAAGAAATAAGGGAAGGCCAAATGAAGGATAAGGAGATCCAGGAAACCAAAGAAAGGACCCAAGAAGGGAGATAATTTAGATTTGATGAGGATGCCCATGGTACTCTATAGCTTGAGAAACGGATTGTTGTGCCTAATTAAAAGCGTGTCCGACAGTTGATATTAAAGGGGGTACATGACTCGCTTTACTCCATCCACCCCGGTTGTACTAAGATGTATAAGGATTTGAAGATGCGCTATTGGTGGGAGGGCATGAAAAGGGACATAGCTGAATATGTTGCATTATGTGATGTATGCCAACGAATCAAGACTGAACATCAAAGGCCAGCTGGATTACTGCAACTGTTGAAGATTCCAGAATGGAAGTGGGAAGAGGTTGGTATGGATTTCATAGTTGGTTTGCCTTGCACTTTGGCATGTTTTGATTCAATATGGGTTATTGTGGATCGGTTAACTAAATCAGTACATTTCATTCATGTCAAGACTACCTATAGTGGAGCAAAGTTGGCAGAATTGTATATGGGGAAAATAGTGTGTTTACACGGAGTACCAAAGAAAATAGTATCCGATAGAGGTTCTCAATTTACCTCGAGATTCTGACAAAAGTTGCATGAGTCTATTGGGACTCAATTGAATTTTAGTTCTGCCTGTCACCCTCAAATGGATGGACAGGCCGATAGAACAAATCGGGTATTGGAAGATATGCTAAGGGCTTGTGCGCTAAAGTATGGAGGAAGTTGGGACAAAAGTTTGCCATATGCTGAATTCTCCTACAACAACAGTTACCAAGCAAGCTTGAAGATGTCATCATAAGAAGCATTGTATGGGAGAAGGTGTAGAACACCCTTGTTTTGGAATGAGATAGGGGAGACTCAAGTATTTGGACCTGATGTAATAAAGGATGCCGAAAAGCAAGTCCAGACAATCTGCGAAAATTTAAGAGCTGCTCAGACGAGACAGAAAGGTTATGCGAATAATAGATGGAAAAACCTATGTTTTGAGGTGGGAGACTTCGTATACCTCAAAGTGTCACCCATGCGAGGTCATAAGCGATTTAATGTCAAAGGAAAGTTGGCACCCCGCTATATTGGGCCATACAAGATTCTGGATGAACGGGGAGAGGTAGCGTATAAGTTGGAAATGCCAACACATCTTTTCGATGTCCATGATGTGTTTCATGTTTCTCAGCTCAAGAAGTGTTTGAGGGTTCCGGAAGAGCAAGTACCGATGTAAGAATTGAAGCTTGAGGAAGATTTGAGCTATGCCGAGCAACCTATCAAAGTTCTAAAAACAAAGGAACAAAGTGATTCGATGGTGATAGGTTGCTCGGCAATGCGGAGCAACATCAAGGTGATGAACTTGGGCGTATGAGACCTTTGTCGAGCGGGTCCTTCAAGTGCTCCTTTAATTCTGCCAACTCATTTGGTGCCATCTTGTACGACCTTTGAGAGATAGGTATGTTTCTCGGAATGAGTTTGATCTTGAACACGATATCCCTATCTAGTCGCATACCCGGGAGGTCGTCGGGAAACACGCCCGGATATTCACGGACCACACAAATGTCCTCAAGCTTTGTTTCTTCCGCGTTGTATCTGACTGGAATTTCTTGGATAAGGCAGTCTAGAATGAGAGTGTGTGGTTCATGTAGTAGAGAGTTTAAATGGACCACACGTGGAACGATGGCAAGAACAGCACCATGGTGGCACAGCCATGACATTCCTAAGATGACATCAAACTGCTGACTCTCTAATATATTTAGAGAAGTCGGATATATATTTCCACCCAACTGAAGTGGTGCCCTATAGACCATCCTATCAGCTGCTACTTTCCCATCCGCAGAGCAAATCAAATATGGACATTTTGTGGAATGATAGGTAATTTGTATTTGATGACATATGATTCGCTAATAAAATTATGGGTGGCACCAGAGTCAAATAGTATGACCACAAGATTATGGAGTAGAGAAACCGTACCCGCAAGGATGGGTTCACCTTCTGGGGCATCTTCGATAGCTAGGTGGTGGATATTGTTGGGTTTTGCTGCTGGTTTCCTGGGCTGGTCGCGGGGTTGAGCTGCACCCTGATATGGTGCTTGTCCGCTGCCCTGTTGCTGCTCGGGGCAGTCCCTCGCAAAATGCCCGACATGGCCACACGTATAGCACGTATATTGTGTTGGGTTCTTTCCAAGCTACGGACGAAATCCTGGTGCACGTGGTGGAGGTGGATACGCACGCGGGACCATCCTTTGCTGCTGCTGCAGCTGAAATGGTGGTCGAAAATGCGGCGCATTGAAAGAACGACCATAGAACTGCTGTGGTCGCGCCGGTGGCTACCATCACTGTTCGGATGGTGATCGATACACCAACGGTACTTCTTTGGACCACCCCCACTGCTGCTCGATGGCGCACTCCGTTTCCTCTTATCAGAAACGAGCTCGCGTTGAGCATCCTCTTGCACTATCGCGGCATTTACGATGTCATTGAAGGTGCCGCGGTTGCATTGTGCAAGTTGGACCTTCATCTTGGGATTAAAGCCCCAGAAGAATGTATCTTGCTTCTTATCTTCCGTACCCACATAATCTGGCACGTATTGCGCTAAATGGTTGAACGTGCGGGAGCATTCATGAGCCCTCCTCCCGCCTTGCTTCAGCTCCAGAAACTCCTTAAACTTCCTCTTCATGATACCTGGAGGTATATGATACACATGGAACACCTTCCAGAACATGGTCCGTGTGACCGCATGACCAGCCGGCAGTAATGTGATGTAGTTCGCCCACCAAGAATCGGCGGATCCTTGAAGCTGTTGTGCAGCGAACAACGCCTTCTGCTGTTCGGTGCATCGGAGCAGACCAAACTTTACCGCGAGTGTGCGGATAAAGTTGTCAGTCTCAAGAGGCTCCTTGGCCTCCGTGAAGACCGATGGATGCATCGCCAAGAATTCTGAGTACGAACTCTGTTGGGGTTGGCGTTGCCCATTGTCTTGTCGTCCCCCTTGACGGGATGAATTCTGCACCAACATCCGCAACAACTCGGTTTGCCCGTCGCGCGAGCCGAGCACTGTGGTGAGAGTCTCTGTGAGAGTCCTTGGAGGTTCATGTAGTGGTGGCGGAGGAGCTTGTTTCTGCGGTGTCGTGGTTTGCTCCCGTGCAGGGTTCAGCAAGGCGCTAGGCGCTAGGCGGGCGGTAACCCACCGCCTAGAGCCTAGGCGTGCATATGCGTGCCTAGGCGTTTCTAGGCGTTTTTACTATTTTTTAACAGATATATATATATATATATATATATATATATATATATATATATATATGTACAGCACTGTAAATCAGTATAATACAAGAAACAGGGGCAACATAAGAGAGACATGATCAAAGTTTACCTAGCCATAACTGGGGAATTACAGGAGCAGCTTAACAGACATGATCAAAGTTTACAAAACAGGGACATAACAGGAGCAGAACATGAATTCATGGATTCAGACAACAAACATGGGGAAACAAAGGAGGACAACATTCATTCAAACAAACAGACTAAAAGGAGTACATAATCATTCAGACGGGAATTCATTCAAACAAACAACCTAACAATCAGTATCAGATAATGCAAACAGGCACTTCAGACAATAAATCTGCAAACAGTTGAACTTGAAGATTCCCCAAGCAAAATCTGCAAGATTGAATCATCTTCAGTGCCTAATACATCAATGAATCATATTGCTATGTTAGGAAGGGAGAAACAGAGGAACCAATGAATCATATCACAATAGATTGACTGATTCAGAAAATAGAGTGAAGGAGAACACATAACAGAGGGGGAGGGGGTGGCCCGGTCTGCGGAAGAGGGTGTCCGGAGGAGGGGGCAGTGAGGGACGTGAGGGCAGCCGGAGATGGAGATGAAGCGGGAGGATGGGGGGGACCTGGTGGCGGCGGCGCAACACTGCAGGGCGGCTGAGAAGACGACCTGACTACCTGAGAAGGAGGCGGCGGGAGACTTACGGGAGGAGTCACGGTGTTGTGCGGGAAAAACCTAGTGGGGCGGGAGGAGTCACGGTAAAGCGCACAAGGGATTGGACTACGGTGCGTAAGCCCGCCTCCTTCCCGCGAAAATGAAATCCGCCCACCTCCTCGCGCGTACGCCCGCCTCAGCGCCGCCTCACCCGCCTCCGCGCGATCTGTGCGTCGCCTAGGCGCTCCGACCGCCTCGCCTCCGCCTACCCCTCGAGGCACCGCGTCGGGCCCTCGCCCAGCGCCTAACCGCGCCTGGGCAGCCGCATACTCACGCCTTCCTGAACGCTGCTCCCGTGTCAGAGACTCATCACCACGACCCTGGCTAGAACCTCCCACCTCAGGCTTAGAGTGTGCATGTACCATTCTGCATAAAAATGATTTAAAATTCAGCAACATGTTTGTTTTCCTCATCCAATCCATACACTAGTAGTGCGAGCATTGACAATGTGATAATTGCATAACATTCACATATATTGATAAAGTATAAACTTTATTCAAGATATATTATCTCATGACCAAGTATACAATAGTGAACTCCAAAATGACAGACTCCCACTACGGAAGTGCATCTCAACTATACTTGGTCTCCATGAAACGTTATACACACATTGTCATCTCATACACACCACTACTATTTATAATATGATACAAAAATGGCTACAAAATAAACACAAGCAACGGTTAACTATATGTGGCCCCGTGCTGGCAGTAGTACTGCTCCATCGTACTCTGATGCATCCTCATCAGCGAACTCTAGTAACTCAGGATCTTCCTCCTCCTCAGGACATAGAAGCACCTACGTGCCTATGTTCAGCATGTAACACCCTCATTTTCATGCATAATGCACTGCATACATCTTCACACATGTTTAACATAAAGCAATACTAAATAGAACAAGATTAAAATGAATTTCGGTCTAATAAGGAATTTCAGTCTGTCAGGGTACGGACTTGTCCGGCCTCCAACCCGGACTAGTCCGGTATTCCCCTTCTGTTCAGAAAATTCAGTCTTCTTTAGAGCCTGGACTTGTCGACACATTGCACGGACTAGTCTGATTGAGCTTCTGATGTTTCTCTGAACTTGTTTGATTCCAAGCGGACTAGTCCTATCTGGTCCAGTTTTTCAATCCGAAAGCCTTTTATTTTGCAACCACGAACTTTTCCGGCCACACATACCGGACTTGTCAGAAAACCTCTCTGTTGCCAAACAGACTTGCTCGGTCCACAATGTGGACTAGTCCGGCCTGCTGAATTCAAGTCGGATTCTATTATTCTTCCATGATTGGTTATTGGATAATTGCATTAATTGGGCCCAAGAACTTCGTGCCCAACCTTAGAGGGGCCCAAGTGGACCCCGACTCAGCCCCTACTCGTCCCCCACAGAAATCCACATGGAATTCTCCCCAAAACCCTACCTATCTGACCCTATATAAGAAACCCAATACCCCAAACCTCTCCATCACCATTGAAAACCCTTACTGCCACCTTTTTTTCTTGTGCCGATGTCAAGAGGAAGTCCATATGCAAGGAGGAGGAGGAGAAGAGAGAGAAGGATCGATCAAGCACGATCTTCATCATACTTTCAACAACTGACGTTCTTCATCACCAAATCTTCATCAACTCATCTTCATCAAGCCTTAATCGTCAAGAATCAAGTGTTGCACCTAATTCTTGATCATCAGACCTCTAGACACACGGTACACCTTCTACATTCACTTTCCCATGTGAAATTAACCCCCAATTCTTGCTGATCAGGAAAACCCTAATTCACAATTCTGATCAGGGCAGATTAGTCCGGCCCTGATTGTCCGGCCATTGAATCTGTATTGTGCTAAATTAATTCCAAATTAACTCAAATCAATTCGAAACCTATTCAAACATGTTATAAACTATTATAACTAGTTATTAAACATTAATAGCAACTCATTAACAAGTTTTACTTCACAATTGCACAAATTATGCATATCATGGCATATTGAGTACTATATGAGCATTATTTGATCGTAATGTTTGTTTTGCATGATTGCCGCGCGAAATAGAGGGTATTGTCGTAGAGAGTGCTTTCGAGGACCCGCAAAACAAGAATTTTGAAGCCTTCGATCCAAACCAAGCTCAAGAGCAAGGCAAGTGTCCTTGATCATTTTGATCCAGGTTTTTAAATGTTTTGTTTGCAAAATTGCATGCTTGTGTCAAATTGATGGGAAAACCAAATTGTAGGAGTTTACTAGTTTTGTATGACTACCCTTGTCGCTTGAACACAATGTAGAGTGTCCGGAGGGGTATTTTACACTTTTGCTTTGCATTACTTAATTGGGTTTGGGGAATCAACAATAATGCTTAATTATGAACTATTGAATACATGAATGATGGAAATTGATAATAATGACCTTTAGTAACATGGTGCCTAGGGATCTAAGCAAGCCGGTTATATGGAATGGGTTGGACCGTTTTGGTGGTTTTCCTTGCTTTAGATCTAAGGACAGATTTGTGGGGCGATCATCCAGAATTTATAGTGCCACCACAAGGCCAAGTATGGTTGCGGTTTAACTGACTAATTAGTGTATTGCCAGTACTATTTAGACCATTAATAATGCTCGGGGAAGGGGTACTCGGATGGGTTTGTAGAGATTGGTGGGACTACCTGCAATCCGAATGTCTTAAGAGGTGGCCCTTGGATGTGCTCAGTTAGAGACATCATTACCGGTGAAACCTCAGTGGGAACTAAATATGCTACTAATCACTTTGTAAAGGCTATTTTATGATCTCTTGGCCACACTGCTAAGGAAGTGTGAGACGGCATAATTGAGATTTCTTAGTCATCGAAAGGTGATGAAATCACAAACTTGTGGGTAAAGTGATACAACCTTTGCAGAGTGTGTTTAAAATTATCATGATAGTCGTGCTCCCGAAAATGAGCAACCTGGACCCTCACATGATTAGAGTTATGGAGCTTGAACATGGTATAATGGCTGGAATTGAATTGGAAATTGGTATTGGTACAATAATTGGTATGGTATATGGAATTGATGGAAATGAGACATATGAACAATTATGAGCTGATAATGGATTATTATTGCTAGTTTTGGTTATTTAAGTTGAATTTTGATGTTATTTGGGTTATTTTGGGAAGGACCTCCCTTAATAATCATATAATTGCATTTTCAACTGTTTTGAATGTACTTTTATGCAATTAGCCCATTTTATCATCATTCCTTGTTAAGACATGTCATACTTTCCCACACTTGCTGAGTACGACATGTGCTTACCCTTGCTATTCCCCCAACAAATTCAGACGCAGGTGATAATGTGGAGTACCAGAAGGTCTTTGAGGAGTTCTAGGCGTGCGTGTTACCATCAAGCTTGCCTGTGGAGTCTAGAGTCTTTAGTATCTAGTGTTTTCTGCTGCAGTTTCTTAGAGCTTGTATTTGTGACTATTAGGTTTGTAATAAGGTAATATTATTAGTGGTATTATTCGAGACATGATTTTATATGTTTATCATTTGTGGATCACTTGTGTATGTGTGTTGAACATCCTGTGCACACATATGCATTACGCTTGGTTCATTATCAGAATCGAGTGTCAACAGCGACATGTCCTCAGCTGGTGGATATACGACTGGTTGCGGCAAGTGTACCTGAGCCTCCATCAAGTCCTCCTGAGCTTGGACTGCCTCGGCTTCCCAACCCTGAGCTTCATCGGCGGCTTCATCTCGTGCCTCGGTGATCACCAGCAGCTGCTATTGCTGTTGCTGCCCACCAGTTGGCTCGCTTGCAGCTCACCACGAGCTTGCTGCAGTTCTCTGCGAGCCTGCCGCAGTTCGACGCGAGATTTCCGCAGTTTATTGCAAGTGTAATGCAGCTGATTCTCGCGCTGATTCAGCTAGTGATTTGTCGGAGCCAGGAACGAACGTAGGTTCTCATTGATGTAATCAAGAGTGTCACCCCGTTCAATTGCTTGCCTCAAGGCTTTGACCTGCTGCTGAATGATTGCACCTTGCATAGTAACCACCATTCTGGATGCAGCAGCATAAGTCCCAAGTGTCGTCGATGTCGTGTCACCGTTCGGTTGATAGGCCTCAACCATACGACGTTTCCACTCAAGACCAATCGCACCACTGAATGGGAGAAGAACAAATTGTGTCCCAGCCATGGCATCTTGATGAAGCTCACAAAGCTTCATAAGCTCTTCGCCCGCTCCGATGGCCCACGTGTCCTTTAAATGAGCTCCCGAAGGAGTGGACTAGCAGAGACATCAACAAGGATGGTGCACGACAGTACGCCTCTGTCATCCGTCTCTCGACCCCAATTGTCTGGCATTTCTATGAAGCAAAACTGCTCGAACACTTCCCGCAGCATGATCAAGAAGCCCGGGCGGTTAGTGCTTGTGGAGAGGACCCATCTGTCCGACAACAATAGCATCACATCCTCCATTTATAAAAGAATTATTTGAATGGGTCAAATACTAAAATTCAACAAATTTTTGTTGAGAAACAGATCATGGATGTGATAATTTAATTATGAAAGTGAATTCAGATTCAAATGTCAAATGAAACATCACACTGGAATTCTGTCACAGTTCTTTTTCATTCTGACCAGTCTGGAGAAACTCAAAATTTTCATCCAGTTAAAGGCACATTCAGGACTTGAGTCAACTACAAAGTTGTAGTACACTCAAATATATTTCCAGAATGTCTTTATTTTCCTCCATATCATTTCTGTATGAGCAGATATGGCTTTTGCAAGTTGACAGTATTTCTGGAAAAAAATTGATAGAACTTCCTTTGTTTAAGGCTGATTTGTCCACGTTTTCCAGATACAAAACATCAATATATGCAAAAATCATAAATTACAAAATTGTTACATACATCCTCAGGATTCCAGATATGCAATACATGAATCCATTCATTGATTCTGCTATGAGATATGATGAAAACAGTGAGAGGATACAGAAACTGTCCACTCTCTGTCCAGATTTGGCAGAGTTTGGAACTTCGAAATTTTCATCAAGTTACAGGGGAATTCTGATCTGGGGTTGAACAGAAGAGTTGTAAAGGACTATTTAAGCTTCCTAACCTTGTGTGGTAGACCTTCTGTGGTTATTCCTACAGAGAGTTATGCTACTCCAAATTTAAGCATTTTGCTGCCAGAATCTCAGTTTGAATCAAGAACCTGGCAGTTTAAGTGCAAATGAAAATTTTCCAGTTTTAAATCTTGAAATCTGCCTTGGATCTGAAAATGAAACTTGTGGATCACTTCCTAAAGTTTCCAAACCATATGTCTTCTTATTGCAGCAACCACATGATTAATTGTCAATCTGACCAGCACGCTCCAAAACAGAGATTACAAATTCAAACTTAGTCCTAAGTTAGAAATTTTTACTGGTTGTCGAGTCACACCTCTAGCACGGATATCGTCATCGACGTGCCTGATGAAACTCGAATGCAATGATGGTACTACGCCCTTACCAAAGAAAATCCTAAACCGGTATTCCCACATACGTCTCAACGGTGGCACTAATGACGTTCACTCGCAAACGTTTTCGACTCGAGCTACTTAAAATATGGTTAGTGTACCTGCAACTACACACAACTTACTGATCAACCATATGGTGCCGTACGGCACAGCCCGCACGGGTGATCATTTCAGGTAGTCATCATAATATATATGAAAGTCAGAACATTCATCCCGTATTATTCCATACAGGGCGCCCGAGCTGAGCCACGTCTGAGGTACATGGACGTGTTTGCTACCACCCGATGGGGATCCCACGTCTTTGCATAATGTTGCACCAGTAGGAGGCGCGTCAGGTTATGTACCAGCCGACGGGGTCCCACATCTTTGCCTAATGTTGCACAAGTAGGAGGCGCTTTCATGTGTTTATTAAAAAATACACCATGTGCTTTTCAAACGCACGATAGGTGGCCACAAAATTTATCTTGTGCGCTAGGGATCAGCGTTGCGTATGGCCCTTTAAACATTGAATGTTCAAGAGTTGCATACTTTGTGTTTTTGACTACACGATGGGGTATCCTCGCTTTTGCCTAAACCACGCTGGGGAGCAGCATTTTCATATGTTCCCAGAACCATGAGATGGTTTAGAGACTCATATTAACTCCCGTGCCAAGCCACGAGGAACAATCACATGCAACCTCTCGCATGGTGAGCTTACCTCAATTGATCTGCTTGCGGTGGCGTACCTTACCTCTTACCTGACGTCGGAGCGTCATTACATAATATAATAACACATATGTTAGCTTGCCACCTTAAGTAACTAATACTATCATAGACCTTATGTGGGCATAGTAACTAATCCTCACTCGACTACTTCTAAGTTTTCAAAAAGGCTCTTTTCGAGCATGCTATTCCCAATGCGGCTCTAATACCAGGCTGTGAAGACAAGGTCCACACATTCTAGGAATCGCAGAGGGTGGTGCCATGCGATGTGGCACCCAACAGCTCACACAAAAAGAATACGAGAAAATACAAAGTTTTATTTCTAGAAACGGTGGGAGTATTTTACAATACTTAATATATAGCAGAAGTCATACTCATAGCTAAACTCTCAGCCTAGCTATGCAAAAGTGCAGCCGTCCAGCCGTGGACGCTACACACTAGCAACACTCAACAGATCACGACAGCGCGCAGGGCTCCCACTCGGCGGTATACCTCGATGGGGGCATCGCCTCATCTTCGGACCCTTCCTCGTACGTCTCACATGCACACAACTTAATATAGCAACCGTGAGCACGAAGGCTCAGCAAGACTTAACCGTCTCACCTAAGCATGTAACTCTACATGCAGAGATACGTAAACATAGTTAGTGATATTGCATAAATAACTCGCCTACAAGTGGATCCTTACTTTCATGTTATTAGCAGACAATTAAATGTTCAGAAATGTAACTTTAGTGAGCAATATACTACAGCAAGCATGGTTGCAAAACAATTATAATTCAATACATCGTATTCTTCTGACTTCTTCAATATTTACTACGTCACGACACAGTGAACAAGCGATACTCAATTAACCGCGAGGGACGATGATTGCAATCAGTAGACACTCGGATAACACGTCACCCATTTTAGAAGTGGAGCAGATCACACTTCAATACTCTGTTGTATGTAGCAAACTTTCAAAGGAAACCCAAATGCCAAACTGGTCCTTCTGTAATGGGTAGGAGGTCTCCGCGCGGAGCGTCTCTGTGTCCGCCGGCAGATTTACACCTTGCTGCCCTCAACCCAATCCAATAAAATAGTAGGGTAAGCCTTGACACTCAGGTTAACCAATTACATCGTTTCCTGGTTCCCATATAGCCAGTATGCATTCAGTACAATTCAAACTTGCTCGGCGGGGCCGCACACGGATCGGTCCTCAATTGACACAGGCAGCGCTATACACATGAGACCACGTCTCGCTGCTCCCTACACCGCTACCCAATCTCATATTAATACTCCCATTCTCAACATAAACCAATCCCGTGTGACGGTGTAACTATATCGCGAGTAGATTCCAACTACTCGACCTCTAATGGATTCCATATAACATTAGCATGGAAATTCTACACGTCAAGCGATACAGCTACCCAAATACTCCATGGGATTGTGGGTTATGCAATTGGGGTATCAATACACCTTAGACATAATGCAATTCAAACTATAGACTTAAAAGTGATACAAATGAAAACATTGCAACATATCTTAAATGCAAACTGGGGCTTGCCTGGTTGCAAGTAAATATCAAAGTTAGCCTCAAGGAGTCTGCTGTCCAATGCCTACGGCTCCTCCTTGATCTCGATCACTATATGATGTGCAATATATAAAGTACATGAGTGATATTGAAACTATGTAAAAGACTTTCTAAACACTGATCAGTTATGAATATTATTTTAATTGGGTTTGGGATTTTTACAGGGGATACTATGTTCTATGAGAAAGGTCTGGACTGAGAATTGGAGATGTTCAAGGAAGCTTGTCGTCTCTAAAATTCCAACAAGTAAAAGCCTTCTCTGAAATTTGGTATTACATATAGAGCTTTGTCATGGATAACAGTGGATGATAATGGTAGAGGAGATCTCACTGGTTCTAGGAAAATTTGTTTCATAATTTTCTGATCTTCCTACAGGGAGAAATTGATTTGACAAGTTTGGGATAAAATCTGGAAATGTTTCTGTACATTTCTGAATTTTCCATGGACATTGGGGATGTGCACACTGTTTGGTCTAGTAAATGAAGTCCAATGAACTTGAAATTTTCACTGGGTATCAAGTGTATTATAGTTAATGTTCTGACCAAAATTGGGAATTTTCCATTTGGCATAAAAGGAGAAATTAATTTCCCAAGCGGTTAGTTCAAATGAATTAATTATGAAAATTCTGGGACTTTCATGTCCAACAAATTGCACCAATCCAACATTTGGATCAAGATGAGTCTACCATAATTTATTGGGAATTATTTGAGCAAGTCTACTAGGAGTAATTGAATTATGAAGTTTGAACAAAATCTGGATTTAATTTCCTGTTGAAAATTTTGAATTAAACCCGCCTGGCCCCACATTTTTGAAATGGGCCAACCAGATTGGGGTCACACTGAGGACCACTGGATTATAAGGCGCAGTCACAAAACATCCCACAGCACAACTGATACTCCCCTCGAGCAGAGAGACTGACAGGTGGGACCCGCCTTGTCTTCTTCAACCTCCGGACGCATGGCGCGCCCGCGGCGGTGCTGCGCCGGCGAGCTCGCCGGCTCCCTTCTCCCGGCATTCTCCCTTGAAAAATATCGCCGCCTAGCCTTATTCCTTGGCGCTGAGCACGTTGGAGTGGTCTGCGCATGCCGGCGGTGACCAGAACCCTATGCGCGACGGTGGTGGCAAAGTTAGGGTTCCGACGATGGTCGGTGAACCTTAAACTAGGTTTGCACACCTTGTGAAAAAGTGGAGAAGCTTCCTGGGAGCATAAGGAACACGAAAATGAGGATAAAATGGGTGGAGCGGCCTGCAACTTCCAACCCAACGGTGAACAAAGCGATTTTTGTTGGCGGCGGGGAAAGTTTGAATATCTCGACAATCACTCGATGGATTGCATAGAGATTTGGTTGGAGTGTGCGCCAGGAGGTATTGAACAACATCCATGAACGAATTGAAGGATGGTTGCACGCAGGAAGTGAATCTAATGGAAAACCTAGCTAGTTCATGTGCAACAACTGAAAGTAAAACTCGAATCATTTGCTCGATACCTAAGGAAATGAAGTATGGATTTCACCGTGTGGAAGAGGGCGTGATGGCGATCCTTTTTGCTGTTGGAGTCGAGTGCCAACTTGGTCCAGAGCTTGAGCTAGACGGGGAGGCAGCAAAGGCGCCGGTGAGAGTTTTTCTTGCAGGAAGAACAAAGAGAGAGGACTCCGGTGCTTTTCCACTTCGGTCACGAAATGAAGATAGGGATGGGGAGGTGTAGAGAGCATGCAATGATGCAACCAAGCAGGCAGATAGCTCGCTGGAGCTTGCATGCCGTGCGTGTCGCACGGTGAAAACAGAGGCACTTCCCTGCGATTGAGTCTCTGGACAGTGGGCCCCACACTCCCATCCTCATCCCTTCTATGTTCAGTAAATTCTCCTACCAATATTTGTCAAAAAATTCCAGATATTTGTGGGGAAAGCAAATCAATTATGGAGAATCTGATTTTGAAAGTGAAATCCACATTTGGTCAGGTTTCATTTGAACTCAAATTTGAATTTTGAATTTGAATGCAATTCAATGCCTCACTCCAATTAAACAGCAAATATGCCTAAAAAATTATGAAATTTTGAATGAGAGCTATTTGGAATATTAGGGCATCCAATGGTGGGATCAGTTATTTTGGCAAGGTTTGAACAGGATCATGTTTTGAATATTTGAATCCCCTCCGTTGAAGTTTGAATTGGTTTGATTTTTCAATTGCCATTTTGATTTCTTGACTCATGCTTGATTTTGATTCCTCCTAACAGAACCTTATGCTTTGAACTATGGGGCTTTTACAATCACCTCCCGGTGCATCCTGAAGACTATGCAACGAGAGATGACTGTCGTTGCTCCTACTGCCAAGGAAGAGCCACATCGGAAGTTGATGGATACTTCCATCAACTTCGATGCTTTGGATTGTCCGAAGAACATGGTGGGAGCTAGACAATTGCCCATGATGATCTCTCCGACTATCAACAATATCCAACTCTACCATGTCCTGGTGGTTGGAGGTGCGGCACTCAACCTCCTCAGCTTCACAGCTTTTGTGAAGCTCCAGCTCAACCTCTCGGACCCAGGCCCTCACACCCATTCTCCAGAGTGGGTCCGAGAGCTATCAACCCTCTTGGATCTGTTACTTTGCCTGTGACCTTCGGGACGCAGAACAACTATAGATCCGAGAAGCTGATGTTTGATGTGGCACACATCAACCTACCCTTCAACGCGATCCAAGGTAGGCCATCCCTGTATAGGTTCATGGCCGTGGTTCATTACGGCTACCTCGTGTTGAAGATGCCAACCCCATCAGGCATCCTCCGGATCAGAGGGGATCGCACTGCTGGGGTAACTACGCTGGAAGAACTTCATGCGCTTGCTGCAGTGCAAGAGAAAGAATCCGGCAAGGAGAAAGCTGCTCAACCACCACCAAGCTCGCGCCAACGTGTCTCATCCTCTGCACCTCGTGTGCAACAAAGCGGTGACACCAACATACCCATCAAAGTCGTCCAAATTGGTTCTGATGCCGCTCAGACCACCCGTATATTGGGAGGCCTAACTGGCAAATAGGAACTCGCGCTCATCACTTTCCTTCGGGCAAATGTCGACGTGTTTGCATGGCAACTGTCACAAATGCCTTGGATCCCTAGAGAGGTGATCGAGCACTGTCTGAAAATATACCCCAAAGCCCCGGAAGCAATCCGTTGAGCGATAGAACTTCATCAGATAAGAAGTCAAGAAGCTGCTCGATGCTTGATTCATCCGGTAGGTTCACCATCCACGGTGGCTAGCAAACTCAGTTGTTGTACCAAAGGTCGGCGGGAAGCTTCGGATGTGCATCGACTATACTACACTGAATAAGGCATGCCCAAAAGACCCTTTTCCACTACCTAGAATACATCAGATAGTGGATTCAACCTCTAGTTGTGAATTACTGTGTTTTTTATACGCTTATTCTGGATATCATCAAATTCCATTATCTAAGGAAGATGAAGAGCATACTACCTTCATCACAGTAGATGGGTTGTATTGTTACACTGCCATGCCTTTTGGTCTTAAAAATGCTACCTCAACTTTTGTACAAGCTATGCAAAAAACCTTTGGGGAGATGATTAGGGACTTGGTGGAAGTCTACGTCGATGACATTGTTGTCAAGGTGAAGAACCAGGACTCACTCCTGTACAATCTTCAAGCCATCTTCGACAAGCTACGCCTGACACGCACGAAGCTCAACCCGTACAAGTGTGTCTTTGGGGTTAGCTCCGGAAAGCTCCTTGGTTTCTTGGTGACTCACCGAGGAATTAAGGAAAATCCGGCCAAGATCAAAGCCATTGAAGAGATATGTCCTCCAGCCCGTATCAAAGACGTCCAGAAGTTAATTGGATGTATAGCTTCACTCAGCTAGTTCATTTCAAGGATGGCAGAGTGGGTGCTACCCTTCTTCAAACTATTGAGGAAGTTCAGACCATTCCATTGGTCTGAAGAAGTAGAGAAGGAATTCCAAGAGCTCAAGCAACTCCTCACCACACTACCAATCATGGTAGCCCTGAAGCCTAGTGAGCCTCTTCTACTTTACATCGCTGCAACTACAAAGGTTGTCAGCATGGTTCTTGTTGCGAGAGACCAGAAACATCTCCAACTCAGGAGCTTAGACCCCTCCGGAAAAGTCCGAAGCTAGCTGAAGGTGAGTCTGGGTCCCAGCCCCTAGGCACAGATCCTAAAGGTTTGGTGCTTGTGGATCAACCTCCCTCATTTGAGGGAGTACATACCCAGGAAGGAGATCCAAATCCCCCCTCCCCTTTGAGAGGGTCCGGGTTGATGTAGAAGAAGCTCTGAACCCCTTCGAGAGGGTCTGAACTGTCCAGGGGCCGGTGTACTTCATCAGTGAAGTACTTCACGATGTCAAGACTCGGTACATTGAGGTGCATAAGCTGCTCTACGTAGTCCTTATTGCCTCAAGAAAGCTTCGTCACTACTTCCAAGCTCACAAGATTTCAGTGGTAACTTCTTATCCACTGCGAACAATTCTGCATAATCTCAATTCTATGGGAAATATTGCCAAGTGGGCAGCAAAGTTGGTAGAATTCGATGTAACACCCTCATTTTCATGCTTCATGCACTCCATCTATCATTAAACATGTCTAACATTGATCCACATAAAAAAGAATAAGTTTAAAATGAATTTAGAGGTTAATCACACTTAAGAATTTTGGGAAGTGCGGACTAGTCCGATTTTTGTGCGGACTAGTCCGATTTCTCTCTGACTTCAAACGGACTTGTCCGTTTTTCTGCGGACTAGTCTGTTTTTCTCTCTGAACATTTCGGACTTGTCCGGTCCTGTGCGGACTAGTCTGGTGTTCCAATTCCTTAGAAATTTTTGCTAAGTTCCTGGACTTTTTTGGACTTGTCCGGTGTTCCAGCAGACTTTTTCGTTTTTCCTCTGAGTAAAGTCGGACTTGTCCAATTTTGGCCAGACTTGTCCGTTTTTCCCTCTGGATAAGTTCGAACTTGTCCGATATCCAGTCCGGACTTGTCTGATATCTCTCTGTCCAACTTCGGACTAGTCCGATCCTTTTCGGACTTGTCCAATAAATTGCGACTCCGAGTTGATCTTTTGTTTCGCGACTTGTTTCTTGGGTTTTACATTAAGTGGGCCTAGGGACGTCGTGCCTAACTCTTTTAGAGCCCATGTGGGACTCCAAACTGGCCCCTACTCATATCAAACTCAAAATCCATCTAACCCTAGCCTCCACCTCTATATAAACAACCCCACCCCTTGGCCTGACATCTATTTGCCACTTTTCCATCACACCCGAACCCTAGCTCGTGAACAGCCACCACCAAGGAGGAAGAAGGAGGTCCCAAGCCAGAAGAAGAAGAGGAGGATACGAAAGAGGGTCAAGATCTCCATCAAGTTTCGTTCTACGTCATCAATTCATCTCCAAGTTCTTCATCAACGCTAGATCTTCAAGATCCAAATGTTGCCTCCAAGATCCTTGATTCTTTGGAGTCCTAAACACTTGGTATACCTTCTATTCTCTTTTCCTTACGTGAATTCAACCCCAAATCTCCAGATTCACGTCGATCTAGAAAACCCTAATATGTTGTTCTCGCGCAGTGCGGACTTGTCCGGTCCCTAGCGGACTAGTCCGATTTTCCTAGTTAAATTGTGTCGAATTAATTCTAAAATTAGATATAATCAACTTCAAACCTGTATAAACTTGTTAAAAGCTATTAGAACTAGTTAGTGATCATTAAAAGCAACTCATTAATAAGTTCCACCTTGCATTTCCATTAATCATGCATGTAATGTCATATTGAGTAATATTTGTGCGCTTTTTTGTAATTCTTGTCTTGTATGTTAATTGTGCAGATTAGACGGATTTGCACTAGATAGTGTTGCGGAGGATCTCTAGCACCAAGAGTTTGAAGGCTTTGACCCGAACCAATCCCAAGAGCAAGGCAAGTGTCCTTGAAGCATATTGATCATGTTTCTAAAATAAATGTTTTGTTTGCAAAACTGCATGCTGTGTCAATTTGATGGGAAATCCTATGGTAGGAAGTTTACTCAATTTGTTTAACCACCCTTGTCACCTGGAATACATGGTAGAGAGTCGGGAAGGTTTTTTTTTACCTTTGCTTCGCTTAAATAATTGGGATGAGAAAAAACTATACCACTTAATTTAATTATGCATTTATGAGACTATGATTAATATGAACTGGTTAATATGATTTGGTAATGGGTGATCTAAGCAAGCCTGGTATGTGGATGGGTTTGATGTTACGGTGGTTTGCTTGCTTTAGATCTAAGGACCAGTTCATGTGAGAATAAGTCAGGACTACAGTATCACCACGAGGCCAAGTATGGGTGTAGTGTAGCTGATTAATTAGGGCTTTGCTAGTGCTATTTGGACCATTAAGGATGCTCGGGGAAGGGGTAGTTGGATTGGGTTTGTTGATGATTGGTGGGACTACCCTAGGATCCAAATGGCTCAAGAGGGGGCCCTTGGTTGAAGATGTGCTCAGTTGGAGGCATCACCACTGGTGAAACCTCAGTGGGGTATAAATAGGCTAGTAATCCCTCTGTAAAGGCTATTTTGTGATCTATTGGCCATACACCAAAAGAGTGTAATTGGCATAATGGAGGCTTTCCTTTAGTCGCTGATGGGTGATGAAATCACAAACACGTGCGTAAAGTGGTACAAACTCTGCAGAGTCTAATAAAACTATCATGATAGCCGCGCTCCCGGTTAAGAGCACTTGGGTGACCTACATGATTAGAGGGAACTTGGTATTGGGATGGTTCTTGGTTATGGTTATGGTTAATAATATGGTTATGCTTGGTTATGGATTGAATTATGGCATTGGATATGGTTAATGGTAATGGTGAAATCTGATATATGGATGATGGTAATGGAATATGGACTGGTATTATGATAATTATGGTTTATGATGGGTTTATTTAACATTCATATAATTTATTACTTTTTCAAATGTTTTAATGTACTTTTCAGCACTTGGCCATTATTATATCCGTCATTTGAATCAGCTACATGTCATACTTTCCACACTTGCTGAGTACGACATGTACTCACCCTTGCAATTCCCCCACCAACAGTTGCAGGTCAGGATTGGGAGTTTAACGAAGATAATGCGGAGTTCTAGGTCGTGTCCACCGTTGGCTTTGCCTGTGGAGTGTTGGAGCTGCGCTATCCCTTTTGCTTAGTTGCTTATTAGTTTATTTCCGTTGCATCAGTTGAACTTGTCATTAATTTTTGTTAGAGCTTGTATTAGAGGATATTATGAATTGTGTAATAAAATTTGGTTAATTAATCTTGTTCTGTGGTAATTTTTTGTATACTCTTTTGTGATTGCACTAGTGTATGTGTGTTGAACACACATATGCGTTCACTTGGTTCATTGTTCGGAACCGGGTGTCACAAATTGGTATCAGAGCCACAGGTTGACCGTAGGACGCAGCCTAGATAGAATGGACACTTTAGAGCACACATGAGCACTCAGGAATTGATGTGTTTTTGTTTGGTGTGTTGTTTGCTATATATTGTTTGCTTGTGTGTTAATAGAGGATTTTGGGATGCTTTAGCATTGCCATATCCACGTAGGCTAGTGTAGCTAGTTGCTTAGTTTCATATCCCTTGATGCATGTACTTGGGGACATCTTCTAAATTCTTATCTCATACTTTTCTTTAGATGGTGAGGACTCGCAACCAGAGGAATGGCAACGATGAGGAGGAGAATAATGGAGCACCTTAGAACAATAATGGACAACGACCTGCTCATGGAGCTATCTACATTGAGCAGCTTTTGGCAATGCAGAACCAGCTCATGTAGACCATGATACAAACTATGGAACAGCTATAGGCTGGTAACATCAACAATTAGCCTCACATGCCTCGACTGCTACCCCCACCTCCTCATAACCAGTTGGGAGAGTTTATGAGGACTAGGCCACCGACCTTTGCTCAAGCTGCTGACCCTATGGATGCTGATGATTGGCTCAAGTCTGTGGATAAGAAGCTAGCTATTGTCCAATGCAGTGATCGGGAGAAGGTCCTATTTGCATCTTATCAAACTTGTTGGAGTAGCTGCCGATTGGTGGAATTCACTATGCAATGCCCATGAGAATCAGGAGAGGATTACTTGGGCTGTATTCAAGGAGAGCTTCCATTCTCATTATGTGCCGGAAGGTGTCATGATTTTGAAGAGGCAAGAATTTGATAACCTGAGACAAGGAAGATCGAGTGTTGGTGAATATCTCAACAAATTCAGTCAACTTTCAAGGTATGCCCCTGAAGATGTTAGTCGGTACAGCCGGAAGCAATACTTGTTCATGAGGGGCTTGAACAATGAGATCCAAGTGTAATTGCTCAACTGTGATTATGCCAACTTCCAGAAGCTTGTGGACAAAGAGATTTTGGTGAAGAACAAGGTCTGTGAGATGGAGCAAGACAACAAGAGGAAGGCTCCATATCAAGGACAGCAACAAGGCAACAATGTGTGCCCTCACTTTGCGCCTCCTAATGCACCTCCTAATGCGCCATATTACAGCTCCTCTGCTCCTGTACAACGCCCTAGTTATGCACCGCGCCCAACTCAGTTTGTGCAGCATCGCCCTGTTATGCAAGCACCTAGGCCTCCAATGCCTTTTGCACCTCGCGCAAATTTTCCTGGTGTAAATGTTCAAAACCAAGCTCGCCCCAATAATTCTGGTGGAGTTAAGAAGTGCTATACTTGTTGAGAAGCTGGAAACTTTGCACATCAATGTCCTAAGTCAGGCCTTGGTCAAGGAAGCAATGTGTCGAGGCGAAATCCAAAACCCAATGGAGGATAGCCGCAAGGAAAGCGTGGACAGTAGAACTTTGCGCGTGGCAACGTGAATCATGTCTCTATAGAGGATGCTCAACAAGCTGATGACGTGGTTATTGGTATGTTTCTTGCAAACTTCAACCTAGCGACTATGTTATTTGATTCTGGAGCATCGCATTCATTCATTGCATCAAAATATGTTGCCAAGTATAGTTTTTCTATCTCTCGTATGAAGTTTACTCTATTGGTTAAGTCTCCTGGAGGAGAGATGAGGACAAATATAGTATGTCCAAAAGTAAGCCTTAGAATAAGGGGGTAGACTTCTTTGCCAACCTCATTGTCTAGGATTCTCAAGGATTGGACATTATACCTGGTATGGACTGGTTGAGGAAGCACAATAGAGTTATTGAGTGTGCCATGAAGATGGTGAAGTTGACCAATGAAGAAGGGATCACCGTAGAATTTGAAACATCTCAACACGCAACGAAGCAATTGAAGCTGAATCACATGGACGGTGCCACAATTGAGGAGATTCCGGTGGTGTGTGAATTTTTGGATGTGTTTCCGGACGAGTTGCTAGGTATGCCACCTGATCGAGACATTGAGATTGTTATTGATTTAATACCTGGAACTGCACCTATAGCTAAGAGGCCGTATAGGATGCCTCCTAAGGAATTAGCGGAGCTCAAGAAGCAGATTCAAGAGCAATTAGAGAAAGGTTTTATTCGCCCAAGATCTTCACCTTGGGGAGCGCCCGTTCTTTTTGTGGATAAGAAGGATGGGTCACAAAGGATGTGTGTGGTTACCGAGCCCTCAACGAGGTAACCATCAAGAACAATTACACCTTGCCACGCATAGAAGACTTGTTTGATCAGATGAAGAGTGCTTGTATTTTCTCCAAGATTGATTTCAGGTTAGGATACATTCAAATGAAGATTAGACCATCGGACATACCCAAGACAGCTTTCAGGACACGACATGGATCCTATGAGTACACCGTGATGTCCTTTGGATTGACAAATGCACCTGCATACTTTATGTACCTCAAGAATAAGGTCTTAACGGAGTACTTGGATAAATTTGTGGTGGTGTTCATTGATGACATTATGATCTACTCGAAGGATAAGAAGGAACACGAGGAACACTTGAGGCTTACATTGCAGAAATTGAGGGAGCATCAATTGTATGTCAAGTTCAATAAGTGTCAGTTTTGGTTGAGAGAAGTATCGTTTTTGGGTCATATCATTTCAGGAGAAGGAGTTTCGGTTGACCCCATAAAGGTGAGGGACGTGTTGAAGTGAGAGCCACCACAAAATGTAAAGGAGATCCAGAGTTTTCTTGGGATGGCTGGATACTACCGTAGGTTCATCAAGGACTTTTCCAAGATAGCCAAGCCAAAGACAGAGTTGCTTATGAAGGAGAAAGCGTTTTAATGGACTCAAGCTTGTCAAGAGAGTTTTGAGGAGTTGAAGAAAAGGTTAACAACAGCCCTAGTTTTAGTTTTGCCGGATGTGAGCAAGAGCTTTGATATCTACTGTGATGCATCAGTACAAGGACTTGGATGTGTGCTTATGCAAGAAGGTCAAGTGGTTGCCTACGTATTGAGGCAACTGAAGAAACATGAGCAGAATTACCCAACGCATGATTTGGAACTTGCAGCCATAGTACACGTATTGAAGATTTGGACATTATATCCTTGGACATAGGTGTGAAATTTATACGGATCATAAGAGTCTTAAGTATATTTTCACACAAACGGATCTAAATTTGAGGCAACAGAGATGGTTGGAGCTCATAAAGGATTATGATTTGGAATTAATTATCACCCAGGAAAAGCCAATGTTGTGGCCGATGCTTTGAGTAGAAAAAGAGTAAGTCACCAACTCACAGTTCGAGAGTTGTCATCTGAGTTATGCAAGGAGTTTGAACGGTTGAATCTTAGATTTGTAAATGAGATGGGAATAATGGAATTAAATCCGACCTTGGAGCGAAGATTCGAGAGGGTCAAACAAAGGATGAGGAAATCCAAGAAATCAAGGAAAGGACCCAAGAAGGGCAAGAATTCAGATTTGATGAGGATGAACATGGTACTCTATGGCTTGGAAAAAGGATTGATGTGCCTAATGTGAAGCATATTCGGGAGACAATACTAAAGGAGGCACATGACTCACCATACTCGATTCACCGAGGTTGTACCAAGATGTACAAAGACTTGAAGGCGTGTTATTGGTGAGCTAGCATGAAGAGGGGCATAGCTAAATATGTAGCGCTGTGTGATGTGTGCCAACGAGTCAAGGCAGAACATCAAAGACCAGCGGGGTTATTGCAACCATTGAAGATTCTGGAATAGAAGTGGGAAGAGATCGGTATGGACTTTATAGTTGGATTGCCACGTACTCAGTACGGTTATGACTCAATTTGGGTAATTGTAGACCGTTTAACCAAGTCAGCTCATTTTGTTCCTGTCAAGACCACCTATACCACCGCGAAGCTAGCAGAATTGTATATGGAGCACATTGTGTGTTGACACGGAGTACCAAAGAAGATAGTATCAGATAGGGTTCTCAATTTAGCTCTAGATTTTGGCAGAAATTGCATGAAGCATTAGGAACAAGGTTGAATTTCAGCTCAGCATATCACCCTCAAATGGATGGACAAACTGAGAGAACCAACCAGATTTTAGAGGACATGTTAAGAGCTTGTGCTTTGAAGCATGGTAAAAGTTGGGACAAGAGCTTGCCATATGCAGAAATTTCATACAACTACAGTTACCAAGCAAGTTTGAGAATGTCACCCTATGAATCACTTTATGGAAGGAAGTGTAGGACATCTTTGTTCTGGAACGAGATAGGAGAAACTGAAGTATTGTGTCCGAATGTGTTGCAAAAGCTGAAAAGCAAGTCCAAATAATTCACGATAATTTGAGGGCTGCTCAATCAAGACAAAAAGGATATGCGAACAATAGGAGAAGGAAACTAGCCTTTGAAGTGGGAGACTTCATTTACCTCAAGGTGTCACCAGTGAGAGGTCATAAGAGGTTTAACATAAGAGGCCAGCTAGCGCCTCGCTATATTGGACCATTCAATATTTTGGACAAAATAGGAGAAGTAGCATATAAGTTGGAGATGCCAACTCAATTATCGGATGTTCATGATGTGTTCCATGTTTCCCAGCTCAAGAAGTGCTTGAGGGTTCCAGAAGAACAAGTGCCAATGGAAGAATTGGAATTAGAGGCAGATTTGACTTATGCCGAGCGACCGGTCAAAATCTTGGAAACCAAGGAGAGAATCACAAGAAACAAGGTCATCAGATGGTGTAAAGTGCAATGGAAGCACCACACAGAATCAGAGGCAACATGGGAGCTAGAAGATGATCTCAAGACGGAATTTTCCTATCTTTTCTCTTCAGCGTCGAATCTCGAGGGTGAGATTCATTTTAAGGAGGGTAGGTTTGTAACACCCTCATTTTCATGCATCATACCCTGCATCTATCATTAAACATGTCTAACATTAATCCACATAAAAAGGAATAATTTTAAAATGAATTTAGAGGTTAACCGCACTTAAGAATTCTGGGAAGTGCGGACTAGTCCGATTTTGATGCGGACTAGTCCGATTCCTCTCTGACTTCAAACGGACTTGTCCGTTTTTCTGCGGACTAGTCTGTTTTTCCCTCTAAACATTTTTGGACTTGTCCGGTCTTGTGCGGACTAGTACGGTGTTCCAATTCCTTGGAAATTTTTTCTAAGTCCCTGAACTTGTCCGGACTTGTTAGGTGTTCCAGCAGACTTGTCCGTTTTTCCTCTGAGTAAAGTCGGACTTGTCCGATTTTGGCTAGACTTGTCCATTTTTCCCTCTGGATAAGTTCGGACTTGTCCGATATCCAGTCCGGACTTGTCCGATATCTCTATGTCCAACTTCGGACTAGTCCGGTCCTTTTCGGACTTGTGCGATAAATCGCAACTTCGAGTTGTTCTTTTGTTTCACGACTTGTTCCTTGGGTTTTACATTATGTGGGCCTAGGGACGTCGTGCAACTCTTTTAGAGCCCATGTAGGACTCCAAAACGGCCCCTACTCATCTCAAACTCAAAATCTATCTAACCCTAGCCTCCACTTCTATATAAACAACCCCACCCCTTGGCTTGACATCTATTTGCCACTTTTTCATCACACCCAAACCCTAGCTCGTGAATAGCCGCCACATAGGAGGAAGAAGGAGGTCCCAAGCCAGAAGAAGAAGAGGAGGACAAGAAAGAGGGTCAAGATCTCCATCAATTTTCATTCTACATCACCAATTCATCTCCAAGTTCTTCATCAACCCTAGATCTTCAAGATCCAAGTGTTGCCTCCAAGATTTTTGATTCTTTGGAGTCCTAAACACCTGGTATACCTTCTATTCTCTTTTCCTTACGTGAATTCAACCCCAAATCTCCAAATTCACGTCGATCTAGAAAGCCCTAATCTGCCATTCTCGCGCAGTGCGGACTTGTCCGGTCCCTAGCGGACTAGTCTAATTTTCCTGGTTAAATTGTGCCGAATTAATTCTAAAATTGGATCTGATAACTCCAAACCTGTATAAACTTTTTAAAAGCTATTAAAACTGGTTAGTTATCATTAAAAGCAACTCATTAATAAGTTCCACCTTGCATTTGCATTAATCATGCATGTCATGTCATATTGAGTAATATTTGTGCGCTTTTTTATTGTAATTCTTGTCTTGTATATTTATTGTGCGGATTAGACGGATTTGCACTAGAGAGTGTTGCGAAGGATCTCTAGCACCAAGAGTTCGAAGGCTTTGACCCGAACCAATCCCTAGAGCAAGGCAAATGTCCTTGAAGCATATTGATCCTATTTCTAAAATAAATGTTTCGTTTGCAAAACTGCATGCTGTGTCAATTTGATGGGAAATCCTATGGTAGGAAGTTTACTCGATTTGTTTAACCACCCTTGTCACCTGGAATATATGGTAGAGAGTTGGGAAGGTCTTTTTTTACCTTTGTTTCGCTTAATTAATTGGGATGGGAAAACAACTATACCACTTAATTTAATTATGCATTTATGAGATTATGATTAACATGAAATGGTTAATATGATATGGTAATGGGTGATCTAAGCAATCCTGGTATGTGGATGGGTTGGATGTTACGGTGGTTTGCTTGCTTTAGATCTAAGGACCGGTTCATGCGAGAATAAGCCAGGACTATAGTGCCACCACGAGGCCAAGTATGAGTGCGGCGTAGTTGATTAATTAGGGCTTTGCCAGTGCTATTTGGACCATTAAGAATGATCGGAGAAGGGGTAGTCGGATTGGGTTTGTTGATGATTGGTGGGACTACCCTGGGATCCAAATGGCTCAAGAGGGGGCCCTTTGTTGAAGATGTGCTCAGTTGGAGGCATTGCCACCGGTGAAACCTCAGTGGGGTCTAAATAGGCTAGTAATCCCTTTGTAAAGGCTATTTTGTGATCTCTTGGTCATACACCAAAGGAAGTGTAATTGGCATAATGAAGGTTTTCCTTTAGTCGCCGACGGGTGATGAAATCACAAACACGTGGGTAAAGTGGTACAAACTCTGCAGAGTCTAATAAAACTATCATGATAGTCGTGCTCCCGGTTAAGAGTACCTGGATGACCTACATGATTAGAGGGAACTTGGTATTGGGATGGTTCTTGGTTATGGTTAATAATATGGTTATGGCTGGTTATATTTTAAATTATGGCATTGGATATGGTTAATGGTAATGGTGAAATCTGGTATATGGATAATGGTAATGGAATATGGACTGGTATTATGATAATTATGGTTTATGATGGGTTTATTTCACATACATATAATGTATTGCTTTTTCAAATATTTTAATGTAGTTTTCAGCACTTAGCCATTATTATATTCATCATTTGAATCAGCTACATGTCATACTTTCCACACTTATTGAGTACGACATGTACTCACCCTTGCAATTCACCCACCAACTGTTGCAGGTCAGGATTGGGAGTTTAACAGTGATAATGCAGAGTTCTAGGCCGTTTCTACCGTCAGCTTTGCCTGTTGAGTGTTGAAGATGCGCTATCCCTTTTGCTTAGTTACTTATTAGTTTATTTCCACTGCATTAGTTGAACTTGTCATTAATTTTCGTTAGAGCTTGTATTAGAGGATATTATGAATTGTGTAATAAAATTTGGTTAATTAATCTTTTTTGTGGTAATTTTCTGTATACTCTTTGGTGATTGCACTCGTGTATGTGTGTTGAATGTCCTGGGCACACATATGCGTTCACTTGGTTCATTGTTCGGAATCAGGTGTCACATTCGACCTCGAATTCCTGCTTCGACATGCAATCAAGAGCCACGCGCCGACTGACCTTTTGGTGGATTGGACACCTTCTTCATCAACTCCAGGGGTCCTCGACGAACAGAAACCAGAACCTAAGGTCCCGATCTTCACCGAGCCTCACTTGACTCTCTACTTCGATGGCTCTGTGTAGAAGCAGGGGGCTGGAGATGGAATCCTTCTTCTTGCTCCGATCGGGGAGAAGGTCATGTACATGGTGAGCCTCGACTTCAAGGGAACTAACAACATGGCGGAATATAAAGCTCTCATCTTCGGACTCAAGGTGGCCCTATCATATGGTGTATGGTAGCTCCTGGTGAAGGGTGACTCCCAACTCATCATCAAGCAAGTCAAAGGTGAATGCAGTTATAATAACCCTTAGCTTGATGCATATCTACTTGAAGTCCAGAAGTTGCAGAAGGACTTCCAAGTCCTCGATCTCTGCCATGTCCAGCGTCTCAACAACGCTAAAGCTGATGACCTCTCAAGGTCCTTTGAAGTCCAGAAGTTGCAGAAGGACTTCCACGACCGCGGTGCATTTCCCAGAAAGAAGGTTGTGAACTCCTCACAGAGATCCATGGAGGCAAGTGTGGGAACCACACATCATCCCGCACGTTGGTCGAAGGCCTTTCGGCATGATTTTTATTGGCCTACAGCACTCCAGGATGTAGTCGAGCTGGTTAAGAAATGTGAAGCGTGCTAGTTCCACGCAAAGCAAATTCACACACCGGCATAGTCACTGCAGATGATTCCTCTCACGTGGTCATTCTCTGTGTGGGGGATGAACATTTTGGGACCTTTACCAAAAGCTGTTGGAGTTTACCAGTTTTTATATGTCGCCATCGACAAGTTCAGTTGTGACAATCAACAAGCAATCAGCCATAGAGTTCTTGAAGTCCATTGTCTGCAGATTTGGAGTTCCGATCAGAGTCATCACTAACAATGGAACCCAATTCACAAGTGCAGTTTTCCAAGAGTGTTGCGAAGAACTCGGCATTCAAGTCATCTACGCATCAGTAGCTCTGTAGGATCGAAGAGCACGTGAAAAGCTACCAGAGGGGGGGGGGGGGGTGAATGGTAGATTTAGAAATCTTACGCAGCGGAAACAATTAAACCCCAAACCCTTTCGGCAGAAAAACGATCTATTAAAGAAATTGTGTGTGAGACTAATCTAAACATGTTTCACTATGACAAAAGTGATAGATATCAGAGAGAATCAAGTCACGAAGACAACACAAAAAGAATCACTCAAATCCGTCAAGAAAAACTCAAGTTATGATCGAAAGATCAAACAATGGTCAATCTGCCCTACCTGAGAAAAAAACAGTTCTGGAACGCTGCAAAGAAAACTCGTGTAGATCATAGACCACAAATCCAATGACCGTGAAATTTTGACAGATGATAGACAATCAAGTTTTGAAGACAACCCAAAAATAATCACGTCAATTGGATCTGTAAAACTCGAGTTATGATAAAACCACCGACAAAAGGTAGTGCTGTCCAGAAACTCGACGAGTAAAACTTGTCTGGAACAAGTCGGACGAACAAGGCACAAAAGTTCCTTGAAACTACGAATTTTATTCAATAGAAACAAGAGGAACATACCCAAAGTCGTGCACCACGAGCTCTGGGCTCCCTTGCTTATATAACCAGCTCGAAAGCCAACTCAATGTCAACTAGGACTCTAATCCTACTCAGATCACGAATCGTAACTTTCCATAACTGCTCAAGATTCTTCTATACACAGATAGAAGCAATATTAAGACTTCCAAACACCTTAGGAACGCATCCCACATTCCTAAACAACTCAAATTCGTGACCCACACGAAATCCTATCATAACCAACTCAAATCTTTCCATATTTGAGTCAAACCCGACTCAGTCACAGCCTGAGTCCATAACCTAGTCGGTTGGACCTTTCCGACCAATTCTTTACGTCCACATCTCCTCATCACGTCTCGGAACCATGTAGCCACGTCCATGCACTCCTTGCATACGTGCAAACATCTTCCAACGACGTCCATGATACCTTCATATGCATTGTTCTTGATTCAATCATGTTGTGCAACCTCTTGATCAGCTCAACCACAATTCCTCCTGAATTTGGTTGTTGGAACCTCATCTCCTTCCTGAGACTAGTCCAATAGATCCCGTCACCAGCCATGTCTTGAACTCAAGCAACACCTGCACATGAATAAACAATCAATCCATATGAACCCAAGTCCTCGACTTGACTCAAGTTAGTTCCGAACACAACACCTTACGTGAGCACCTCACATAAGCATGTTGCAAAGCATATTAAAACGAAATCATCTATATCAACCAAAACACACCAAAAACTTAGCAAATGAATACTAAGCAATCTTTCCAACAATGTAAAGCAAGTACGAAACATTGCAAATGAAAAGCAGAAGCACTGCGGTCAAGTTCCGGACCTTGCCAGAGCAACCCGGACCTTGAGCCGGAGCTAACAAAAGATAATAGAACCTAGCACCGGAGCTTACCAAAACTAGTACAACCAAGATCCCGCCGGAGCTTACAAAACTAGCAGGACCTAGCGCCGGAGCTAACCAGAACTAGTCGAAACTAGTAAACCCAAAAACCGGAGCTAGAAAGAATCAACTCGGATCTTAGCAAAAACACGTCGGAGCTATCAAAGACATGTCGGAGCTAAAGACAAAACTTCACCGGAGCTGACCAAAGCTAGTCGGACCTAGCATCGAACGTAACCGGAGCTACCCAAACCAAGCCGGACCTACCGTCGGATCTTGCTGCAGCTCAGAGCTAGAGTCGGACCTTGATAAAAAGGTGTTTTGGTGATATTCAAAACTTTTATCATCAAACCCAAGTGTATTCACTACAAGCCAATGTATTCAGCACACATAGGTCTTACAATCTCCCGCTTGATGAATGCATTGGCAACACCATTTAAAATCCGAACATTGGCTTATTCACATAAAAGTTTTGAAAACAATTTCTCCCCCTTTTTAAATCAAAAGTAAAATGAGAAAATCCAAAAAAATATCCCATATTATATCTCTCCCCCTTTATTATCTCTCCTTATGCACATATTCTCTTTCTCTTCACGCTTATCTCTCCCCCTTTGACAATGTATTCAGCAAGTCATGAACATATAAACAAATTTTCTTTCCCCCTTTAGTTGTTATGAGCATATTATAACATATACATATAAACAAAGCTCATCCAAGTCATACTATCAAGTACCTTACATTATCACATCAATAAAATACATAAAGTAGTGTAAGCCATGCTAGAGATCATATGTAATTTTCAATTTAAGCAAGTCATGATCTCACAAACTTAACTATTTCATAACTTGAAAGCATGACACTAGTTGCTGCATTTTATTATTTTTCAAAAAAAAAAATTAGATCATATGATATTTGCAAGAGATTATATGCGCATCTGCCTTATTCTAACCAACCAAGCCAAGCCTATGTCATTTGACAATCAGAAGCTTAAGGACATGGTTTTAGTCATACACAACTTCTTCCAAGTTCATATCTAAGTGCAATGATAAGCCATCTCAAAAGAAGAAGTGTGATGCATGCATATTCTCTTGATCTTTTCTCAATTTATATTTGTTCATAAAAACTCAACATGTGAGTTGATTACTTGATTAATTCTTAATGATTAAAAGCACTTGTGAACATGTAACAAGTTCAGAACAGCAAGAAAGTTCGACCATGACCAATTTTAGTGTAAGTAATTATTCCAATTACTAGACATGGCAAAAACTACAAAATGTATAACACGAGTAATGTAGTAAGAACTTTCAGCATGTAAAAGGAATCACAAAGTCATATATGTATGAAATACTATGCTCATATTATTTTAATTTTAGATTCAACAAAGACTTCCCAAGTTTCAAAAACTCCCCCTCAATTTAAGCCATGAGGATGCATAACCCCTATTTCACTACGAATGTAACAAAAACGAGTGAAATCCAAAGGTTTTGTAAAAAAGTCAGCCAATTGTTGTTCGGTATCTACATGGTGAAGCACAATGTTTCCTTTTTCAACATTATCTCGGAGAAAGTGATACCAAATGTCAATGTGCTTAGTTTTAGAATGTTGCACGGGGTTTTTAGCAATGCAAATGGCACTAGTGTTATCACAGAATAGTGGAACACTATCTAGATCAACCCCATAGTCCTTAAGTGTTTGAACAATCCAAAGAATTTGTGAGCAAGCACTAGCAGCAGCTACATATTCAGATTCGGTTGTGGATTGTGCAACTGTATTTTGTTTTCTAGAGGACCAAGCAACAAGAGAATTATCAAGAAAATGACAAGCACCGGAAGTACTTTTCCTATCAATCCTACAACCCCCAAAATCAGCATCAGAAAAAGCTTTCAAAGTAACAGTTGAGGAAGAAGGAAGAAAAATGCCAAATTCTTGAGTTCCATGTAAGTACCTGAGAATCCTTTTGACGGCTTGACGATGTGAAACACGTGGGGAGGCTTGAAACCGTGCACAAAGACATACACTGAATTGTATGTCCAGTCTTGATGCCGTAAGGTACAAAAGTGATCCAATCATGCTTCTATATTCTTTTTGATCCACGGGTTCACCATATTCATCAAGTTCAAGTGTTGTTGCTATTCCCATTGGTGTCCGAAGAGGCTTGCTTTTGTCCATGTTGAAGTGCCTTAGTAGGTCTTTGGTATACTTCGTTTGATGCACAAAGGTAACCTCCTTGGTTTGCTTGATTTGCAGCCCCAAAAAGTAAGTGAGTTCACCCATCATACTCATTTCAAATTCGGAACTCATCATTGCTGAAAACTTGGACACAAGATCATGAGAAGCACAACCAAAGATAATATCATCCACATACACTTGAACGAATAATGAGTCATTGCCATGCTTAAGCACAAAAAGAGTTTTATCAACCTTGCCCATGGTAAACCCCTTTTCAAGTAAGAATGTTTTTAACCTATCATATCATGCTCCAGGGGCTTGTTTGAGACCGTATAAGGCTTTGGATAGTTTGTAAACATGATTAGGAAAATCTGGATTTTCAAAACCTGGTGGTTGTTTGACATAAACCTCCTCATCTATGTAGCCATTAAGAAAAGCACTTTTAACATCCACTTGATATAGCTTAAAACCTTTAGATGCTACAAAAGCTAACAAAATTCTTATGGCTTCTAATCTAGCGACAGGAGCAAAAGTTTCATCAAAATCTAGACCTTCAACTTGAGTGAAACCTTGAGCAACCAACCTAGCCTTATTCCTAACCACAACCCCATCCTCACTTTGTTTATTTTTAAATACCCATTTAGTTCTAATTAAAGTGTGACCTTGAGGTGGAGGTACAAGTTTCCAAACATTATTTCTTTCAAAATTTTCTAACTCTTCTTGCATGGCAATAATCCAAGATTCATTGGTGAGTGCGTGTGATATATCTTTGGGTTCAAAAGAAGCAAAAAAAGCAGAATGAGCATGAGAGTTTGGATCGCAAAACCTGGACCGTGTGACTCGTTCGTGCAAGCTTCCAATCATCTGTTGTGGGGGATGATCTTTGTAAAAACGTAGGGGAACATATGTCTCACAAGCTTCTTCTTCATTAGGTTCATCGTAGATTGATGAGCTTGTGACTTGTGGACAATCAGGACCAGCATAGGTGATAGCCGAAGCTTGTTCAATGTCCGGAGCTGGACATGTGTCAACTTCGGAACTACCAGGCAGTATCACCGGCTCTTCTTCATCTTCGAAAATACCCTCCCCCTGAGGATACAGATCTGGTCCTGCAACACCGGAGCTAGTACCTAGGCTAGCTTCATCAAAAGACACTTCACAAGTCTCCACAATTTTGTTAGTGTCAAGTAAAAGCACACGGCAGCCTCTAGTATGAGATGGATAACCAAGAAACATGCCATCAATGGATCTAGGTTCAAATTTATCAAGATTGCCATGTTTCTTAACAAAGCATTTGCAACCAAAGACCCGAAAGTGTGTAACACTAGTCCTATGTCCAAACCGAAGCTCATATGGTGTTTTACCTAGCTTAGCACGCAAGAAAACATGATTTGAGACATAATAAGCGGTTGCTAATGCATCAGCCCAAAATTTCCTAGGAGTTTGATATTCATCAAGCACAGTCCTAGCCATCTCAACTAAGGTTCTGTTCTTTCTTTCTACAACATCGTTTTGTTGAGGTACATATGGTGAAGAGAATTGATGATCTATTCTATTTTCAGCACAAAAGTGATCAAAAGATTGATTTTTAAATTCAGTTCCATTATCACTTCTAATTGCTTTTAATGATCCTGGGTGATCAATTGATAATCTAAGAAATAAAGTTCTAAAGTGACTAAAAACTTCATTTTTAGACGCCATAAAGTAAACCCAAGAGTATCTAGAATAATCATCAACGATAACAAGAACATACCATTTACCTCCGAAGGATTGAACACGTGAAGGTCCTACGGTGTCAAGATGCAAAAGTTGACATGGTTCAGTTGTCATGATCATTGTGAGAGGAGTATGTGAACCTGCAACCATCTTAGCATGTCTACAAGAAGAGCACACAATTTCTTTGTCACCTTTAAGCTTAGTCAGCCCACGTATGCGATCAAGAGTACTAACACGCGTTAGGTGATCAAAGCCTACGTGACCAAGTCTATGATGCCAAAAATGTAAGTCCTTTGAATCATTAGCAACTAGACACCTATGCTTAGAGGAAGACATATCAAAATCAGCTTTAAAAACTCTTCCAAACTGAGACATGTTAAAAATAAGCTCACTATTTGAACCTACAACTTTGCAGCAGTTTTTATTGAAAATAATTTCTAGATTTTCATCTAGCAATTGTGCAACAGAAAGCAAGTTATATTTCAAATTTTTGACAAGTGCCACATCCTTCAAAGTGTAGTGATCATTTACTCTAACCGAACCCTTAGCAATTATAGGAGTTGAAGAATTATCGGCAAAAGTAACATTCTCTACACGTGACACAAAAGAGAGGGAGGAGAACCAATCTTTGTTACCGGTCATGTGGTGTTAGCAACCTGAATCCACAATCCAAACGTTCTCCTTCCTCAAACGTGTAACCTACATAAAAGCACAATACGTCGATGACTCAATACTGGGGTTAGTCAAAAGGCATTTAGGAATCCAGTACTGAGTCACGCGACGTGCAGCAGGAAAAACACACGAAAGCTGAGACAAAACAGCAGGTTTATGAGTCAAAGTTTGAGATTTTTTATTCTTGACTACTGACCTATAAGGTGTTACTTGTGTAGCACAAAAATCAGTAGCTCCGGAGGCAAAAACAGAAGGTCCGGAGGTAAACTTTGAATGTTTTTGACTCAAAACAGCAGGTTGTACATTTGGTTCAATGTGTGCAGCAAATTTTGCATGAAAGTTATGAGATCTAGCAAGCATTCTTTCCCTTTTCTGTTGTTTAGCTTGTCTATAACAAAAATCTATGACATGACCATCTCTACCACAGAAGGTACAATGAAATTTAACTTTGTTTTCATGTCTAGATGAGCAAGCAATATTTTTATTTAAAACCGAATGAAGCAACACTCCTGCAGATTTGAAAATCACTCCTTTTTGTTTAGGAACTGTTTGAATCAAACCACTTCCTAATGACTTTATAATTTCAGGTGGATGTGCCTTAGCATGAGCATGAGAATCAAAACCTAAACCAGTTTTATCATTGCAAGACTTGGAAGAATTTAGCAATAAGTTTAGGTTCTTATTCCCATTACAAAACCGATCTAATGTCCTATGCATGTCATCAAGTTTATTGGACAGATCAAGGCAATTTTTACATGAAGTTTTTCCTTTTAGTTTGCAATTGGAACAAAATTTAACTTCATGAGAATGTAAAGCATTGTTCAATATATAAATTTCATTCATAGCATCCTGTAGTTTCTTATCAAGATCATCACAAGTAGAACAATGCAAATCAGTTATAGAACAGCTAGCATCTTTCAAGTTTTTATCATTAAGTGCAGCAAGCTCTTTGTTCTTTTCAATTTCTAACTCAAGTTTATCTAGAGTGGAGGAGTGTGCACTTCTTAATGTGGACAATTGTTCATAGATTAAGTCACATGAGGGACATGCATCATCACTAGGAATCAAAGTTTTTAAACGGTTAATTTCAGATTCTAGTGATTCAATTTTAGCAGCATTATCCCTAAGCTTTTTGTCCTTTTTCTTGACAATAATAGTTGCACGAGAAATAGCATCACACATTTCATTGCAGGTAGAACATACCTCATCGTCTTCACTGTTGTGTTCTGCATCCTCCTGACTTGATCTTGATCTTGTTTTGCCTGCCATGAAGCATAAGTTTGCCAAATCATCTTCATCTTCATCACTTACAATGTCCACGTCGCTTGAACTGAATTCTTGAAGCGCGGTGATGAAACTGTTGATCATCTTGCGTCCTATGGTACCTTTCTTCTTGTTGTTGGAATTTCCAGAGGAGGTCCGAACCTTGCTTTGTTTTTCTTCTCGGGTGGTCGGACCTGAAAGGTTAGGGCATTCTGTACGAAAGTGTCCTGTTTTACCACATTCAAAACAGCGTTGAGGTCCGGAGCTTCCTCTCCTTCTAGTTCTCACATTTTGCAATGCTTTTGAGAATCTAGTAGAGATGAGTGCCAACTCCTCTTCTGGAAATTCTTCGATCTGCTCCAGGGTTAGTGAGGACAAGAAAGCAAGAGTATTGCAGGATGATGATTGGCCGGAGCTAGACATATCACGTTGTGAAACAAATGCAATAGACTTATTGGGGTTCTTACGTGAGATTATGTCAATTTCATGAGTTTTTAACTTGGAATATAGCACATCTAAAGTAAGTGAACTCATGACAGTAGATTCATGAATAGATGTGACTTTCATCTCCCAAATTGACATATCTAATGCACTTAGCAATTGCCTAGCATTTTCAGCATCTGAAAAAATTAACATTGACACTACGCAAGTTGCTAAGAATCTTATTAAAGCGAGCAAAAAGGTCATCAATAGACTCACCGGGTTGCATCTCGAAGCGCATGTATTCTTTCTTGAACATGTCTTGCCTTACCTCTTTGATCGTGTTGGATCCTTCGTGGTAGTCACAAAGTGCTTTCCACACATCGTATGCAGATTGGAGGTGTGCAACACGATCGAAGTCGCTTTGTGTTAATCCTTGTATGATCAAGTTCCGAGCCTTGTTGTTGTTGTCGACATCTCTCAGATTTGTAGCTGTAACTTGATCATTTGATGGCACTTCGTAAGGCTTGTATACCTTCTCCCATATTGCAAAGCCTTGTGCCTGGATGAATGCCTCCATGCGTGCCTTTCAAACCTGAAAATCAATACCAGCGAACACACAAGGTTTTGCAGAGTACTTCTCCATGATGATTAGTCAAAAACACGTGCAAATCACAAAGATTAGAGCACCGTGGATCTGATACCAATTGTAGGATCGAAGAGCACGTGAAAATCTACCAGAGGGGGGGTGAATGGTAGATTTAAAAATCTTACGCAGCGGAAACAATTAAACCCCAAACCCTTTCGGCAGAAAAACGATCTGTTAAAGAAATCGTGTGTGAGACTAATCTAAACGTTCTTCACTGTGAAAAAAGTGATAGATATCAGAGAGAATCAAGTCACTAAGAAAACACAAAAAGAATCACTCAAATCCGTCAAGAAAAACTCAAGTTATGATCGAAAGATCAAACAATGGTCAATCTGCCCTACCCGAGAAAAAAAACAGTTCTGGAACGCTGCAAAGAAAACTCGTGTAGATCATAGACCACAAATCCAATGACCGTGAAATTTTTACAGATGATAGACAATCAAGTTTTGAAGACAACCCAAAAAAATCACGTCAATTGGATTTGTAAAACTCCAGTTATGATAAAACCACCAATGAAAGGTAGTGCTGTCCAGAAACTCGACGAGTAAAACTTGTCTGGAACAAGTCGGACGAACAAGGCCCAAAAGTTCCTTGAAACTACGAATTTTATTCAATAGAACACAAGAGGAACAGCCCCAAAGTCGTGCACCACGAGCTCTGGGCTCCCTTGCTTATATAACCAGCTCGAAAGCCAACTCTCAATGTTAACTAGGACTCTAATCCTACTCAGATCACGAATCGTAACTTTCCATAACTGCTCAAGATTCTTCTATACGCCGATAGAAGCAATCTTAAGACTTCCAAACACCTTAGGAACGCATCCCACATTCCTAAACAACTCAAATTCGTGACCCACACGAAATCCTATCATAACCAACTCAAATCTTTCCATATTTGAGTCAAACCCAATCAGCCGCAGCCTGAGTCCATAACCTAGTCGGTTGGACCTTTCCGACCAATTCTTTACGTCCACATCTCCTCATCACGTCTCGGAACCATGTAGCCACGTCCATGCACTCCTTACATACGTGCAAACATCTTCCAATGTCGTCCATGATACCTTCATATGCATTGTTCTTGATTCAATCTTGCTGCGCAACCTCCTGATCAGCTCAACCACAATTCCTCCTGAATTTGGTTGTTGGAACCTCATCTCCTTCCTGAGACTAGTCCAATGGATCCCATCACCAGCTATGTCTTGAACTCAAGCAACACCTGCACATGAATAAACAACCAATCTATACGAGCCCAAGTCCTCGACTTGACTCAAGTTAGTTCCGAACACAACACCTTACGTGAGCACCTCACATAAGCATGTTGCAAAGCATATCAAAACGAAATCATCTATATCAACCAAAACACACCAAAAACTTAGCAAATGAATACTAAGCAATATTTCTAACAATGTAAAGCAAGTATGAAACATTGCAAATGAAAAGCAGAAGCACTGCGGTCAAGTTCCGGACCTTGCCAGAGCAACCCGGACCTTGAGCCAGAGATGACAAAAGATAGTAGAATCTAGCACCGGAGCTTACCAAAACTAGTACAACCAAGCTCCCGCCGGAGCTTACAAAACTAGCAGGACCTAGCGCTGGAGCTAACCAGAACTAGTCGGAACTAGTAAACCCAAAAATCAGAGCTAGAAAGAATCAACTCGGAGCTTAGCAAAAACACGTCGGAGCTATCAAAGACATGCCGGAGCTAAAGACAAAACTTCACCGGAGCTGACCAAATCTAGTCGGACCTAGCATCGAACGTAACTGGAGCTACCCAAACCAAGCCGGACCTACCGTCAGATCTTGCTGTAGCTCAGAGCTAGAGTCGGACCTTGATAAAAAGGTGTTTTGGTGATATTCAAAACTTTTATCATCAAAGCCAAGTGTATTCACTACAAGCCAATGTATTCAGCACACATAGGTCTTACAAGCTCATCTGTCAAGCAACAACCAAGCTGAGAGAGCAAACGAAGAAATACTCAAGGGACTCAAGACGCACACTTTTGAGCGCTTGAAGAAACATGGCGCCAACTGGATAGAAGAGCTTTCGTCTGCATTTTGGGCAAGTCAGACTGCACCGATCTAGGAAACAGGAGAGACACATTACGTCTTGGTGTACGGAGCTGAAGCAGTCCTTCCTCCGGAGATCACCATGGGTTCTCTTCGGGTCCAGACCTTCAACGAAGCCACGCAGGATCAGCTCCGGCATGAAGACCTGGACCTCGTCGACGAGGCAAGGTGCTAAGCAGCCGTCCAAAATGCGCGCTACCGTCAGGCACTCTGGTGCTATCATCAAAGGTTCGTGCGCAACCGACAATTGGAGGAAGACAATCTGGTGCTGTGGAGAATACTTATTCGAGAAGGGATGAACAAACTTTCCCCCAGCTGGGAAGGTCCCTTTGAAGTCATCAAAGTTTCCCGTCCCGGATGCGTCCACTTGGCAACAGGGGATGGGATACCACTTCTTAATCCTTGGAACATCGAGCACCTCTGTAAATTCTACACTTAGTTGCATCGAATGTATATTATAGAGTCTATTAACAGAGTTGGGAGGGTATTAGATCAAAAGTGCACCTAACTTGGTCCTGTACTTTAGGTGTTTCTTTACCTTCACTGGGTTAGAACAAGATGAATAGAACACTTAACTTGGTTTTATACTTTAAGTGTGTCCTTGTCTCCCCTGTTATTCGGACCTAAAGATATTTGTGCAAGCAGACTCTACGTGCATTTATTTTGCACAAGCTCATTATTTTCATCACTTTTTACTTTCTTGTCAATAGCAATGTTGTGCAATCCATTTGAAATTTAGTTCAACAGATTCATGTGATATATAAGTTTTATTGGTAATCTTCTCTCGGATCTTAGTATTGCTAGATGGCGTACTCGCCTGAAAAACAAATCCAATGACAGGTCCGAAGTTTGCTATTGGCTTAGCCTGGTCAAGCACCCTAAGTACGCCACTCTACCTATTCTGGCGGGTCACAGTAAGACGGGTCTAGAAAGCATTCAGATTAATGGAAGATTAATCAGTATACTTATGTTGTCACGCTGAGTTTGTTGGGAGCTAAATTTCAAGGGAGGATAATAAGTCGCAAACGAGCTATAGACAAGAGGACGAATTTTATTGCTTTTTTTGTCTCTTATGCGCAGGAAAAATGAACAAATGACGACAATTTACATGGACGATGGTGGATGTTGCTGGAGCACTAAGCCCTGACAACCGCCAGGGGGGGCCGTCATCGATGTTTTATGTGTTGATAGTGGGCGCTGTCGAAGCATCAAGCTCCAACAACCCCTAGGGGGCCTATCGTCGATGTTTTACGCATTGACAGTGGGCGTCGTCAAAGCATCAAGCTCCAACAACCCCCAAGGGGCCCGCCGTCCATGTTTTACGCGTTGACAGTGGGTGTTGTCAAAGCATCAAGCTCCAACAACCCCCAGGGGGCCCGCCGTCTGTTGACGGCTCCTAAGATATACTAACAAATCATCCCCGGCAACGGCGCCAGAAATGCTTGTTGACGGCTCCTAAGATATACTAACAAATCATCCCCAACAACAGCGCCAGAAATGCTTGTTGGTATTTCTTATGCACCATTAACTAAACATCTCCAACTGATGTGTCAGAAATGCTTGTTAATGGTTCTATTGGATCATAGAGTGAGTTCCGCAAGCGCATAAAGATATCATTGTAGCATTTCCCCTTAAGAGTATTCCCAAGGGTGTCATTTATTTGATCCCAAATGAAGGCGGGGTAGAGATATAACAATCATCAAGTGGAAAGGGTAGAAAGGTCTAGGTAAGAATCTAGTAAGGATGGATAAAATAATAGTGGAGGTAGTGTGACACTCACAAAAGCTTTCAAGTCTAAGGGGGGGTAAGAGGGTCCTAGAGGTTAGTTAATGTTGAGAGTTATGGAGGTACTCCTACTATGCTCTATTGTACATATACATAGTCTAAACTAATTATTCATAAGATAGATTAATAGTGAATACTTATGTTATGTGGTTCAACACATCGGGCATGGGCTTACCCCTAGCAATACTAGGGCGACTCCCGCCAAGAGCCTGTGGCATAGCCGAACGTGGAGGATTACAAAGGACAGATATGGCTGTCACCACCTACTGCCTACCTCTTCAATCTAGGGGTCTACGAGACATCCAATGCTACTTAGCTATCCTAGCACCATGCTAGCATATTAAGTAATTATCTTAAGATCGTAGGCACAATCCATCCTAAGGCAATGAATTGAATCATCATTGAACCAATGTTGATACACAACATAATTATCCATACTAACCTTGTTATGTTATAATTAACTAGACTATAGTGGGGGTCTATAGGTTCTATGATAATGAGATATGTTCATGATGAAAAAGTCATAGAAGCTATACCTTCCACATACATGGACTCCAAAATCAAACAAGAAATGCTTTGCCCAAGTATATGTATAAGTAGAGACTAAAGATATTATCTTTATTATGCATAAAGTCACAAATACAAGAAGGAATACATGAGCCATATCTTTCCCAATGTAGAATTGGGAAGAGAGAGACTCCTTACTCCTTTCCCAATTTGGACTTAGGACTAGAGACTCTCCTCTTTACAATCTAACTCCTCTAAGACTATGGATGATAGTGTATACAATAGAGATGAAGCTCAAGGGGTGTGTGTTGAAGTGAGGGGTAGGGGGTCCTATTTATACTAGTGTTGAGGTTGGTTCCCGCCACCAAAAGTGTGTGAATCAGTCACCATTGACTCCAGGGGGTCGGGAGGAGCCAACACGTGGAGGCTGACCGAGTTTGGTGCAAAGACCAGGTCGGCCGACCCCCTGGTTCGGCCGACCTGGTCATCGCATCGTTTCTCGTGTGCTTTCTCCAGGTGGCTGCCAGGTGGGTCCCATTGATGTAAATGGGTGATACACCATTGGATCTCCTCGGATACTTCTGTTTGTGGGCCATTTGATCCATGGGATGCCACGTGTTGTCGCCTGATTGGCTGGGATGATATTTTATAGGATTGGTCCCTCTACATTTCCTCATTTCCTGCATGAAATGTTGCATACACATATTTCTCCAAGTCCAAGTGGAATTGGGTTAGGTAGAAAGGTGATGTGTGCAAGAACTGACAAATCCTTCACATAATTGAGTTAAATTGACAGATGAAATTGGTATATAATAGCCGTCAACAAACTCCCCCAAGCTTATCCTTTGCTCGTCCCGAGCAAAGTCAAGACTTTAGGTTGATGATCAGGAGTTGCTACAATGTCTTATTTTCAAAAGTATCTAATGCACAACAAGATACTCTACCTAGTATTGCAGAAATCGGTTATGATACTCTACTTTTATTAAGTTATCATGGTGCTTATGCTTTTTCACATTCATGAGTAGTTGAAAGGTAGAATAGCAAATGGAGCAAACATAGCCTAGAAATCAAGTTCCACTTAAATCCCGGAGAATTCAATTAGATAATAAGTACCTCAATTTGATTCTCTCAATCACTCCTTTGTGGATAGTGGAAATATTTCCTCACCAAAGCATTGTGCCTCTACTATTCCTACTCATTCAATATGGCTTGTATGTGGAGCTTGGTAAGGAAAGTAAGTAGGCATATTTGCATCACATATATTGCTAAGTCAAAAGAGTAAGCCTTAGGAGAATTCAAATCAAAACTTTTTGATTCAAGACTAGTGCATGTGTGATGGAGTGGAAGTGGATGTGGATACTTGAGATAACTCCTTTTTGGTATAATCTCTCTTTCTTTTGCATGGATGAAACATGGCTACTTTTCTTTTCTCTCTTTTTTTCTCATGCTTATGATGTAAGCATGCTTTTTTTTCATTTTGTGGCCATGTCTTCTACTCCCTTTCTTTGCAATGAATTTTGAAGAGAGTGCTAAACATGAATAACATGGGGTTTCTCTTTTTATTGTGGTATGGTGGATATGATGGGCGTTTTGCTTACTTCTAGTGTAGAAGTATAGCATGTGCATGTGAAGTCTTGAATTCAAAAAGAGTCGAATGATTTCTCACATAGGTCTATACTAGTTTGACTAGACTCAATGTGAAAGCAAATAGCATATGCATAAGGTTTTGTCTATGTATGAATATCATATGGTTTTGGTAGGTATTTCCAATCAATTGAAGGAAACTTAAATCTCTTTAGAATTTCCCCAGAAATCTAAGTTTTACTTTCAAACTAGGACTAGCAGCCCTATTACTAATTCTAATCTTGCAACAACCTAGAATTAGATTAAGCTTTTACTACCCACAACTTCCAAATTAAGGTAAAAGTATTTCAAACCAATGAAAGCAATATTCGGAGAGTAGCAAGTTGTAAACTAGAGACTTAGGAAAATAAAACAGAACAATTATTCATCATTTCATCTATGTGAATTCTAAATCATTCTTACCGCACATCTTAATTTGATGAACACAAATCTAACCTATTATTTTTATTTTTTTTAAATGCAAGGTGGATGATGGATGGATGGAAAATAAATATGCAAGGAATGTGATACATGTTACCTCAAGTGGGGGTCCTCCCCCAAGCTTGTTCTTCAACTACCTCCGTGATAAGGGTTGAACCCTTGATGATGGAAGTACGCTGCAAGATCGGCTTGTTGTTGTTGTAGCGCCGTGTTGAAGTTGGTGAATTGAGCATCCATGTGTTGTTGCCAATCCTGGGTACCTTGAACATGCTCCTGGAGTGTGTTGTAGATGTCACTCGTTCTCACTTCAAGTTCTCCCATACGTCTAGTGAGGTCCGTCATTCCTTGGCTATAGTCATGATGACTTCTAGCCGAAAAGGAACGACGTCCTCTCATGGACGTTGGGGGCAAGCTGCTAGAGCTTGAAGTGGATAAGGGTGGATCACTTTGCCATTCTTGCCAAGCTGATCCCCCAGTCTCATATGTCGGAGGTTGAGTCCATCCGGGCGCATAACCCGTTGGGTTCTCTTCCTCTTGGTATTCATGGACCGGAGAGATTATCGGTGGCATGCCTGTGACTGCAGCCCTCGCACGATTTCTTGTTACCCTGCTAGAGACATTACTTCTTCTTGCTTCCTCAAGGGGAAGAAGATTAATGTTTAGCCTCTGACATTTGTACAAATGAAAATTCGGGTTAGGTAACGGAATTTCATTAACAAAGCTGGGATAGAAAAATATCAAGGACCCATCTTGATCATGCTTAAGGGTATGTCCTTGCACTAAATAGTCTTCATCAATTAATTCTCTTTCAGTTCCAATGTATTCAAATGAAGAGTATTTAAGTGCTCTTACCCTATCAGCAATATGAGTAATCAATGAAGTGCATTCAATTGGTCCTGATTTTGAAATGTAATCTAACCATTGTGTCATCATGGCTTTGACTGGAGTAACTTTTATCTTTTTAGTCATGGCAAACAAAATTTTCAATTCATCATCTCGCACAACCCTAACATATCCCCTAGGGAACATAGTCATAGCCACCCATCTATGCATGAAGCGTAAGGTTGGGTTTTGGATGTGGTATTCCTAGGAGCCCTACATGTGACCTCATTAGTTAGCTCATGCCAAAAACTTTGTTTGTTAAACTTAGAAAAATTGTCTAAATCTAGCAAACACCGTTTATGGAAGCCTAGGATGCTACCTAATTCTTTCCATAGGATGTTGTATTCTTTTTGAAATAATCTAAAAGAAATACCATCAAATCCCATTCTTAGCGTGCAAAGGAATTGGATTGTGAGAAGGCGTGAACCTTTCTCCTCTATGTGAGCAAAGTCATCAAATCCAATTGCATGCCAAATGGAAAGAAATTCGGAGTCCATACCTATTTTGGAGATCAAATGTGGATCGTAAGCCTTGGTGTGGCGGAACTCACGATCTTGGAGAAGCCTGCGTGCTTGATCTTAAACTTCGCTTCGTATGTCGAGGTCGTTGTCATGAAGAAGTTGGTGTGGGTTGCTTCTCTCTTCCATGGGAGTGTCCTCACACACACTTCTCCTCCTTGGGCTTGTACCCATGGAAGAGAGGCGTGCACTAGAACCGTCACCATGGCTTGAGCTTGCAGCCTCCTTCCTCTTTCCAAACAATCTCTTCATGTATTTTTTAGTTCAACAAGCAAGAACAAAACAAGGCGAGAAAAATCCAAAAAGAAGCGATGTTTGGAAAACAAAACTCTCAATGAATTTTCTCCTCTTGAAAGCTTGAGTGTAAAATGCAAATGCAAACAAAATAAAATCTTTTTTGGGGGGATGGATTTGAGCAAGAGTGTTGCAATGAAGAGCAAGAAAAACAAGGTGAGCTAGAGAGTGACTTGGGGAGGTGTAAAATGATGTGGTGTGTGAAGAGAGGTGCTCCTCACGGCCACAATTTATAGGGTGCACCCTCCAACAGTCACTTGGGGTTCAAAATGTAGCCGTTGGAGGAAGGAGAGCCAATTTGGCTCCACTCCCTGTTCGGCCGACCAGGGGGTTCAACCGACCTAACAGGTGCCCCCCCTGGTTCCCCTTTTGGCAAATGGCTCCCCAACAGCTATAAAGTTAGCACGTTGGTGAAGTGCCACATGTGCAGCTCGGAAAAAATTGTTTTTCAAATAGAAACCTTTTCTCAAATCCAATAAAAAATTTTCCTTTGAAAAGAAAGAAAGAAAAAAATGATATTTGAGAATATAAGATTCTCAACTTGATAGGAAAAAACAAATATGAAATGGGAAAAATCCAAATGGGGTGGAAAAAGAAAGAAAAATAAAGTGGGATAACTACCAATTTAACCTATTGGCGTAGGTCTCACCACCGTCCGATGAGAATGACATTCCTCCGTCTTCATTTCACATCCGGGCCCAGAGGGATGGGCTCGGATGGCTTGTCTTGCTTCTTCCGCCATTCCTTCTTTGGCAGCTTGGTGGACTTGGGCCTTCGGGAAGGTCCAGACGATTCTGTCGCCTTTGGGTATCGGAGTGGTCGAAATGACGGATTCTCCTCGTAGATTAATCTTCTCATGAATGCAATGAGTGAGTCCACCTTTGGAGGTGTGACTTCGACCTCTCTGATGTGTTTATCATCTGACCCATACTTGATTCGAATCATGGAGCATTGTTCTAATTTTGGCAGAAAGTTAAACCTTTCCTCCTTGCCATTGATATGGAAGTGGATTTTCTCCAGCTCCCACATCTATGCGAGCTTTTGCAGTGCTGAGGAATGGGCGCCCAAGAATGAGTGGTGTATCTTTCTCAGTGTACATGTCTAGCACCACAAAATCCACGGGTATGAAGCAGTTCCCGATCTTCATCGGGACGTCTTCAGCAATACCTGTTGGATAACGGACTGAAGAGTCAGCTAGTTGTAGTTGCATTGGTGTTGGAGTCAGCTCTGTGAAGTTTAGCTGGTCGAACACATCCTTGGGCATCACACTAACACTTGCTCCCAGATCACAAAGTGCCTTGTCAAAGTGGTGAGCCCCAATTGAGCATAAAATGGTAGGACATTCGGGGTCCTTTTGCCAGTTGCTCTCTCGTACGGAAATCATGTTGACATTTTCTGTCGAAGGTTCTGGCTGGCCTGGCATCTTGCCATTCTCCATCAGAGGAATAGCAGCTGCCAGCTGATCCAACTGAGTCTTGAGCATCTTGTTGAAGCTCAATTGATTCTTGAAGGCTGAGGATAGTACTTCCATCTTTGCATTGATATTCTCTAGGGTCTTCTCATTAGCTGACAGCTTCTTGGATAGGGCATCGTTGATCTTGAGCTGGCTAATGGCAAGTTCTCTCAAGTTGGGATGATTTCCAGGGTTGCCATTGTTGTTGTACCCTCCTTGAAAGAATGGACGTTGTTGACCCCACCCTTGACCTCCTGGATGATAGCCATTGTTGTTGTTGAAATTTCCATTGTGGGCGAGGTATAGGGCATCCTCACGAGTTTCTGGGCAATCATTGCCCATATGACCCATGTTGCCACAAACTTCACACATGATGTGAGAATCTAGGGCATAAGCATTGCCAGACACTTCACCACTGGCTTGTCCATCTATTTTCTTCATTAGGAGGTCCAATTTTGTAGCGATCATGTCCACCTCCTTCAAAGTGTGCATGCCTCACTGTCGGGTATGGAGATGCTCATCATTCCATCCCATGTTGGACACCATATTCTCAATAAGATCTTTAGCTTTCGGCACCGTCAATGAGAAGAAGGCTCCTCCAGCAGCAGCATCCAAATGGTCACGAGCTGATGGGATCAGCCCGCTATAGAAATTTTGAATAAGGAGCCAGTCATCCATACCATGGTGGGGGTAGGCTAGGATGTACTCCTGAAGCCTTTCCCATGCCTCAGGAATAGATTCCTTGGGCTCTTGCTGAAAGCTGGAAATCCTTCCACGTAGGGCATTGGTTTTGCCCAACGGGAAGAATTTGGCAAGGAATGTCGTAGAGGGGGTCCTAGAGGTTAGTTAATGTTGAGAGTTATGGAGGTACTCCTACTATGCTCTATTGTACATATACATAGTCTAAACTAATTATTCATAAGATAGATTAATAGTGAATACTTATGTTATGTGGTTCAACACATCGGGCATGGGCTTACCCCTAGCAATACTAGGGCGACTCCCGCCAAGAGCCTGTGGCATAGCCGAACGTGGAGGATTACAAAGGACGGATATGGCTGTCACCACCTACTGCCTACCTCTTCAATCTAGGGGTCTACGAGACATCCAATGCTACTTAGCTATCCTAGCACCATGCTAGCATATTAAGTAATTATCTTAAGATCGTAGGCACAATCCATCCTAAGGCAATGAATTGAATCATCATTGAACCAATGTTGATACACAACATAATTATCCATACTAACCTAGTTATGTTATAATTAACTAGACTATAGTGGGGGTCTATAGGTTCTATGATAATGAGATATGTTCATGATGAAACAGTCATAGAAGCTATACCTTCCACATACATGGACTCAACAATCAAACAAGAAACGTTTTGCCCAAGTATATGTATAAGTAGAGACTAAAGATACTATCTTTATTATGCATAAAGTCACAAATACAAGAAGGAATACATGAGCCATACCTTTCCCAATGTAGGATTGGGAAGAGAGAGACTCCTTACCCCTTTCCCAATTTGGACTTAGGACTAGAGACTCTCCTCTCTACAACCTAACTCCTCTAAGACTATGGATGATAGTGTATACAATAGAGATGAAGCTCAAGTGGTGTATGTTGAAGTGAGTGGTAGGGGGTCCTATTTATACTAGTGTTGAGGTCGGTTCCCGCCACCAAAAGCGCGCGAATCAGTCACCATTGACTCCAGGGAGCCGGGAGGAGCCAACATGTGGAGGCTGACCGAGTTTGGTGCAGAGACCAGATCGGTCGACCCCCTGGTTCGGTCGACCTGGTCATTGCACCGTTTCTCCTGTGCTTTCTCTAGGTGGCTGCCAGGTGAGTCCCATTGATGTATATGGGTGATACACCATTGGATCGCCTCAGATACTTCTGTTTGTGGACCATTTGATCCATGGGATGCAACGTGTCATCGCCTGATTGGCTGGGATGATATTTTATAGGATTGGTCCCTCTACATTTCCTCATTTCCTGCATAAAATGTTGCATACACATATTTCTCCAAGTCCAAGTGGAATTAGGTTAGGTAGAAAGGTGATGTGTGCAAGAAATGACAAATCCTGCACATAATCGACTTAAATTGACGGATGAAATTGGTATATAATAGCCGTCAACACCGTCGACGTTTTACGCGTTGATAGTGAGCACCGTCGAGGCATCAAGCTCCGACAACCCCCAGGGGGCCCACTGTTGATGTTTTACGCATTGACAGTGGGCGCCATCGAAGCATCACGCTTCGACAACCCCTAGGGTGCCCGCCGTCGATGTTTTAAGCGTTGACAGTGGATGTCGTCGAAGAAATCCTCAGTGGGCATCATGGTAACAGGGCCAAGGGGACCGCCAGCTTTGAGTTGCTAGTCTCGCCCCCATCACTCAGTTTGGCGGGTTGAGCGGCAGGTCCTGATATTCTTCTAACAAGAACTCCGTCCAGAGCTTGAGCTCCTATTGAAGCCTTTGTCGAAAGATCATCAGCTTCAGCGTTATTGAGACGCTGGACATGGCCTAGGACGTGGAAGTCCTTGTGCAGCTTTTGGACTTCAAACAAATAAGCAGCGAGTTGGGGATTGTTGCAACTGCATTCACCCTTGACTTGCTTGATGATGAGTTGCGAGTCACCCTTCACCAGTAGCTGCCTGACACCATAAGATAGCACCACCTTGAGTCCATAAATGAGGGCTTCGTACTCCGCCATGTTGTTGGTTGCCTTGAAATCAAAGTGTACCATGTACTTGACCTTCTCCCCGATCAGCGCGAGGCGAAGGATTCCAGCTCCGGCACCTTGCTTCTACATGGAGCCATCGAAATAGAGTGTCCAGTGAGGCTCAGTGAAGACCGAGACCTTAGGTTCTGACTTTTGCTCACTGAGGCTGAATGTAGCCTAGAGGGGGGTGAATAGGCTTTTTGAGTTCTTGTCGGATCCTGAAACACTTAACAAAACGATCAAATATAGAGAGATCAGACTAGTCCAGTACTGTGCGGACTAGTCCGGTATGCATGGACTAGAATGATCAAGCTTGATCGATGATTTCACTTCTAGTACTCTATGCAGCAGAAAGTGATTTGTAACTTGGATGTGTTACGACAATGAAATAAGGTGTGTCAAAAATTAACTTTAATATCAATGTTTCAACGTAAGTTACACAAGATTAAGTAAACTCTAGAATATGATGAACCATGAAGCAAATAGTGCGAGACACGATTTTATCCTGTGGTTCGATTCCCACGAAGGAAACCTACATCCACGTTGAGGAGTCCATGGAGGACCGGGTCTTCACCAACCCTACCCTCGTTGAAATGTCACGGAGGCCAATTCTCTTCCACTAACCGCAAAGGGGCAAATAACCATGTTCAAGGGGCCTTCTCACAAGTTGAGGGCTCTCCAAGATTTACAATGAAGAACACCACCAAACACACTCCAAAGATATGCAATAAACAACAAGAGTGTGCGAGAGATTCAAACCCAAGAGCTCAAGATCGTGTGGAACAAGTCTCTCCTTTGATCAATTGCTAATCCTCAAAGATTTTATCTTTCTAGGGTTAGAATGTGTGGAGAGATGTGTATTTTGGGCTCTTGGGAGGTGTGACGGCGTATGAGGTTGAGAGTTATGGTTGTAGGGCCGTACACCTCTATTTATACTAGGGTTTCCAAAAGTTACCGTTAGGATTTGCGATGTCCGGACTAGTCCGGTGTGCGGCATGTGGAAAACCCTAAGTGTTCAGAGATATCGGACTTGTCCGTAAATGTGCGAACTAGTCCAATCTGGGCACTGGAAGTGTTCGGACTAGTCCGACACATATCGGCCTAGTCCGGTGCGGTGAACCTCGTGTAGAATTGAGGACAAGTACGCACTTGGACGACTTGTCCGATTTTAGTCAGAGAGTTTTCAGACTAGTCTGATGTATATCGGACTTGTCCGGTGTCGTGAAAAATTTAAGTGTTGAGGACTAGTCCGCACTAGGAGGGACTAGTCTGATCTTAGTCAGAATGATATCGGACTTGTCCGTGGTGATATCGGACTAGTCCGGTGCTGTGTGAACTAGAGTACTTGCGGACAAGTCTGCACTGGGGGGACTTGTCCGTTTCTAGTCAACGAGATATCGGACTAGTCCGGTAGACATCGAACTAGTCCAGAAATAAAGATTTTTGAGTAGTGAGTGAGATCTCTTTTGCTTGAGCTCTTGGGGTGTGTTTCTCCAACACACTCCATACAAAATAAACTATTCTTTTCAGCTCTTGAGCTCTTTTCCTTTTGATTCCTCGTTTTCCTTTCTTTTTGAGCTTTCCTCCTATTTTTTTTAAAAAAACCTGCGCTCATCTCAATAATTTTGTTAGGATCTCATTTGTTTGTCATAAATCAACCAACACCCACAAGGGATGCCTAGATGCACTTACAATCTCCCCCTTTTTAGTGATTGATGAAAATCAATTGAGATTACACAAATATGATAAAAAATTCAGATTTTCATAAAGTGTGCACATATGAGCTTAGAACAAAATAGGCAATGTAGACATAGTACATATGTGCACTCTTTACGGTAGGGTGCAAAACTACGTGTGTGTGACAAATAATCGTGATGTGAATGAAGTAAATGGCATAATCATAACAACATCAAGATTATCAAGTATGTATATCATTTTCAGAGCATAAACATAGATCATAACAAAGCATTACCACAAACTTCACAAACATGTCCAGAAGCATAATGTGAACATAATAAAAGTCTTACAACACCAAAAGTCTTACAGCATCAAAAGTCTTACAGCATAGCAGAAGAAACACAGATAGAGCTCTCATCTCTCAACCTACTGCTAGGACCTAAGAATCCCCCTCAATCTCTCCCCCTTTGGCATCAAGGCACCAAAAAAGAAGGAGAGGAGGGATCTACTCATCATCGCAAGCTCACTCCGTGATGTCGGTCCTCTCGTCGTCGTCATCATCAGGCTGAGGAGGAGGATGATGAGTGCCACTCATCGTGCCCCCAATGCCAAAGTAGGCAAGCTCGAAAGGAGATAGAGGTGGAAGTTCCGAGAAGTCAGAAGTTGAGTCCTCTGAGATAACTGGAGACCCAATAGGCTCAATCTCTAGGTTCTGGCATATGGCTTTGACATTTTCCTTCATGTACCTCATGTCCTCTTTCCTTGCCTTGTTCATCTTGTGGAGCTTCACTTCAGCTTTGCGGCAAGAACCAAAGATGGCGGCCAAGTACTTCATAATCCCATTAGGAGACCCTTTGTGAGGAGGGGCCCTGGTGTTAGAGGCAGGCCTTGCATCTCCTTGAGCTCTCCTCGGAGTCTCTTCACTTGAACCAGGAGATGGAGCAGTTGGAAGAACAACTTGAGGCGGCTTCTGAGGCCTCAAAGTTGTATGCTCAACATCTTTCACAAATTCGATCCCTGTGACCTTCTCAATCATGAACATGATGTATGGTGCATAGCCACAGGAGCGATTAGGGGTGCAGGAGATGTTTACCATGTCGTTCCAGATGTAGTAAAAGATGTCAAACTTCCTCTTCTTGCTAATCACTTTCATCAAGGTTCTCAAGTAACCTTGCACACTCCCTGCATCTCCATCCTTTGGAGCAATGGTCTTTCGGAGCACTCTATTAAGAACCATGAAGAAGGGCTTCATGTTCTTGGTTGAGGGAGTATTGTACTTGAGGCAAGTATTATAGAGAAATTCCATCTTGTCCTTCTCTAAAACACCAATATTGTGAATAATGACCTCACTGTTGTCGGTGTCCTCAAGGTGCAGCAGCCTAGCAAACTCATCATCAGTAATAGTGTACTTGGATCCATGTGTCACCCAAGTCACCCTCTCTTCTTCATCGCTGGCAAAGTAGCAAGTTGTAAAGAATTGAGCGATGATCTCATCATTCTAGTTATACCTGAAAGCAAACAAGTTCTTGAGGCCATGTCTCTCTATAGCCTCTATCACTTCATCAAAGGCTTGACAGCTCTTTCTCTCAAAGTGTGTCCAGTCGATCCATTGGCTGCAGACCATTGGAGTCTTCATCTGATGGTACACGGTACTATAGTACTCCGCGTGGAAGTTGCTCCAAAATCTAGGATCAACTGCCTTTTTGCCATCACTATAAGCATCAATTTTCCTCAGCTTACAAGCCACATCACTTCCTTTACCATTGAACTTTTCCTCTGAGGGGTTCCTATTCCCCCTTCTTGGAGCAGTCATCTAGAGGGGGCCAATCGGGCCGGAGGCAATTCTTTTGCCTTTTCCCTTAGTTTGGCGAGGGGCCGCTGAGCTAGGACCAACCATATCTTTTGCCTTTGAAGCTTGTTTCTTGGCCAGAACCTTTCGCTGCACCCTAGGTGGGGTGGGAGAGGGGTCAGCGGTATGATTTTGTCTCTTCTTGGCTTGGCCCGTCAAAATACGAGGCAAGGTCTCTCGATCCATTTTGGCCTCAAAGTCAGAGTTGTCCTCGTTTGAGATCGACATTGTCCTGACAAGAGGGTTATACATGACATAGATAAGGATTGGTGGCAAGGAAAAGCATTGAGTTGAAGAAGATTAGGGTTTTGTTCAGCTAACATCGGACTTGTCTGTTGATCAAGCATGGACTAGTATGGAGTACCGATATTAAGCTACTCCAACCCTAACTAACAGGATAATGGAGTTTCTCAATGCAAAAGTGGAGCAATATAGTTGTAATACAACAAGGGAGCATGTATTGGCAGGAGGAACTAAGCTATTTGAGCAAAAACAATGGAAAATCGAAGGTTCTAGGGTTTGGAGACAAATTTTACCAAATACTTCGATTCGCGGCGTTCAAGGAGTTGTTGATGCGGACAAGTCTGTGGTCTTCTATCCCCTTTCAACGGAGATCAAATCCCACCAAAACTTGAGTGGATTTGATGGAGAACTTGCCAAATTGCCTTGGGAGCACTTGAGTGAGGAGGGAGAACATGAGAGGAGTTGTGAGGAGGAAGGAGAGTTGGGTTGCGCCGGCCCTAGGGTTATGGAGTCGAAAAATCGGACTTGTCCGTGGTTGGACCAGACTAGTCTGGACTATCGGAAATCTCAGCGGACTAGTGTGCATTGTGCAGACTAGTCCAGGGTAACCACGGACTAGTCCGTTGTCACCAGGATGGAAAAGTATATAGACCTTTTGTATATATTTGAAGGTGCTTAAAAAGAAAATAGGGGGCAAAAACACAAATATTGTTGATGAATATGATCAGTAAACGTACAACAATCAAGCTATGACCATAATTCACCAAGATCAAGTAATTAACATAGTTTTTCGGAGAATAATAGAGAGAGATGATTTTTCAACACAATCAACATGATTTTGAAGATGGCATATAGGTATGCAAGTTTTCAAGCCACGTTCCAAGCATCGAGGATATTTAGTTCATTTCGGAGTTCACAAAAGTGTTTTTCATCAAGTGGATTGGTAAAGATATCATCTAGTTGTTTTTTAGTGTTGACATGGGAAATGGCTATGTCTCCTTTAATTGACTGTTCTCTCAAAAAGTGATGTGGGATGTCTATGTGTTTGGTTCTAGAGTGCTCAATGGGATTATGGGCAATTTTAATGGCACTCTCATTGTCACAAAGGAGTGGAATACAGCTCATATTGTAACCGTAATCCCTTAGAGTTTGTCGCATCCAAAGGAGTTGTGTACAACAACTCCCGGCTGCAACATACTCTGCTTCGGCCGTGGATAAAGCAATGGAATTTTGTTTCTTAGAGGACCGAGAAACTAGGGATGTACCTAGGAATTGGAAGTACCAGAGGTACTTTTTCTATCTACCTTGCATCCAGCATAATCTGTATTGAAGTATCCAATGAGATTGAATTTTGAACCATTGGGATACCAAAGGCCTAGGTTGGATGTATGAACTAAATATCGCAAGATCCTTTTTACGGTTGTCAAATGACATTCCTTAGGATTGGCTTGAAATCTTCTACACAAACATACCTCAACATGATATTAGGCCTAGATGCACATAAATAAAGCAAGGATCCAATTGTGGAGCGATATACCTTTTGATCCACGTTTGGTTTGTCTTCATTGAGATCCAAGTGTCCATTTGTCGCCATGGTAGTCTTTATGGGCTTTGCTTTGTCCATTCCAAACTTCTTGAGAATTTCTTGAGTGTACTTAGTTTGGCTTATGAACGTCCCATCCTTTTGTTGCTTTACTTGGAATCCCAAAAACTATCTCAACTCTCCCATCATGGACATCTTGAATCTATCTATCATAATCTTACTAAATTCATGACAAAAAGATTTGTTAGTTGAAGCAAATATAATATAGTCAACATAGATTTTGCAAACAAAGAGATCATCATCAAAGTGTTTAGTAAACAAAGTGTAATCAGCTTTACCGATCTTGAAGCCATTTTCAATCAAAAAATCTCTAAGGCACTTATACCAAGCTCTAGGAGCTTATTTGAGGCCATAGAGAGCCCTACGCTGTTTGTACACATAGTCGAGGTACTCTTGATCTTCAAAACCGGGTGGTTGCTCCACGCACACCTCCTCCTTGATTGGTCCATTGAGGAAGGCACTTTTCACGTCCATTTGATAAAGCTTGAAATCATGGTGAGTAGCATATGCAAGTAATGTTCGAATTGATTCAAGCCTAGCTATGGGAGCAAAAGTCTCGTCAAAATCCAAACCTTCGACTTGTGCGTACCCTTTGGCCACAAGTCATGCCTTGTTCCTTGTTACAACTCCATGTTCATCTTGCTTGTTGCGGAAGACCCATTTAGAGCCGACGATGTTGGACTTGGGTCTTTCAACAAGCTCCCACACTTCGTTCCTTTTGAAGTTGTTCAATTCTTCTTGCATCGCCATCACCCAGTCGGGGTCTTTTAATGCATCTTCAACCCTGTGTGGTTCCAAAGAGGAGACAAAAGAATAGTGTTCACAAAAATTAGCTATGCGAGATCGAGTTACTACTCCCTTTTGAATGTCACCGATTATGTTGTTGACGGGGTGATCTCTTTGCATGATTTGGTGTACTCTTGGATGTGGCACTTGTGGTCTTGAATCTTCATGGTTATCATCTTCTTATCCCCCTAGATAGTTTCCCTCATTGATGTCTTGATCATATTGATTATCTTGAGATTGATCCTGTGTGGAAGCTCCCCCTTGATCATTGTCCTCCACTTGTGGTTCATCTTCTTCATTCGCATTTGGAGGTGGCACTTGTGGTCGAATATCGCCCAACGCCATTCTTCTCAATGCTTGGCATGGAGTTTCTTCTTGATCTATCACACATTGATCAACTTGCTCTTCTTGAGAGTCGTTAGTTTCATCGAACACTATGTCACGTGCTACTTCAACAAGTCTGGGGGTCTTGTTGAAGACACGATAAGAGTAGGAGTTTGAATCATAGCCAAGTAAGAAACCTTCATCAGAATTTGAAGTGAACTTCGAAGCCCTAGGATTCTTGTTGAGAATATAGCATTTTGAACCAAAAACTTGAAAGTAAGAAATGTTTGGTTTGTTACCGGTGAGTAGTTCATACGAGGTTTTCTTGAGTAGACGATGAAGATAGAGTCGGTTTATGGCATGACAAGCGGTGTTGACCGCTTCAGCCCAAAACTGGTCCAAAGTCTTGTATTCATCGAGCATTGTCCTCGCCATCTTAATGAGTGTTCGGTTCTTCCTTTCGGCTACTCCATTTTGTTGAGGAGAGTATGGTGCTGAAAATTTGTGCTTTATCCCTTCTTCGTCTAGATACTCCTCAACTTGGTGTTCTTGAATTACGTTCCATTGTCACTTTGTATGTTCTTGACCGTTAATGAGAATTCATTTTGACCTCGCTTGAGGAACTTCTTGAGGGTTCCTTGAGTTTCTGTCTTATCATGCAAAAAGAAAACCCACGTGAAGCGAGAAAAATCATCAACAATGACTAAACTGTATTTATTATTGCCGATGCTTTTGTAAGAAATTGGATCGAATAGATCCATGTGGAGGAGCTCAAGCGGTCTTGTTATAGTCATGACATTCTTCGCGGGATGGGGTGCTCCTACTTGCTTCCTGGCTTGGCACGCTCTACAAGGCCTATCTTTCTCAAAAACCACATCCTTTAAACCTCGGATGTGATCGTCTTTTAAGGAGTTTTTGAAGATTCCTCGTACCAACATGTGCTAGCCTTATATGCCACAGCCAACCCATGTTGGTTTTGCAATCAAGCATGTGTCAAGTTCGGCTTTATCTTTGTTGAAGTCAACTAGATAAAGTTTTCCCTTTAACACACCCTTGAATGCAATCGAGTTATCACTCCTTCTGGAGATGGTCACACCCTCATTAGTGAATAAACAGTTATAACCTTTGTCACATAATTGAGATATGGACAAAAGGTTATAATCCAAGAAATCAACGTGTAAAACATGAGAAAGAGTATGTTTTGATGAAATTTCAATTTTACCGGTACCAAGCACCCTTCCTTGACTGTTATCACCAAAGTAAATGCCTTCGCTTGGATATTCATTTTCTTCATATTCCACTAACATTCTTCTTTCTCCGGTCATATGATTGGTGTATCAACTCTCTAGCACCCATTTAGCTCCGTCGGATGAATAGGCCCGCAAAAGACAAATTATGCCTTGGTCTTAGGTACGCAAGCTTGCTTGGGTCCTTTGAGGTTAGTCACAAGTGATTTGGGCACCCACACATGAGACTTGGTGTTCCCATCACGTGGCCAATATATTTGACATAAACTCTTCCAATATTACTTTTCATAAGTACATATGAAGCATCAAATGTTCTACATAAAACTTGTTGTTCATATGTGTTCACAATGTTAAACTTGTCAACATTATTAAGTTTTCTAACTTGAGAGGTGTTTCCCTTGACAAAGGCAATGCGTTCCTTGTTATTCTTGTGGCTTCTAGCATTTTTCTTTTTACCATAAGAATACCCAATGTCATATTTGACATTAGGAGGTCATGTGACCGAGTATGCACTATGTGCATACTTGACCTTCTCCTTGTCAAATATGCCACTGTGGGAAGGTTGCTTGTCCTTTGTCAAGGTTGGCTTTTCCTTCAAGTTGGTGTCATTTTTAGTACATGTACAAGCAACAACAGTTTCAGATTTTATATGTTGAGAAGGAGAGCTTGAAGAGGATGAAGAACCACTTTGCTTGAGTGACTCAACTTGTACCTCAAGAATCTTGTTAACTTTGTTCAAGTTAGCAAGTTCATTCTTGATGGTGGTGTTTGAGTTGTCTAACTTCAAGCAAGCTTCCTTGCTTGAAGCTAACTCAAGTTCTAGTGATCTGCTTCGCTCCTTTTCAAGTTCAAGGAGCTTTTTGATCTTAAGATATTCTTCCTTTTGGAGGATGATGATATCTTCTTGACGATCAACTAGCTCCTCCTTATCAACAATTTTATTCATCAGGAATTTCGTCTTAGTAGCAGTTTTCTTGTCTAAACCTCTAAGCATGCCTTCATCATCACTAGAATTATCACTATCAGTAGTAAAAGAATGCAAGGAGGAAGATTTAGTTGTTACCTTCCTTTTACCTTCCTTGGCCATTAGACATGTGTTATCATTGTCCTTCCATGCGCCCATGGTTGGGAAGAGAGTGGATTTCTTGGTAGTCTTATTGATGGCCATGGTAGCCATCTCTTCCTCGTCTTCGGATGAGGACTCATCATTGGAGTCCCACTCCTTCCCTAGATGAGCTTGGCCATATTGCTTCTTCTTCTTGAACATTTTCTTAGGTTGAGGCTTGGTGTCCTTAGTCTTCCTCTTATTTTCCTCATGAGGACAGTCTACTATGAAATGGTCGTACTCTCCACAGTTATAGCAAGCATGCCTCATTTTTGGTCATGGTTTGTCCCTATGTCTTCTTTCATTTGATCTACCACCTTGCCTTCTTCTCATCATTTTCTTAAACTTCTTCATGATAAGATCATGTCTTCTTCATCAATGTCACTACTTTCATCATTGCTTTCATCTTCTCCATGAGCTTCTTGAGCTTCTTTTGATATGGGTTTACAAGTTTACTTCAAAGCAACTCCTTTCTTCTTTGCCGAGGTAAGATCGGCAATTTCCTTGATGTGCTTGGCTTGCTTCTCCATCATTTCAAAGTTGATAATCTTCTGAAGAAGTTCGTCCGGGGTCATTTTCCGATACCCGACACTTTCTCTAATCATGGAGCAAAGAGTTACGTTGCGAGGCATGAAAGCTCTAAGAATCAGCTTGACGACCTCATGATCATTCCACTTCTTAATGCCATATGCTCGGACTTTGTTGATAAGATTCTTCAATCAATTGTACATATCTTGTGGTGACTCATCTTCTTCAATGGCAAATCTTCCCAATTTGCCTTCAATCATTTCAATCTTGGCTTCGCGTACTTGATGATCACCTTCATGTGTAGTTTGTAGATTATCCCATATCTCCTTGGCAATTTCGAGTCCATCCACCTTGGTGAACTCGTCTCGGCTCAGTGACGATGTGATAACAGCTGCAGCTTGAGCATTCCGATAAATAGCTTGTTCTTGGCTTGGAGTCAGCTCTTCATCATCATCCGGGATATCTATCCCTGTACACAATATCTGCCACAAACTGGGGTTAAGAGATATGTGATGCATTTTCATGTTTTGTCTCCACATAGAATAATCATTGCCATCGAAGAAAGGTGCTTTCCCTAGAGGAATTGACAAGTAATGATTATTGTTAGAATTTAACCGACCATAATTAAAAGGATATCGGGAGTAGTCGGTGTGACTACTCCCCTTCTTCTTTTCATCCTTGATCTTCTTTTTTCCCTTTGGGGAGAGTGCCTTCTTCCTTAGGAGTGCCTTGAGTTCAAGCAACTCCTCGTCATCGTCCTCAGAATCTTGGATGGCGTCGAGGAGCTTCTCTAGCTTTTTAGTTCTTTCTTCATCACCCTTCTCGTTGTTGATGTTCTTGTGTACATACTTGACGTCCGACATCTTCTTTTCGAGCGGTGAGTCTCTTTTGAAGAGTCCTGCTCTGATACCAATTGAATGTAGCCTAGAGGGGGTGAATAGGCTTTTTGAGTTCTTGTCGGATCCTAAAACACTTAACAAATCGATCAAATACAGAGAGATCGGACTAGTCCGGTACTGTGCGGACTAGTACGGTATGCGCAGACTAGAATGATCAAGCTTGATCGATGATTTCACTTCTAGTACTCTATGCAGCGGAAAGTAATTTGTAACTTGGATGTGTTACGACAATGAAATAAGGTGTGTCAAAAATTAACTTTAATATCAATGTTTCAACTTAAGTTACACAAGATTAAGTAAACCCTAGAATATGATGCACAATGAAACAAATAGTGCGAGACACGATTTTATCCTGTGATTCGACTCCCACAAAGGAAACCTACAACCATGTTGAGGAGTCCACAGAGGACCGGGTCTTAACCAACCCTACCCTCGTTGAAATGCCACGGAGGCCAATTCTCTTCCACTAATCACAAAGGGGCAAATAACCTTGTTCAAGGGGTCTTCTCACAAGTTGAGGGCTCCACAAGATTTACAATGAAGAACACCACCAAACACATTCCAAATATATGCAATAAACAACAAGAGTATGTGAGAGATTCAAACCCAAGAGCTCAAGATCGTTTGGAACAAGTCTCTCCTTTGATAAATTGCTAATCCTCAAAGATTTGATCTTTCTAGGATTAGAATGTGTGGAGAGATGTGTATTTTGGGCTCTTGGGAGGTGTGACGGCGCAGGAGGTCGAAAGTTATGGTTGTAGGGCCGTACACCTCTATTTATACTAGAGTTTCCAAAAGTCAGTTAGGGTTTGCGATGTCCGGACTAGTCTGTGGTGGACTCCAGACTAGTCCGGGTGCAGCGTGTGGAAAACCCTAAGTGTTCAGAGATATTGGATATGTCCGTAAATGTGCGGGCTATTCCGATCTGGGCATTGGAAGTGTTCGAACTAGTCTGACACATATCAGCCTAGTCCGGTGTGGTGAACCTCGTGTAGAATTGAGGACAAGTCCGCACTTAAAGGACTTGTCCGGTTCTAGTCAGAGAGTTTTTGGACTAGTCCGATGGATATTGGACTTGTCCGGTGTCGTGAAAAATTGAAGTGTTGAGGACTAGTCCGCACTAGAGGGGACTAATCCAATCTTAGTCAGAAGGGTATTGGACTAGTCTGTGGTGATATCAGACTAGTCCGGTGCTGTGTAATATGGAGTACTTGCGGACAAGTCCGCACTGGGAGGACTTGCCCGTTTCTAAACAGAGAGATATCGGACTAGTCTGGTAGACATCAGACTAGTCCAGAAATGCAGATTTTTGTGTAGTGAGTGAGACCTCTTTTGCTTGAGCTCTTGGGGTGTGTTTCTCCAACACACTCCATACAAAATAAACTATTATTTTCATATCTTGAGCTCTTTTCCTTTTGATTCCTCATTCTCCTTTCCTTTTGAGATTTCCTCCTAGTTTTCTTTAAAATCTACACTCATATCAATAGTTTTGTTAGGATCTCATTTGTTTGTCATAAATCAACCAAAACCCACAAGGGATGCCTAGATGCACTTACAGAGGCCCCCTAGCGTTGATGAAGAAGGAGTCCACTCCGCCACGAAGTCAGCCAGCGCCTGACTCTTAATAGCATGTCGAGGAAAAAATTCGAGGTCAAATTCTGCCAGCTCCGCAGCCCACTTGGCAATATTTCCAGTAGAATTTGAATTATGTAATATGGCACACAGTGAAAAGGATGTTACCACTGATACCGTGTAGCCCTAGAAGTAGTGACATAGCTTTTTTGAGGCTATAAGCACTACATATAGCAGCTTATGCACCCCACTCCCAAAGGAGAAGGGTTTTCCCGAGCCTCCCACCTCTCACGGGCGCGCTCCATAAGGACGTGGTCGTCTTGCCTCATGTAACGGCGGTCAAGCTCCGACCGGAGATCATGCGTCGAGAGCCTTGACGCCGTATAAGTGTGGCGTGCCCCGGAGGACAGTGACGTCACTTGCTGGGAGAGCACACGTCTCCTGTGCTGCGACGCCTGAGGACCAAGTTTGCTAGACAAGGTCTTGTTCCTTGAAGGTGCCTGCCCAGCAGGGGGCGGACCTTGATTGCTGATGGCATCAGCTGCGACTGCAACCAAAGGCTCCACATCAGCGCGCCTCTGTTCCATCGCACCCTGAGGTGCTCCAGGCGTTGGTGGATGCTGAAGGAGAGTCTGCGTTGCGTTTAGCGCGTTCTCAGGATTGTTCGTCGATGTAGTGACCGACGCGAATACGCCATCTCGCTGAGATGGTGGAGGTGGTGGTGGAACGACACCCGCCGGAACAACGGTGTTGGCTGGCTGCTGCACGTTGGAGGGATTTCCTCCAATAGGTTGCTCAACCAAGTCGTTGGACGAAGCTGCAGTGGAGTTCACCATCTTGAGACCTTAATCACCCCTACCTGGCGCGCCAAATGTTGAAGTGTAGCAATGACACTCCCCCCCAGCCCCCGATACTACTAAAGCATAGTCCGCGGAGGTTCGTATTCGGATGGGGCGCGTAAGATCAAGAGAAAGATGGTGACACGAGAGTTTTTACGTGGTTCGTGCCGCTTGAGCGTAATACCCTACTCCCCGGGGTGGTTGTTAATTGAGTATGTGTATACGGCGAGCGTCTGTGTATGCTAGTGTGCGTATGAGCTTAGTTCTCCTCTACCAAGCGTTGCAGCCCTTTTATATGCCAAGGACTGGCCATTACAGAGATTGCCTGGCTCGACAAGTGGCCCCGGCTGTAATTAGCCACCTATACATCATCTACATGTATAAACTATGATTAATAGTGTGATAACGTGCCTTAATGGTGGCATTACCAGTCTTGATAGTCCTTTGATCGTAGGTCATTAATATCGAGTTAATGACATGTTAATCCGGTCTTGTAACGGCTATTTAATAGCCTCTTGAATGTCTGCGCCGTTGGAGATCCCGTAGTCTTCCCGTTGCTGGCTAAGGTCCGGGGATCCTACATGTGGCAGCTCTGGAGCTTCCCTCTGAGGGGAGGCAGGTCCGGAGCCACTTGACACATGGCGGCACCGGAGCTTCCCATCGAAGGAAGGCAGGTCCGGTCCTGTAAGTCACGTGGTACCACCGAAGCTACCCAAATGAGGGATGTGGGCCCAGTGCCGTCAGACGTGTGTTGCCTTCGGAAGTCCTCAACTCGAACATAGGAACTCCATGGTTTTAAGTGCGGTATCAGAGGGTACCTGGTATCTAGGGTACCGACATCCGCCATCATTTCTTGATAGATCACTCCATCAAAGGAGACATAGTGATTTCCCATGTGAGAACCGAAAATCAGTTGGCCAATATCTTTACCAAACCCTTAGATGAGAAAAGATTTTGTGAACTTAGGAGTGAGCTCAATATCCTAGATTCTCGAAATGTGGCTTGAGTCTTGCACATCTGATTGTTAATTGTATTTAATTCAAAAAAATATGTATGCTTGCGAAAAACTCATCCTCCTCAATTTTCTACAAAAGTACTTGAAATTATTGAATCTTTTTGAATTATGGCCATAGTTTGGTTGTTGATTGCTTACTTATCATATTTGCAAAGATCTTTTGTGAAAACTAGTCCAAAATGATTAAATCTCTGATGAAAACCCAAATATATACATGTTTTAAGCCTTTGGACCGGACTAGTCCGCCTCACTGGTCGGACAAGTCTGAAGTCCAGCTTCCCCGGGCTTTGACGAACAAGTCTCAAACGGACTAATCCGTCACCTGGTCAGACAAGTCCAGCCATCTGTGTAGTTCGGACTGAGTCCGTAGGCCGGACAAGACCAGGTCTCCAATCGGACTAGTCCGGCCCCCGGGGACTTAACCTCCCCAGGGGGCTACCTGACTCTTCACTCTTCTACTCACTCTCTCTCTCTCTCTCTCTCTTCAAACATGAAAATCGCACCCCCAAATTGGTGATTTTTTATTGCATCCACCAAAAACCAATTCCAATTCGTGGATTGAAGCCCCAAGGTGTGTGGCAACTCTTCCCCGAGCATCCTTGGCTGATTCTTCATCCACATTTTGTCGATTTGAAGATTTGAAGAGGTATTCTTGACCTAAACCTAAATCCTTTAGAATTCAAATTTTCAGGTCTTCTAATAGTAACTTCTTCACAAAAGTTGTTATGCATGTCATTGTGATCCTAGCCTAGGAATATTGTACCCCGATTCGTAGTTTTACAAAAATCATCAAGATTAGGGTTCTTACTATGTCCACTGGACTAGTCTGGCTGCAGGGCGGACAAGTCCAACTCGTGCGGAATAGTCCGGCCCTCGGGTGGACAAGTCCAAGGTTCATAGTGTAAACCCTAACTTTTATTGTTCTTGTGTATTCTAACACAATATTCCACTTCCTTGGACACATATACTCTCTTGTTTATCTCTTCTCAGAGACGATGTCGAACCCCGATGACTCGCATCTATCCCATCCTGTGCACGAGGCGGCGAGGCAAGAAACCTATTGCCGTGCTCGTGAGGAGCGAGGGCTTGCTATATCTCTCCTCGAGTCGAGGACTGAGGCAAGGAAGGCAAAGAAACAGCAACGAGAGGATCATAACTCAGCTGCAGCCGAACAAGCCCCAAGGAAGAAAAGGCTTGTGACCATGGGTGAGAAAACAAGAACTCAAGCAGCTAGAGATGCAAAAGACAAAGTCAAGGCACCGGTGGATGAACCGCCAAAGAAGAGAGCACTAGTTGTCAAGAAGCCCACAAGCAAAGCGCAAGTTGGAGTCACCATAAGAGAGAAGGGTAAAAAGGGGTCCTCACAACCCATTGGCCCTTTAAGAATGTCCACACCTACTAGGAATCCAAATTGACAAGCCACTGTTGAAGCTAATTTATTCAGAGGTAAATGGGCAGAAAAGGCTAAGAGATTGTGGATGGATGACTGCTATAAGTATGAGAAGCACACCGCTGACCCTCGGTTTTGGTGTGACTTCCATTGTGGTTACTATCGGACAGTCTATATGACCAAGCAAACTCCAGTGATCGATGCTCAATGGATCAATTAGGATTACATGGCGGAGAAGAACCATGTTGCATTCAATACGGTGATTGAGGTCGTAGATAGCCATGGACTCAAGAATATCATGGCATTCAAGTATGATTGGAACATTGAAGTTATTGTGTAGTTCTACACCATAGTCTACTTCCATAGGCAAGGAGATCGGAGGATCACTTGGCTCACTAGTGGGAGTTTGCCCAAATTCTTGGCTTGGAGGATCATATTGACAACAAGATCATCATTTCAAATCTCAAGGTTGTTGACAGGGATGATTTGGATTACATGTATCCATTCCATGCAATTTATGAGACGGGGCACATAAAGAACATCAAGCCTTTCTATTGTGTGCTCAACTGTGTTCTAAGGAAGACTATAGCACCCAAGGATGGAGATGTGGGGATCATTCAAGGAAATTTGAGGCATTTGATGGTGCTCATTGATGGGGATGTTTGATTCAACGTTGTGGAGTATATCTTTGATGACATATTCAACATATCACATACCCCAACCGCTCGTGTGGCTATGCACCATGCATCACGTATCTAATTGAGAAGGTATTCAGGTTGAAGTTCAAGAAGGATGTTAGTCATCGGAGGCTTTGTCCTCAACTTCCTCCTCTTGAGCCTATTGCACCAAGAAGAAAGAATGTCAATCCTCCCGCCTCCTCCTATCATCCCGTGGATTCTCCACCTCCTCCTCTTCCATCACAGTTCAGTAGCGGCTTCTTCAAGTGCTTCAAGGCACTTTTCGCCTCTTGTAGGAAAGTGGAAGTTCGGACTCGTCGCATGGAGCTTCGCCAAGAGAAGTACCTAAAGGCGATGTGCGACAATCTCGAGGTTCCCATGTCTCCCACCACGGAGAGTGATGGAGAGTTGACTCCTTTTCCCTAGGTCACCGTCGATGAACTCGCTCATTTTAAGGAAGATGGAACCTCCAAGGCTGAATCTCTAACGGTGAAGATAGAAATGAAGACATTGAAGATCTTGAGGCTACGAAGAACAACAATGGGCAGCAAGATGATGACGATGATGAGTAGGTTGTAGGACTTCTTTCCTCTTTTTCTTTTTGGTATCTTGATGCCAAAGGGGGAGAGATTGGAAGGGGGTACTTCTTTTTAGAGTTGTTATCTCTCTTGTTGATCTTATGGACTTGTAATATATTTTAAAACTCTTGCATTTCAATTTGTGTAAGACTTGACTGGTGTTAAGAGTTGTATGCACATTATGATGTTTGCTACGCATATTTGAGATGTGATGCTTAAAATTGCCTATTTCTCATTCATGATTCATTGTCTTATCACAAATCATGGACACAACACTTAGGCATCCCACCATAACATGTGTATGTATGATAACTCTCTCAAATCTTTTATTCATGATGCGTACATTGAGGGGGAGTTACTCATACACACACTTTTTATGAAAACTAATTTACATCATTTTTGTTGAAGCTTCATGTGTTGTCATCAATCACCAAAAAGGGGGAGATTGAAAGTGCAACTATGCATCCCCGTGGGTTTTGGATTATTGATGATGACAAATTAAGAGACTAATAAGCTCAGTAGATCTTAAACACAGGTGTGATGATTGAAATGAAAGAAAATCCCTCAAAAAAGAAAAGATTGAAACGGGCGTCGAAGCCTCAAGCATAGAAATTAGGATTTCTTATGTGTTGAGTTTAGACTAGCCTTCTATGTGTGAGGGTGTGTGTATCAAGTGCATTGAGATCATATAAAAGCACTACAGGAATTGCGATAATAGACGACGGTCAAAAACCGTCGTCTATAAGGACCATACCGTCGTCTATAGCTAATAGACGACGGTGAACGCTTATAGACGACGGTTTCCGGTCGTCTACGATTATTTATCGTCTATAGGATTATAGACGCCCTTAACCGTCGTCTATAGCTAACTACATCACGTGGCAACAAGGGACACTTATAGACGATGGTCAACAAAAACCGTCGTCTATAAGTACATCAGGAAACCGTCGTCTATAAGGCTCCTTATAGACAACGGTTTCCTTATGACCGTCATCTATAAGCCTCCTTATACACGATGGCCAACGAAAAACCGTCGTCTATAAGTTTTGCATTTTAAAAAAATAGAAAATGCTGGTCTGACTCGATAGTCAGCTCACACAGGCATATAGATCACAACAAGCATTACAAAACACTAATTCAGAAATACTATACACACGCGACACACGCCACACTACACGCTACTCCGTCCGCTGCAGATATTGTTTCTGAACACACGCCATACCTCAAGTTGTAGATATTGTTTCTGAACATGCATGCTTTCACTTCACACAGAGGACTACGTTTAATCCACTAAGCAACCAAACAAGGAGAATCTGCTAGCCCTAAACAGTAATAAAACTGAAACAGAACACTAGTGTCGATATTCCTTTTCAAAAAAAAAAACACTAGTGTTAATATCACAGTCCTATTAAGCAACTTGGATAAAGGTTTTTCTTCTTTCTGTCAAGTGGAAATTACTGGGAAAAAATATGCCTAACATAATTGAATAAAAAGGTATACCTGTCCCCAGCCAACATCAAACCCAGAAATTTCAACAGAAGAGGAACTTCCATTTTCCCACTTCATAGTGATGCAATTTCTCGATAAGCCTGTCAGCTAAATAACAGGATTGTCATCACTTACCAGAAAGATCTGTGATGCACCACAATATAGAAGAATTATTTTCTTCTCCATCATAACTCGCACTGATAAAAGTATAGCATTCACTTACAATGTCAGCAGTTGCCAATTTAATGTCTTCCAACTTCGGAAAAGCTGCTCTTTTACTCTATAAAATAAACAAATAAATGAACTCAAGAGAACAGATGAGAGGGATTAGGGATATTGATAGTTTCATAAAAGCAGCTAACTGTAAAATATAAGTGCGACCAATGTACAAATATTAAACTTCATTTAACTTAATTCCAATAAAACTGTTGAACGTTCTTCAGAGGTAAAATCTTAAGCTCTGTGCAAACACAAACAGCATAAGGTTTTACCTGCATGCAGTAGCTGATGTCCCTTCATTAAGATTGTACCCAAGAATCCAGAACATATAAGCCAACTGAAATTTTACAAAACGCGTTCATAATTAGATGGCTTGTTGTTTTGCAATGCATAATCAGTTTGATATGAAATGAAGTTCTGAATTTCATACAACTGTAAGGTGTTAAATTTGCTAAACCAAACAGTCATTTATAAAACTATTCCTCCATTTTCAGCAATAATAATGACAACAAAATGCGTTCTTAAGTAGCAGCCTAGCAGGGGTACTCAAGGTCAGAATCTTGTTGCAAGCAGAATACAGTTTTTACACCAATCTTCCGAAGCTTATCAACGTCAAGTGGGCTCTGCACATTAATTCAGATAATTAGACCGAGGTGGGGAGTAATCCTCAAAGCAAAAAAAGGTTGCCAAGAAAACCTGTAAGCAGGAGCCTGCGATCAAGTCTGGGCGTATGAAATTATAGTTCATCCCGAGCTCGTGTCTGTACGCCAAATAACAATAAAAGAAAACAGGAAGTCCTAAATTTAGCCAAATATTGTAAATGAGACACAATTTGACAATAAAAATAATTCTAAAACAGCTAACATAATTATGTACCTGAAGTTCTGAACCCAAAGTTGCAGCAGTCCTGAATGCTGATTTCTGAAACAGCTAATACCTCATTTACTGAAGCACCTCAAATCTAAAGCAGCAAGCAATATTTGTCGCACAAATAATTTTAAAAACAGGAGGCCAACAATGGCTGCATTCAGCACTTAAATGACATAGTTCAGTTCAGCGAAAAAGCAACATGATTTCAGTTCAGCAAATTGAAAACAGCAAAGGAAGTGATTTCAGTTCAGCAAAGCAAAAACATTAGGAAAACAGAGATCACACACGTGACACACACCACACTACACGCTAGCCCGTCCGCTGCCACCCGAGTTCGGAAAGTCGTCATCCGGCAGTCGTCCAAGTGCGAGAATTTGGGGCGACAGAGTTTGAGCCTCCGTCCCCGATCCCTTTTATATGCAAGTGTGGTTAGACAAGTTATAAGTATAAAAATGTATATTTTACTAAATTTGAATAAGTTTAACTAGTTTCAATTATTTTGAATAATTTTGTACTTGTGCTCCTGTCGTCGGCACCAGTGGAAGCTCCGTCGATGGTGGCGCCCACTGCGCAAATATAGTCTACTATCCTGCGGTCATAGTCTGCAAATACAAAGCAAATCGTTATAGATGTCACTTTTATATTAAAAATGTTAAGTGGAAGGCAACTTTCCACTGTAGCATGTACGAGTTTTGATACTCCTCCCTAGCCCTAAGCTCCGGTGCCTGCATCTCATCCCTAGCTCTGAGCGTTGCTGCCTGCATCTCGTCCCTAGCCCTGAGCGCCTCGTCCCTAGCCTTGAGCGCTTCTTGCGTCCTCCGGAGCTCCTCCCGAACACTGTGGAGCTCCAAATCTCGGCTCGTACAGCTTCTGTTGAACCCGCCCTGATGCGATAAAGATGCTCTCAAGGAAGCCTGCGCCTGTCTCAAGTCGATCACTCCATCGAAGATGGCTAACATGCACAACGAAGTAAGATTATTAAATTTTTGTAACTTAAAGTTTGTGACAGTGAATTAAAATTAACAAAACTCACCGTCTATGGGGTTTCCCGCCACTGATTGCATACGTGGCTTCGGAGACGATTGGTGCACTCTGCTAATCGTACACTTCACCTCGAAGCTGCCACGCCTCCTGCCCGTACTTTTCCTGGAAATACATAAAAATAATGTTATTGAAACTATTAAAGAGAATTTAATTAAGTTAACAAAATAACTTACCAACGTCTGAGTCACCGTTTGAGAAGACAGCTGATCAGGCTGCAATGGGTCACTTCCCAAGTGACCCCTCTTCCACACCTCGGTAGGTGTCGGCTCCTGACTGCTCTCCTACTCTTATCGATACATGTTAGCATATTGAAAGATTATAAAATTACTTAAGTAGAATTCAATTCACACTTACCATCTATTTAGCAAGACTTATGTAGTCGTCCCCACTCAAACGGTGTTTTCCGTTCGTCCCTCTACTGTAAGACTTATGTGTGCTGAATACATTGGCTTGTAGTGAATACACTTGCTTTGACGATAAAAGTATTGAATATCACCAAAATACCTTTTTATTAAGGTCCGACTAGTTTTGGTTAGCTCCGGTGAGTTTGGTCTTTAGCTCTGAGTTGATTTTTCTAAGCTCCAGCTTTTGGGTTTACTAGTTCTGACTAGTTCTGGTTGGCCCCAGCGCTAGGTTCTACTAGCTTTTGTTAGCTCCGGCTCAAGGTTCGGGTTGCTCTGGCAAGGTCCGGAACTTGACCGCAATGCTTCTATTTTTCATTTGCAATGTTTCGTACTCGCTTTACATCTCTGGAAAGATTGCTTAGTATTCATTTGCTAAGTCTTTGGTGCGTTTTTGGTTGATATGAATGATATCGTGTTACTGTGGTTTTGCAACATGCTTATGTGGGGTTCTCACGTAAGGTGTTGTGTTCAGAACTGACGTGAGTCAAGTCGCGGACTTGGGATTGTATGGATTGGTTGTTTATTCATGTGCAGGTGTTGCTTGAGTTCAAGACATGGCTGATGACGGGATCCATCGGACTAGTCTCAGGGAGGAGATGAGGTTCCAACAACCAAATTCAGGAGGAATTGTGGTTGAGCTGATCAGGAGGTTGCGCAGCATGATTGAATCAAGAACAATGCATGTGAAGGTATCGTGGACGTCATTGGAAGATGTTTGCACGTGTGCAAGGAGTGCATCGACGTGGCTACATGGTTCCGAGACGTGATGAAGAGATGTGGACGTAAAGAGTTGGTCGGAAAGGTCCAACCAACTAGGTTATGGACTCAGGTTGCGGCTGAGTTGGGTTTGACTCAAATATGAAAAGATTTGAGTTGGTTATATTAGAATTTCGTGTGGGTCACGAATTTGAATTGTTTAGTAATGTGGGATACATTCCTAAGGTGTTTGGAAGTCTTAAGATTGCTTCTATCTGCGTATAGAAGAATCCTAAGCAGTTATGGAAAGTTACGATTTGTGAACAGAGTAGGATTAGGTTTCTGATCTGAGTTGAGTTGGCTTTCGAGCTAGTTATATAAGCAAGGGAGCCCAGAGCTCGTGGGGAACGACTTTGGGGCTGTTCCTCTTGTGTTCTATTGAATAAAATTCGTAGTTTAAAGGAACTTTTGTGCCTTGTTCATCCGACTTGTTCCAGACAAGTTTTACTCATCGAGTTTCTGGACAGCACTATCTTTCGTTGGTGGTTTTATCATAACTCGAGCTTTCTAGATCCAATTGACGTGATTCTTTTTGAGTTGTCTTCACAACTTGATTATCTATCATCTGTCAAAATTTCACAGTCATTGTATTTGTGGTCTATGATCTACACGAGTTTCTTTGCAGCGATTCAGAACTGTTTTTTTCTCGGGTAGGGCAGATTGACCTTTGTTTGATCTTTCAATCATAACTTGAGTTTTTCTCGACGGATTTGAGTGATTCTTGTTGTGTTGTCTTCGTGACTTGATTCTCTCTGATATTTATCACTTTTGTCATGGTTAAACACATTTATATTAGTATCACACACGATTTCTTTAACAGATCATTTTTCTACCGAAGGGGTTGGGGTTTAATTGTTTCCGCTGCGTAAGATTTTTAAATCTATCATTCACCCCCCTCTGGTAGCTTTTCACGTGCTCTTCGATCCTACAATTGGTATCAGATCTACGGTGCTCTAATCTTTGTGATTTGCGCTTGTTTTTGACTAATCATCATGGAGAAGTACTCTGCCAAACCTTGTGTGTTCGCTGGTATTGATTTTCAGGTTTGGAAGGCATGCATGGAGGCTTTCATCCAGGCACAAGGCTTTGCAATATGGGAGAAGGTATACAAGCCTTACGAAGTGCCATCAAACGATCAAGTTACAGCTACAAATCTGACAGATGTCGACAATAATAGCAAGGCTTGGAACTTGATCATACAAGGATTAACACAAAGCGACTTCGATCGTGTTGCACACCTCCGATCTGCATACGATGTGTGGAAAGCACTTTGTGACTACCACGAAGGATCCAACACGATCAAAGAGGTAAGGCAAGACATGTTCAAGAAAGAATACATGCGCTTCGAGATGCAACCTGGTGAGTCTATTGATGACCTTTTTGCTCACTTTAATAAGATTCTCAGCAACTTGCGTAGTGTCAATATTAATTTTTCAGATGTTGAAAATGCTAGGCAATTGCTAAGTGCATTAGATATGTCAATTTGGGAGATGAAGGTCACTTCTATTCGTGAATCTACTGTCATGATTTCACTTACTTTAGATGTGCTATATTCCAAGTTAAAAACTCATGAAATTGATATAATCTCACGCAAGAACCTGAACAAGTCTATTGCTTTTGTTTCTCAACGTGACATGCCTAGCTCCGGTCAAACTTCATCTTGTGGTACACTTGCTTTGTTGTCCTCTCTAACCCTTGAACAGATTGAGGAGTTTCCAGAGGAGGAGCTAGCACTTCTCTCTACGAAGTTCTCAAAGGCATTGCAAAATGTGAGAACTAGAAGGAGAGGAAGCTCCGGACCTCAACGATGCTTCGAATGTGGTAAGACAGGACACTTTAGTACAGATTGTCCTAACCTTTTAGGTCCTACCTCCCGGGAAGAAAAACAATCAAGACAAAGCACTCCTCAACAAACAATAAGAAGAAGAAGAAGAAGAAGAAGGGCTTTACAGGTTGCCAACTGGTGAACAGTTTTATCTCAGCACTCCAGGAACTTGGCTCAAGCGACGTGGACATTGGAAGTGATGAAGATGAAGATGATTTGGCAAACTTGTGCTTCATAGCGGGCAAGTCAAGATCAAGTATGGAGGAGGCAGAACACAACAGCGACAATAAAGAGGTATGTCCTACTTGCGAAGAAATGTGTGATGCTATTTCTCATGCCACTATTATTGTTAAGAAAAAGGACAAAAAGCTTAGGGATAGTGCTGCTAAAATTGAATCACTAGAATCTGAAATCAACCGTTTAAAAACTTTGATTCCTAGTGATGATGCATGTCCCTCATGTGATTTAATATATGAACAATTTTCCTCATTAAGAAGTGCGCACACCTCCACACTTGATAAACTTGAGTTAGAAAATTAAAAGAACAAAGAGCTTGCTGCACTTAATGATAAAAACTTGAAAGATGCTAGCTGTTCTATAATTGATTTTCATTGTTCTACTTGTGATGATCTTGATAAGAAACTACAGGATGCTATGAATGAAATTTCTATATTGAACAATGCTTTATGTTCTCATGAAGTTAAATTTTGTTCCAATTGCAAACTAAAAGGAAAAACTTCATGTGAAAATTGCCTTGATCTGTCCGATAAACTTGATGACATGCATAAGACATTAGATCGGTTTTGGAATGGGAATAAAAACCTAAACTTGCTGCTGAATTCTTCCAAGTCTTGCAATGATAAAACTGGTTTAGGTTTTGATTCTCATGCTCATGCTAAGGCACATCCACCTAAAATTGTAAAGTCATTAGGAAGTGGTTTGATTCAGACAGTTCCTAAACAAAAAGAAGTGGTTTTCAAATCTGCAGGAGTATTGTCTCATTCGGTTTCAAATAAAAATGTTGTTTGCTCATCTAGACATGAACACAAAGTTAAATTTCATTGTACCTACTGTGGTAGAGATGGTCATGTCATATATTTTTGTTATAGACTAGTTAAACAACAGAAAAGGGAAAGAATGGTTGCTAGATCTCATAACTTTCATGCAAAATTTGTTGTACATATTGAACCGAATGTACAACCTGCTGTTTTGAGTCAAAAACATTCGAAGTTTACCTCCGGACCTTCTGTTTTTGCCTCCGGAGCAACTGATTTTTGTGCTACACAAGTAACACATTATAGGTCAGTAGTTAAGAATAAAAAATCTCAAACTTTGACTCATAAACCTGCTGTTTTGTCTCAGCTTTCGCGTGTTTTTCCTGCTGCACATCGCATGACTCAGTACTGGATTCCTAAATGCCTTTTGACTAACCCCAGTATTGAGTCATCGACGTATTGTGCTTCTATGTAGGTTACACGTTTGAGGAAGGAGAACATTTGGATTGTGGATTCAGGTTGCTCACGCCACATGACCGGTAACAAAGATTGGTTCCCCTCACTCTCTTTTGTGTCACGTGTAGAGAATGTTACTTTTGTCGATAATTCTTCAACTCCTATAATTGCTAAGGGTTCGGTTAGAGTAAATGATCACTATACTTTGAAGGATGTGGCACTTGTCAAAAATTTGAAATACAACTTGCTTTATGTTTCACAATTTCTAGATGAAAATCTGGAAATTATTTTCAATAAAAACTGCTGCAAAGTTGTAAGTTCAAATAGTGAGCTTATTTTTAACATGTCTCGGTTTGGAAGAGTTTTTAAAGCTGATTTTGATATGTCTTCCTCTAAGCATAGGTGTCTAGTTGCTAATGATTCAAAGGACCTATATTTTTGGCATCGTAGACTCGGTCACGTAGGCTTTGATCACCTAACGCATGTTAGTGCTCTTGATCCCATACGTGGGCTGCCTAAGCTTAAAGGGGGCAAATAAATTGTGTGCTCTTCTTGTAGACATGCTAAGATGGTTGCAGGTTTACATAATCCTCTCACAATGATCATGACAACTGAACCATGTCAACTTTTGCATCTTGACACCGTAGGACCTTCACGTGTTCAATCCTTCGGAGGTAAATGGTATGTACTTGTGATTGTTGATGATTATTCTAGATACTCTTGGGTTTACTTTATGTCCTCTAAGAATGAAGTTTTTAGTCACTTTAGAACTTTATTTCTTAGATTATCAATTGACCACCCAGGATTTTTAAAAGCAATTAGAAGTGATAACGGAACTGAATTTAAAAATCAATCTTTTGATCACTTTTGTGCTGAAAATAGAATAGATCATCAATTTTCTTCACCATATGTACCTCAACAAAACGGTATTGTAGAAATAAAGAACAGAACCTTAGTTGAGATGGCTACGACTATGCTTGATGAATATCAAACTCCTAGGAAATTTTGGGCTGATGCGATTGCAACCGCTTGTTATGTCTCAAATCATGTTTTCTTGCGCGCTAAGCTAGGTAAAACATCATATGAGCTTCGGTTTGGACATAGGCCTAGTGTTACGCACTTTCGGGTCTTTGGTTGCAAATGCTTTGTTAAGAAACATAGTAATCTTGATAAATTTGAACCTAGATCCATTGATGGCATGTTTCTTGGTTATCCATCTCATACTAGAGGCTACCGTGTGCTTTTACTTGACACTAACAAAATTGTGGAGACTTCTGAAGTGTCTTCTGATGAAGCTAGCCCAGGTACTAGCTCAAACATTGCAGGTCCAGATCCATATCCGCAGGGGGGAGCATTTTTGTTGAAGATGAGGAAGAATTGGAGCTGCTGCCCGAAAATTCAGCAGCTAAAGACTTTGGTTCAGCTCCGGATGTTAATTCTCAACCAGCACCGACAACCATCAATGTTGATTCAAATATTCCTCAAGTCACAAGCTCATCGATTTTTGATGAACATGAAGAAGAAGAAGAAGCTTGTGAGATATCTGTTCCCCTACGGTTTTACAAAGATCATCCCCCACAAAAGATTATTGCAAGCTTGCACGAACGAGTCACATGGTCCAGGTTTTGCGATCCAAACTCTTATGCTCATTCTACTTTTGTTGCTTCTTTTGAACCCAAAGATATATCAGACGCACTCACTAATGAATCTTGAATTATTGCCATGCAAGAAGAGTTAGAAAATTTTGAAAGAAATAATGTTTGGAAACTTGTACCTCCACCTCAAGGTCACACTTTAATTGGAACTAAATGGGTATTTAAAAATAAACAAAGTGAGGATGGGGTTGTGGTTAGGAATAAGGCTAGGTTGGTTGCTCAAGGTTTCACTCAAGTTGAAGGTCTAGATTTTGATGAAACTTTTGCTCCTGTTGCAAGATTAGAAGCCATAAGAATTTTGTTAGCTTTTGCTGCATCTATTGGTTTTAAGCTATATCAAATGGATGTTAAAAGTGCTTTTCTTAATGGCTACATAGATGAGGAGGTTTATGTGAAACAACCACCGGGTTTTGAAAATCCAAATTTTCCTAATCATGTTTACAAACTGCCCAAAGCCTTGTACGGTCTCAAACAAGCCCCTAAAGCATGGTATGATAGGTTAAAAACATTCTTACTTGAAAAGGGGTTTACCATGGGCAAGGTTGATAAAACTCTTTTTGTGCTTAAGCATTGCAATGACTCGTTATTCGTTCAGGTGTATGTGAATGATATTATCTTTGGTTGTGTTTCTCATGATCTTGTGTCCAAGTTTTCAGCAATGATGAGTTCCGATTTTGAAATGAGTATGATGGGTGAACTCACTTACTTTTTGGGGCTGCAAATCAAGCAAACAAAGGAGGGTACCTTTGTGCACCAAACAAAGTATACAAAAGATCTCCTAAGGCGCTTCAACATGGACAAAATCAAGCCTCTTCAGACACCAATGGGAACAGCAACAACACTTGGACTTGATGAAGATGGTGAACCCGTGGATCAAAAAGAATATAGAAGCATGATCAGATCACTTTTGTACCTCACGGCATCAAGACCAAACATACAATTCAGCGTATGTCTTTGTGCACGGTTTCAAGCCTCCCCACGTGCTCCACATCGTCAAGCCGTCAAAAGAATTCTCAGGTACTTACATGGAACTCAAGAATTTGGAATTTTTCTTCCTTCTTCCTCAACTGTTACTTTGAAAGCTTTTACGGATGCTGATTTTGGGGGTTGTAGGATTGATAGGAAAAGTACTTCTGGTGCTTGTCATTTTCTTGGTAATTCTCTTGTTGCTTGGTCCTCTAGAAAACAAAATTCAGTTGCACAATCCACAGTCGAATCTGAATATGTAGCTGCTGCTAGTGCTTGCTCACAAATTCTTTAGATTGTTCAAACACTTAAGGACTATGGGGTTGATCTAGATAGTGTTCCACTGTTCTGTGATAACACTAGTGCCATTTGCATTGCTAAAAACCCCGTGCAACATTCTAGAACTAAGCACATTTACATTAGGTATCACTTTCTCCGAGATAATGTTGAAAAAGGAAACATTGTGCTTCACCATGTAGATACCGAACAACAATTGGCTGACATTTTTACAAAACCTTTGGATTTCACTCATTTTTGTTACATTCGTAGTGAAATAGGGGTTATGCATCCTCATGGCTTAAATTGAGGGGGTGTTTTGAAACTTGGGAAGTCTATGTGTGAATCTGGAATTAAAATAATATGAGCATAGTATTTCATACATATATGACATTGTGATTCCTTTTACATGCTGAAAGTTCTTACTACATTACTCGTGTCATACATTTTGTAGTTTTTGCCATGTCTAGTAATTGGAATAATTACTTACACTAAAACTGGTCATGGTCGAACTTTCTTGCTGTTTTGAACTTGTTACATGTTCACAAGTGCTTTTAATCATTAAGAATTAATCAAGTAATCAACTCACATGTTGAGTTTTTATGAACAAATATAAATTGAGAAAAGATCAAGAGAATATGCATGCATCGAACTTCTTTTTTTGAGATGGCTTATCATTGCACTTAGATATGAACTTGGAAGAAGTTGTGTATGACTAAAACTATGTCCTTAAGCTTCTGATTGTCAAATGACATAGGCTTGGCTTGGTTGGTTAGAATAAGGCATATGCGCATATAATCTCTTGCAAATATCATATGATCTAAATTTATGATTTGAAAAATAATAAAATGCAGTAACTAGTGTCATGATTTCAGGTTTTGAAATAGTTAAGTTTGTGAGATCATGACTTACTAAAATTGAAAATTACATTTGATCTCTAGCATGGCTTACACTACTTTATGTATTTCATTGATGTGATAATGTAAGGTACTTGATAGTATGACTTGGATGAGCTTTGTTTATATGTATATGTTATAATATGCTCATAACAACTAAAGGGGGAGAGATAATTTGTTTATATGTTCATGACTTGCTGAATACATTGTCAAAGGGGGAGAGATAAGCATGAAGAGAAAGAGAATATGTGCATAAGGAGAGATAATAAAGGGGGAGAGATAATATGGGATAATTTTTGGATGTTCATTTTACTTTTGATTTACAAAGGGGGAGAAATTGCCTTCAAAACTTTTATGTGAATAAGTCAATGTTCAGATTTTAAATGGTGTTGACAATGCATTCATCAAGGGGGAGATTGTAAGACCTATGTGTGTTGAATACATTGGCTTGTAGTGAATACACTTGCTTTGACGATAAAAGTTTTAAATATCACCAAAACACCTTTTTATTAAGGTCCGACTAGTTTTGGTTAGCTCCGGTGAGTTTGGTCTTTAGCTCCGAGTTGATTTTTCTAAGCTCCGGTTTTTGGGTTTACTAGTTCCAATTAGTTCTGGTTAGCCCCGGTGCTAGGTTCTACTAGCTTTTGTTAGCTCCGGCTCAAGGTCGGGGTTGCTCTGGCAAGGTCCGGAACTTGACCGCAATGCTTCTATTTTTCATTTGCAATGTTTCGTACTTGCTTTACATCTCTGGAAAGATTGCTTACTATTCATTTGCTAAGTCTTTGGTGCGCTTTTGGTTGATATGGACGATATCGTGTTAATGTGGTTTTGCAACATGCTTATGTGAGGTTCTCACGTAAGGTGTTGTGTTCGGAACTGACGTGAGTCAAGTCGCGGACTTGGGATCGTATGGATTGGTTGTTTATTCATGTGCAGGTGTTGCTTGAGTTCAAGACATGGCTGGTGACGAGATCCATTGGACTAGTCTCAGGGAGGAGATGAGGTTCCAACAACCAAATTCAGGAGGAATTGTGGTTGAGCTGATCAGGAGGTTGCGCAGCATGATTGAATCAAGAACGATGCATGTGAAGGTATCGTGGACGTCATTGGAAGATGTTTGCACGTGTGCAAGGAGTGCATGGACGTGGCTACATGGTTCCGAGACGTGATGAAGAGATGTGGACGTAAAGAGTTGGTCGGAAAGGTCCAACCGACTAGGTCATGGACTCAGGCTGCGACTGAATTGGGTTTGACTCAAATATGGAAAGATTTGAGTTGGTTATGATAGGATTTCGTGTGGGTCACGAATTTGAGTTGTTTAGGAATGTGGGATACGTTCCTAAGGTGTTTGGAAGTCTTAAGATTGCTTCTATCTGCGTATAGAAGAATCCTAAGCAGTTATGAAAGTTACGATTTGTGAACAGAGTAGGATTAGGTTCCTGATCTGAGTTGAGTTGGCTTTCGAGCTGGTTATATAAGCAAGGGAGCCCAGAGCTCGTGAGGCACGACTTTGGGGCTGTTCCTCTTGTGTTCTATTGAATAAAATTCGTAGTTTAAAGGAACTTTTGTGCCTTGTTCGTCCGACTTGTTCCAGACAAGTTTTACTCGTCGAGTTTCTGGACAGCACTACCTTTCGTCGGTGGTTTTATCATAACTCGATCTTTACAGATCCAATTGACGTGATTCTTTTTGGGTTGTCTTCACAACTTGATTATCTATCATCTTTAAAAATTTTACGGTCATTGGATTTGTGGTCTATGATCTACACGAGTTTCTTTACAGCGTTTCAGAACTGTTTTTTTCTCGGGTAGGGCAGATTGACGTTTGTTTGATCTTTCGATCATAACTTGAGTTTTTCTCGACAGATTTGAGTGATTCTTGTTGTGTTGTCTTCGTGAATTGATTCTATCTGATATATATCACTTTGGTCACGGTGAAACATATTTATATTTGTCTCACACACAATTTCTTTAACAGATCATTTTTCTGCCGAAGGGGTTGGGGTTTAATTGTTTCCGCTGCGTAAGATTTTTAAATCTACCATTCACCCCCCCCCCCTCTGGTAGCTTTTCACGTGCTTTTCGATCCTACAATTGGTATCAGAGCCACGGTGCTCTAATCTTTGTGATTTGCGTGTGTTTTTTACTAATCATCATGGAGAAGTACTCTGCCAAACCTTGTATGTTCGCTGGTATTGATTTTCGGGTTTGGAAGGCACGCATGGAGGCTTCCATCCAGGCACAAGGCTTTGCAATATGGGAGAAGGTATACAAGCCTTACGAAGTGCCATCAAACGATCAAGTTATAGCTACAAATCTGAGAGATGTCGACAACAACAATAAAGCTTGAACTTGATCATACAAGGATTAACACAAAGCGACTTCGACCGTGTTGCACACCTCCGATCTGCATACGATGTGTGGAAAGCACTTTGTGACTACCACGAAGGATCCAACACGATCAAAGATGTAAGGCAAGACATGTTCAAGAAAGAATACATGCGCTTCGAGATGCAACCCGGTGAGTCTATTGATGACCTTTTTGCTCGCTTTAATAAGATTCTCAGCAACTTGCGCAGTGTCAATATTAAATTTTCAGATGTTGAAAATGCTAGGCAATTGCTAAGTGCATTACATATGTCAATTTGGGAGATGAAAGTCACTTCTATTCGTGAATCTACTGTCATGAGTTCACTTACTTTAGATGTGCTATATTCCAAGTTAAAAACTCATGAAATTGATATAATCTCATGCAAGAACCCCAACAAGTCTATTGCTTTTGTTTCTCAACGTGACATGCCTAGCTCCGGTCAAACTTCATCTTGTGGTACACTTGCTTTGTTGTCCTCTCTAACCCTTGAATAGATTAAGGAGTTTCCAGAGGAGGAGCTAGCACTTCTCTCTACGAAGTTCTCAAAGGCATTGCAAAATGTGAGAACTAGAAGGAGAGGAAGCTCCGGATCTCAACGATGCTTCGAATGTGGTAAGACAGGACACTTTCATATAGATTGTCCTAACCTTTCAGGTCCTACCTCCCGAGAAGAAAAACAATCAAGGACAAAGCACTCCTCAACAAATGATAAGAAGAAGAAGAAGGGCTTTACAGGTCGCCAACTGGTGAACAGTTTTATCTCAGCACTCCAGGAACTTGGCTCAAGCGACATGGACATTAGAAGTGATGAAGATGAAGATGATTTGGCAAACTTGTGCTTCATGGCGGGCAAGTCAAGATCAAGTATGGAGGAGGCAGAACACAACAGCGACAATAAAGAGATATGTCCTACTCGCGAAGAAGTGTGTGATGCTATTTCTCGTGCCACTATTATTGTTAAGAAAAAGAACAAAAAGCTTAGGGATAGTGCTGCTAAAATTGAATCACTAGAATCTGAAGTCAACCATTTAAAAACTTTGATTCCTAGTGATGATGCATGTCCCTCATGTGATTTAATATATGAACAATTGTCCTCATTAGAAGTGCGCACACCTCCACACTTGATAAATTTGAGTTAGAAATTGAAAAGAACAAAGAGCTTGCTGCACTTAATGATAAAAACTTGAAAAATGCTAGCTGTTCTACAATTGATTTGCATTGTTCTACTTGTGATGATCTTGATAAGAAACTACAGGATGCTATGAATGAAATTTCTATATTGAACAATGCTTTACGTTCTTATGAAGTTAAATTTTGTTCCAATTGCAAACTAAAAGGAAAAACTTCATGTGAAAATTTCCTTGATCTGTCCAATAAACTTGATGACATGCATAGGACATTAGATCGGTTTTGGAATGGGAATAAAAACCTAAACTTGCTGCTGAATTCTTCCAAGTCTTGCAATGATAAAACTGGTTTAGGTTTTGATTCTCATGCTCATGCTAAGGCACATCCACCTAAAATTTTAAAGTCATTAGGAAGTGGTTTGATTCAAACAGTTCCTAAACAAAAAGAAGTGGTTTTCAAATCTGCAGGAGTATTGTCTCATTCGGTTTCAAATAAAAATGTTGTTTGCTCATCTAGACATGAACACAAAGTGAAATTTCATTGTAGCTACTGTGGTAGAGATGGTCATGTCATAGATTTTTGTTATAGACTAGCTAAACAACAGAAAAGGGAAAGAATGGTTGCTAGATCTCATAACTTTCATGCAAAATTTGCTGTACATATTGAACCGAATGTACAACCTGCTGTTTTGAGTCAAAAACATTCAAAGTTTACCTCCGGACCTTCTGTTTTTGCCTCCGGAGCTACTGATTTTTGTGCTACACAAGTAACACCTTATAGGTCAGTAGTTAAGAATAAAAAATCTCAAACTTTGACTCATAAACCTGCTGTTTTGTCTCACCTTTCATGTGTTTCTCCTGCTGCACATCGCGTGACTCAGTACTGGATTCCTAAATGCCTTTTGACTAACCCCAGTATTGAGTCATCGACGTATTGTGCTTCTATGTAGGTTACACATTTGAGGAAGGAGAACATTTGGATTGTGGATTCAGGTTGCTCACGCCACATGACCGGTAACAAAGATTGGTTCCCCTCCCTCTCTTTTGTGTCACGTATAGAGAATGTTACTTTTGTCGATAATTCTTCAACTCCTAAAATTGCTAAGGGTTCGGTTAGAGTAAATGATCACTACACTTTGAAGGATGTGGCACTTGTCAAAAATTTGAAATACAACTTGCTTTCTGTTTCACAATTGCTAGATGAAAATCTGGAAATTATTTTCAATAAAAACTGCTGCAAAATTGTAAGTTCAAATAGTGAGCTTATTTTTAACATGTCTCGGTTTGGAAGAGTTTTTAAAGCTGATTTTGATATGTCTTCCTCTAAGCATAGGTGTCTAGTTGCTAATAATTCAAATGACCTATATTTTTGGCATCGTAGACTTGGTCACGTAGTCTTTGATCACCTAACGCATGTTAGTGCTCTTGATCCCATACGTGGGCTGCCTAAGCTTAAAGGGGACAAAGAAATTGTGTGCTCTTCTTGTAGACATGCTAAGATGGTTGCAGGTTCACATAATCCTCTCACAATGATCATGACAACTGAACCATGTCAACTTTTGCATCTTGACACCGTAGGACCTTCACGTGTTCAATCCTTCGGAGGTAAATGGTATGTACTTGTGATTGTTGATGATTATTCTAGATACTCTTGGGTTTACTTTATGTCCTCTAAGAATGAAGTTTTTAGTCACTTTAGAACTTTATTTCTTAGATTATCAATTGATCACCCAGGATCTTTAAAAGCAATTAGAAGTGATAACGAAACCGAATTTAAAAATCAATCTTTTGATCACTTTTGTGCTGAAAATAGAATAGATCATCAATTTTCTTCACCATATGTACCTCAACAAAACGGTGTTGTAGAAAGAAAGAACAGAACCTTAGTTGAGATGGCTAGGACTATGCTTGATGAATATCAAACTCCTAGGAAATTTTGGGCTGATGCGATTGCAACCACTTGTTATGTCTCAAATCATGTTTTCTTGCGCGCTAAGCTAGGTAAAACACCATATGAGCTTCGGTTTGGACATAGGCCTAGTGTTACGCACTTTCGGGTCTTTGGTTGCAAATGCTTTGTTAAGAAACATGGTAATCTTAATAAATTTGAACCTAGATCCATTGATGGCATGCTTCTTGGTTATCCATCTCATACTAGAGGCTACTGTGTGCTTTTACTTGACACTAACAAAATTGTGGAGACTTCTGAAGTGTCTTTTGATGAAGCTAGCCCAGGTACTAGCTCAAACATTCCAGGTCCAGATCCATATCCGCAGGGGGGAGCATTTTCATTGAAGATGGGGAAGAATTGGAGCTGCTGCCCGAAAATTCAGCAGCTAAAGACTTTGGTTCAGCTCCAGATGTTAATTCTCAACCAGCACCGACAACCATCAATGCTGATTCAAATCTTCCTCAAGTCACAAGCTCATCGATTTGTGATGAACATGAAGAAGAAGAAGCTTGTGAGACATCTGTTCCCCTACGGTTTTACAAAGATTATCCCCCACAACAGATGATTGGAACCTTGCACGAACGAGTCACACGGTCCAGGTTTTGCATCCAAACACTTATGCTCATTCTGCTTTTGTTGCTTCTTTTGAACCCAAAGATATATCATACACACTCACTAATGAATCTCGAATTATTGCCATGAAAGAAGAGTTAGAAAATTTTGAAAGAAATAATGTTTGGAAACTTATACCTCCACCTCAAGGTCACACTTTAATTGGAACTAAATGGGTATTTAAAAATAAACAAAGTGAGGATGGGGTTGTGGTTAGGAATAAGGCTAGGTTGGTTGATCAAGGTTTCACTCAAGTTGAAGGTCTAGATTTTGATGAAACTTTTGCTCTTGTTTCTAGATTAGAAGCCACAAGAATTTTGTTAGTTTTTTCTGCATCTATTGGCTTTAAGCTATATCAATTGGATGTTAAAAGTGATTTTCTTAATGGCTACATAGATGAGGAGGTTTATGTGAAATAACCACCGGGTTTTGAAAATCCTGATTTTCCTAATCATGTTTACAAACTGTCCAAAGCCTTGTACGGTCTCAAACAAGCCCCTAGAGCATGGTATGATAGGTTAAAAACATTCTTACTTGAAAAGGGGTTTACCATGGGCAAGTTTGATAAAACTCTTTTTGTGCTTAAGCATGGCAATGACTCATTATTTATTCAAGTGTATGTGGATGATATTATATTTGGTTGTGTTTCTCATGATCTTGTGTCCAAGTTTTCAGCAATGATGAGTTCCGAATTTGAAATGAGTATGATGGGTGAACTCACTTACTTTTTGGGGCTGCAAATCAAGCAAACAAAGGATGGCACCTTTGTGCATCAAATGAAGTATACAAAAGATCTCCTAAGGCGCTTCAACATGGACAAAAGCAAGCCTCTTCGGAAACCAATGGGAACAGCAACAACACTTGGACTTGATGAAGGTGGTGAACCCGTGGATCAAAAAGAATATAGAAGCATGATCGGATCACTTTTGTACCTCACGGCATCAAGACTAGACATACAATTCAGCGTATGTCTTTGTGCACGGTTTCAAGCCTCCCCACGTGCTTCACATCGTCAAGCTGTCAAAAGGATTCTCAGGTACTTACATGGGACTCAAGAATTTGGAATTTTTCTTCCTTCTTCCTCAACCGTTACTTTGAAAGCTTTTATGGATGCTGATTTTGGGGGTTGTAGGATTGATAGGAAAAGTACTTCCGGTGCTTGTCATTTTCTTGGTAATTCACATGTTGCTTGGTCCTCTAGAAAACAAAATTCAGTTGCATAATCCACAGCCAAATCTGAATATGTAGCTGCTGCTAGTGCTTGCTCACAAATTCTTTAGATTGTTGAAACACATAAGGACTATGGGGTTGATCTAGATAGTGTTCCATTGTTCTGTGATAACACTAGTGCCATTTGCATTGCTAAAAACCCTGTGCAACATTCTAAAACTAAGCACGTTGACATTAGGTATCACTTTCTCCGAGATAATGTTGAAAAAGGAAACATTGTGCTTCACCATGTAGATACCGAACAACAATTGGCTGATATTTTTACAAAACCTTTGGATTTCACTCGTTTTTGTTACATTCGTATTGAAATAGGGGTTATGCATCCTCATGGCTTAAATTGAGGGGGAGTTTTTGAAACATGGGAAGTCTTTGTGTGAATCTGGAATTAAAATAATATGAGCATAGTATTTCATACATATATGACTCTGTGATTCCTTTTACATGCTGAAAGTTCTTACTACATTACTCGTGTTATACATTTTGTAGTTTTTGCCATGTATAGTAATTGGAATAATTACTTACACTAAAACTGGTCATGGTCGAACTTTCTTGCTATTTTGAACTTGTTACATGTTCACAAGTGCTTTTAATCATTAAGAATTAATCAAGTAATCAACTCACATGTTGAGTTTTTATGAACAAATATAAATTGAGAAAAGATCAAGAGAATATGCATGCATCGCACTTCTTCTTTTGAGATGGCTTATCATTGCACTTAGATATGAACTTGGAAGAAGTTGTGTATGACTAAAACCATGTCCTTAAGCTTCTGATTGTCAAATTATATAGGCTTGGCTTGGTTGGTTAGAATAAGGCAGATGCGCATATAATCTCTTGCAAATATCATATGATCTAAATTTATGCTTTGAAAAATAATAAAATGCAGCAACTAGTGTCATGATTTCAGGTTTTGAAATAGTTAAGTTTGTGAGATCATGACTTACTTAAATTGAAAGTTACATTTGATCTCTAGTATGGCTTACACTACTTTATGTATTTCATTGATGTGATAATGTAAGGTACTTGATAGTATGACTTGGATGAGCTTTGTTTGTATGTATATGTTATAATATGCTCATAACAACTAAAGGGGGAGAGATAATTTGTTTATATGTTCATGACTTGCTTAATACATTGTCAAAGGGGGAGAGATAAGCATGAAGAGAAAGAGAATATGTGCATAAGGAGAGATAATAAAGGGGGAGAGATAATATGGGATAATTTTTGGATTTTCATTTTACTTTTGATTTAAAAAGGGGGAGAAATTGCCTTCAAAACTTTTATGTGAATAAGCCAATGTTCGGATTTTAAATGGTGTTGCCAATGCATTCATCAAGGGGGAGATTGTAAGACCTATGTGTGCTGAATACATTGGCTTGTAGTGAAAAATACACTTGCTTTGACGATAAAAGTTTTGAATATCACCAAAACACCTTTTTATTAAGGTCCGACTAGTTTTGGTTAGCTCCGGTGAGTTTGGTCTTTAGCTCCGAGTTGATTTTTCTAAGCTCTGGCTTTTGGGTTTACTAGTTCCGACTAGTTCTGGTTAGCCCCGGCGCTAGGTTCTACTAGCTTTTGTTAGCTCCGGCTCTAGGTCCGGGTTGCTCTGGCAATGTCTGGAACTTGACCGCAATGCTTCTGTTTTTCATTTGTAATTTTTCGTACTTGCTTTAAATCTCTAGAAAGATTGCTTAGTATTCATTTGCTAAGTCTTTGGTGTGTTTTTGGTTGATATGGATGATATCGTGTTACTGTTGTTTTGCAACATGCTTATGTGAGGTTCTCATGTAAGGTGTTGTGTTCGGAACTGACGTGAGTCAAGTCACGAACTTGGGCTCGTATGGATTGGTTGTTTATTCATGTGCAGGTGTTGCTTGAGTTCAAGACATGGCTGGTGACAGGATCCATTGGACTAGTCTCAAGGAGGAGATGAGGTTCCAACAACCAAATTCAGGAGCAATTGTGGTTGAGCTGATCAGGAGGTTGCGCAGCATGATTGAATCAAGAACAATGCATGTGAAGGTATCATGGATGTCATTGGAAGATGTTTGCACATGTGCAAGGAGTGCATGGACGTGGATACATGGTTCCGAGACGTGATGAAGAGATGTGGACGTAAAGAGTTGGTCGGAAAGGTCCAACCGACTAGGTTATGGACTCAGACTGCGGCTGAGTTGGGTTTGACTCAAATATGGAAAGATTTGAGTTGGTTATGATAGGATTTCGTGTGGGTCATGAATTTGAGTTGTTTAGGAACGTGGGATATGTTCCTAAGGTGTTTGGAAGTCTTAATATTGCTTCTATCTGCGTATAGAAGAATCCTAAGCAGTTATGGAAAGTTATGATTTGTGAACAGAGTAGGATTAGGTTCCTGATCTGAGTTGAGTTGGCTTTCGATCTGGTTATATAAGCAAGGGAGCCCAGAGCTCGTGGGGCATGACTTTGGGGCTGTTCCTCTTGTGTTCTATTGAATAAAATTTGTAGTTTAAAGGATCTTTTCTGCCTTGTTCATCCGACTTGTTCCAGACAAGTTTTACTCGTCGAGTTTCTGGACAGCACTACCTTTCATCGGTGGTTTTACCATAACTCGAGCTTTACAGATCCAGTTGATGTGATTCTTTTTGGGTTGTCTTTAAAACTTGATTATATATAATATGTAAAAATTTCACGGTCATTGGATTTGTGGTCTATGATCTACACGATTTTCTTTGCAGCGTTTCAGAACTATTTTTTTCTCGGGTAGGACAGATTGACCTTTGTTTGATCTTTCGATCATAACTTGAGTTTTTCTTGACGGATTTGAGTGATTCTTGTTTTGTTGTCTTCGTGACTTGATTCTCTCTGATATCTATCACTTTTTTCATGGTGAAACACGTTTATATTAGTCTCACACACAATTTCTTTAACAGGTCATTTTTCTGCCGAAGGGGTTGGGGTTTAATTGTTTCCGCTGCGTAAGATTTTTAAATCTACCATTCACCCCCCCCCCCTCTGGTAGCTTTTCACGTGCTCTTCGATCCTACATCTACTCTCTCGATGGGTTTTGGACGCGCCCTGGAAGCTTTGGCTCCCCCAACGAGCACACAAGGCACAGTACACGTCCGGACGGCTGTCAAACCACGCTACTCCGACCTGCACGCATTTATTATTAAATGAAAACATTGATCACAATCAGATAAGGAAGCAAAGTAAAATAGAAACCTTACCTATGTGTATTGCGCCTCCGTCAAGTACTTGTCGGCCGCCTCCCTGTACTTCCCCGGCTGACCCTCCTCCGAATGCAACTTGAAGTACACCTTCGCAACTTGAATGCGAGCTGTCAATAGTGACTACGTCATGAGCTTCCTGGCGCAATTATGGAAGACGAGATGAGCATGATCCATCTGCTCAGCCTTGTTCTCCAAACGGTACCGTGCCTAGAAGAACAAATATACAAGTAAATGTATTTAATTTATAATAAATTTGTATTACACAAATATTTGTTCATACTTACCATAAAGTCATGCCACACAGCCTCCTGGTGGTTGCTATAAGCAAGGTCCTGGGCCGTAGCGTAATCGTCCCAAGACGTGGCAGGGTGTCCGTTCACTACACCTGGGTAGTGCAAACGGACCAGATGGTCCAAGACACCATTCACCTGCTGGTGGTGTCCCTGACCCTTGAACGAACAATCCTCCCAAGACCTGATACATGATTCTCAATTAGTATATATATATATATATATATATATATATATATGTCTTTAAATATTTGAATTGTAAAAGATTTACTTACCTCTCACCAATCGGGCGAATAACGATCTGATCGTTTGGGTTTGGAGGAGCCGCAGGTGGAGCCACTACGTGGCTCCTCCTAGTTAGCCGCTGTGGAGCCGACTCCACATCAGCTGACCCGGAAGTGGGGTCACCTGACGACACTGGCTCCGAACAATGAGGCACTGAAGAAGAAGGCTCCAAAGCAGGAACCAAAGAAGGAGGCTCCAAAGCAGGCACCGAAGGAGGCATCCTAGCCTCTAAGTCCTCGGATGTAGAGTCGTCCTGACAATTTTAAAGATTCATATTATAGAACAAAGAATTAATTATTTAATTTATGTAATTAAATGTTCTTTACCTGTCGTGACCGCTGTACATGTCCATGTGACAACTCCAATAGATGGCTCACCAACTGAGCTCGTCTACCTCCGCTAAACTAATTGCCCTGGTAGACCTCGTCTCCTCTCGTGGCTCTCGGTGGAAGAAAGCTCCATGCCTCTTTCCTCCTCATCTGTTGCTGCTCGACGACATTCTTTTTAAAAAAGATGCTAATGAATGTAATGGAAAGTATAGAAGAAGAAAGAAGAGATGAAGGAAACATTACTTGTACTCAATTTCAAAATTCATCAGCATCACGATCATGTAGTACTCTACTTTGTAAGTTGGACCATCGATCTTCTGTTGTGGTAGTTGCCCAATTTCGTTTTCATTTTTGCATCTTAGGAGTCTCTACATCTTTTGCATCTCCAACTAAGTCATCGAGTCCTAAACCAGGCTCGATGACAAAAGAATCTGGCAACTCTTGTTCTTGGTAAACAACATCAACCTCATCATCAAGGTATCCCTCATTGTCTGGTGTATATAACCGCTCATGAGGATTCACCTTGTGTACAACCCACCAAGCATTAAGCTTTTCGCATGGATAATGTAGATAATACACTTGTTCAACTTGGTGTGCAAGGATGAAGGTGTCGCGGCCTTGTAGCCGGTCCTTGTGTTTGCCTTCTACCATGCCAAATTGGTTTTCTCGAGTTCCATGGTTATGATCAAACCAATCGCAGTCAAAGAAGACTACTTTAAGGATCTTATTCCCCGCAAAACTGAATTCAAGGATATTTTTAATGATCCCATAATAATTAGTTTCACGTCCTTCGACGTCAACTACCCTCGTCACAACTCCGGTGTTACATGTTGCCCTGAAAGGACGTTGAGCTTCAAATTGAGTTGAACGAAATCGGAACCCATTGACGTCGTATCGGCCGTAACTTTCAATTTTAATGGATCCGTTCGACAGTTCTCGCAAATCTTCATGGAAGTCGGCTCGTTTTTTGCATTGTTCAACATATGAAGTTAGAAGACTATTTTATGTTATACACGTAATTACTAAGAGAAACAAGACATGAACACGTTACTTGTGCATGAAACCAGGATAGGAAGTTAGGCCCTCCTTGTACTCCATAATATCGCATCGATTGTATTTGTCGGAGCGTAGGTTGCTGCTTAGATTTCCAATTTTGTTGATAGAACTCACTAAATAATGAAAAAATAGAATAATTAGTATAGATGTATAGCACAGCATGCTAATTATTATAGATGTTTAATAAACACTTACTGAAAATATTCTTCCATCCCATCTATATTAGCGTACATGTATAGCAAAGCAGCCGTCTTGTCATCTGTTTCAACATCGTAGCTCGTGCCGCTACCAACAGTGGTGCCTCTCGTTTGAAAAACGGAGAGGTTGCTACAAGGGGGTGCTTCATCCATATTATACCGCAACGTGGAAGTATTAACATTGTGTTCTTCCGCAAAATAAACACTTGAAAAGTATCCTATCTCCTGAATGGCGTATGCTTCAGCGATCCATCCTTCAACCCTTGCCCGATTGTGAACCATTGGTTTAATACACATGAGTGCTCTTTCAACGTGATACATCCACCTATATTGCACAGGGCCGCCCACTTTAGCTTCATATGAAAGATGAATTAGGAGATGTTGCATTGGATTGAAGAACCCTGGAGGGAAAACTTTTTCCATCTTACATAAAAGCACTAGTATCTCCCTTTCCAACTTCTCCATCATCTCCCTTGTGATTTCCTTAGCACAAAGTTGTCTATAAAAGTAGCTAAGCTCGGCTAACACCTTCCACACCGCATCGTCAATGTAGCCCCAAATCATAACCGGCAGAAGTCTTTCCATGATTATGTGATAATCATGACTCTTCAACCCTGTGAGATTTCCAGTCTTAACATTTACGGCTCATCTCAGGCTAGCAGAATAACCATCTAGGAATTTCAAACTTTTTAACCACTCGAAGACTTCTTTCTTTTCTTTTGGTCGAAGACAGAAAGAAGCACGTGGTTTGCCACTAGCTTCGCAGAGCTCAAGAGTTGGACGATTACAAACCTCTGTCAAATCCTTACAAGCCTTTATATTGTCTTTTGTTATGCCCGTCATATCAAAGCATGTGCTTATGATGCATTCGCCCATGTTACGTTACTGATGCATGACATCAATGTTATGCATTAAGATTAAGGACTTCACATACGGTAGCTCCCATAGTGTACATATATGAGTCCAAATGTGGTCCACTCCATAACCAACAAAATATCCAGGACGACCTTCATCTGGCACTAAGTTATTCAACTGTTTAGCAATCTCCGACCCGTTTAGACGTTGTGGTGGTCCTTTTTTGACAACGGTGTCCTTCCTGAAGGCATTTCTTTGTTGTCTAAATACCTGATTGGGCGGTAACCAACGTCTGTGGCAATCAAAGTAGCAAATCTTGCCACCATGCTTTAAAAGAAAACATTCTTTGCCCGAAGCACATATCGGACATGTTAAACGACCATGAGTGCTCCAGCCAGAAACAATGCTATAAGCTGGGAAATCATGGACAAACCACAAGTGTGCAAATTGAAGGTTGCTCGAAGGTTGAATTTTTGTTTTTGTAGCAGTCGTACGCTTCAATTCCTATCTATAACATGTTCAACTCTTCAATCAACGGCTTCAACATCACGTTCAGTCATGAACCAGGATGATCCGGTCCAGATACAATAAGGCAAAGGAACATGAACTCGTACTTCATACAAAGATATGGTGGTAAGTTGTACGTAATAGCGAACATAGGCCAACAAGAGTATGGTGTTGCGTTTGTACTGAATGGTGAAAAGCCATCTGTCGCCAACCTGATGCGAACATTTCTCGCATCATTGGCGAAATCTAGATCGAAGCGGTCAAGTGCTTTCCATGCCTCACTGTCAGACGGATGGACCATCATTCTGTCATTCTCACGTACACCTTCTTTGTGCCACCTCATGTGTCTGGCTGTTTTTTTAGAGAAACAAGCGCTTCAACCTAGGTGTGACAGGCAAGTAGTGAAGCTGCTTCTGTGTGACTTCAGTCATTACTTTTGTACTGTCATCATTAACAACTTTGACAAATCTCGCTTTATCACATTTTAAGCACTTGTTCTCGTTTTCATGCTCTTTCCAGAAAAGCATGCAGTGGTCTGGACACATATCAATCTTCTCATAGTTCATACCAAGATCAGAAATAAATTTCTTAAACTGATACATATCCTTAGGCAATTTATGGGGCTGCGGAAGGACATCGTTGATCAATTTGATGAGGTTGTTGTAGCAGTTATTGGAGAAGAAATACTTAGACTTAATTGCCATCAATCTAGTCATGAAATTGAGGAACGTCACTTTGGTGTGTTCATGCAATGGTTGTTCTAATGTCTTGAGACGCTCGAAGAACTCCTTTACCTCCATGGTAGGAGAATCCTCCGTCAATTCGGTATTTATGGCTTCAAGCATCTCGTCCATCCTATCGACCCCAGTGTTGTCATCTCCATCTCGATCTTCTATGGCTTGAGAAGGTGTCTCGCCGTGAAAGGTCCACAACTCATAACGTTGCATGAAACCGTTTTGACACAAGTGGAATGCAACGTCACTTTGTCGAAACATTTGCATTCTGACATTTGATACATGGGCACCACACCTTGCTGTTGTTTGACAACAAAAAATCTCACTGTATGAAAGCATTCGTTGGTGAGCTACTCCTCTGAGTGACTCCCATCTTTTTTCCAACCAGTATACATCCATGTGCGGTCTTCAGCTATGTTTGAGGGTATACCTTCAAAGCAGACAAATCATTATTAGTTTCATTGTTATGGCATGTCACGGCCCTACAACTAGGCAGATAGGTCCTAAACTCACCCAAGAGTGACCGAGCAAAGCATGCTAATGACGAGATGTGCGGTCCGGATTCGGACGAAATTTTGGTAGCATAACACTTCCTATTTAATACCACACCCCCCTATCCAGTGCAATTCTTCAAGTAAAAAGGGGACTGCTATACGGTTATAGCCATCGTACGTATGTTGCGAGTCATACTTTGTTCGCACTGTTGTTGTTCACCTTCGCCGTGCTTACACTCATCCTGTCCCTCTGTGAGGCCACCATCCAGAAGGTGATCAGGTCGCGGGCGCTGCGGTGGGTGATGCGGATGCAACTGTACACGAACCTCGTGGCCTCGGTGGTGGGCGTGATGGGGCTGTTCGTGTTGGGGGGGTGGCGGACGATCCCGGGGGAGATGGCATCGTTCAAGAACAGGAGGTCGAGGTATGTGCTGACGCTGGTGGGCATGGTGTCGTCGTTGTTCGCCAATGTGACGAGCACGATGGCGCTGCCGCTGGTGCAGGTGTTCGCGGGTGATTGACCTCCTCACCATCGCCGTTCGCTTCCTTGTCGTCTCGATGCATACGTTACGACTACAACTGTCTATACAGCACGAATGCATTTATTGTGTGTCGTGTTGTGTCAGGTCGGGCCAGGCTGGCCCAAAACCCGTTTATTTATATATTAATAAACAAACCAATTAATAAACAATTACACGTTCAGTACAACTGAAAAGAGCATAAGGCACAGCTCACAACAATTATACTATACCATTTGTTTGTGTAAATATATTGCACACTCAACCAATAAGAACGGGTAGAGTATGAACTTTTACTAGCATATCCAACACATTCAGCTTCCAGTTACAAGGTTGATTGACTAACAAGGGTGTGTTACATGAACAATTCCAAAATTTAGCTCCAACTTTAAAAATACATAACTCTCTCTAGAATAAACCAAAAATTGTGACACCAATTTTGTTGGATTCACAATAACCAGTACTACCAATATGTACAGTTATCAAGCCATGAAAGCTTTAGTATTTTCTGGAGAAATTAATTAGCCATAAACACTATTAACCTTATTGTAAGTCCTGGAATAATTGGATGGACCTGAAAACTTTCCAGCACACTCATCATATCTCCAGTAGCTTGTGAAAAAAATTTCAGCCTTGTTACTCATGTAAACTTCATTTTGTTGCAAATATAATACAATGCACTAGTAGGAACATAGTTCAATACTTTATGTTTATTGCATTGATTTAGACCCCTAATAATTATGGAACCTGCTGCATTTGTGGACTATTGCACTCCTTAATAATCATAACTTCACTAATTCTACTCTTTGTCCTCACTATACATATAATCCTCTCAAATGAACATATCCAAAATGACATACATGATATTGTTTCTTACATGTTGCAGGTAGGGGGAGGGGGCGGCGAGGAGGGGGCGGCGGGGAGGGAGTGTCGCACGGTGGAGGGCGGCGGGGACGGGGCTGCCGATAGGGGGCGGCGGGGAGCGGGCAGCAGTACCTCCTTAGCGACGCGAAGGGGCAGCACACGGTGGGGAGAAGGCGGTGGAGAGAAGGCGGCTAGGAGGGGGCAGCGCACGGCGGGAAGAGGCAGCGCACGGTGGGAAGAGGCGGTGGGGAGAAGGCGGCTGGGAGGGGCGGTGTACCTCTTGTTGGGGAGGGGGGTGACAGCGGTCTTCCTCGACGGATGGTGAATCTCGGCGGCGGCCCTCGGGACGGCGAGACGGCGGCGCGGCGGGAGTGGAAAAGCAGCGGTGGCGTCCCTCGAGCGCGAAAGATCGAGGAAAAATGAGGACTTAGCCGCGCGCGGGCCAGAAATAGACTCTAATAGACGACGATACTAGGTCACCGTCATATATAAGCCCTAATTGACGACGGCCATCTGTCGCCGTCGTCTATTACGGCTTCAAGTGGGCCCGGTTTAGCCTTAATTGACAACGGCTCTTTATTGACGATGGTCGACTGTTGTCTTTATGTAATTGACGACGGTACTAGGTCAACCGTCATCAATTATGTGCATATTGACAATGGCTATATTACACCATCGTCAATTAACTTAAAGACGACGGCCCCGTCGTCTATTAGTTTGGTCGTCGTCTATTGTCGCAATTCCTTTAGTGGAGGGATCAAAGGCGTGGTTGAGAGAAAACCTAAGTGAGAAGCCTTGTTGAGAGAATTCCCAGGAGATCGGACTTGTTCGAGCCTTAGGGCCAGACTAGTCCGGGTGAGCCAGAGTAGTCCGTTTTGGAATGGACTAAGAGTTTTGTGTGAGTTCGAACTTGTTCGTTTGGGGACAGACTAATCTGTTATACACTTGGTGAGAGTTTTCATAGCTAAGTCCTTGGAGGCCGAACTTGTGCGCCACAGAGGCCGGACTAGTTTAGACCCTCTAGAGTAGTTCGTTTTCGACCGAACGAAAGGTTACTGTTGTACTTCAGACTTGTCTGTTGTGAGGCAGACTAGTTTGTGGTATTAAGAGAGAAGGGGCTTCTGAGGCCAAGTCATGTTGGCTGGACTTGTCCACCCCAGTTGGTCGGACTAGTCCGGTGTTCCCAGAGTTGTCCGGTTTTAGACGGATCAAGACATTCTGTTGTAGTTTGGATTAGTCTGTTGTTGCCCGGACTAGTCCGTTGTGCCATGACCGTTTGAAATTCAAAGTTGGAGGGTACGTCACTCTCTACAGAGTATGACGTAGCATGCACATAGTAGGTCGAACTAGTCAGGGGTCCTAGCCGGGCTAGTCCACACATTGAATGTTGGCAACGGTTAGATGTCGAGACCCCTATAAAAAGGAGACCCCCGTCCCTCATTTGAAAAAAAAACTGGAACCCTAGCGCCACCACAAGTTTCCTTGAGCCATCCTAAGACTTCTACTCTGGCTACTTGCCCTCTAGAACCAAATCTTGTGAAGATTAGGGTTTGGGAAGGGGATAGAAGGAAGATCATCTTGCTTTGGCTCTCGGTTTGATCTTCTGCACTTGGTGTTGCATTTTGTGGCTTGTGACAGTTGAGCTTCATGTGCTCTTGGTTGTAAATCATTTGTGGGAGCCTCAACTTTTGAGAAGCCCCAAGAACTTGGTGATTACCCTTGTGATTAGTGGAAACCAAGTCGGCATTTTGTGGTGGCTTGGTGAGAAGAGGGTCAAGTGAGACCCAGTACTTTTGTGGACTTCTCAACGTGGATGTAGTCTTCTTTGTGAAGCTGAACCACGGGATAAATCGTATCTTACTTGTTGCTTTACTTTCCGCTATTCACTAGAATTGCTTTTAGAGTTCATATCATACTTCATATTGTTCTTCATTGAAATATTGCAACCTATTTGTTCACACTTGTTAATATAAGTTTGTATTAGGTTGCTAGACATTGTATCCATCTTTCGTCAAACTAAAATTTGCAAATAACTTGTAGAAATCACGTTTTTAGGTTTTCCATATGTGCTGAGCGGACTAATTCGGACCTTACAAGACTAGTCTAGCCTCAGAGATTTAATCTCGTTTGATTAAGTGATTTCAGGTCATATTGCCTATTCACCCCCCTCTAGGCGACTTTCAATCATCAAGCTATGGTCAAATTTTCCAAAATTGTGGGGACAGCGGACTAGTCCGGTATTGTGCCCCGACTTGTCTGGTCTAATAGAGAAAATAGGTAATATTTTTGAGGGGAATCTGAGATGGGGCCTAATATTGGTCATGAGGACATAGTTTTATAAAATATTCTTAATAAACATGGTCAGTAAGCAAGCAACAATCATACTATGACCATAATTCATGCGGGTATTTTGAAGTTCTATACTACTTGCAAGCAGATATGCAACGTTTCAAGCCACATTTTGAGAATCAAAGATATTTAATTTATTCCTAAGTTCACAAAACCTTTTCTCATCTAATGGAATGGCTTGGTGAAAATTTCGGCTAATTGTTTCTCGGTTCTAACATGTGAAATTACAATGTCTTAAGAAATGGTGTCGGATGTCAATGTGTTTGGTTCTAGAATGCTCAACGGGTTTATGGGCTATTTTTATGGCACTCTCGTTGTCACATAGGAGCAAAATATAGTTCAAATTGTAACCATAATATCTTAGAGTTTGTCACATACAAAGAAGTTGTGCACAACAACTCCCGACTGCAACATACTCTGCTTCAGCTGTGGACAGGGTAATGTAATTTTGCTTTTTGGACGACCACGACACTAGGGATCTAACAAGAATTGGCAAGTCCCAGAGGTTCTTTTCCTCTCCACTTTGCATCTGGCATAATATACATCCAAGTATCCGATTATATTGAATTTCAACCCTTTTGGATACCAAAGACCTTGATTGGGTGTATTAACTAAGTACCTCAAAATTCTCTTTATGACTGTCAAGTGAGGTCAAGATGCCCATTTGTCGCCACTGGAGTTTTGATGGGCTTGGCTTTATCCATATTGAACTTTTTGAGGATATCTTGTGTATACTTCGTTTGGCAAATGAAGGTACCCTCTTTAAGTTGCTTCACTCGAAAGCATAGAAAGAACTTTAGTTCCTCCATCATGGACATCTCAAACCCGTATGTTATGATTTTATTAAACTCATCACAAAACAACTTATTACTAGAACCAAATAATATGTCATTGACATATATTTGGCAAAGGAATAAATAATTATCAAATGTTTCATGAATAAAGTATAATCAGCTTTTTCCATTTTACTATAGGAGCTTGTTTGAGGTCATAGAGACTTACACAGTTTGTACACATGGTTGGGGTTTTTTTATCCTTGAACCTGGGTGGTTGCTCCACGTGCACCTCGTCTTTGATTGGACTATTGATAAATGCACTTTTGACGTCCATTTGGTACAACTTGAAATTATGGTGAGTAGCATAGGATAATTATATTCGAATAAATTCAAGTCTAGCTATGAGAGCGGAAGTCTCATTGAAATCCAAACCTTCGACTTGTGAGTACCCCATGGCCACAAGTCGTGATTTATTTCTTATCACCAAACCATGTTCGTCTTGTTTGTTGCGGAACACCCTTTTTGTGCCAACAACATTTGCGTTCGGTCGGTCCACGAGTTCCCACACTTCATCTCTCTTGAAGTTATTGAGTTCTCTTTGCATCGCCATCACCCAATCTGGATCTTGCAGTGTATCTTCAATCTTATATGGTTCCAAAGAGGAAATAAAAGAGTAATGCTCACAAAAAATTGCAATACGAGATTGGGTAGTTACCCCCTTGGAGATGTCTCCAAGGATATTATCGACAGGGTGATCCAATTGGATGCTTTGTCGCACTCTTGGGTAGGGAACTTGGGGACTTGTGTCGACATCTTCATTTTCGTCATCTTCTTCTTCTCCCCCTGGATCATTGCTTCCATTTTGGTCTTGATCATCTTGACCTTGTTGAGATTGACCATGGTCTTGTGTTGGTGGCTCCGGTTGTGATGAAGATGGTTCACTTGGACAAAAGATTATAATCCAATGAATCAACATGTAAAACTTGAGAAAGAGTGTGGTGAGGTGGTATTGCTATTTTACCGGTTCCGAGCACCTTTCATTTGCTATTCACTGAAAAAATACCTTCACTTGGATTCTGATTTGTTCATATTCCACAAACATTTTCTTCACTTCAGTCCTGTGATTTGTGCATCCACTATCAAACACTCATTTGGAACTGCCGGGGGAATATGCCTATAAAACAAATTTATGCCTTGGTTTTAGTTATCCAAGCTTGCTTGGATCCTTTGACGTTAGTGACAAAACATTTGGACACCCACACACAAGATTTTGGACTCTTGTGGAGTGGCCCAACGTACTTAGCATAAATATGATTGAATCTATTCTTTATAAGAACATAAGAGGTATCAAAAGTATGGAACATGATATGAGGTTCAATTTTAGCCTTCTCAAGTGAGGAAGGAAAATGTTTGTTGTTCTTGACTTGATTTGAGCTTTCCTTCACAAAGTCAATCCATTTCTTGTTATTCATAGGGTTTCTAGCAATTTTCTTTTCACCTTTAGAATATTCAAGACCATCCTTGATATTGGGAGATCTAGTAACCGAATATGTACTACGTTCATATTTGATTTTCTCCTTATCAAAAATGTCATCCTTGGGTGAATGTTTGTCTTGTGACACTTTAAGCTCATTTTCCAAGTCAATAACCAAGTTGGCACACTTACACGTCTTAATTGGGATAGACTTGATATTTGAAGAAGGTGAACTCTTAGAGGAAGAGGGAGCAATTTGCTTGAGTGATTCGACTTGCACTTGAAGAGTCTTGTTAACTTTCATCAAGTTAACAAGTTCATTCTGAAGTACATCATTCAAATATTAAGATTTTAGCAAGTTTCCTTGCTCGGTGTTAACTCACGCTCAAGTGCTTTTCTCTCTTTCTTTTCAAGTTCAAGAGCCTTTTCAATCTAAAAATATCTCTCCTTCTGAAGGATGAGCATATCTTCTTGTTAGTTGATAAGATCCTCCTTCTCAAATATCTCATCTGACAACTTTTTCATCTTAGCAAGTGCACTTTTACTTAAATCTTTAAGCTTATATTTATTTTCATTGCTACTATCAGAATCATCATCATGAAGAGAAGATAAAGAAGAGGGTCTAGATTTAACCTTTTTCTTGCCTTCGTTAGCCACAAGGCAGGTGTGGCTCGAGTCCGTTCGTCCACCCAAGTTGGGAAATAGAGTGTTTTTCATGGAAGGCTTCATGATGGCAATGGTTGCCATCCCAACTTCATCTTCGGAGGAAGACTCGTCGTTTGATTCTTACTCCTTGCCAATTTGTGTTTGATGTGCTTGCTTCTTCTTCTTGAATATTTTCTTGTCTTGTGGCTTGGACTCTTTCTTTTTCTTCTTGTTATCTTCGTATTGGCAATCAACCATAAAGTTTCCATATTCTCCACAATTGTAGCAAGTTCGCCTAGCTTTAGGTTTTCCTTTGTCTTTGTTCTTGCCTTCATATGAGTTGTCACCTCTTCTTCTCCTCATCATGTGCTTGAACTTTTTGATGAAGAGAACCATCTTTTCATCGTCCATGTCGGTGCTTACATCACCGCTATCTTCGTCATCTAGCACTTCATGGACTTATTTTCCTTTTGGTTTGCAAGTCGCTTTTAGTGCAACTTTCTTCTTCTTGGAAGAGGTGAGCTCGGCAAGACTCTTCACATATTGAGCTTCCCTCTCCATCATCTCGTAATTGATAATTTTGCCCAATAGCTCATTCGGAGTCATTTTGTGGAACCCCGGGCTTTCTCGGATCATGGAGCACAAAGTGATTTTCCTTGGCATAAAGGCTCTAATCATTGTTTTGACCACTTCATGGTTGGTCCACTTTTTGCTTCTGTATGATTTGATATTGTTGATGACAGCCTTCATGCAATGTACATCTCTTGGGGAGTTTCACCATCCTCGATGTCAAACCTCCCTAGCTCCCCCTCAATCATCTCAATTTTGGCTTCGCGAACGAAGGGATTTCCTTCATGTGATGTCTTGAGGGTATCCCATATGTCTTTAGCCACCTCAAGTCCATCAACCTTGTTGAACTCCTCATGGCTTCGTGATGAAGTGATCACATGGCAGCTTGTGCATTGCAGTGGATAGCTTGAGATTGCTCTGGGGTAAGTTCATTGTCAGCATCTAGGATATCTATACATGTGCACACAATATGCCAAAGACAGGGGTTTAAAGAAATAAGATGCATCTTCATATTATACTTCCATATTGTATAGTCATTTGCATCAAATGCGGATGTTTCCCCATGGGATTAGAAAGATAATGACTGTTAGAATTAAGATGCTCAAAATTAAAAGGATATCAAGAGTAGTCTTGATGACTACTCCCCTTTGGCTTCTCGTCTTCCTTTTTGCCCTTTTGGCTCATGAGTTTCTTCCTTAGAAGCACCTTGAGCTGCCGGACTTCTTTGTCATCATACTCACACTCCTTGAGCACGTCAAACATCTTAGTGTCTTGTGAATCTCCTTTGATGGGCATTTTCATAATTTCATTTTCCTTCTCGTTGGTCATTGTCTCTCCGAGCGATTAGTCTCTTGATGGAGAGTCCTCCTCTGATACCAGTTGAATGTGCCTAGAGAGGGAGTGAATAGGCTTTTTGAACACCTGAAACACTTAAATTAAAGTCGTTCAATTTTAGAGACTGAAGTGTGAGTGCGGACTAGTCCGTTGTTCAGCAACACAGTGATCAAAACATGAATATTTTTGTGTTTTCTTCGAATTTAATGCAGCAGAAAGTGTGAAATTACTTTAGTAACTTCAACAAGTATGTATGAGATCTAGATAACGTTTGGATCACAAGATTAAAGTAAATCACAAGTATGATCAAGTTAAACCCTAGCTTGTGATGAAATTGAAAAGTACGAATCGAGAACACACGAGACAAGCTATTTTTAGCAAGGTTCGATCCCACACAAGAGATCTATGTCCTCATTGAGAAGCTCACATAGAGCCAGGTCTTAACAAACTCTTCTCTCGTCAAGTCACCACAAAAGCCGACTTGATGTCCACTATCAAACGGGGTAATCACCAAGTTTTATGAGGCTTCCTCACAAGTTGAGTGCTCCCACAAGTTTACAGCGAATGGAAGATCAACACCCTAAAAAATTATACAATAATCAATAGGAGTGTGTGAGAGAAATCAAACCAAGAGCTCGAATGCGATGAGATCGTCACGCTTCCTTTCCCTATGCCTAACTCCCAATGATTTGACTTTTAGGGGCTTAGAATGTGTGGAGAGGAGTGTTTTTGTGCTCTTGGATGCAGTGGTGGCGCTAGGGTTTGTATTATTTTACAATTAAGGCGAGTATAACCTTTTTATAGAAGTCTCGAAAATAACTGTTAGGTTTTATAAGTGCGGACTAGTCCGTGGTTGACGCCAGACTAGTCCGGTGTGGTCCGATTCAAATTTTGGGTTAAGTCCCGATACCACTCTAAGTTTTGAGTGCAAAACCCTAGATCATCTAAATAATTTGTGGAACATTAGACAAGTCTGATGTCACACAGAAACTACTTGTTAGTTTAAAAACGGACTTTTCAAAAATGGGGACCAGACTAGTCAGGTGTGACACTAGACAAGTCCAATGTCACACAGAGGCTACTTTTCCGGCTAGACTCGAATAAGTTTGTGGTGTGCAGACTAGTCCGCTATGGACAAGACTAGTCTGTGGTTGTGCAAATGTGATGTGTTGAGTTACTCTCTCATTCTTTCCATGCGGCAATTTGAGCTCTTGAGAGGATTTCTCACACACACTATAAGAACTAAGGATTAGACTATGTCTTCTTCTTCGAATTTCTATTTTCAATTATCATCTTTTTTTCATTTTTGCATTTTCTCATTCCTTCAACGTTGAAGCCTACTCTCACTCAAACATTTTGTTAGCTCTTCATTCATGTCATCAATCATTCAAAACCCACAGGGGGGTGCCTAGATGCACTTACAGAAGCCCCATAAACTTGGTGATTATCCCGGTTAGAGATGGCAATGGGTAAAATACCTACGGATAGTGACTCTGGATACTCGTACCCGTTGGACAAAAATTGTACCCGTATTGTACTCGTTACCCGCAACGGGAACAATCCACTACCCGTATACGTTACACGCAGATATTTTTTACCCACGGGCATACCCGTTACCCAAAAAATATTAACAAATAGAGTACAACACATATAAATTTCTACCATAATTCAACACATAATAAAACATATTCATTGTATTTTCCAAGACATAACATAATAGTCCATGAAACATTTACACACATATGTATATACTATATTTATAAATATGAAATTTTATTGGACCCACATGTCAATGCGGGTACGGGTATATGGGTATGGACATGGAGTTTTTTTACCCGATAAGAAATACCCATCAGGTATAATCCGTTGTACGAACCTGTACCGACGGGTACAAATTCTTACCCTAACCCATATCTATTGGATCGGGTATCTGCGGGCATGCGGGTAATGAATACCCATTGTCATCCCTAATCCTGGTAGATAGTGGAGATCAATTCGGTCTTTGTGACAACTTGAAAAGGGAAGGGTTGGTTAAGACTCAACTTTGTGTGGGCTCCTCAACGAGGATGTAGATTTCTTGTGTGGAGTTGAACCTCGGTAAAAATCGCTTGTCTCGTGTGCTTTTTACTTGTACATTTCATAATTGTCACTAGCTAGGGCATAATATTAACCATACTTGTGATCCACATCAATCTTGTATTCCAAGTGTTATTTAGTGTTTTCATATACTTGTTAAAGTCATCAAAGTAGGTTAACTATTTATGCTGCGTTAAAATCAAAGGAAACACAAAAAGATTCAAGTTTGGTTACTGTTCTGCTGCACCACAGACTTGTACATTCTCTGGAATTTGACGCTTTTGATTAAGTGTTTCAGGAACCCAAAGATCCTAGTCACCCCCCTCTAGGAACATTCAAATACAAATGCAGACATTCACAATCATATTGTTTATAACAAAATAACGATAACTAGACGACTAAAGACACATGATTGTGAACTGGACTTCAAAGCTCAACATCGACATGTTTGTCCTCTCACATTGTGGTAGTTACGTCCCAGTTTCGATACCATAAGTTTACAAATACTTGACACTTCATGTTTACCATTTTCAAGTATGCCAAAAATTGACCCTATAAAAAGGTGATAAGAAGAAGGGAAGAAACTTCTAGAAACATGAAACATGATTATCATAAAAGTTTGAAGTTAATTTAATGATGGGCATTTTATTTATTTTTACTAGAAACAAGTGTGTTCATTAGTATTTGTGTCTGATCAAAATTGCCATGTAAATGTAAAGGGAGGTTTGTATGATACAAAGAGTGTTTTGTATTGAAATGATACTAGCAGCAGTGAAACCATTGATCGCACAGCTAATATAATTAGAAACAATCAAATAAATCCAGTTGAAAATGAATATTTGTGTTGTAGATATTTTTCTTCTATGAGACAATTGTGCCACTGACCTTATTTTAATATTGTAAGTTTAACCTTGTTTTAGGGTTTGCATGTTTGATCCTGCTTTTTTAAATGAAATCTCCATCTGATCCTATTTTAATGGTTCCGTTAGTTCCAACTATTGCAGATTATTAAAAAAATAAAAAATCTGACTAATAATTCAGAAGACCCAAATACCCTTCAAGTCTCAACCCTGTTATGATCGGTTCCATAACGATTAGATCAGACTCACCGGTATTTTTTCACTCGCCGACGGCGGCTGCTGGCAGCGCGCGGCGTGCGGCGTCCCGCGGGAAGGGCAGCGGCACCTGGCGTGCGGCGACACGAGGGAAGGGTGGCGCGGCACGCGCGAAAGCTGGTGCAGCGCGCGCAAAAGGTTGGGTGGCGCGCACGCGAAGGGCAGGGCAGCGCGCGGAAAGGGCGGGGCGACGCACGCGAAGGGGTGGCCCCGGCTGCTGCACGCAGAAGCGCCGGCGAGTTGCAGAGTTCTCAGTATATTGCCTGATGCCGTTGTTAATTGAACGTGTCTCCTTTATTAATTGAACGAATCTGCACTGTTTACTGAATGCTCTTGCTGAGTTATCCTTCAAGCACTAATGAATCTACTTTGCTAAATGTACGTTTGATGTAACTGTAGAAGTTGCTACCGGTTTAATTAGATGTTGTTAGTCAATTTGACCCCCTTGATTATTAAATGATGTTAGTTAATTGAATGTTAAATGAATCTCTGACGTGTTGTATTAGCTGCTGTCGGTTCTAGATGAGTTCGATTTCACATATTGTTGTCGCAATTCTCTAAAATTTAAATTGAATATAATTTATAAATTTAACTACATCAAATGCTTAAAAATGTTTAAGATATTGTTGAAAAATTTCTATAATAACATGAATAATGTTGAAGATTTGATGTACAAAGTAGGGTCATAAATGAATATTACAATTAAAAGTATGATCAATTGTGCAAGGGCAAATATATCTTTTCGTCATGGATTCAACACCGTTAAGTGGCCTTAACATATTCATAAGGTCATTTCATTAGTTCATTTCAAAAAACCAGTATCATATGCACTGTCGAAATCCTATATCAGGTATCCCTTCATACCAGAAGGAGACGCGTTGAGTTCCACCTCCAATATTGTGGACTTTCGGAGGCAACATGTGTCCCGCGGTGCCGGACCTGTCTCCCTTCTTATGGCTCCGACGCAGCCACGTGTCCCGCAGTGCCGGACCTGCCTCCCTCCTTAGAGTGGCTCCAGTGCTACCACATGTCCAGTAGCCTCGGACTCGCCTCCCCAACCAGGGAAACTCTGGTGCTACCAGGTGTCCAGTAGCTCTAGACCTACCTCTCTACAGAGGGAAGTTCTGGAGTTGCCACATGTCACACATCTGGATCTATGTCTACAACGGGAAGACACTGGGATCTCCAACAGCGCGGACATTCAAGGGCTACCAATCGGCCATTACAAGACCTGGTTAACGCGTCATTAATGTTATACTAATGACGCACGATCAGAGCACTATCAAGATTGTAACGATGTCATTAAGGCACGTTATCACACTATTAACCCCCCTTTGACTCTTGTAGATCGTGTATAGAGTATTTATTACAGTCAGGGTCACATGTCGAGCCATGGCACTGTAACACCCTTATTTTCATGCATCATGTCCTACATACATTCATATACATGTTTAACATTAACCCACATAAAGAGGAACGAGTTTAAAATTGATTTGGAACATTTAAAAATTGATTTGGAACATAACCGCACTGAAAATGCTAAAAAGTGTGGACTAGTCCGATTTTGGTGAGGACTAGTCCGATTTCTCTTTGACTAAAAATGGACTTGTCCGTTTTTGCTGCGGACTAGTCCGATTTTGCCTCTAGAAACTTTCGGACTTGTCCGATTTTGTGCGGACTAGTCTGATATTCTATGAATCCTTAAAATTTTGCTAAGTCCCTGGACATTTCCGGACTAGTCTGGTGTCCCATCGGACTTGTCCGTTTTCCTCTCTGACTAAAGTCAGACTTGTCCGATTTTAGGCCAGACTTGTCCGATTTTCTCTCTGGACATTTTTGGACTAGTCCGGTCCTTTTCGGACTTGTCTGATATTTCGCGACCCCAAATTAATCTTTTGTTTTACGACTTGTTTCTTTAGTTTCACGTTAAGTGGGCCTAGGGACGTCGTGCCTAACTCTTTTAGAGCCCATGTGGGACTCTAAACCGGCATCTACTCCTCTCAAACTCGAAATCCATCTAACCCTAGCCTTCACCTCTATATAAACAACCCCACCCCTTGGCTTGACATCTATTTGTCACTTTTCCACCCCACCCAAACCCTAGTTCGTGGAGAGACACCACCAAGGAGGGAGGAGGAGATCCAAAGCAAGAAGAAGAGGAGGGGGAAACGAAAGAGGATCAAGATATCCATCAATTTTCATTCTTCATCACCAATTCATCTCCAAGTTCATCACCAATTCTAGATCATCAAGATCCAAGTGTTACCTCCAAGTTTCTTGGTTAATTGGAGTTCTAAACACCTGGTATACCTTCTATTCTCTTTTCCTTACGTGAATTCAACTCCTAATCTACAAATTTACGTCAATCTAGAGAACCATAGTTCGCTAGTTCCGCGAAGTGCGGACTAGTCCGGCCTTCTGCAAACTAGTCTGATTTTGCTGACTAAATTATGTTGAATTGATTCTAAAAGTAGATCTAATCAAATCCAAACCTGTAAAAACTTGTTAAAATCTATTAGAACTAGTTAGTGATCATTAAAAGTTATCTATTAACAAGTTCTACATTGCATTTGCATCAATCATGCATGTCATGTCATATTGAGTAATATTTGTGCACTCTTGATTTATGTTTCTTGTTTGTATGTTTATTGTGTGGATTAGACGAATTTTCGCTAGAGAGTGCCGCAGAGGATCTACAGCACCAAAAGTTTGAAGGCTTTGACCCTAATCAATAGCAAGAGCAAGGCAAGTGTCCTTGAAGCATATTGATCCTGTTTTGAAATAAATGTTTTGTTTGCAAAATTGCATGCTTGTGTCAATTTGATGGGAAACCCTATAGTAAGAAGTTTACTAGTTTTGTTAAACCACCCTTGTCGCCTGCAATTTATGGTAGAGAGTCGGGAAGGGTTTTTTACCTTTTTGCTTTGCTTAATCAACTAGGATGGAAAAACAACTATACCACTCAGTTTAATTATGCATGGATGATATTATGGTTAACATGAACTGGTTAATATGATATGATAATAGGTGATATAAGCAAGCCTGGTATATGGATGGGTTGGATGTTATGGTGGTTTTGCTTGCTTTAGATCTAAGGACCAGTTCGTGGAGCGACCATCCAGGATTTATAGTGCCAACACGAGGCCAAGTATGGGTGTGGCGTAGCTGATTAATTAGGGCTTTGCCAGTGCTATTTGGACCATTAAGGATGCTCGGGGAAGGGGTAGTCGGATTGGGTTTGTTGATGATTGGTGGGACTACCCTGGGATCCGAATGGCTCAAGAGGGGCCCTTGGTTGAAGATGTGCTCAGTTGGAGGCATCGCCATAGGTGAAACCTCAGTGGGGTCTAAATAGGCTAGTAATCCCTTTGTAAAGGCTATTTTGTGATCTCTTGGCCACACACCTATGGAAGTGTGAGACGACATAATTGAGATTTTGTAGTCATCAAAAGGTGATGAAATCACAAACACGTGGGTAAAGCGGTACAACCTCTGCAGAGTGTGTCTAAAACTATCATGATAGCCGTGCTCCCGGTTATGAGCAACCTGGACCCTTACATGATTAGAGGGAACTCGGTATTGGGATGGTATTTGGGATGGTTATGGATTGGTACTGGTTATGGCTGGATTGGGATTAAACTATGATATTGAATATCGTTAATGGTATGATGGTGATGGATATGGAATATGGATTGGTGCTACATTATTAATTATGGTTTTTGATGGGTTTACTTCACATACATAATACATATTGCTTTTCAAATGTTTTACTGTACTTTTCAGCACTTAGCCTTTATTACATTCGTCATTTGAATCAGCTACATGTCATACTTTCCACACTTGCTGAGTACGACATGTACTCACTCTTGCAATCCCCTCCAACAGTTGCATGTTAGGATTGGGAGTTTAAAGGCGATAATGCGGAGTTCTAGGCCGTGTCTACCGTCAGCTTTTCCTGTGGTGTTTTGGAGTTGCGCTATACCCTATTGATTATGCTGCCTAGCTGTTTAGTTTGCTTAATTAGTTATTTTTGCTGCATTATTTTGAACTTGTCATTAATATTTATTATAGCATGTATTCGAGGATAATATGGTTTGTGTAATAAAATTCAGTTAATTAATCTTGTTCTGTGGTAATTTTCTGTATACTCTTTTGTGAATGCACTCGTCTATGTGTGTTGAACATCTTGGGTAGACATATGCATTCACTTGGTTCATTTTCGGAACCGGGTGTCACAGGCACATACTGTAATAGCCAGTCATTGGCATATAAAAGGATTGTGTTGCACGGTAGAAGGGATCCAAGGCCGAGGTCATTTAGACTAGTTGACCATCATACTCGCTAGAAGCGATCCAATACACAAACTCCCCGTGGAGTAGGGTATTACGCTCAGGCGGCCCGAACCACGTAAAACTTCTTGTGTCGCCTAGATCTTGGATCTTGATTTTGCTCCCTACCTAAATACGAACCTCCGCAGGATACTTCTTAGTAGTATCGAGAGAAGTGTCATTGGAACACTTCGACATTTGGCGCGCCAGGTAGGGGCGACTTCTCACGATATTCAAGATTGTGAACTCTGCTGCCACTTCGAACGGATCGGCTGCAAAAGCAGTTGGTGGAAATCTCGCCAATGCTCAGCAACCGGCCAGCATCGTCCCTACGAATGTCATCCCACCACCAGCACCGCCTGCTGCAGCAGCAAACGCTACACATCGGGATGGTGACTTTGCGTCGATCACAAAATCGACCAACAACCTAGAGAATGTGTTGAACGCAACGTGGACTCTCCTACAACATCCTCTAACGTCGGGAGCTCCTTCGGCCGCACTGGAACAATAGTGTGCTGACGTTGAGCATCTGGTTGCAGCTGCAGCCACAACGCTCAACAATTAGGGTCTGCCCAATGCAGGGCAGGCACTCCCGTAACAAGACCTTGTCTGGAATACTTGGTCCTACGGCACCGCAGCTCAGGAGACGTGCGCCCTCTCAACACACGATGTCTCTACCCTCAGAGGCTCATCAAACTCATATGTCGTCAAGGCTCCCGACTCAAGATCTCTGGTCGGAGCTCGACTGCCGGTACCTGAGGTAGGATGGCCGCGTCAACATCGAGCGAAGTCGCAAGAGGCAACTTGCTCGTGAAAACCCTTCTCCGCTAGGAGTTGGAGGTGGTTGTTCAGCCCTTGCCTTACATCTCCGCATGGTGGGGTGGCCACCCAAGTTCCGACCTCATTTGCCAGAGAGGTATGATGGGATAGTCAACCCCGTCGAATTTCTTCAAATCTACTCCACCGCTATTGTTACGACAAGAGGGAATGAGGACGTTATGGCCAATTACTTCCCAGTGGCTTTGGTTGGGACTGCTAGGTCCTGGTTTATGAGCCTACCTCTTGACTCCATCTACAGTTGAGGGGAATTATGCCGCTAGTTCACAGCCAACTTCGGGAGCTCCTATACCCGGCCTGGCACCAAGCTGGATCTTTTTGTTGCACAGCAAAAGCTGGGAGAGTCACATCAACCCATCATCCAGCGTTTCTCTCAGGTACGAAACACCATACCTTCTATCTCCAACGCCTCTATCGTTGTTGCATTCCGACGGGGAGTTCGAGATAAGAAGATGCTGGAGAAGCTCGCAACCAAGAATGTCAGCAGCGTCATGGAACTCTTCAGCCTGGCTGACAAATGTGTCAGAGCTGCGAAGGGCCGTGAGATGCATTCCAAACTAGCTGCGGAGGTTGGTCATTCTGCCTCCAAAGCCGGAGCTACTGCCAATGGCAGTGGCAAAAAGAGAAAAAAAGTCAAGTGACTAGAAGTCACTTGCCAGCACACGTACAGTTGCTGCTGTTGTAGCAACTAATGGCTGGGGGCCACGCCCCGACAAGCGACCTCAATCATCGTCTTAAGATGGTGACAATATGTGGTGTTCGATCCACAAGTCTACGACCCACAAGCTTGAAGACTATCGTGAGGTCAAGAGAGTTGTTGAACGCAACAACAAGCGTCAAGATGACACACCTTTCCGCCAGCAGGAAGGAAAACAAAAAGTCAACGAAGCTCCGTCTGATCAGGAGCTAGGCTTCGAAGATGCCAAGAAGGCGTTAAAGACGGTCTACAACACCGTCGACAACTCTGACACAAACTCCGACAATGAACGTCAGAAGACTCTCCATATGATGTATGGAGGGTCATGGGACATTACCTCTTGGCGCATTGTGAAAACTTTGCATCGGGAGATGGCTACTGCTGCTTCCAGTGCCAAGGTGGAGCCCCATCGGAAGTGGATGGACACTCCCATCACCTTCGATGCTTCAGACTGTCCGAAGAACATGGCAGGAGCTAGACAATTGCCCCTGATGGTCTCCCTGACTATCAACAATATCCAGCTCTGTCATGTCTTAGTGGATGGTGGTGAGGCTCTCAATCTTATCAGATTTGCAGCCTTTGTGAAGCCCCAGCTTAGCCTCTCGGACCTGAGTCCCTCTCACCCATTCTCCAGAGTGGGTCCATGAGCTATAACACCTCTAAGCTCTGTTACTCTCCTGATGACCTTCGGGACAACGGAGAACTAGGGGTCCGAGAAGCTGGTATTTGGTGTGGCACACATCAACTTACCCTTCAACGCCATCCTTGGCAGGCCAGCCCTGTATAGGTTCATGGCAGTGGCCCACTATGGCTACCTAGTGTTGAAGATGCCAACCCCATCAGGCGTCCTCCGGATTCGAGGGGATCGCACTGATGGGGTTACTGCGCTGGAAAAGCTTCATGCGCTCACAGCAGCGCAAGAAGCTGAATCCGACAAGGAGCAATATACTCAGCAACCTCCGAGCTAACGCCAGTGCAACTCAACCTCTGCACCTCGTGTGCAGCCAAGCAGTGACATCGACATTTGCGTCAAGGTCGTCCAAATCGGTTATGATGCCACTCAGACCACTCTTATATCAGGAGGTCTAAGTGACAAATAGGAACTCGCACTCGTCACTTTCCTCTGGGCAAATGTCGACGTGTTTGCATGGCAACCATCACAAATGTCTGGGATCCCCAGGGAGGTGATCGAGCATCATCTAAAGATCTACCCCAACACACGTCCTATACAATAGAAGCCCCAGAAGCAATCTATTGAGCGGCATAACTTCATCCGAGAAGAAGTCAAGAAGCTGCTTGACGCTGGATTCATCTAGGAAGTACATCATCCGCGATGGCTGGCAAACCCAGTCATCATGCCAAAGGCCGGTGGGAAGCTTCAGATGTGCATCGACTACACCATTTTGAAGAAGGCATGTCCAAAAGACCCCTTTCCACTACCAAGAATAGATCAAATAGTGGATTCTACCTCTGGATGTGAGCTTTTATGTTTCTTAGACGCATATTCTGGCTTCCATCAAATTCCAATGTCTAAGGAAGAGGAAGAGCACATTTGTTTTATTACAGTAGATGGTCTCTATTGTTACACAACAATGCCTTATGGTCTCAAAAATGCACTCTCCACCTTTGTGAGAGCTATGCACAAAACCATTGGGGAGCTAATCAGGGACCTAGTGGAAGTCTACGTTGATGACATCGTTGTCAAAAGGAAGAACAAAGACTCAATGTTGGAAAACCTTCAATCCATCTTTGACAAGCTGCGCCTAACGCGCACTAAGCTCAACCCTGACAAGTGTGTATTCGGGGTTAACTCCAAAAATCTTCTTGGTTTCTTGGTCACCCACCGAGGAATTGAAGCAAATCCAGCCAGAATTAAAGCCATTGAAACAATGCGGCCTCCAACCCATATCAAGAATGTTCAGAAGCTTACTGGATGTTTAGCTTTGCTCAGCCGGTTCATTTCAAGGCTGGTAGAGCGAGCACTTCCCTTCTTCAAACTATTGAGGAACTTGTTGACAGCTACTGTCGGTACCCTGCGTACCGGGTACCCCTTAGTACCATGAAGAGTACAAGGGAGTTCTACCTGTCAGAGTTGAAGGTCTCCTCGGGCCCCACATGTCACATTGCATCGAACCCGCTCCCCTCATATGGGTAGCTCCTAGGTCAACAGGTGTACAACGACCCCGGACCTAACCCCCAGCAGAGAGGAGCTCCGGTGCCGACATGTGTACAACAACCCTGGACCTAACTCCCAGCAGAGAGGAGCTCCGGTGCCGACACGTGTACAGCAGCCCCGGACCTAACCTCCCGTAAGGGAAAGCTCCGGAGCTTCCACGTGTGGAGCCTCTGGACCATCGTCGATGTATATACTGGCAGATCTCCTTCAGCACGAACAATCAAGGGTAATTAAAGCGGCAAGATTTAATTACATGTTGTTAATGTTGTATTAACAACACGCGATTAGAGCACTGTTAATAGGGGTAATGCAGCCATTAAGGCATATTATCGCACTATTAATCATGCTTAATACCTTTTAGACAGTGTATTAGGATATTAAATACGCCAGGGCCACATGTCGGGCCAGGCAAGCTTTGTAACGGGTAGTCCTTAGAACTATAAAAGGGTTGTGCCGCACGTACCCAAGGACATCTGATCTGATCCAAGCTTACCCGCATACTAAGAAATAGACTCACACAATACAACAACACAAACCCCGTGGAGTAGGGTGTTACGCTCAGGCGGCCCGAACCATGTAAATCTCTGGTGTCATCATCTTGATCTTGATCTCTGCGTACCCCAACCATAACAAGAACCTCCGCGGGCTGCTTCTTAGCAGATCCGGGGGAAGTGTCGTTTCAAACACTTCGACATTTGGCGCGCCGGGAAGGGGAAGGTACCGAGATTACAAGATGGTGAATTCTGCCGCAGGATCATCCAATGGCAACCGTGCTGAACAACCTGGAGGCAATCCCTCCAACGCTCACCAGCCAGCAGGTGCCATTGTTCCAGCAGGCACTATAGCACCATCTGTTTCGGCAAACGATGCTACTCAACACGATGGGGCATCTGCGTCAATCACTGCATCGACAAACAACAATCCTGAGCACGCTCTCATTGCTGCGCGAGCTCTCTTACAACACCCACCGCCTCCAGGTGCACCCCAGGGTGCTATGGAGCAGTGGAGGGCTGATGTTGACCGTCTGGTTGCAGCTGCGGCTACAAGCATCAACAATCAAGGTCCTCCCCCTTCGGGGCGAGCACCATCACAACAATGGACCTTGTCCGGCTGACTTGGTCCACAAGTCTCGGAACAAAAGAGACGTGATGCATCCCAGCAGGTGACTTCGTTGCCTCCCGGGGCACGACGCACCCACACCATTACCAAGATTCTGACTCATGACCTGCGGTCGGAACTGGATCGCCGTTACCAGCAGCAGGACGGCCGTGTCCATATCAAACGTGCTCGAGAAAGGTGAGAGGCTCGAGACAACCCAGCTCCTCAGGGAGTAGGAGGAGGCTGTTCTGCCCTGGCCATGCATTTGCGCATGGTGAGATGGCCACAGAAGTTCTGGCCTCACTTGCCGGAAAAATTTGACAGAACTGTCAACCCCGCCGAATTCCTTCAAATCTACTCTACTGCCATACTGGCAGCAGGAGGTGATGAGGCTGTGATGGCCAACTACTTCTCGGTGGCTTTAACTGTGACTGCAAGGTCCTGATTCATGAGTCTTGCACCCGACTCCATTAATAGTTGGGGAGCTATGCCAGTAGTTCACTGCCAACATCTGGAGTTCTTACACCCAGCCTGGCACTGAATTGGATTTATTTGCTGTAAAGCAGATATCAGGAGAATCACTGCGATCCTTCATCCAGCAGTTTTCTCAGGTACGGAATACTATTCCTTCAATCTCGAGCTCTTCTGTTATCGTTTCATTCAGACAGGGTGTTCGAGATAAGAAGATGTTGGAGAAGCTGGCTATTAAAGAAGTTACCAGCGTCACGAAACTCTTCATCCTAGCCGACAAATGTGTTAGAGCTGCGTAGGGCCGTGAAATGCATTCTAAGCCAGTTCCGGAGGCCAACCATAAGTCCTCCAAAATTGAAGGCACTACCTCCGGTAGTGGCAAGAAGAAAAAGAAGCCCAACGACAAAAAGAAGTCATCGGCTGGCGCACAAGCCGCTACTGCTGCTGCAACTCCTGGTGGCCAGGGGCCACGCACCGAGAAACGACCTCGTCCTTCATCAGAAGACGGCAATAGTTCTAAAGCATGGTGTCCGATTCACAAGACGAACCGACACAGCTTGGAAGAGTGCTAGGAGGTCCAGAACCTTGTCGGGCGCTACAACAAGCACCGGCAAGAAGCTCCTTTTCGTCAACGGGACGGAAAGCAAAAAGTCGACGAAGCTCCGGCTGAAGAGGAGCTAGGTTTTCAGGACCCCAAAAAGGTCCTCAAAGCTGTCTACAACACTGTCGACAACGACTCTGACGTCTTTGACAACGAGCGCCGGAAGACCCTGAACACCATCTATGGTGGTTCTTGGGGCATCACCTCTCGCCGCATCCTCAAGACAATGCGGCGGGACATGGCCGTGGCAGCTCCCACTGCTAAGGCGGAGCCACATCGGAAGTGGATGGATACTCCCATTATTTTTTATGCTTCGGACTGCCCCCGAAACATGATCGGAGCTGGCCAACTCCCGTTGATGGTGTCACCCACCATTAAAAATATTCAAATGCACCATGTAATGGTGGACAGAGGTTCCGGGCTAAACCTCATAAGCTTCAAAGCTTTCATTAAGCTTCAACTCGGGCCTTCAGACCTTCGCCCATCCTGACCTTTCTCTAGAGTAGGTCCGGGAACCATTACCCCTCTCGATTCCATCACACTCTCAGTGACCTTCGGGACCCAGGAGAACTACAGAACTGCGAAATTGGTCTTCGACGTTGCGCAGATCAGTTTGCCGTTTAATGCCATTCTGGGCAGGCCAGATTTATACAAGTTCATGGCCGCAGCTCATTATGGTTACTTAGTGTTGAAGATGCCAACACCCACGGGCGTTCTCCGGATACGCGGATATCGCACCGCAGGAGTTACTGCTCTAGAAGAACTCTATGCGCTTACCACAGCGCAAGAGGAAGCATCCGATAAGGAGCAAGCTCTGAACCCTCCGAGCATTCGTCATAAAGGCTCTACCCCTGCACCCTGTGTGCAACCAAGCGGCGACACCGACGTTCCCGTCAAGGTCGTCCAAATTGGATCTGATGCTGCTCAGATTATCCGTATATTGAGGGGTCTGAACAACAAATAGGAACTCGCGCTCATCACTTTCCTTTGGGCTAATGTCGACATGTTTGCCTGGCAACCGTCACAAATGTCTGGGATCCCTAGGAGTGATTGAGCAAAATCTGAAGATTTACCCAGACGCACGGCCTGTACACCAAAAGCCCCAGAAGCAATCAATTGAGCGACAAAACTTCATCTCACAGGAAATCAAGAAGTTGCTCGAAGCTGGATTCATTCGGGAAGTCTTCCATCCAAAATGGCTGGCGAACCCAGTTGTTGTACCCAAGGCCAGTGGGAAGCTTCGGATGTGTATCGACTACACCACCTTAAATAAGGCATGTCCAAAGGATCCATTTCCACTACCTAGATTAGATCAGATAGTAGACTCCACCTCCGGGTGTGAGCTTTTGTGTTTCTTAGATGCATATTCTAGATATCATCAAATCCAAATGTCTAAGAGATGAAGAGCATACTGCCTTCATAATAGTAGATGGATTGTACTGTTATACTGCCATGCCATTCAGTCTTAAAAATGTTGCTTCAACATTTGTGCGAGCTATGTACAAAACATTTGGAGAGCTAATTAGAGACTTGGTGGAGGTGTATGTCGATGACATCTTTGTGAAGATCAAAAACAAGAAGTCACTCCTTGACAACTTACAAGCCGTCTTCGACAAACTGCGCACCACGCGCACCAAGCTGAACCCGGAAAAGTGTGTCTTTGGGGTTAGCTCCGGGAAACTTTTGGGGTTCTTGGTGACTCACCGAGTAATTGAAGCAAATCCGGCGAAGATCAAGGCCATAGAAGATATGCGGCCCCCAGTCTGCATTAAAGATGTCCAGAAGCTAACTAGATGCCTAGTTGTGCTCAGCCGATTTATCTCAAGACTGGCAAAATGGGCGCTACCCTTCGTCAAACTCTTGAGGAAGTCTGGACCATTTCATTGGTCTGAAGAAGCAGAAAAGGCGTTTCAAGATATGAAACAGCTCCTCACCACACTACCGACATTGGTAGCTCCTAATCCTGGTGAGCCTTTACTACTTTACATTTCGGCAACCACCGAAGTTGTTAGTATGGTCCTGGTTGCGGAAATACCGGAGCCACATCCAATCCAGGAGTCCAGACCCCTCCGGGAGGGTCCGGAATCACCTGAAGACGTGACTGGGTCTCAGCTCCCAGACATGGAACCTCAAAACGAAATGCTAGGAGATCAACCTCATTCATCTGAGGAGGTTCACTTGGCTGACCAAGATGATCTGAATCTTCCTAGCAAGGTTCGGGTCGAACAAGAAGGAGTTTTGGACCCCTCCGGGAGGGTCCAAGAAGCACAGCCTGATGGTCCGGAACCCTCCAGTAGGGTTCGGGTCGATGGAGAAGAAGCTCTGGGTCCTTCTGAAAGGTCCGGACCATCCAACGCCCTGTGTACTTCATCAGTGAAGTACTCCATGACGCCAAGACAAGATACATTGAGGTGCATAAACTTCTTCACGCGGTTCTTATTGCCTCAAGGAAGTTTCATCACTACTTCCAAGCCCACAAAATATCAGTAGTAACTTCTTTTCCACTGCGTGCTATTTTGCTAACCCTAATTCTACTTGGAACATTGCAAAGTGGGCAGCGGAACTGGCTGAATTCGATCTAGAATTCGTGTCAAGACAAGCAATCAAAAGTCAAGCCTTGGCTGACTTCGTGGCGGAGTGGATCCTCTCTCCATCAAACCCTGGGGGCCACTGTAAGGATCGAAATGCCCAAGAGGGGGGGTGAATTGGGCTTTCTTTCAAATTTTAAGACAATTAAAAACTAACAACCTCAAGCCCAATTCCCTATGCAATTAAACTATGCAATCAATGTAAATTAAAGTTGCGGAATGAAGATTGCATAAGAGTAAAAGGAAGAGGGATGCAAATGCTCAAGGGACACAGAGTTTATCCCGTGGTTCGGTAAGATCACAAGGATCTTCCTACATCCACGTTGTGGCACCCACCGAAGGGTTTTGCCACTCCCAAGTCACCGAGACAAGGGGCTTCTTCACTATTCTTCTCCGTTCGCCAACCTCGGCAAGGTGGAGCTCAAGCCTTGTACACTTTGGGATCCTCCGGGCTTCCACAATCTTCTTGGCAAGCTCCGGAAGTTGCACACACCAAGGGTCACTCCCTTTGGGCTCTCACTACACTAGAGACTCCAATCACCAAGAATGGAGGCACCCAAGCACTATCTCTAGCTAGTTCTAGCCTATCTCTTGGTGTACAAATGATGAACAAATGATGTGAAAGTGGTTGCTCTATTGCTTGAATGCTCTAGGATGTGTAGAGTATGTCTGGGCTTCAAGTCTTGTCGATTTGACAGGTTGAAGGGGTATAAATAGCCAGCCTCCACGAGATAGCCGTTGGAAAAGTAGGCTGACATCACTTCTCTGCGAACACCGGATGATCCGATGTCTCCCCTTCAGTTATCATCGGTCAAAGCCAAATTAGCTGATGTCACTGTGTCAGATATGACCGTTGTTAGACCGATGTTGATCTGTCTTCTCATCGGATGATCCGGTGGCTCTTCCTCCAGAATTTTGCTTGATCTTGAGGCTCACTGGAGTGATCGACCGATGTATGTAAGTCTGCACATCGGATGATCCGGTGCTTCACTTGATCCAATGGTATTGCAATCTGTGATGATGGACCGATGTCACTGAGCCACTCACATCGGATGATCCGGTGAGTGCATTTTTCTGAGGTCTTCTTCTTCAGTTGAACCAACTTGACCGATGTGTGTCAACTCAAAGACCATCGGATGATCCGGTGTGTTCAACTTGTTGACTTCGAGTTGTTTTGAGTTGTTCTTTTGGAATTTGAACTTGTGACCTCTTTGACACTTGTTTGAAATGTTGTTTTGATTGTCTTCAAGCATTGAGTGATATCAAGTTAGAGCTTTCACTTCTTGTCTTCATATGATTTGGTTTGATCTCATTCGTTGATTTTATATGGGTCTCCAATGTGATTTTGATTTCATTTGATTGAGTGTTATTGAGACCTTGCATTCACAAATTCATTAGTAATATCGAATGGTTGTCATTAATCACCGAAACCGTACCTCATGGGGCCTAGATGCTTTCAATCTCCCCCTTTTTGGTGATTGATGACAACATAATAATTTAAAGCGCAATAATAATGAATTTGATGATAATACACAAGTATATATGCAATGAATACAGCATAGGACACATTAAGCTTGTAAAGCGAAAAAGAAATTTGTGGTGCGAAAAGCTCAATTGATTAAAATCATAAGCAAATGAGACAAGTGAAAGAGTGCTTAATTAAAATTACAAAAGAGTACTCAAGCATGAATACAAAGGATAAGCACACACACACACTCCTCCTACACTCCCCCTGAGACTACCACTCCCCCTGACTCTTCTACATCTTCTCCCCCTTTGGCATCAAGACACCAAAAAGGGATCAGAACGCCTATAGACCCTGAGAGCTGGGCGCGAGGACGAACTGAGAACCGTCGCAGTCGTCGGAGCTGGAGTCGCCGGTCGTAGGAGCTGCCGGGGCGGCGGGAGCTGGAGGATCCGCTGCCGGTGCTGGAGGAGAGGAAGCGGGTACTGGAGGTGCCGGTGGAGCTGGAGGAAGTGGAGCGCTCACCACGGACGCCGGTGTCTGCTGGAACAAGATCGTCGCCGGCAGTGGTGAGTGAATCGGTGCGCTGGATGCCAGAAGTGGTGACATACTGATTGAAGGTATAGGAGAAGTAGGCACCTGAGCAACACCTGGAGCCAGTCCCAGTCCAGGCTGCTGTGGAGGAAGGGCAATCCCGGTCTGAGTGTAAAGGTTGGTGATCAACCCTAGGATCCCCATCATGGCCTGCTGGGTCTGCTGCTGCTGGTCGAGGGTACGGCGGTGCATCTGATCTACCAGGTTGGTGAACCGGTCCGTATCCTCTCGCCTCTGACGGGCGATCTCCAGCTGGAGCTCCTGCTGCTGCCGCTGAAGCTGTGCCAGGTGAGCAGCCTGCTCTGCCCTGGCTTGCTCAGCAGCGAGCCTGTCCTGGCGCTGCTGCTCGATCATCTGCTGGAGGAGCGACGTCAGCTCAGACGGCTGCGTCACCTGCGCCTCGGACACAGGAGGTGGTGTCGGTGGCGGAGCAGCTGATCCTCCTGCCTCGGCGTCGTGCTGCCTCGGTGAAGGTGGAGGGGGAGGGAAGTACTCCTCGACACTGTCGTCGGTGTCGCTCTCAGACCAGATGTGTTGCAGGTCCTCCCCCTGAGCCTCAGCCTCAGCAAGCCTCTCGTCCTCCCGCTCTAGGTCGGACCAGTCTTCCTCTGACAGACAGGCCCGGACCTGGCGCTCAACTGGACGACCAAGGCGACGGTCTCCAGGAGCAGAGGCACGATAGTGACTAAAGCGAGTCACACTCTCGTCAGCTAGCCGGGCTTGTGCTGTATGTCCCTCAGGCACCACCATAGAGCAAATGTAACTGATCCAGTGCCCGTAGACCATCTGCCTCATCATGCCAATCCCATCCGTGATCACGTCTTCCATCTCACAGAGGAGTATGTCCACGATATCGAAATCCATCCCGTTCATTATGTAGAACAGGAGGGTCTGCTGCAGACTCGTGAACCCCTCCAAGTAGCCTGACCTCGGCAGGAGCGTGCGGCGCAAGGCGAGGTGCACAATACGCGCAGCTGGGGTCAGGAGAGCTGGAACTCTCGGCTGGTCTGGAGAGAACGAGGGGCCAAACAAAAAGCGGATCTCCTCCAGCTGTGGTGCTACCCCTCCAGTAAGTGGCCTCCTTGGTGGATCTGCCTGCCCATAGACCTTCTCGTGTATGCTGGTGTCGTGCAGGTCCAAACCAAGAATATGCCCCAAAGTCTGCCTCGAGAGGTGGTAGTGCTGACCATTGAACATGAAGGCAATCGACCTCCTGCCCTCTGAGATGTACAGGGTCGCGTAGAAGACACGGACCCACTCTTCCACATACGCACTTCTCTCATAATCCAGTAGCTCCACCAAGCCTCTGTATCTCTCAAAGAAAGGACGGACCTCAGTCTCCGCTGCCACTGCAAGCTGCCTCCAGTCCAAGTGGTTGTGCTGAAAAAGCTTGTGCCCCCGGCGCTTGTAGGTCTCATAGAGAGACGCCTGGGTGACAGTCCAGAAGCGACTGTCCACAAGAAGCTCTCGGGGCTGTGGGAACCACTCCTCAAGCAGTACACTCCATCTGAGCTTCCGAAGTTGCTTAGCCTTCATCTTTCGGTAGTCCACAAGACGGACTCCTTCACCGACCCGGACGGCCGTGTCCATCTCATTGATGGCCCTCTCAGCCTCCCTGTCCTCACGACGGTCGGCAGCCGTCGGTCTCGGACGAGGAGCAGCCTCAGTGTGACCTCCTCGAGTCCGGGCTGAGCGCCGGCGGACGAGAGGCTCAACCGGCTCCTCTTCGGCGTCGGAGTCGTCGATCACGGGAGGCTGCCTCGGACGAGCCTCGCGGATCCTCAGGGATCCCCCACGGCCGCGCTCACGCTCCTCGGCGGTGCGAGCGGCCATAAGGGCCTTCTTCTCCTCCTTGGATAGTTTCTGCTTCTTCGCGGCGGGCTCCGCGACGGCCTTGCCCTTGTTCTTCCGGTCACGAGCCATCGCGATCACGAGATTGCACGGAGTCGACGACGGGGTGTGAAGCTCAACGGACCGGGAAACCCTAGCGAGGTGGAGATGATCGGAGATGGCGCACGTTGGTGGTGTGAGCGTGGAGCAGCTTTGGCGGTGGAGAGAGGCGGCGGCGATGCTTGGGCGCGGTGATGAGTGGCGGCGACGGTGCTTGGGCGCGGTGGTGCGAGTGGTGGCAGCCGGGGACGGCGGTGGCGGCGCCTGGCGGCGGCAGCGCTGCGAGCAGGGGACGGCGGCGGCGGCCGGCGGCGGCGCTGCAGGCGAGGGAGAGGCGGCGGCGCTAGGGAGAGGCGGCGGCGCGAAGGAGACGATGGTCGGTGGCGGCGGGAGATAGGGGTGTCGGGGAGAGAGAGAGTCGGGCCGGCGCGCGGGTTTAAATAGTGGACCCCAAACCCTAGCCGAAAATTCAACACCGGATGGACCGATGATATGTGAAGTGAGCATCGGTCAATTGCCACAGAAAGGATATTCAAGGAATGCTGTTGACACCGGATGGACCGACGTCTAGGGTTTTGATCATCAGTCGAATAGCACAGTAAGGTTGTTCAAAAGAGTGATGTAGACACCGGATGATCCGACGTAGGAGGAAGTAGACATCGGTTGAATTAACCACAGCTCCAGAAGAGTGAACATCGGATGGACCGATGTTTTTAGGAATGAACGCGTCGGATCATTTGAAATTCAGACAGAATTGGGCTTTGAGGATTGAACACCTATTGGACCGATGAGGGATTGACATAGGCATCGGATAATCCGATGACAACAGAACGAAAGCATCCCATATATGTCCTTTGACCGAACAAACAATCGAGGAGAAACACATGTCTTAGGACTTTTTGGGCAACCCCTTACCCCTCAAGAAGCTAATATGCCAATAGCTTGGCTAGACCTTAACGCGAATGGAACACCGGAAAAAAAATGGAGGAAAATATCCAAATAAAATGTAAGGCCCATGCTTTGTGAGGTAGAGTATGAAGACTTCTATCTCTTTGAAGCATGATCCTCTAGGCATTAACGTACCTAACATTTTGTTCTTTCCACCTTATATGAGTTGAGATATTGCATTTCAAACAAGTCTCCTTCTCATGAGGTGGGTTCCCCTTTGTGACAATCTACCGTTATGCAATGCCAAACAAATTATAATGCAAGAGATTAAATGAGTGCAAGTTTATATGGCAGGGATCATGCAAGGCATAAAATAAATCTATTTTGCCAAGTTTGAACCTTCCAAAGGCTTCCTCAGGGAAAACTACTTCTAGCTTGCCCCTATCCTTTGGGAGTTAGACAAGACCTATATGATATGCATCCTTACATGAACATGGCAACTTACATGACGTTAGATGCATCTAGCACATTTAATTCACTTCTAAGTCTAGAAAAGGTTTTCTCATCAAGTGGTTTTGTGAAGATATCCGCCAATTGTTCTTCGGATCTAACACCTTGCAAAGAGATGTCTCCTTTAGCCTCATGATCACGCAAGAAGTGATGGCGAATATCAATGTGCTTAGTGCGGGAGTGTTGAACGGGGTTTCTAGCTATCTTAACCGCACTTTCATTGTCACAAAGGAGAGGCACACAACCAATTTTAATTCCAAAGTCCAAAAGGGTTTGTTTCATATATAGAATTTGGGCACAACATGCACCGGCCGCTATATACTCCGCCTCCGCGGTGGACAAAGCCACGGAATTTTGCTTTTTGCTCGACCAAGATACTAGGGAACGCCCAAGTAAGTGGCACCCACCGGAGGTACTCTTGCGATCCACACGACATCCGGCAAAGTCCGAATCCGAGTATCCCAAGAGATGGAAGCTAGCGTTCTTGGGGTACCACAAACCTACACTTGAGGTATGCTTGAGATATCGAAGTATCCTAAAGACCGCCTTCTTGTGCGATTCTTTAGGTGCCGCTTGAAAGCGAGCACACAAGCACACACTAAACATAATATCGGGCCTAGATGCGGTAAGATATAACAATGAGCCAATCATAGAACGATAATGAGATTGATCAATAGGTTTACCGTCCATGTCCGCGTCGAGATGGCAATTTGTCGCCATTGGAGTGCTTTTTGAGCTACAATCTCCCATCTCAAATTTCTTCAAGAGGTCCTTTGTGTACTTCTCTTGATAGATGAAGGTCCCCTCTTGAAGTTGCTTGATTTGGAATCCAAGGAAGAAGTTGAGCTCTCCAATCATTGACATCTCGAATTCCCTAGACATCATTTTGCCAAACTCATGGCTAATAGCTTTGTTAGTTGAGCCAAAAATAATGTCATCAACGTAAATTTGACAAAGAAATAAATCTCCGTTGATGTCCTTGGTGAAGAGTGTAGTATCCACCCTCCCGATCTTGAATCCTTGCATGACTAGGAAATCCCTTAGTCGTTCATACCATGCCCTAGGTGCTTGCTTGAGCCCGTAGAGCGCCTTGTGTAACCTATACACATGGTTAGGATTCCTCGGATCTTCAAACCCGGGAGGTTGCTCAACATAAACAAGTTCGTTAATATAGCCATTGAGAAAGGCACTTTTAACATCCATTTGATAAAGCATTATATTGTGATGTGAAGCAAAGGCAAGGAGTATGCGAATAGCCTCTAACCGAGCGACCGGAGCGAATGTTTCTCCAAAGTCTAGTCCTTCAACTTGTGAAAAGCCCTTGGCCACAAGTCTTGCCTTGTTGCGGACCACGACACCATTCTCGTCTTGCTTGTTCCGGTATACCCACTTCGTACCGATGACGTTCTTGTCCTTGGGTCGCTCCTCCAACACCCAAACTTCATTGCGGGTGAAGTTGTTGAGTTCTTCTTGCATGGCCATTACCCAATTTGGGTCTTGGAGTGCTTCCTCTATATGAGTGGGTTCTACACACGAAACAAAAGAGTAGTGCTCACAAAATGAGGCGACATGGCGGGAACGAGTACTTACGCCCCTTGAAGGACTTCCAATGATTTGGTCCATTGGATGCGCCTTGGAGATGCGTCCATGCCTCATAAGTGGTTGTGAGGCACTTGGCGGTGGTGAAGCTTGTTGTTCCTCTTGTGGTTGGACTTGATCATGGACTTCTTCTTGTTGTTGGTGTTGTGTGGCTTGTGAATCTTGCATTGGCAATGGATCATCTTTCTCTTCTTCTTCTACTTGAGGCGCCATGGGAGTGTTGTTGTTGGAACTTGAAGCTCCCCCTTGATTATGGCCCTCTTCAACTTCCGGCTTGATGTCTCCAATGGTCATGTTTTTCATGGCTTCTCGTAGAGGCTCATCATCTATTTCATCATGACCAAAACTCTCCTCTTGGGAGCCATTAGTCTCATCAAACTCAACAACACAACTTTCTTCAACTAGACCGGAGGTTTGGTTGAATACTCGATATGCTTTTGAGTTTGATGCATAACCAAGAAAAATACCAACATCACATCTTCTTTCAAACTTACCGAGCCTTTTCTTGCGGTAGATGTAGCATTTGCACCCAAAGACTCTAAAGTAGGAGATGTTGGGCTTTCTCCCAATGAGGAGCTCATATGGGGTCTTTTGGAGTAGTCAGTGAAGATAGACCCTATTTGCGGCATGGCACGCCGTGTTGATTGCTTCGGCCCAAAACTTCTCCGACGTGCCATAGTCATCAAGCATTGCTCTTGCAAGGGTGATAAGGGTCTTGTTCTTCCTTTCAACGACACCGTTTTGTTGGGGGGTGTATGTGGCCGAAAACTCATGCTTCACGCCTTCACGATCACACCACTCCCCAATGTTGTAGTTTTTGAACTCGGTGTCGTTGTCACTCCGGACTTTGATGATGGGAAGTTGAAATTCCCTTTGAGCACGTTTGGCAAAGGTCTTGAAAACTTCCGGAGTTTCACCCTTGTCACCTAAAAACAAAGTCCAAGCATATCGAGAATAATCGTCAACGATAACAAGACAATAGAAGTTACCACCAAGACTTTGATATGTGGATGGTCCGAAGAGGTCCATGTGGAGTAGTTCAAGCGGCTTGGAGGTTGACACCATTGTCTTCATTGGGTGGTGTGAAGCAACTTGCTTCCCGGCTTGACAAGCACTACAAAGCTTGTTCTTCTCAAACGTGACATCCTTCACGCCGGTCACCATCCCAAGCTTGAACGACTTCTTAAGCTTGCTCATCCCAATGTGAGCAATGTGTCGATGCCATAGCCAACCCAAGCTTGTCTTAGTGAAAAGACAAGTGGTCAAGCTAGCATCCTTGTTGGAGAAGTCCACCAAGTAAATATGTCCATGCCGAAATCCTTTGAAGATTAGTTCTTTGCTTGATTCACTAGTTACTACAACACCATTCTTGTCAAAGGTGCACGTTAGTCCAAGATCACATAGTTGTGCAATAGAAAGTAGATTGAAACTAAGTGACTTAACATATAGTACATTAGAAATGGACAAATCATGTGAAATAGCAATTTTACCCAAACCAATTACCTTCCCCTTTGAGTTGTCACCAAAGGTGACTTGTTCATGATTATCGGGGTTCTCTATGGTGGTGAACATACCATCATTGCCGGTCATATGTTGAGTGCACCCGCTATCGAGTACCCAATGTTTTCCTCCGGCTTTGTAGTTCACCTACACACATGAAGTTAGTTTTTGAGTTTAGGCACCCAAGCTAACTTAGGTCCTTGTATGTGTGATACAAGTGATTTTGGGACCCAAAGTTGCTTGGGGAGCTTCCCCTTCATGCCCTTAATATCTTTGCCGATGAACCTTGCCTTCACCTTGCCACCTACTTTGCTTAAGAGATAGTGATAATCATGGAAAGTAGATTTGTAGTTAGGAGGCAATTTGGGAGAAGGACGTTTGAGAAGAGGACACTCCCTCGTGTGGTGTCCGGTGACCTCACAATGTTGGCAATAGGATCCAACTTCTTTGATGAAGCTCGTCCTAAGCTCCGGTGAGGGCACCTTCCCTTTGTTGAGCACCGGGAAGGATCCAAGTCCTCTCTTGTTGAAGCCTTTGGCTTGTTGGTAGAGGATTTCCTTGTGCTTGTCCTCCCCCTTGGAAAGTCTCACCACACTAGTGCGAAGACTTTCAATTTCGTCCATCAATTCCTTCTCCCTAAGGCTTGCTTTCAAAGGCAAAGACTGTGAAATAGTTGATACTTTGCCATCAAGGGTTTCCTTTTTCATGTTTTTCATTTTTAGTTTAATTTTCTCATAAGCAAGGTTAAGCACTTCATGTTTTTGAACCAAGTCATTGTGCTTTCCCAAGAGTGCTTGGTTTGCTAAGTCGAGCTCATGATGATCAAGCTTGATTTGAGCATTTTCCTCCTCGATTTGCTTGACATGAGTTTTGAGCGTGTCATGCTCTTGAAGTATGGTTACATACTTGTCATGCAAATCGAGCTTCGCACTCTCAAGTTTAGCACAAGCTTGTTCAAGTGCTTTGACCTTGCTCTTTTCCCTTTTTATGATGACATGGTATTCATTAATCATTGATGCTAGTTCATCGGGGGAGAGCTCATTATCATCATCGCTAGAATCGTCACATACCTTAGTGTTACCTTTAGCCATGAGGCACATAGGAGGTGGACGAAGAGGTGAGTTGTCCTTGTCGACGATGGCAAGGCCCGCCAAGTTTTCTTCATCTTCACTCTCTTCATCGCTTGACTCTTCGTCCGTAATCCACTCATTTGCCTCGCACATGAAGACTTTTTGAGGCCCTCTTCTCTTCTTTGGAAAGAGCTTGGTCTTTTTGCCCTTGTCAAATTTCTTCTTTCCAAAGGAGCGCTTGGGTTTGACCTCTTCTTCATCTTCATCACTTTCTTCTAGCTTTCTATACTTTCCTTTGTGGTTGTCCTTCCTCTTGTCGGGTCTTGGACAATCATATGATATGTGGCCTTGATCACCACAATTGTAGCATGTTTTGTTTTCATCTTTTCTTGGGAGGAAGGCTTTCTTCTTTGGATCAAAGGAGTATCCCTTCTTTGCGATTTTGGAGTTTAGACGTGAGAATTTTCTCATCATCAACGCAAGCTCATCATCGTCATCTTCGCTTGTTGCTTGCTCTTCTTCGCTTGAGCTAGGCTCAACCACTTTCTTTTTCTTGGGAGTTGTCTTCTTGGTTGAAGCCTTGAGATCAATAGTTTTTGACGATGACTCCTCCATCATTCCAAGTACGCTCATCTCATGAGCATGAATTTCTCCAATGAGCTCCGAGACTTCAATGTTGTCAAGTGATTCCTTTTGGAGCATTGAGTTGATAATGTTGTACTTGGGCTTAGGTAGAAGCATGAGGATCTTGCGGTTGATAAGTCCCTTACCAAGAGAAGCAATGTCAAGTGCGTTAATCTCCTCAATGAGCACATTTAAGCGAGAAAACATTTGGTTAACATTCTCATGAGGAAGCATTTTGAATTCATCATACTTGGATTTTAGCAAGTGATATTTGAGTTCTTTAACACGAGATGAGCCCTCATGAATTTCAATTAGACATGCCCAAATTTCACAAGCTTTCTCCTTACTAGCAATTCTAGCAAAAACATCTTGACTTATGCATTCATAGATGGCATTTCTAGCCTTAGCATCCCATTTTAGTTGATCACCAACATAATTGAGATCTCCAAATCCCGCATGGGTCGCTTCCCAAACTTCGGGAGCAATGGCCTCTAGGTAGGCACGCATGCATGCTTTCCAATAGGCAAAGTTCTTGCCCTCGAAGATAGGAACCGAACCCCCATTCTTGGCCATTTAAGCTCTCTAGCGGTGAAGCTAGAATGATCCAATGAGCAACAAGGCTCTGATACCAATTGTAAGGATCGAAATGCCCAAGAGGGGGGGTGAATTGGGCTTTCTTTCAAATTTTAAGACAATTAAAAACTAACAACCTCAAGCCCAATTCCCTATGCAATTAAACTATGCAATCAATGTAAATTAAAGTTGCGGAATGAAGATTGCATAAGAGTAAAAGGAAGAGGGATGCAAACGCTCAAGGGACACGGAGTTTATCCCGTGGTTCGGTAAGATCACAAGGATCTTCCTACATCCATGTTGTGGCACCCACCGAAGGGTTTTGCCACTCCCAAGTCACCGAGACAAGGGGCTTCTTCACTATTCTTCTCCGTTCGCCAACCTCGGCAAGGTGGAGCTCAAGCCTTGTACACTTTTGGATCCTCCGGGCTTCCACAATCTTCTTGGCAAGCTCCGGAAGTTGCACACACCAAGGGTCACTCCCTTTGGGCTCTCACTACACTAGAGACAACAATCACCAAGAATGGAGGCACCCAAGCACTATCTCTAGCTAGTTCTAGCTTATCTCTTGGTGTACAAATGATGAACAAATGATGTGAAAGTGGTTGCTCTATTGCTTGAATGCTCTAGGATGTGTAGAGTATGTCTGGGCTTCAAGTCTTGTCGATTTGACATGTTGAAGGGGTATAAATAGCCAGCCTCCACGAGATAGCCGTTGGAAAAGTAGGCTAACATCACTTCTCTGCGAACACCGGATGATCCAATGTCTCCCCTTCAGTTATCATCGGTCAAAGCCAAATTAGCTGATGTCACTGTGTCAGATATGACCGTTGTTAGACCGATGTTGATCTGTCTTCTCATCGGATGATCCGGTGGCTCTTCCTCCAGAATTTTGCTTGATCTTGAGGCTCACTGGAGTGATCGACCGATGTATGTAAGTCTGCACATCGGATGATCCGGTGCTTCACTTGATCCAATGGTATTGCAATCTGTGATGATGGACCGATGTCACTGAGCCACTCACATCGGATGATCCGGTGAGTGCATTTTTTTGAGGTCTTCTTCTTCAGTTGAACCAACTCGACCGATGTGTGTCAACTCAAAGACCATCGGATGATCCGGTGTGTTCAACTTGTTGACTTCGAGTTGTTTTGAGTTGTTCTTTTGGAATTTGAACTTGTGACCTCTTTGACACTTGTTTGAAATGTTGTTTTGATTGTCTTCAAGCATTGAGTGATATCAAGTTAGAGCTTTCACTTCTTGTCTTCATATGATTTGGTTTGATCTCATTCGTTGATTTTATATGGGTCTCCAATGTGATTTTGATTTCATTTGATTGAGTGTTATTGAGACCTTGCATTCACAAATTCATTAGTAATATCGAATGGTTGTCATTAATCACCGAAACCGTACCTCATGGGGCCTAGATGCTTTCAGCCACAGTGAACAAAAACCAGAACCCAAAGTTCCGGTATTCACCGAGCCTCACTAGACCCTCTACTTCAACAGCTCCATGCAAAAGCAGAGGGCCAGAGCTGGAATCCATCTCCTGGCTCTGACTGGGGAGAAGGTCAAGTACATGGTACACCTTGATTTCAAGACAACCAACAACATGGAGGAGTATGAAGCTCTCATCTACAGACTCAAGGTGGCACTATCTATGGTGTAAAACAGAGATTCACAACTCATCATAAAACAAGTTGAAGGTGAATGTTCCTGCAACAATCCTCAACTAGCTGCTTATCTCCTTGAAGTCCAGAGACTTCAGAAGGACTTCGAAGTCCTGGATCTCCATCATGTTCAGCGTCCTCATAACGCTGAAGCCGACGAACTCCCGACAAAAGCCTCAACCGAAGCTCTGGCCCCTGACGGAATCTTTGTTCGGAGGTTGTCAAAACCAACAGCTCAGTCTGTCGAACTGAGTGAAGGGGGCAAGACCAGCATCTTGAAGCTGGCAGTCCTAGTGGCTCTGTTACCATGGCGTCCACCAAGGGTCGTAGGTACTGTTGGAAGCTCCGAGCAACCCAGCACACAAGACTCAGAAGCTCAAGTTAGCTCTGATGCATGGATCTCGAATATACGGAGCTACTTGAAAGACAACATCCTTCCTGAAGACAGTGTATCTGTTGACCGGATTGTCAGATTGGCTAAAAGATACACGTTGGTAGAAGGGGATCTCTATCGACGTGGTGCCAATGGCGTCCTAGTGTGGTGCATTGCAAGGGAATAAGGTCGTGAGTTCCTCGCGGAAATCCATGGAGGCGAGTGTGGGAACCATGCTTCTTCCGCACGCTGGTTGGTAAGCCTTTTGGCATGGTTTTTACTGGCCTACAGCGCTTCAGAATGTAGTTGAGCTGTGGTAATGTGAAGTCTAATGATCAGACCTTCTGTCAGTTTTCGCAAGAACAGATTCAGATCCACGCTACAAACTAGATTCACACATCGATTCATCGCTAATGAGACCCATTTGCTTGTGTGGGGCATGGAAATCTTGGGACCTTTTCCAAAAGCTGTCAGAGGTTACATGTTCTTGTATGTCGCAATCGATAAGTTCACTAAGTGGACGGAAGCAACTCCAGTTGTGACAATCAACAAGCAATCATCAATCAAGTTCTTGAAGTCCATTATATGCAGATTTGGAGTTCTGAACAAAGTCATAACTGACAACGGAACTCAATTTACAAGTGCTGCATTTCAAGAATATTGCGAAGACCTCGGCATTCAACTAAGCTATGCTTTAGTAGCTCATCCAGTAAGCAATGGCCAACCCGAGAGAGAAAATGCAGAAATATTAAAGGGACTCAAGACGCGCACGTACGAGCGCCTAAAAAAGCATGGAACCAACTGGATTGAAGAGCTTCCATCCACACTATGGGCCAACAGGACAACACCTAACCAGTCAACTAGGGGGACTCCATTCTTCCTGGTGTACGGAGCTGAAGCCGTCCTTCCTCCAGAGATCACCTCGGGGTCCCTCCGGGTCCGGACCTTTGACGAAGCCACGCAGGACTAGCTCCAGCGTGAAGACATTGACCTCGTCGACGAGTGAAGGTGCCAAGCAGCTGTTCGGAATGCACGTTATCGCCAAGCGCTCCGGCGCTATCATCAAAGGCATGTGCGTAATCGACAGCTCCAGGAAGGTGATCTGGTGCTTCAAAAGATACTAACTCGTGAAGGAATGAACAAACTTTCTCCCAGCTAGAAAGGTCCACTTCGAGTGATCAAAGTATCCCGTCCCGGATGCGTTCTCTTGGCAACTGAGGATGGGATTCCGCTCCCTAATCCTTGGGACATCGAGCAACTCCGTAAGTTTTATGCTTAGAATCAAGGAGGTGAGCCTGTAATTACACATGATGTGTGTTATAGAGTCGATAAACATACAGGAGTGGGTCCTATGGGCGAACATCCGAACTCCTCCAGGAGGGTCCGGAAAGTTTAAGTACACTTCATACAGTCACTGCACTAAAAATGTAACTACCTACCCTGGGTTAGTACAAGATGTATAGCGCACTTAGCTTGATCCCGCACCCTAAGTGTGTCCTTGTCTCCCCTGTAAACCAGACCTATAATGAAAGACATCGTTGTGAAAAAACACACTCCACGTGCATTTATTTTTGTACAAGGCTCGACCTATCAACTTATTATTTTTAACCTTCTTGTTTATAATGAAGTTGTGTAATTCTTCTTGAGTTTTTACCAAGTTATTCGTATACATTGCAAGTTATATTGTTGGTCTCTTTGGATCTTAACATGTTGTATAGTCTACTTGCCTGAACGCCAAGCCAACATAGGTCCGGAGTGTGCTATCGACTTAGCCTGGTCCTGCACCCTAAGTACGCCACTCTACCTACACTCCGGCAGGCCTTAGTAGGGTGAGTACTAGAAAATCATATGGGTCCGGAAAGATTACATCAATATACTTGTTACCATATTGAGTTTCTTTGGATTCAAAACTCAAATAAGAATGATAAGTCGCAAACGGTTTATAGACAAGAGGATGAATTTTACTCTTTTCATGTATTTAATATGCAGGAAAAACATAAACTCATAGCGATGGTGGGCGACGTCGGAGCTACTAAGCTCCGACATCCTCCAGGGGGGCCCGTCGTCAATGTTTAATATGTTGATAGTGGGTGATGTCGGAGCTACAAATCTCCAACAACCCCTGGAGGCATAAATTCAACTATTCGTGCGACGACATCAGGAGCTAACAAGCTCTGACCGTTAATGTTTATATGTTGATACTGGGAATTGTCAGAGCTACCAAGCTCCGCCAATCCCAGGGGGCCTGCCTTCGACACCTCAGAATTGAAGATTTCGGACCTAAAATCTACAAGTGTGAAGCATTCAAGTCGTCAACATACTGCCACAACCTTTGTTACATGTACACACTTCAATTGTACACATGTACCAGGGGGCCGACAAGATACAACACAGTATATTGAAGACAAAGTGAAATTCATGATAGAAAGTAGGATTTCATTAATCAACTGGATTACAAAATTGGGGTTACAAGGGGCAAAAGGAGAAAATTCCTAGCCATTGGAGGATCTAAGTCCTGTGGAAAAATGAAGTAACCTTCTCAGCAGCTTCTTGGACACTAGCTCTGGCGGCATCCTCTTCCTCGGCGATGATTCCTTCAAAGATCGGATCAAGAGAGAACTGGGGGTCTCGGCTTTTGTAACATGCCAAGACATACTCGGCTACGTTCTTGGCCAAATATTTACCCTCTGCCTCCAGCTGATCGGCGATGACATTACCCATCGCGTTGAGTCTGCTGCCACCATAGCCAAGTGCCACTAGCGTCTGGCCCAGCTCCTGCGCTGGGTCCTCCGGGCGTACTGGACTGAAACCAAGAGGCACAAGGGCCCTGTCCGCACATCCCAAGAAGTCCCATACCATCAAGGACTCGGTTGCCTTTAGGCTCTGCAGCTCTTCCAGTGACCTCCGGGCGGCCGCTAGCTTCGAACTCTCCCGAGCAAGGCGTTCCACCACTTTGGCATGTTGCTGCATACTTTCAGCAACCTGCTTCTCGCGGTCAGTCAGCTCTGACTCCCGGAGGTGGATGCGGTTTCGCCTCTCCGCCAAGTCTTTCTGCTTGCCTCTCACCTTCCCTTCCCTAGTGGCAACGTCAGCTTCTCTTTTCGAGAGCTTCTGCCCCATCTTCCAGTACTTCTTCCTTTCATCTTCACTCCACTGCTCAAACTTCTTTGAGCGATCTGCCAAATTCTGTTCACCCAGAGTCAACTTCTGGGTGACTTCCGCCTCTCTTTTCATGACATCCTCCTGCTGCTCTAGGAGCTTTTCTTCTCTTGCCTCCGGGTCCGCCCAGTGCTTCAGGAGAACCTCGTTCAATTCATTGAGGCTTTCATGACGCTCATCAGCAGCATCACGCCTCTCCTTGGCTTGCTCAAGGATTTCCATAGAGTTAGCGTCGAGCGCCCGGATGGCAGCCTCCATCTCCTCAAGCAGCTTATCCCAGTACTCTAACCGGGCCTTCTCCCTCTTTTTCCATTCCTTCTGGACAGTTGGCCTCGTCTGGGCAAGTCTGGTCTCAAAATAGAGTATGTTGCGCCAACGTCTCAAGGTGTTGCACTCCTCCTCCAGGGCTTTGCTCTCATGATCGAAGGCAAGTTGGACTTGTCAGAGACTAGAGCAGGCGTTGTCTATAGACAACGCCAGAGGGATAGGCTCTGGGCCTGCTGGGACCATCTCTGCAGACTCTAGATGATTCTCCATTACAAAAATAGGGTCCCACTCTACGAGAGAGGACCCTTGAGCTTCAGCGGCACTGGGGCCGCTCTCTAGAAGCCCTTCTGCAGCAGTAGAGGAAGAACCCACTGGGAGAACCCCCCACCTCCGGAGCAGAAGTTGAAGGCGCTGCTTCAGGGTCTTCAGTCGCTGGCTCCAAAGGTGGAGGACCCGTCGCCACCTCCTCAGGCAGCTCCGGCTCTGGTTCAGCTACCTCTGGGGCAATGGCAAGGGCTTCATCTGGGGCCTCTACCACCGCTGGCCCAGACGCTGGCACATTAGCTTCCTTCGGTTCAATGACCCGAGCTTTAGGCACCTCTGGCTCAACCGTCGAACATTCAACCGCTTCTGGAACAAAGGCCGGAGCTTCAGTGATTTCTGGCTCAATAGTCGGGGCTTCAATTACCTCTGGCTCGGCGGCCAGGGCTCCGACGACTTCTGGCTCAAAGGCCAGAACTTCTGGCATCGCCGGTGCTCGAGCATCAGCCTCCACCACTGTTGCTAGGGGTACATCTTCGACTTCTCCCCTGTGGTTCGGCACTACCACGGGAGCTTCGGGCGAGGACTTCGAGTTGAGGAGGAGGCTACCACGAGAGCTTCTGGCGCTGGAGCTTTCCAACTTCTGCCTCCACTTGAGGAGGAGGCTCAATGCTTGGACCCGAAGCTTCGGTAGGTGCAGCCCCGGCCGCTGCGACAGACGCTGAAGTTCCTGGCCCCTTCTTCGTCACCCAAGAAATAAAGGGAAAAGAAGATTAAAGACATATCAAAAACAAGACTAGCATCTTAGGGTGAGCAATCAATGCTTACCTAGGGATGCTACCATCCCAGTCGCGTCGGAACCTCTTCTTTTAAGGCCCAGAGCCAGAGCCCACTAAGTCTGGTGAGACAACGGCTTCACACCTCAGTTGAGGGCCACTTGCAGCAACCGGGGTTTTTTTCGGCCAGAGCTTCTCTTTGCCGGGAAGAACTCCCAGGCCTAGAACTTTTAGCCGCGCTGAGGCCAGGGTTGATTGTCCGGAGGTGACACCCCTTGAAGACACTTGCGCTGAAGTAGGAGTAGCTGCAGAAGACCTCCCCCGCCGGGGAGAAGAAGCCATGGTAGAAGCAGCAAGTCTGATGGACCTCCTGTCGGCGTGCTTCAACTTCCTCTTCCGGCTGGAGGGCTCAGCCGGCTCTTTACCTTTGCCCTTGCCGGTGTCTTCAACCCTCCGGCTCGGGGTGGAGGCAGGACCTCCTTCGGAAGCTCCGGGGATCACCACCATCATGGTCGGACGCCTTTCTACCTCACCAAGGTCGTCAAGCATCGACATCCTCCTCCGGAGCTCCCTATTGAACTGTGCCTCCATGTTCAGAGGGAGGAAAGCTGCCGACGGAACTAAGTCATCGCCGTTGACGTTTATCCCATGCTAGAATTTTTTAAGATGAAGCTCCAAAGCTTCGTCATTCAAGTTGGATTTCAGACCGGTTTCAATCCAGTCATCATCCATCACGCTGTTGAGGGCCCACGCGAGCTTCTCCCTCTTCCTCAGTGGAGCCCATCTATTGACCAGAAAGTTGCAGAAGACCATCTGAAGAGTCACTCCACCCTCCACACATTCGCGGATCCTGGTCAAGATGGGGTTGAAGGCATCTGACAGCATCGGAACTACACTCCAAGCGTCGGTGTCAATGTTGGGGAGACTTTCGGGCAGCTCCAACTTCCCGTGCTCCTCCACTACAATGATGATCCAATCTTTCTTCTAGTCATCCCATTTGCCAGAAGGAAATGACTTCAAGTATTTGAAGGGACAATTCTTGCGCTTCATGAAATAGTAGAAGCCAAGAAGCTCAGTCCCCTTGCCGGTGGTGTGGATGGTGAAGAAGGTGCAGAATAGCTCGACGCAGGGGGGAATATCCACCCACATCTCGCAAAAGTGGAAGAACGTCGCCACAAGAAGAAGAGAATGGGGTCCAAGATGATACAGGTGGAGACCATAATAATCCAGCAGTATCAAAAGCAAAGTAGAGAAAGGTGGAATGAATCCCACCATGGCGTACACCGAGAATTACACCATGTCACCACTGCGCTCCTTCTTGAACGGGAGCTTGCCGGCGTGAACCAAGTGGTTGAAGGAGTCGCTGGACCATCCCATATAGGTCCGGACCTTCTTCAGATCATCGTCACTCTTGAGGCGGCTCTTGGGAAGACCCAACTCCATCGCATCAAAGCGGAGCAAAGGAAGGGAAGTTAGGCGGAGTTTGGGAGGCTCTGAGCGCAAATTTGATCGAAGGCATAAAGAGTTCTCAAACCGTGCACACTTTCCCTCTTAAGTAAGCCTCCGCGACGCTTGGATGGAAACCACAGTGAAAACGAAGGCACTTTTCAAAGGTATACCCCATCAATGACGAGTGGGCCTGGGGCCACCCCGACGAAAAGATCGAGGTTCTTACCCAAGGCGAACTGTTGTCATGATGAGCAGCGGGAAACTCAATGGCAGCACCCTGACAGGGCGCGTGAAACCGATACGGTTTTCGTATTAGGAATCGGCAACCTTCAATTGTGTGACATCCTCACTCAAAGATCTTATCTGCCGCATTCATAACAAGCCACGCGTCAATGGTTCACTATCGGACCATCGCTCCAGCAGCATATTAGAAGACTCTTGAAATCGAAGCGCGGGAATCGAGAATGGCCCCACCTCTGGTAGAATAACTTAACTCAAAGGGTTTCTCCCAGAGGTGGGCCCGGGGGCCACTGTCGGTACCCTGCGTATCAGGTACCCCTTAGTACTGCGAAGAGTACAAGGGAGTTCTACCTGTCAGAGTTGAAGGTCTCCTCGGGCCCCACATGTCATATTGCACCGGACCCGCTCCCCTCATATGGGTAGCTCCTGGGTCAACACGTGTACAACGACCCCGGACCTAACTCCCAGTAGAGAGGAGCTCCGGTGCCGACACGTGTACAGCAGCCACGGACCTAACCCCCAACAGAGAGGAGCTCCGGTGCCGACACGTGTACAACAGCCCCAGACCTAACCTCCCGTAAAGGAAAGCTCCAGAGATTCCACGTGTGGAGCCTCCGGACCTTCATCGACGTATATACTGGCAGATCTCCTTCAGCACGAACAATCAAGGGTAATTAAAGCGGCAAGATTTAATTATGTGTTGTTAATGTTGTATTAATGACACGTGATCAAAGCACTGTTAATAGGGGTAACGCAGCCATTAAGGAACGTTATCACACTATTAATCATGCTTAATACCTTTTAGGCAGTTTAGTAGGCCATTAAATACGCCAGGGCCACATGTCGGGCCAGACAAGCTTTGTAACGGTCAGTCCTTAGAACTATAAAAGGGTTGTGCCGCACGTTCCCAAGGACATCTGATGCGATCCAACCTAACCTGCATACTAAGAAATAGACTCACACAATATAACAACACAAACCCCATGGAGTAGGGTGTTATGCTCGGGCGGCCCGAACCACGTAAATATTTGGTGTCATCATCTTGATTTTGATCTCTGCGTACCCCAACCATAACAAGAACCTCCGCGGGCTGCTTCTTAGCAGGTCCGAGGGAAGTGTCGTTTCAAACACTTTGACAGCTACTAAGAAACATTCACAAATCATCTCCAGCAATGGCACCAGAAATACTTGTTGACGTTTCTTACGTCACAGATAAAAATCCGCAAGCGCACGAAAACTATCGTATAGCATTTCGCCCAAGAGTATTCCAAAGGGTATCGTATTTATCCCAAAGGAAGGCAATGGAGTAAAATAAATACTACTATTATGATCAAGCTATGAGATACTAATCAATTATCAAGACGGGGGTAAGTCGATAATATATGGGTAGTGTGACACACACCTAAGCAATCTATTAAAGGATAGATGGGTCCTAATGGAGATTAGACTAAGATTTGGGGAGTTACTACAACAATGCTTCTAATATACATATACATAGCCTAGGTTAAATACTAATGAGCATGTCAATGGTGAATACTTATGCTAAGTTATTCAACATATTGGGCACAGGTTTACTCCTAGCAATACTAGGACGAGTCCCGCCAAGAGCCTGTGGCATAGCCGAACGTGGAGGATTATAAATGACAGATAGGGTTGTTACCACCTACTGCCTACCTCTTCAATCAGTGGGTCTACGAGACATCCAACGTTACTTAACTATCCTAGCACCATGATATCATATTAAGTAAATACCTTAAGAGTCATGACACAAGCCATCTTAAGGCAATGACTAACCTAAACATCATTGAACCAATGTTGAGACATAGCATATGTTATTCATATTAACATGATCATATCATAACTAATTAGACTATAGTGGGGGTTTGTAGTGTTTATGATGATAGAATAAGAGTGATAAGGCATAATCATAAAGACTACTCCTACCACAACTACCACATACAAGGAATCCACAATCAACCAAGAAATGTTTCATCCAAGTATATGAATAAAAGAAGACTAAAGATAATATCTTTATTATACATAAAGTCACAAATATAAGAAAAGATACATGAGTCATACTTTTCCCAATTTGGACATGGGACCAGATGCTCTCCTCCCTATAACCTAACTCCACTAAGGACTAAGAGAACTAGTGTATACAATAGAATGATGCTCAAGTGGTGTGTGTTGAAGTGAGGGGTGAGGGGTCCTATTTATAGGTGGAGAAGGGTCACTTCCCCCCACCAAAAGTTAGCGACTCAGTTACCACTGACTTCTTCAAGCTAGGAGGAGCCAACACGTGGAAGTTGACCGAGTTTGGTGCCAGAAGCACTTCGGCTGAACCACCACTTCGGCCGAATAGAAAAGTGGACCAATTCCACTCTCCTTTCTCGAGAGGACTTCCTGGTGGGTCCCATTGACTATTATAGGGTGTACACCGTTGGGTGGCCTCAGATACCTCTGTTTGTGGCCCATTTGAGCCATGTGGTGCCACGTGTTGATGCTTGATTGGTTGGGACGGTATTTTATAGGATTGCTCCCTCCCTTTTACCTCAATTACTGCATAACATGTCTGCATACACAAATTCTCCAAGGACAAGTGGAAATAGGTTAAATAGAAAGGTGATGTGTGCAAGAAATGATAATTCCTTCACATAATTGAGTTATATTGACAGGTGAAATTGGTATATAATAGCCGTCAACAAACTCCCCCAAGCTTATCCTTTGCTCGTTTCGAGCAAAGTCAAGACTTTAGGTTGATGATCAGGAGTTGCTACAATGTTCTACTTTTCAAAAGTATCATGTGCACAACAAAATACTCTACATAATATTGCAAAAATTGGCATGGTACTTCACCCATCCTAAGTCATTATGAGGCTTATGCCATCTCCTATTCATGGGTGGTTGAAAGATCGAACAGCAAATGGAGCACACATACCCTAGAAATCAAGCTCCACTCAAATTCCGGAGAGTTCAGTTTAGATTATAAGTACCTCAATTTGATACTTTCGGTCTCTCCTTTATGTGTAGTGGAAATATGTTCTCACCAAGGCATTTTGCCTAAATTCATCCTACCACTAAATAAGGGTTGTATGTGGATCTCGGTAGGGAATATAGTAGGAATATTTGCGACACATAATATTGCTAAGTAAAAAAAAAGCAAGCCTTAGGAGAAATCAATTCAAAACTATTTGATTCAAGACTTGTGCATGTGTGATGGAATGGAGGTGGATGTGGATATTTGAGATGACTCCTCTTTGAGTGGACTCTCTTATTTTGTAGGGATGAAACATGGCTACTTTTTTTCTCATGCTTTTGATGTAAGCATGCATTTTTTTCTTGTAGCCATGTCTTCTACTCCCTTTTTATGCAATAGATTTGGAGAGAGTACTAAGCATGAATGGTATGGAGTTTCTCTTTTTATTGTGTAATGGTGGTATGATGAGATTTTGCTGATGTCACTGTGTCAGATATGACCGTTGTTAGACCGATGTTGATCTGTCTTCTCATCGGATGATCCGGTGGCTCTTCCTCCAGAATTTTGCTTGATCTTGAGGCTCACTGGAGTGATCGACCAATGTATGTAAGTCTGCACATCGGATGATCCGGTGCTTCACTTGGTCCAATGGTATTGCAATCTGTGATGATGGACCGATGTCACTGAGCCACTCACATCGGATGATCCGGTGAGTGCATTTTTCTGAGGTCTTCTTCTTCAGTTGAACCAACTCGACCGATGTGTGTCAACTCAAAGACCATCGGATGATCCGGTGTGTTCAACTTGTTGACTTCGAGTTGTTTTGAGTTGTTCTTTTGGAATTTGAACTTGTGACCTCTTTGACACTTGTTTGAAATGTTGTTTTGATTGTCTTCAAGCATTGAGTGATATCAAGTTAGAGCTTTCACTTCTTGTCTTCATATGATTTGGTTTGATCTCATTCGTTGATTTTATATGGGTCTCCAATGTGATTTTGATTTCATTTGATTGAGTGTTATTGAGACCTTGCATTCACAAATTCATTAGTAATATCGAATGGTTGTCATTAATCACCGAAACCGTACCTCATGGGGCCTAGATGCTTTCAATCTCCCCCTTTTTGGTGATTGATGACAACACAATAATTTAAAGCGCAATAATAATGAATTTGATGATAATACACAAGTATATATGCAATGAATACAGCATAGGAGACATTAAGCTTGTAAAGCGCAAAAGAAATTTGTGGTGCGAAAAGCTCAATTGATTAAAATCATAAGCAAATGAGACAAGTGAAAGAGTGCTTAATTAAAATTACAAAAGAGTACTCAAGCATGAATACAAAGGATAAGCACACACACACTCCTCCTACACTCCCCCTGAGACTACCACTCCCCCTGACTCTTCTACATCTTCTCCCCCTTTGGCATCAAGACACCAAAAAGGGATCAGAACGCCTATAGACCCTGAGAGCTGGGCGCGAGGACGAACTGAGAACCGTCGCAGTCGTCGGAGCTGGAGTCGCCGGTCGTAGGAGCTGCCGGGGCGGCGGGAGCTGGAGGATCCGCTGCCGGTGCTGGAGGAGAGGAAGCGGGTACTGGAGGTGCCGGTGGAGCTGGAGGAAGTGGAGCGCTCACCACGGACGCCGGTGTCTGCTGGAACAAGATCGTCGCCGGCAGTGGTGAGTGAATCGGTGCGCTGGATGCCAGAAGTGGTGACATACTGATTGAAGGTATAGGAGAAGTAGGCACCTGAGCAACACCTGGAGCCAGTCCCAGTCCAGGCTGCTGTGGAGGAAGGGCGATCCCAGTCTGAGTGTAAAGGTTGGTGATCAACCCTAGGATCCCCATCATGGCCTGCTGGGTCTGCTGCTGCTGGTCGAGGGTACGGCGGTGCATCTGATCTACCAGGTTGGTGAACCGGTCCGTATCCTCTCGCCTCTGACGGGCGATCTCCAGCTGGAGCTCCTGCTGTTGCCGCTGCAGCTGTGCCAGGTGAGCAGCCTGCTCTGCCCTGGCTTGCTCAGCAGCGAGCCTGTCCTGGCGCTGCTGCTCGATCATCTGCTGGAGGAGCGACGTCAGCTCAGACGGCTGCGTCACCTGCGCCTCGGACACAGGAGGTGGTGTCGGTGGCGGAGCAGCTGATCCTCCTGCCTCGGCGTCGTGCTGCCTCGGTGAAGGTGGAGGGGGAGGGAAGTACTCCTCGACACTGTCGTCGGTGTCGCTCTCAGACCAGATGTGTTGCAGGTCCTCCCCCTGAGCCTCAGCCTCAGCAAGCCTCTCGTCCTCCCGCTCTAGGTCGGACCAATCTTCCTCTGACAGACGGGCCCGGACCTGGCGCTCAACTGGACGACCAAGGCGACGGTCTCCAGGAGCAGAGGCACGATAGTGACTAAAGCGAGTCACACTCTCGTCAGCTAGCCGGGCTTGTGCTGTATGTCCCTCAGGCACCACCATAGAGCAAATGTAACTGATCCAGTGCCCGTAGACCATCTGCCTCATCATGCCAATCCCATCCGTGATCACGTCTTCCATCTCACAGAGGAGTATGTCCACGATATCGAAATCCATCCCGTTCATTATGTAGAACAGGAGGGTCTGCTGCAGACTCGTGAACCCCTCCAAGTAGCCTGACCTCGGCAGGAGCGTGCGGCGCAAGGCGAGGTGCACAATACGCGCAGCTGGGGTCAGGAGAGCTGGAACTCTCGGCTGGTCTGGAGAGAACGAGGGGCCAAACAAAGAGCGGATCTCGTCCAGCTGTGGTGCTACCCCTCCAGTAAGTGGCCTCCTTGGTGGATCTGCCTGCCCATAGACCTTCTCGTGTATGCTGGTGTCGTGCAGGTCCAAACCAAGAATATGCCCCAAAGTCTGCCTCGAGAGGTGGTAGTGCTGACCATTGAACATGAAGGCAATCGACCTCCTGCCCTCTGAGATGTACAGGGTCGCGTAGAAGACACGGACCCACTCTTCCACATACGCACTTCTCTCATAATCCAGTAGCTCCACCAAGCCTCTGTATCTCTCAAAGAAAGGACGGACCTCAGTCTCCGCTGCCACTGCAAGCTGCCTCCAGTCCAAGTGGTTGTGCTGAAAAAGCTTGTGCCCCCGGCGCTTGTAGGTCTCATAGAGAGACGCCTGGGTGACAGTCCAGAAGCGACTGTCCACAAGAAGCTCTCGGGGCTGTGGGAACCACTCCTCAAGCAGTACACTCCATCTGAGCTTCCGAAGTTGCTTAGCCTTCATCTTTCGGTAGTCCACAAGACGGACTCCTTCACCGACCCGAACGGCCGTGTCCATCTCATTGATGGCCCTCTCAGCCTCCCTGTCCTCACGACGGTCGGCAGCCGTCAGTCTCGGACGAGGAGCAGCCTCGGTGTGACCTCCTCGAGTCCGGGCTGAGCGCCGGCGGACGAGAGGCTCAACCGGCTCCTCTTCGGCGTCGGAGTCGTCGATCACGGGAGGCTGCCTCGGACGAGCCTCGCGGATCCTCAGGGATCCCCCACGGCCGCGCTCACGCTCCTCGGCGGCGCGAGCGGCCATAAGGGCCTTCTTCTCCTCCTTGGATAGTTTCTGCTTCTTCGCGGCGGGCTCCACGACGGCCTTGCCCTTGTTCTTCCGGTCACGAGCCATCGCGATCACGAGATTGCACGGAGTCGACGACGGGGCGTGAAGCTCAACGGACCGGGAAACCCTAGCGAGGTGGAGATGATCGGAGATGGCGCACGTTGGTGGTGTGAGCGTGGAGCAGCTTTGGCGGTGGAGAGAGGCGGCGGCGATGCTTGGGCGCGGTGATGAGTGGCGGCGACGGTGCTTGGGCGCGGTGGTGCGAGTGGTGGCAGCCGGGGACGGCGGTGGCGGCGCCTGGCGGCGGCAGCGCTGCGAGCAGGGGACGGCGGCGGCGGCCGGCGGCGGCGCTGCAGGCGAGGGAGAGGCGGCGGCGCTAGGAAGAGGCGGTGGCGCGAAGGAGACGGTGGTCGGCGGCGGCGGGAGATATGGGTGTCGGGGAGAGAGAGAGTCGGGCCGGCGCGCGGGTTTAAATAGTGGACCCCAAACCCTAGCCGAAAATTCAACACCGGATGGACCGATGATATGTGAAGTGAGCATCGGTCAATTGCCACAGAAAGGATATTCAAGGAATGCTGTTGACACCGGATGGACCGACGTCTAGGGTTTTGATCATCGGTCGAATAGCACAGTAAGGTTGTTCAAAAGAGTGATGTAGACACCGGATGATCCGACGTAGGAGGAAGTAGACATCGGTTGAATTAACCACAGCTCCAGAAGAGTGAACATCGGATGGACTGATGTTTTTAGGAATGAACGCGTCGGATCATTTGAAATTCAGACAGAATTGGGCTTTGAGGATTGAACACCTATTGGACCGATGAGGGATTGACATAGGCATCGGATAATCCGATGACAACAGAACGAAAGCATCCCATATATGTCCTTTGACCGAACAAACAATCGAGGAGAAACACATGTCTTAGGACTTTTTGGGCAACCCCTTACCCCTCAAGAAGCTAATATGCCAATAGCTTGGCTAGACCTTAACGCGAATGGAACACCGGAAAAAAAATGGAGGAAAATATCCAAATAAAATGTAAGGCCCATGCTTTGTGAGGTAGAGTATGAAGACTTCTATCTCTTTGAAGCATGATCCTCTAGGCATTAACGTACCTAACATTTTGTTCTTTCCACCTTATATGAGTTGAGATATTGCATTTCAAACAAGTCTCCTTCTCATGAGGTGGGTTCCCCTTTGTGACAATCTACCGTTATGCAATGCCAAACAAATTATAATGCAAGAGATTAAATGAGTGCAAGTTTATATGGCAGGGATCATGCAAGGCATAAAATAAATCTATTTTGCCAAGTTTGAACCTTCCAAAGGCTTCCTCAGGGAAAACTACTTCTAGCTTGCCCCTATCCTTTGGGAGTTAGACAAGACCTATATGATATGCATCCTTACATGAACATGGCAACTTACATGACGTTAGATGCATCTAGCACATTTAATTCACTTCTAAGTCTAGAAAAGGTTTTCTCATCAAGTGGTTTTGTGAAGATATCCGCCAATTGTTCTTCGGATCTAACACCTTGCAAAGAGATGTCTCCTTTAGCCTCATGATCACGCAAGAAGTGATGGCGAATATCAATGTGCTTAGTGCGGGAGTGTTGAACGGGGTTTCTAGCTATCTTAACCGCACTTTCATTGTCACAAAGGAGAGGCACACAACCAATTTTAATTCCAAAGTCCAAAAGGGTTTGTTTCATATATAGAATTTGGGCACAACATGCACCGGCCGCTATATACTCCGCCTCCGCGGTGGACAAAGCCACGGAATTTTGCTTTTTGCTCGACCAAGATACTAGGGAACGCCCAAGTAAGTGGCACCCACCGGAGGTACTCTTGCGATCCACACGACATCCGGCAAAGTCCGAATCCGAGTATCCCAAGAGATGGAAGCTAGCGTTCTTGGGGTACCACAAACCTACACTTGAGGTATGCTTGAGATACCGAAGTATCCTAAAGACCACCTTCTTGTGCGATTCTTTAGGTGCCGCTTGAAAGCGAGCACACAAGCACACACTAAACATAATATCGGGCCTAGATGCGGTAAGATATAACAATGAGCCAATCATAGAACGATAATGAGATTGATCAATAGGTTTACCGTCCATGTCTGCGTCGAGATGGCAATTTGTCGCCATTGGAGTGCTTTTTGAGCTACAATCTCCCATCTCAAATTTCTTCAAGAGGTCCTTTGTGTACTTCTCTTGATAGATGAAGGTCCCCTCTTGAAGTTGCTTGATTTGGAATCCAAGGAAGAAGTTGAGCTCTCCAATCATTGACATCTCGAATTCCCTAGACATCATTTTGCCAAACTCATGGCTAATAGCTTTGTTAGTTGAGCCAAAAATAATGTCATCAACGTAAATTTGACAAAGAAATAAATCTCCGTTGATGTCCTTGGTGAAGAGTGTAGTATCCACCCTCCCGATCTTGAATCCTTGCATGACTAGGAAATCCCTTAGTCGTTCATACCATGCCCTAGGTGCTTGCTTGAGCCCGTAGAGCGCCTTGTGTAACCTATACACATGGTTAGGATTCCTCGGATCTTCAAACCCGGGAGGTTGCTCAACATAAACAAGTTCGTTAATATAGCCATTGAGAAAGGCACTTTTAACATCCATTTGATAAAGCATTATATTGTGATGTGAAGCAAAGGCAAGGAGTATGCGAATAGCCTCTAACCGAGCGACCGGAGCGAATGTTTCTCCAAAGTCTAGTCCTTCAACTTGTGAAAAGCCCTTGGCCACAAGTCTTGCCTTGTTGCGGACCACGACACCATTCTCGTCTTGCTTGTTCCGGTATACCCACTTCGTACCGATGACGTTCTTGTCCTTGGGTCGCTCCTCCAACACCCAAACTTCATTGCGGGTGAAGTTGTTGAGTTCTTCTTGCATGGCCATTACCCAATTTGGGTCTTGGAGTGCTTCCTCTATATGAGTGGGTTCTACACACGAAACAGAAGAGTAGTGCTCACAAAATGAGGCTACATGGCGGGAACGAGTACTTACGCCCCTTGAAGGACTTCCAATGATTTGGTCCATTGGATGCGCCTTGGAGATGCGTCCATGCCTCATAAGTGGTTGTGAGGCACTTGGCGGTGGTGAAGCTTGTTGTTCCTCTTGTGGTTGGACTTGATCATGGACTTCTTCTTGTTGTTGGTGTTGTGTGGCTTGTGAATCTTGCATTGGCAATGGATCATCTTTCTCTTCTTCTTCTACTTGAGGCGCCATGGGAGTGTTGTTGTTGGAACTTGAAGCTCCCCCTTGATTATGGCCCTCTTCAACTTCCGGCTTGATGTCTCCAATGGTCATGTTTTTCATGGCTTCTTGTAGAGGCTCATCATCTATTTCATCATGACCAAAACTCTCCTCTTGGGAGCCATTAGTCTCATCAAACTCAACATCACAACTTTCTTCAACTAGACCGGAGGTTTGGTTGAATACTCGATATGCTTTTGAGTTTGATGCATAACCAAGAAAAATACCAACATCACATCTTCTTTCAAACTTACCGAGCCTTTTCTTGCGGTAGATGTAGCATTTGCACCCAAAGACTCTAAAGTAGGAGATGTTGGGCTTTCTCCCAATGAGGAGCTCATATGGGGTCTTTTGGAGTAGTCGGTGAAGATAGACCCTATTTGCGGCATGGCACGCCGTGTTGATTGCTTCGGCCCAAAACTTCTCCGACGTGCCATAGTCATCAAGCATTGCTCTTGCAAGGGTGATAAGGGTCTTGTTCTTCCTTTCAACGACACCGTTTTGTTGGGGGGTGTATGTGGCCGAAAACTCATGCTTCACGCCTTCACGATCACACCACTCCCCAATGTTGTAGTTTTTGAACTCGGTGCCGTTGTCACTCCGGACTTTGATGATGGGAAGTTGAAATTCCCTTTGAGCACGTTTGGCAAAGGTCTTGAAAACTTCCGGAGTTTCACCCTTGTCACCTAAAAACAAAGTCCAAGCATATCGAGAATAATCATCAACGATAACAAGACAATAGAAGTTACCACCAAGACTTTGATATGTGGATGGTCCGAAGAGGTCCATGTGGAGTAGTTCAAGCGGCTTGGAGGTTGACACCATTGTCTTCATTGGGTGGTGTGAAGCAACTTGCTTCCCGGCTTGACAAGCACTACAAAGCTTGTTCTTCTCAAACGTGACATCCTTCACGCCGGTCACCATCCCAAGCTTGAACGACTTCTTAAGCTTGCTCATCCCAATGTGAGCAATGCGTCGATGCCATAGCCAACCCAAGCTTGTCTTAGTGAAAAGACAAGTGGTCAAGCTAGCATCCTTGTTGGAGAAGTCCACCAAGTAAAGATGTCCATGCCGAAATCCTTTGAAGATTAGTTCTTTGCTTGATTCACTAGTTACTACAACACCATTCTTGTCAAAGGTGCACGTTAGTCCAAGATCACATAGTTGTGCAATAGAAAGTAGATTGAAACTAAGTGACTTAACATATAGTACATTAGAAATGGACAAATCATGCGAAATAGCAATTTTACCCAAACCAATTACCTTCCCCTTTGAGTTGTCACCAAAGGTGACTTGTTCATGATTATCGGGGTTCTCTATGGTGGTGAACATACCATCATTGCCGGTCATATGTTGAGTGCACCCGCTATCGAGTACCCAATGTTTTCCTCTGGCTTTGTAGTTCACCTACACACATGAAGTTAGTTTTTGAGTTTAGGCACCCAAGCTAACTTAGGTCCTTGTATGTGTGATACAAGTGATTTTGGGACCCAAAGTTGCTTGGGGAGCTTCCCCTTCATGCCCTTAATATCTTTGCCGATGAACCTTGCCTTCACCTTGCCACCTACTTTGCTTAAGAGATAGTGATAATCATGGAAAGTAGATTTGTAGTTAGGAGGCAATTTGGGAGAAGGACGTTTGGGAAGAGGACACTCCCTCGTGTGGTGTCCGGTGACCTCACAATGTTGGCAATAGGATCCAACTTCTTTGATGAAGCTCGTCCTAAGCTCCGGTGAGGGCACCTTCCCTTTGTTGAGCACCGGGAAGGATCCAAGTCCTCTCTTGTTGAAGCCTTTGGCTTGTTGGTAGAGGATTTCCTTGTGCTTGTCCTCCCCCTTGGAAAGTCTCACCACACTAGTGCGGAGACTTTCAATTTCGTCCATCAATTCCTTCTCCCTAAGGCTTGCTTTCAAAGGCAAAGACTTATCCAAAGTATTAGTGGCATGTGAAATAGTTGATACTTTGCCATCAAGGGTTTCCTTTTTCATGTTTTTCATTTTTAGTTTAATTTTCTCATAAGCAAGGTTAAGCACTTCATGTTTTTGAACCAAGTCATTGTGCTTTCCCAAGAGTGCTTGGTTTGCTAAGTCAAGCTCATGATGATCAAGCTTGATTTGAGCATTTTCCTCCTCGATTTGCTTGACATGAGTTTTGAGCGTGTCATGCTCTTGAAGTATGGTTACATACTTGTCATGCAAATCGAGCTTCGCACTCTCAAGTTTAGCACAAGCTTGTTCAAGTGCTTTGACCTTGCTCTTTTCCCTTTTTATGATGACATGGTATTCATTAATCATTGATGCTAGTTCATCGGGGGAGAGCTCATTATCATCATCGCTAGAATCGTCACATACCTTAGTGTTACCTTTAGCCATGAGGCACATAGGAGGTGGACGAAGAGGTGAGTTGTCCTTGTCGACGATGGCAAGGCCCGCCAAGTTTTCTTCATCTTCACTCTCTTCATCGCTTGACTCTTCGTCCGTAATCCACTCATTTGCCTCGCACATGAAGACTTTTTGAGGCCCTCTTCTCTTCTTTGGAAAGAGCTTGGTCTTTTTGCCCTTGTCAAATTTCTTCTTTCCAAAGGAGCGCTTGGGTTTGACCTCTTCTTCATCTTCATCACTTTCTTCTAGCTTTCTATACTTTCCTTTGTGGTTGTCCTTCCTCTTGTCGAGTCTTGGACAATCATATGATATGTGGCCTTGATCACCACAATTGTAGCATGTTTTGTTTTCATCTTTTCTTGGGAGGAAGGCTTTCTTCTTTGGATCAAAGGAGTATCCCTTCTTTGCGATTTTGGAGTTTAGACGTGAGAATTTTCTCATCATCAACGCAAGCTCATCATCGTCATCTTCGCTTGTTGCTTGCTCTTCTTCGCTTGAGCTAGGCTCAACCACTTTCTTTTTCTTGGGAGTTGTCTTCTTGGTTGAAGCCTTGAGATCAATAGTTTTTGACGATGACTCCTCCATCATTCCAAGTACGCTCATCTCATGAGCATGAATTTCTCCAATGAGCTCCGAGACTTCAATGTTGTCAAGTGATTCCTTTGGAGCATTGAGTTGATAATGTTGTACTTGGGCTTAGGTAGAAGCATGAGGATCTTGCGGTTGATAAGTCCCTTACCAAGAGAAGCAATGTCAAGTGCGTTAATCTCCTCAATGAGCACATTTAAGCGAGAAAACATTTGGTTAACATTCTCATGAGGAAGCATTTTGAATTCATCATACTTGGATTTTAGCAAGTGATATTTGAGTTCTTTAACACGAGATGAGCCCTCATGAATTTCAATTAGACATGCCCAAATTTCACAAGCTTTCTCCTTACTAGCAATTCTAGCAAAAACATCTTGACTTATGCATTCATAGATGGCATTTCTAGCCTTAGCATCCCATTTTAGTTGATCACCAACATAATTGAGATCTCCAAATCCCGCATGGGTCGCTTCCCAAACTTCGGGAGCAATGGCCTCTAGGTAGGCACGCATGCGTGCTTTCCAATAGGCAAAGTTCTTGCCCTCGAAGATAGGAACCGAACCCCCATTCTTGGCCATTTAAGCTCTCTAGCGGTGAAGCTAGAATGATCCAATGAGCAACAAGGCTCTGATACCAATTGTAAGGATCGAAATGCCCAAGAGGGGGGGTGAATTGGGCTTTCTTTCAAATTTTAAGACAATTAAAAACTAACAACCTCAAGCCCAATTCCCTATGCAATTAAACTATGCAATCAATGTAAATTAAAGTTGCGGAATGAAGATTGCATAAGAGTAAAAGGAAGAGGGATGCAAACGCTCAAGGGACACGGAGTTTATCCCGTGGTTCGGTAAGATCACAAGGATCTTCCTACATCCATGTTGTGGCACCCACCGAAGGGTTTTGCCACTCCCAAGTCACCGAGACAAGGGGCTTCTTCACTATTCTTCTCCGTTCGCCAACCTCGGCAAGGTGGAGCTCAAGCCTTGTACACTTTGGGATCCTCCGGGCTTCCACAATATTCTTGGCAAGCTCCGGAAGTTGCACACACCAAGGGTCACTCCCTTTGGGCTCTCACTACACTAGAGACTCCAATCACCAAGAATGGAGGCACCCAAGCACTATCTCTAGCTAGTTCTAGCCTATCTCTTGGTGTACAAATGATGAACAAATGATGTGAAAGTGGTTGCTCTATTGCTTGAATGCTCTAGGATGTGTAGAGTATGTCTGGGCTTCAAGTCTTGTCGATTTGACAGGTTGAAGGGGTATAAATAGCCAGCCTCCACGAGATAGCCGTTGGAAAAGTAGGCTAACATCACTTCTCTGCGAACACCGGATGATCCGATGTCTCCCCTTCAGTTATCATCGGTCAAAGCCAAATTAGCTGATGTCACTGTGTCAGATATGACCGTTGTTAGACCGATGTTGATCTGTCTTCTCATCGGATGATTCGGTGGCTCTTCCTCCAGAATTTTGCTTGATCTTGAGGCTCACTGGAGTGATCGACCGATGTATGTAAGTCTGCACATCGGATGATCCGGTGCTTCACTTGGTCCAATGGTATTGCAATCTGTGATGATGGACCGATGTCACTGAGCCACTCACATCGGATGATCCGGTGAGTGCATTTTTCTGAGGTCTTCTTCTTCAGTTGAACCAACTCGACCGATGTGTGTCAACTCAAAGACCATCGGATGATCCGGTGTGTTCAACTTGTTGACTTCGAGTTGTTTTGAGTTGTTCTTTTGGAATTTGAACTTGTGACCTCTTTGACACTTGTTTGAAATGTTGTTTTGATTGTCTTCAAGCATTGAGTGATATCAAGTTAGAGCTTTCACTTCTTGTCTTCATATGATTTGGTTTGATCTCATTCGTTGATTTTATATGGGTCTCCAATGTGATTTTGATTTCATTTGATTGAGTGTTATTGAGACCTTGCATTCACAAATTCATTAGTAATATCGAATGGTTGTCATTAATCACCGAAACCATACCTCATGGGGCCTAGATGCTTTCAGCCACAGTGAACAAAAACCAGAACCCAAAGTTCCGGTATTCACCGAGCCTCACTAGACCCTCTACTTCAACGGCTCCATGCAAAAGCAGAGGGCCAGAGCTGGAATCCATCTCCTGGCTCTGACTGGGGAGAAGGTCAAGTACATGGTACACCTTGATTTCAAGACAACCAACAACATGGAGGAGTATGAAGCTCTCATCTACAGACTCAAGGTGGCACTATCTATGGTGTAAAACAGAGATTCACAACTCATCATAAAACAAGTTGAAGGTGAATGTTCCTGCAACAATCCTCAACTAGCTGCTTATCTCCTTGAAGTCCAGAGACTTCAGAAGGACTTCGAAGTCCTGGATCTCCATCATGTTCAGCGTCCTCATAACGCTGAAGCCGACGAACTCCCGACAAAAGCCTCAACCGAAGCTCTGGCCCCTGACGGAATCTTTGTTCGGAGGTTGTCAAAACCAACAGCTCAGTCTGTCGAACTGAGTGAAGGGGGCAAGACCAGCATCTTGAAGCTGGCAGTCCTAGTGGCTCTGTTACCATGGCGTCCACCAAGGGTCGTAGGTACTGTTGGAAGCTCCGAGCAACCCAGCACACAAGACTCAGAAGCTCAAGTTAGCTCCGATGCATGGATCTCGAATATCCGGAGCTACTTGAAAGACAACATCCTTCCTGAAGACAGTGTATCTGTTGACTGGATTGTCAGATTGGCTAAAAGATACACGTTGGTAGAAGGGGATCTCTATCGACGTGGTGCCAATGGCATCCTAGTGTGGTGCATTGCAAGGGAATAAGGTCGTGAGTTCCTCGCGGAAATCCATGGAGGCGAGTGTGGGAACCATGCTTCTTCCCGCACGCTGGTTGGTAAAGCCTTTTGGCATGGTTTTTACTGGCCTACAGCGCTTCAGAATGTAGTTGAGCTAGTGAAAAAATGTGAAGTCTGTCAGTTCCACGCAAAATAGATTCACACATCGATTCAATCGCTACAAATGATACCTCCTACATGGCCATTTGCTGTGTGGGGCATGGAAATCTTGGGACCTTTTCCAAAAGCTGTCAGAGGTTACATGTTCTTGTATGTCGCAATCGATAAGTTCACTAAGTGGACGGAAGCAACTCCAGTTGTGACAATCAACAAGCAATCATCAATCAAGTTCTTGAAGTCCATTATATGCAGATTTGGAGTTCTGAACAAAGTCATAACTGACAACGGAACTCAATTTACAAGTGCTGCATTTCAAGAATATTGCGAAGACCTCGGCATTCAACTAAGCTATGCTTTAGTAGCTCATCCAGTAAGCAATGGCCAACCCGAGAGAGAAAATGCAGAAATATTAAAGGGACTCAAGACGCGCACGTACGAGCGCCTAAAAAAGCATGGAACCAACTGGATTGAAGAGCTTCCATCCACACTATGGGCCAACAGGACAACACCTAACCAGTCAACTAGGGGGACTCCATTCTTCCTGGTGTACGGAGCTGAAGCCGTCCTTCCTCCAGAGATCACCTCGGGGTCCCTCCGGGTCCGGACTTTTGACGAAGCCACGCAGGACTAGCTCCAGCGTGAAGACATTGACCTCGTCGACGAGTGAAGGTGCCAAGCAGCTGTTCGGAATGCACGTTATCGCCAAGCGCTCCGGCGCTATCATCAAAGGCATGTGCGTAATCGACAGCTCCAGGAAGGTGATCTGGTGCTTCAAAAGATACTAACTCGTGAAGGAATGAACAAACTTTCTCCCAGCTAGAAAGGTCCACTTCGAGTGATCAAAGTATCCCGTCCCGGATGCGTTCTCTTGGCAACTGAGGATGGGATTCCGCTCCCTAATCCTTGGGACATCGAGCAACTCCGTAAGTTTTATGCTTAGAATCAAGGAGGTAAGCCTGTAATTACACATGATGTGTGTTATAGAGTCGATAAACATACAGGAGTGGGTCCTATGGGCGAACATCCGAACTCCTCCAGGAGGGTCCGGAAAGTTTAAGTACACTTCATACAGTCACTGCACTAAAAATGTAACTACCTACCCTGGGTTAGTACAAGATGTATAGCGCACTTAGCTTGATCCCGCACCCTAAGCGTGTCCTTGTCTCCCCTGTAAACCAGACCTATAATGAAAGACATCGTTGTGAAAAAACACACTCCACGTGCATTTATTTTTGTACAAGGCTCGACCTATCAACTTATTATTTTTAACCTTCTTGTTTATAATGAAGTTGTGTAATTCTTCTTGAGTTTTTACCAAGTTATTCGTATACATTGCAAGTTATATTGTTGGTCTCTTTGGATCTTAACATGTTGTATAGTCTACTTGCCTGAACGCCAAGCCAACATAGGTCCGGAGTGTGCTATCGACTTAGCCTGGTCCTGCACCCTAAGTACGCCACTCTACCTACACTCCGGCAGGCCTTAGTAGGGTGAGTACTAGAAAATCATATGGGTCCGGAAAGATTACATCAATATACTTGTTACCATATCGAGTTTCTTTGGATTTAAAACTCAAATAAGAATGATAAGTCGCAAACGGTTTATAGACAAGAGGATGAATTTTACTCTTTTCATGTATTTAATATGCAGGAAAAACATAAACTCATAGCGATGGTGGGCGACGTCGGAGCTACTAAGCTCCGACATCCTCCAGGGGGGCCCGTCGTCAATGTTTAATATGTTGATAGTGGGTGATGTCGGAGCTACAAATCTCCAACAACCCCTGGAGGCATAAATTCAACTATTCGTGCGACGACATCAGGAGCTAACAAGCTCTGACCGTTAATGTTTATATGTTGATACTGGGAATTGTCAGAGCTACCAAGCTCCGCCAATCCCAGGGGGCCTGCCTTCGACACCTCAGAATGGAAGATTTCGGACCTAAAATCTACAAGTGTGAAGCATTCAAGTCGTCAACATACTGCCACAACCTTTGTTACATGTACACACTTCAATTGTACACATGTACCAGGGGGCCGACAAGATACAACATAGTATATTGAAGACAAAGTGAAATTCATGATAGAAAGTAGGATTTCATTAATCAACTGGATTACAAAATTGGGGTTACAAGGGGCAAAAGGAGAAAATTCCTAGCCATTGGAGGATCTAAGTCCCGTGGAAAAATGAAGTAACCTTCTCAGCAGCTTCTTGGACACTAGCTCTAGCGGCATCCTCTTCCTCGGCGATGATTCCTTCAAAGATCGGATCAGGAGAGAACTGGGGGTCTCGGCTTTTGTAACACGCCAAGACATACTCGGCGACGTTCTTGGCCAAATATTTACCCTCTGCCTCCAGCTGATCGGCGATGACATTACCCATCGCGTTGAGTATGCTGCCACCATAGCCAAGTGCCACTAGCGTCTGGCCCAGCTCCTGCGCTGGGTCCTCCGGGCGTACTGGACTGAAACCAAGAGGCACAAGGGCCCTGTCCCCACGTCCCAAGAAGTCCCATACCATCAAGGACTCGGTTGCCTTTAGGCTCTACAGCTCTTCCAGTGACCTCCGGGCGGCCGCTAGCTTCGAACTCTCCCGAGCAAGGCGTTCCACCACTTTGGCATGTTGCTGCATACTTTCAGCAACCTGCTTCTTGCGGTCAGTCAGCTCTGACTCCCGGAGGTGGATGCGGTTTCGCCTCTCCGCCAAGTCTTTCTCCTTGCCTCTCACCTTCCCTTCCCTAGTGGCAACGTCAGCTTCTCTTTTCGAGAGCTTCTGCCCCATCTTCCAGTACTTCTTCCTTTCATCTTCACTCCACTGCTCAAACTTCTTTGAGCGATCTGCCAAATTCTGTTCACCCAGAGTCAACTTCTGGGTGACTTCCGCCTCTCTTTTCATGACATCCTCCTGCTGCTCTAGGAGCTTTTCTTCTCTTGCCTCCGGGTCCGCCCAGTGCTTCAGGAGAACCTCGTTCAATTCATTGAGGCTTTCATGACGCTCATCAGCAGCATCACGCCTCTCCTTGGCTTGCTCAAGGATTTCCATAGAGTTAGTGTCGAGCGCCCGGATGGCAGCCTCCATCTCCTCAAGCAGCTTATCCCAGTACTCTAACCGGGCCTTCTCCCTCTTTTTCCATTCCTTCTGGACAGTTGGCCTCGTCTGGGCAAGTCTGGTCTCAAAATAGAGTATGTTGCGCCAACGTCTCAAGGTGTTGCACTCCTCCTCCAGGGCTTTGCTCTCATGATCGAAGGCAAGTTGGACTTGTCAGAGACTGGAGCAGGCGTTGTCTATAGACAACGCCAGAGGGATAGGCTCTGGGCCTGCTGGGACCATCTCTGCAGACTCTAGATGATTCTCCATTACAAAAATAGGGTCCCACTCTACGAGAGAGGACCCTTGAGCTTCAGCGGCACTGGGGCCGCTCTCTAGAAGCCCTTCTGCAGCAGTAGAGGAAGAACCCACTGGGGAAACCCCCACCTCCGGAGCAAAAGTTGAAGGCGCTGCTTCAGGGTCTTCAGTCGCTGGCTCCAAAGGTGGAGGACCCGTCGCCACCTCCTCAGGCAGCTCCGGCTCTGGTTCAGCTACCTCTGGGGCAATGGCAAGGGCTTCATCTGGGGCCTCTACCACCGCTGGCCCAGACGCTGGCACATTAGCTTCCTTCGGTTCAATGAACCGAGCTTTAGGCACCTCTGGCTCAACCGCCAAACATTCAACCGCTTCTGGAACAAAGGCCGGAGCTTCAGTGATTTCTGGCTCAATAGTCGGGGCTTCAATTACCTCTGGCTCGGCGGCCAGGGCTCCGACGACTTCTGGCTCAAAGGCCAGAACTTCTGGCATCGCCGGTGCTCGAGCATCAGCCTCCGCCACTGTTGCTAGGGGTACATCTTCGACTTCTCCCCTGTGGTTCGGCACTACCACGGGAGCTTCGGGCGAGGACTCCGAGTTGAGGAGGAGGCTACCACGGGAGCTTCTGGCGCTGGAGCTTTCCAACTTCTGCCTCCACTTGAGGAGGAGGCTCAATGCTTGGACCCGAAGCTTCGGTAGGTGCAGCCCCGGCCGCTGCGACAGACGCTGAAGTTCCTGGCCCCTTCTTCGTCACCCAAGAAATAAAGGGAAAAGAAGATTAAAGACATATCAAAAACAAGACTAGCATCTTAGGGTGAGCAATCAATGCTTACCTAGGGATGCTACCATCCCAGTCGCGTCGGAACCTCTTCTTTTAAGGCCCAGAGCCAGAGCCCACTAAGTCTGGTGAGACAACGGCTTCACACCTCAGTTGAGGGCCACTTGCAGCAACCGGGGTTTTCTCGGCCAGAGCTTCTCTTTGCCGGGAAGAACTCCCAGGCCTAGAACTTTTAGCCGCGCTGAGGCCAGGGTTGATTGTCCGGAGGTGACACCCCTTGAAGACACTTGCGCTGAAGTAGGAGTAGCTGCAGAAGACCTCCCCCGCCGGGGAGAAGAAGCCATGGTAGAAGCAGCAAGTCTGATGGACCTCCTGTCGGCGTGCTTCAACTTCCTCTTCCGGCTGGAGGGCTCAGCCGGCTCTTTACCTTTGCCCTTGCCGGTGTCTTCAACCCTCCGGCTCGGGGTGGAGGCAGGACCTCCTTCGGAAGCTCCGGGGATCACCACCATCATGGTCGGACGCCTTTCTACCTCACCAAGGTCATCAAGCATCGGCATCCTCCTCCGGAGCTCCCTATTGAACTGTGCCTCCATGTTCAGAGGGAGGAAAGCTGCCGACGGAACTAAGTCATCGCCGTTGACGTTTATCCCATGCTAGAATTTTTTAAGATGAAGCTCCAAAGCTTCGTCATTCAAGTTGGATTTCAGACCGGTTTCAATCCAGTCATCATCCATCACGCTGTTGAGGGCCCACGCGAGCTTCTCCCTCTTCCTCAGTGGAGCCCATCTATTGACCAGAAAGTTGCAGAAGACCATCTGAAGAGTCACTCCACCCTCCACGCATTCGCGGATCCTGGTCAAGATGGGGTTGAAGGCATCTGACAGCATCGGAACTACACTCCAAGCGTCGGTGTCAATGTTGGGGAGACTTTCGGGCAGCTCCAACTTCCCGTGCTCCTCCACTGCAATGATGATCCAATCTTTCTTCTAGTCATCCCATTTGCCAGAAGGAAATGACTTCAAGTATTTGAAGGGACAATTCTTGCGCTTCATGAAATAGTAGAAGCCAAGAAGCTCAGTCCCCTTGCCGGTGGTGTGGATGGTGAAGAAGGTGCAGAATAGCTCGACGCAGGGGGGAATATCCACCCACATCTCGCAAAAGTGGAAGAACGTCGCCACAAGAAGAAGAGAATGGGGTCCAAGATGATACAGGTGGAGACCATAATAATCCAGCAGTATCAAAAGCAAAGTAGAGAAAGGTGGAATGAATCCCACCATGGCGTACACCGAGAATTACACCATGTCACCACTGCGCTCCTTCTTGAACGGGAGCTTGCCGGCATGAACCAAGTGGTTGAAGGAGTCGCTGGACCATCCCATATAGGTCCGGACCTTCTTCAGATCATCGTCACTCTTGAGGCGGCTCTTGGAAAGACCCAACTCCATCGCATCAAAGCGGAGCAAAGGAAGGGAAGTTAGGCGGAGTTTGGAAGGCTCTGAGCGCAAATTTGATCGAAGGCATAAAGAGTTCTCAAACCGTGCACACTTTCCCTCTTAAGTAAGCCTCTGCGACGCTTGGATGGAAACCACAGTGAAAACGAAGGCACTTTTCAAAGGTCTACCCCATCAATGACGAGTGGGCCTGGGGCCACCCCGACGAAAAGATCGAGGTTCTTACCCAAGGCGAACTGTTGTCATGATGAGCAGCGGGAAACTCAATGGCAGCACCCTGACAGGGCGCGTGAAACCGATACGGTTTTCGTATTAGGAATCGGCAACCTTCAATTGTGTGACATCCTCACTCAAAGATCTTATCTGCCGCATTCATAACAAGCCACGCGTCAATGGTTCACTACCGGACCATCGCTCCAGCAGCATATTAGAAGACTCTTGAAATCGAAGCGCGGGAATCGAGAATGGCCCCACCTCTGGTAGAATAACTTAACTCAAAGGGTTTCTCCCAGAGGTGGGCCCGGGGGCCACTGTCGGTACCCTGCGTATCAGGTACCCCTTAGTACTGCGAAGAGTACAAGGGAGTTCTACCTGTCAGAGTTGAAGGTCTCCTCGGGCCCCACATGTCACATTGCACCGGACCCGCTCCCCTCATATGGGTAGCTCCTGGGTCAACACGTGTACAATGACCCCGGACCTAACTCCCAGTAGAGAGGAGCTCCGGTGCTGACACGTGTACAGCAGCCACGGACCTAACCCCCAACAGAGAGGAGCTCCGGTGCCGACACGTGTACAACAGCCCCAGACCTAACCTCCCGTAAGGGAAAGCTCCAGAGATTCCACGTGTGGAGCCTCCGTACCTTCATCGACGTATATACTGGCAGATCTCCTTCAGCACGAACAATCAAGGGTAATTAAAGCGGCAAGATTTAATTATGTGTCGTTAATGTTGTATTAATGACACGTGATCAAAGCACTGTTAATAGGGGTAACGCAGCCATTAAGGAACGTTATCACACTATTAATCATGCTTAATACCTTTTAGGCAGTTTAGTAGGCCATTAAATACGCCAGGGCCACATGTCGGGCCAGGCAAGCTTTGTAACGGTCAGTCCTTAGAACTATAAAAGGGTTGTGCCGCACGTTCCCAAGGACATCTGATGCGATCCAACCTAACCCGCATACTAAGAAATAGACTCACACAATATAACAACACAAACCCCATGGAGTAGGGTATTATGCTCGGGCGGCCCGAACCACGTAAATATTTGGTGTCATCATCTTGATTTTGATCTCTGCGTACCCCAACCATAACAAGAACCTCCGCGGGCTGCTTCTTAGCAGGTCCGAGGGAAGTGTCGTTTCAAACACTTTGACAGCTACTAAGAAACATTCACAAATCATCTCCAGCAATGGCACCAGAAATACTTGTTGACGTTTCTTACGTCACAGATAAAAATCCGCAAGCGCACGAAAACTATCGTATAGCATTTCGCCCAAGAGTATTCCAAAGGGTATCGTATTTATCCCAAAGGAAGGCAATGGAGTAAAATAAATACTACTATTATGATCAAGCTATGAGATACTAATCAATTATCAAGACGGGGGTAAGTCGATAATATATGGGTAGTGTGACACACACCTAAGCAATCTATTAAAGGATAGATGGGTCCTAATGGAGATTAGACTAAGATTTGGGGAGTTACTACAACAATGCTTCTAATATACATATACATAGCCTAGGTTAAATATTAATGAGCATGTCAATGGTGAATACTTATGCTAAGTTATTCAACATATTGGGCACAGGTTTACTCCTAGCAATACTAGGACGAGTCCCGCCAAGAGCCTGTGGCATAGCCGAACGTGGAGGATTATAAATGACAGATAGGGTTGTTACCACCTACTGCCTACCTCTTCAATCAGTGGGTCTACGAGACATCCAACGTTACTTAACTATCCTAGCACAATGATATCATATTAAGTAAATACCTTAAGAGTCATGACACAAGCCATCTTAAGGCAATGACTATCCTAAACATCATTGAACCAATGTTGAGACATAGCATATGTTATTCATATTAACATGATCATATCATAACTAATTAGACTATAGTGGGGGTTTGTAGTGTTTATGATGATAGAATAAGAGTGATAAGGCATAATCATAAAGACTACTCCTACCACAACTACCACATACAAGGAATCCACAATCAACCAAGAAATGTTTCATCCAAGTATATGAATAAAAGAAGACTAAAGATAATATCTTTATTATACATAAAGTCACAAATATAAGAAAAGATACATGAGTCATACTTTTCCCAATTTGGATATGGGACCAGATGCTCTCCTCCCTATAACCTAACTCCACTAAGGACTAAGAGAACTAGTGTATACAATAGAATGATGCTCAAGTGGTGTGTGTTGAAGTGAGGGGTGAGGGGTCCTATTTATAGGTGGAGAAGGGTCACTTCCCCCCACCAAAAGTTAGCGACTCAGTTACCACTGACTTCTTCAAGCTAGGAGGAGCCAACACGTGGAAGTTGACCGAGTTTGGTGCCAGAAGCACTTCGGCTGAACCACCACTTCGGCCGAATAGAAAAGTGGACCAATTCCACTCTCCTTTCTCGAGAGGACTTCCTGGTGGGTCCCATTGACTATTATAGGGTGTACACCGTTGGGTGGCCTCAGATACCTCTGTTTGTGGCCCATTTGAGCCATGTGGTGCCACGTGTTGATGCTTGATTGGTTGGGACGGTATTTTATAGGATTGATCCCTCCCTTTTACCTCAATTACTGCATAACATGTCTGCATACACAAATTCTCCAAGGACAAGTGGAAATAGGTTAAATAGAAAGGTGATGTGTGCAAGAAATGATAATTCCTTCACATAATTGAGTTATATTGACAGGTGAAATTGGTATATAATAGCCGTCAACAAACTCCCCCAAGCTTATCCTTTGCTCGTTTCGAGCAAAGTCAAGACTTTAGGTTGATGATCAGGAGTTGCTACAATGTTCTACTTTTCAAAAGTATCATGTGCACAACAAAATACTCTACATAATATTGCAAAAATTGGCATGGTACTTCACCCATCCTAAGTCATTATGAGGCTTATGTCATCTCCTATTCATGGGTGGTTGAAAGATCGAACAGCAAATGGAGCACACATACCCTAGAAATCAAGCTCCACTCAAATTCCGGAGAGTTCAGTTTAGATTATAAGTACCTCAATTTGATACTTTCGGTCTCTCCTTTATGTGTAGTGGAAATATGTTCTCACCAAGGCATTTTGCCTAAATTCATCCTACCACTAAATAAGGGTTGTATGTGGATCTCGGTAGGGAATATAGTAGGAATATTTGCGACACATAATATTGCTAAGTAAAAAAAAGCAAGCCTTAGGAGAAATCAATTCAAAACTATTTGATTCAAGACTTGTGCATGTGTGATGGAATGGAGGTGGATGTGGATATTTGAGATGACTCCTCTTTGAGTGGACTCTCTTATTTTGTAGGGATGAAACATGGCTACTTTTTTTCTCATGCTTTTGATGTAAGCATGCATTTTTTTCTTGTAGCCATGTCTTCTACTCCCTTTTTATGCAATAGATTTGGAGAGAGTACTAAGCATGAATGGTATGGAGTTTCTCTTTTTATTGTGTAATGGTGGTATGATGAGATTTTGCTTACTTTTAGTGTAGAAGTATAGCATGTACAAGTGAAGTCTTGAATTCAAAAAGTAATGAATGAAATCTCACATAGGTCTATACTAGTTTGACAAAGCTCAGTGTGATACAAATAGCATATGCATAGGGTCTATCAATGTAATGTATCATATGGCTTTGGTAGGTATTTCCAATAAAATGAGAGTAACTTAAATTTTTTTAGAATTTCTCCGAAAATCTAAGTTTAGCTAACAAACCAAGAATAGTAGCCCTATCACTATATCATATCTCACAACAACTTAGAATTGGATTAAACTTTTGCTACCCACAATTTCTAAATCAAGGCAAAAGTAATTCTAGCCAATGAAAGCAATATTTTGTAAAGTAGAAAGTTGTAAACTAGGGACTTAGGAAAATTAAAACAGAGCAACTATTCATTATTTCATCTATGTGAATTGGCACTTGAAGGTTGAGTGTCGATGTTGGATTGCCTTCCATGGGTTTCATGAGTGTGGTCGAGGAGAGTGTTGTCGATGTCGCTCATCCACACTTCAAGGTTTCCATAGGTTGGATGTACCCTTATATTCCTTGGCTAAGGTAGTGATAACCCTTCGCACAAAGGCATGACGTGCACTCAACATGCATTGAGTGTGTTCTATCATTCTTTGGATAAGGTGTATCATACCTTCTTGCCATGAAGGAATAACATGTACCCCTCATCCATTGGGTGTGACCCGTCATTCCTTGGCTAAGGTAATGATAACATTTAGCCACAAAGGAGTGACATGTACTCAACATTTGTTGAGTACGATCCGTTATTCATTGGCTCCACAAAGGGATGACGTGCATTAAACATGGGTTGAGTGTGATCCTTTGTTCCTTGTCTGAGGTATAAAAAACATTCTAGCCACATAGGAACAACTTGCACCCAATATATATTGGATGTGATCTTGTCATTTCTTGGTTAAGGTACATAATACCTTTTAGCCACAAAGGAATAACTTACACCCAATGATGGTGGCAATTCCCTTGAGCTTGAATGAGTGCTTAGAATAGTTGAGAGCATAATGCTCTCACATATTCGTAGCAGCCCATTGGTTGCTCACAGAGGGTTTCAATGTCAAATCTCTGACCTCGTATAGTTATGGTTGACCTTCAGGCTTAACTTCTGATAGGTAGCAACCATCCTAATTTACTCCTTGGCCAAGAGATTTGAAATGGAATCCTCTTAGGGTTTTCAACAATCGGATCTTTGAATGTCTACATTGTTATTTTACTCCTGCAAACTTCCTCTCTATGATAGAGAGGGATGGTTAGCTCCCAATACTTGTACAAATGAATTTTCGGGTTAGGTAACCGAATCTTCATTTGTACGCACGGGGAAGAACAAGACCAAAGATGCATTGGTTCCGATTTCCAGTGTATCCATGAACAATGTATAAATCATTGCTAGGAGTGGGGCTTTATGGATACGTCAAGTTGAACATTTTCTAAAGCTCCTACTCATAGTAATGCGAGTGATATAAATACACTATATGGATCCCTTCATCTTGTAAAATTTCTAACCATCATAGTTTTTTACAAGAGCAAATATTTATCATTTGGATCATGGCAAACAAAGAATCTCAATTTTATCCTCCTGAACATTTTAATTTCTTGCCTAGGAATATGAAATTTAGTGATCCATACATGAATGAGTTTCAAATCAAAATTATGGACATCACTATTCCTGTGTTGCTACATACCAATTCAACCATTAAGTCATTCCATAAGCTTAGGCAGAAAATGTCTAAGTCAATTTTAGCTATGCTTATAAAATTCTAGGTATTACTTGTTTAAATTTATTCCCAAGTAAGGTGACGTTCCTTTTTAAAGTATCAAAAAGAGCAATTCCAACACATACTCTCATGAGGATGCATAAGAATTGAATGATGATAAGGTGCAAACCTTCCTTACCAATGTAAGCAAAATCATTCAATCCTAATGTAACTCCGACGATGGAAAATTTTAAACTTGTACCTCAATTGAAGAGCAGTTCGGGTTGAAGGTCATTGTGTGAGAAACTTACAACCATGAATTTTGATGTAGCCTTCATGTTCAATGTCTTCTGCCATGTTGAGGTTGGAGTTGAATGAGCTTCATCTTGGTCCTCCATTGGGCCATCACCTTGAGCATTCCTCCACCATGAACTCAAAATGATATCGATGGAGGGATATGCACTTGACGAGGCCTTCCAACCTCTTTATAATTTTTTGTCTTGGCTACACTAAAATCAAGAACAAACAAAAAACAGGTTACGTTAGCTCAAAAGCATGTTGTACGATTTGTTAAATTGTTTTTCCCAACTTGAAACAACTTGCAAATGCATTGAATATTAAGGGAAATATTTTTGGTGTGAATTAGGAAGATGAATTCAAGTGGTTACGCCCAAGGTTCATATCCAAATAAATTTATTTCCTAATTCAAAATTTTAGTTTTATGATGGTTGAAAATTTTACTTTCCAACATGCAAGTGTGAAAATTCAAACATGCTAAATGCAAATGCAAAATTGATAGGGAATTCAAATATGCAATTGGGAAATCAAATATGAGATAACTACCAATTAACCTATTGGCAAGGACTCACCAAAAAAAAATTTAAAGTCCGATGAGTGGGACTTACCTCTGTCCATTTTAGTGCGATGATTTGTTGTCCAATCCTGATATTGAAGATGTGGACAAATTCTCTTAATTGACATGCCAAGTCTCCTTTGGCATGTTAGTTGGACATGTGGGCCACATGGTGGCTCTAGCCTCTCTGTCATCTTTATGAAGACTTGTTGATGTAGTGACGGATTTTCTCTCTTGGGGATATTCTTTCTTGAACATGATGAGGCTTGTCCTTCTTTAGGGGTGCCACTTCGACCTTCTTGATGTTCCTTTGAGTTAACCCATACTTTGATCATGGACCAAAGACATCCTTGGGTATTAAGACATGTGGACTCCACAATCAAACAAGAAATGTTTCATCCACAATGTCACTTGCCTTAGGTTGCACGGGCTTGGTCGAAGGGTAAGAATCCCAACAAGTGATTGTGGGACATCTTGGATCATGAATGCTCTTTAAGTTTCTTGTCCATGGCCAAGAGCTTCATGTAAATGGTGTCTTGATTTCTTGCTCGGCCATGGACAAGATACTTCAAGGTAGGCTAGTTGAAATTAAATCCCTTGAAATCCCTATAGCCTCCTTGATTACAAGGGTGATATTGATTCCACCCTTGACCTCCTTGTTGGTGATAGTCATTGGAGTTGTGTTTGAAAGAAAGAATCCTCATGGGTCTTAGGGAAATGATTCCCCAAGTGGCCCATGTTTGACAAGGATTTTCACAAATCATGTGAATATCCATGGTTTGGATAATTCCAAACACTTCTCCATTGACTTGATCTATCATGATACTTCAATGGGAAGTGTAGTTCCATAACTAGCATGTCCACCTTGCTAAGTGGTGTGCATGACAAGCTAAGGGAACTAGAGCATTCTTCAATCCACCCCTTGAGTGAGACCATATTCTCATCCATGATGAATGAGAATAGGACTCCTTCAGCTCCATCATGAATGTGTCATGGATTGGAGAGGCCAACCAATGATATGAGTGTTGGATGAAGAGCCAACTATCCACCCCATGATGGAGGCAAACCAAGAAAAACTCTTGGAGCCTCCCCCAAGCTTGGGGATGGATGACTTTGGCTCTTACTAGAAGATGAAATTCTTTTGTGAAAGACAATAGTGCTGCCTAGCGGACATTTGTTGAGGTACGCCTTGAATCATCTTGCAGTTGAGTATTGGCGTCCTCGTTGGCTATCCCATGAAATGGGTTAGCCAACACTACCTTGTTTTTACAGAAAAGAGAAAAAAAACAAGGGTAATCTTGTCTAATAACTATAGTACCTATAGCTAAATCACAAGTGATAGCTATCCTTCACTTCCTTTGTCTTTCCTGGTAATGGTGCCAAAAATGCTTGTTGACGGCTACTAAGAAACATTAACAAATCATCCCCGGCAACGGCACCAGAAATGCTTGTTGGCGTTTCTTACGCCACAGATAAAAATCCACAAACGTACGGAAACGATCGTGTAGTATTTCACCCAAGAGTATTCCCAAGGGTATCGTATTTATCCCAAAGGAAGACAATGGAGTAAAGTAAACGCTACTCTTATGATCAAGCTATGGGATACTAATCAATTATCAAGATAGGGGTAAGTCGATAATATATGGGTAGTGTGACACACACCTAAGCAATCCATTAAAGGGTAGATGGGTCCTAATGGAGATTAGACTAAGAGTTGGGGGTTACTCCTACAATGCTTCTAATATACATATACATAGCCTAGGTTAGATACTAATGAGCATGTCAATGGCGAATACTTATGCTAAGTTGTTCAACATATCGAGCATGGGTTTACCCCTAGCAATACTAGGACGACTCCCGCCAAGAGTCTGTGGCATAACCGAACATGGAGGATTACAAAGGATAGATAGAGTTGTCACCACCTACTGCCTACCTCTTCAATCTGTGAGTCTACGAGACATCCAACATTATTTAACTATCCTAGCACCACGCTAGCATATTAAATAAATACATTAAGAGTCATGACACAAGCCATCTTAAGGCAATGACTAACCTAAACATCGTTGAACCAATGTTGAGACATATCATAAGTTATTCATATTAACATGATCATATCATAACTAATTAGACTATAGTGAGGGTTTGTAGTGTTTATGATAATTGAATAAGAGTGATAAGGAATAATCATAAAGACTACTCTGACCACATACATGGATTCCACAATCAAACAAGAAACGTTTCATCCAAGTATATGAATAAAAGAAGACTAAAGATAATATATTTATTATGCATAAAGTCATAAATATAAGAAAAGATACATGAGACATACCTTTCTCAATTTGGACTTGGGACTAGAGGTTCTCCTCCCTATAGCCTAACTCCATTATGGACTAAGAGAACTAGTGTATACAATTGAATGATGCTCAAGTGGTGTGTGTTGAAGTGAGGGTGAGGGGTCCTATTTATAGGTGGAGAATGGTTGGTTCCCGCCACCAAAAGTTAGCGACTCAGTCACCACTGACTTCTTTAAGCCAGGATGATCCAACACATGGAAGTTGACCGAGTTTGGCGCCAGAAGCACTTCGGTCGAACCACCACTTCGACCGAACAAAAAAGTGGACCAATTCCACTCTCCTTTCTCGGGGTGGCTTCCAAGTGGGTCCCATTGACTGTTATAGGGTGTACACCGTTGATGGTCTCGAATACCTCTGCTTGTGGGCCATTTGATCCATGTGGTGCCACGTGTCGACGCTTGATTGGCTGAGATCGTATTTTATAGGATTGCTCTCTCCCTTTTACCTCAATTCCTGCATAAAATGTCTACATACACAAACTATCCAAGGACAAGTGAAAATAGGTTAAATAGAAAGGTGATGTGTGCAAAAAATGATAATTTCTTCACATAATTGAGTTATATTGACGGGTGAAATTGGTATATAACAGTCGTCAACAGAACTCCGGACCTTCCATTGGTCTAATGTAACATCGGACTTGTCCGGTATAACACCGGACTTGTCTGATATACCTTTCTATACCAGAACAGACTTGTCCGGTATTAAACGGACTAGGTCGGTACCCTACAGTTTGGTGTATTTTAACACTTTACCACATCATGTATATATAAATAATAAACATAAGTGAGCCGCTAGATTGATCACTGATCGCATAAATAGTTTTGCGGCACGCGAAAGAAAAATAATAAGAGAATGATGTAATATAGAAGGAAGAATTAATAATTATTAAATATGATAAAAGGAAGAAAAATAAAAGACAAAGAATATATATATAAATATAGAATACAAAACAAATAGGAAAGTTAAAAAAGAAGAAGAAAGTCAACTGTGACCAGCAATAGCCGCATAGCCCTGGCCACCGTCATGCAAAAGAATATAGAGAAAAAAATAGAAGAAAAAAAAAGAGAAGTCAACCCCTGGCCAGAGCTGGCTGCACATCCCTGGCCGCACTGCCAAGAAGAAGAAAAAACTAGAAAAAAAGGAAACAACAGGAAAACAAAGACAACAAAAGCCTGGCCGCATAAAGGAAAAAAACCAACCGTGGCCAAGCCTCGGGCCACCAGAGCCAAGTTCCATCGGGACTGCAACACCAGAGTCCCGCCCCTATATAAAAAAATGGAAGCCAGTATGTGGCCAACGGGTGGTGCTGGGCCGGTCCGGCCCGAGCCCGGCCGGGGTCGTGCTTGAAAAGTCTTGGCTCGGCATGGCCTGCGAAAAAATTGGGTCGTATCAGGCTGGCCCGCAGGCTGGAGGTCTAGGCACGGACACGGTTCTAACTCAATTTAAACGTGTCAGGTTATGCCGGGCCATCAACGGATCGTGCCGTGCCGGGTCGGCCCGTGGCACGTTTTAGATAAAAGATACTAAAAACAGCAAACAAATATTATTCGGACATAAATGGGCCGTGTCAGGTCAGGCCAGCCCGCTGTGTCGGCCGTGCCGGGCCTAAACGGGTCGTGCCTGCAAGCCTGACGGGTCGGATGTCCAGGCCCAGGCACGGCCCACACCGGGCTTCGGGTCGGCCCAGACCCCTTTTTTTCGGGCCATGTCGGATTCGGATCTCTTTTTTGTGGGCTTTCGTGCCGGCCTATCTGGCCCGCCCATTTAGCCACCTATAGAAGCCACCGTGAGCCTTGCCCCTAGGAAAAAATCCACTGCCCACGTAAACCGCCCGTGAGGCTGCCGATCGGGACTCTTTCGATTTGGGCACTAGCGCCTGGCCATTGAGGCCGAGCGGGAATCAGGTCCCGAGCCCCTGGCCGCGCTCTATAAAAGGAGCAATGCCCTTCCGTAGCCCTCGCCCCTACGTACTGTCTCCTGCCACGATAAGAAAAAAAAATAGCCATCAAGGAACAAAAGAAAAGGGAACGGCCAGGGAAAAGAGAGAAGATGAGGAAGAAAAAGGAGGAGCCGCTGTTCTCATCGGGGATCGTCGGATCATCGCCGTTATTCGCTGGAGATTGCTACGTCGACATCGTCTTCTTCGTCAACGTCTCATCGCCGCCTTCCTCATCTACATCACGCCGCCGATCGTCGATGGAGTAGCTATGTCACCGTCCACGACCGTCGAGACTAGTCACGCAACCGGTGGTTTTACGATTCAGATTTTACGACAAGAATTAACCTACCACTCGAACAAATCATGTCCAAACCTGATTTATCATGTCTCGCTGTACCGCCACGGACTAGTCTGGTCCCATGCGCACTAGTCCGGTGCAGTACGGACTAGTCCGGATCTGTGCGGACTTGTCCGATCAACTCTCTGTGCCTAAACAGACTTGTCCAACCTCCTTCGAACTAGTCCGGTATTAAAATTTCAGCAACTCCTAATTATCACAAGAATAACTAATATTGACTCAAGCTCACATAAACACTTGAGAACTAGTTGAATCTAATTAGTAAATAATAGTAGTGAATTAATAGCATGTATTACACCATAATTACCTCATGCGTACACATCATGATATATTGATTAATATATGTGCATATTATTGATTGCATTATTGTTGGTTTGTATATATGCTTGATTTCGAGTAGACGGATGCATTCAAGAGATTATGGTCGAGAAGCGATTATCCGAGGATCTTCATGTGCAAGACTTTGAATTGCTTGAGCCATCAAATTGCAGAATATTAAGGCAACTTTCTTTGACCATATTGAACTTATACTTTAAATGCTTTGTTTGAAAAATTGCATGCTTGTGTCAAATTAATGGGAAACTCATGATAGATGTTTAGTAGTCTTGTTTGACCATCCTTGTCGCTTGGAATATATTGTAGAGAGTCGTGAAGGGTATTTTACCTTTTTGCTTCGCTCTCATTAATTGGAATGGGAAACCAACCAAATGGCTTAACTATGAATGAATGCACTTATAGGAGATGTGAATTGACGAATATGGTTAACTGGTAACATGGGATTGGGAGATCTAAGCAAGAACGGTTTGTGGATTGGGTTAGATGGTATGGTGGTTTTGCTTGCCTTGGATCTAAGGACAGGTTCATGCGAGAATAAGCCAGGAATACAGTGCCACCACAAAGTCAAGTATGGGTGCAGCTTAGCTGATTAATTAGGTGCATTGCGAGCATTGTTCGGATCATTTGGAGGAGCAGGGAATGAGAGTCGGTTGGGTTTGCAATAGTGGCGGGACTGCCCTGGGATCTGAACGGCATAAGAGGGGGCTCTTGGTCGGATGTGCTCAGTTGGAGGCATCACCATCGGTGAAACCTTAGTTGGTCTGAATATGCTGGTAGTCCATTTATAAAGGCTATTTTGTGATCTCTTGGCCACACACCGATTGAAGTGTGTAATGTTACCGACGGGTCACGGTATAATGGAGGTTCTTTAGTCATCGAAAGGGGACGAAATCACGAAGTTGTGGGTAAAGTGGTACAACCTTTGCAGAGTGTTAAAAACTATCATGATAGTTATGCTCCCGGTCACGAGCACCTGGACAATTTCCATGATTAGAATTGGACTTGGATTTTGGGATGGTTCGGTATGGGACTGGTTATGTCATATGGATATGGTTGGTTATGAGAAGTTATGAAATTAGCATATGATTATGATATTAATTGTTGGCTGGTTATCAATGAGTTATGATATTAAATGAGGATGTTGAATATGTGATATGGAAATTACTAGGGTTATGATGGGATTAAATTCACATAGACATTTTAGGATGCTTTTTACATGTTTTGAATGTACTTTTCTGCAATTAGCCATTTATCTTCCTTGTTTTTAGCTACATGTCATATTTTCCCACACTTGCTGAGTACGACATGTGCTCACTCTTGCTATTCCCGCATTAAGTGAGCTACAAGAGATATTTTGGAGGTCATCATGGAGTCCTAGGCGTGCGTACTACCGTCGATTGACTATGGAGTTGGAGTCGCCTACGCTAAATTATTTATCATTGCAATATAATTAAGGTATATTTTTTATTTGTGACATGGTTAAATTATGATTATCATTTGTGATGTTGATGTATATGTGTGAAGCAACATCCTGGGAACACATATACTGCACTTGGTTCATTTTTTAGAATCGGGTGTTGTCGGCGGTTTGAACCGGCAGATCTCCCTACACTACTAAAGTGATAGGGGAGTTTGATGTTCGGTATGGGCACGCGGAGATTCAAGAAGGTGAATAGGAATTGACACAGGAGACACAAGAATTTACGTGGTTCGGGCCGCCTAAGCGTAATACCCTACTCCACGGGTGTGTTGGTGTTGTATTAGCAGTATGAACTTATGACGAGTGTATGAGGCGCGTGTGTCTGTCTCTAGCCCCCTGAACGTGTCGTCGGCCTGTCCTTTTATAGTACAAGGGCAGGCCGTTACAAGTTAGCCTGGCCCGACATGTGGCCCCAGCGGTTACTAGTATTAATACACGTTTAATTGCTCTTAATGACCCTGTAACGGGCTTTGATAGCACCATTACTGGTGTTAAGATCGTCCGTTTAAGTGTCATTAGTATGGCATTAATGGCACTTAATCGGGTCTTGAAGTCCTTGGCTCTCCTTTGAAGATCCGGAGCCATTGCGGAGTCTTCCGGAGGTTAGAAGCTGAAGATCCGACGATTGGACGCGTGGAAGCTCCGGAGTTTGCTGTGGGAAACAGGTAGCTCCGGGGCTACCCGACACGTGTCAGGTCCGGAGCTTCTCTCGGTCTGGGGTTAAGTCCGGAGGTGCCGTTTCGGTACATGGCCCGGAGCTTCCCCCTTATGGACGGTAGCTTCGGTTTGGTAGTACATGTGGCGACCCAGGGATTAACCATGTTGGAGAAGCGGGTCCGGTTATGTCTGACATGTGGGTCTCCGAGGGTCTTCAAACCAAGTAGGTGACTTTCCTTTGAGATCTTTGTAACCTAAAGGGGTGTACGGTTTCTAGGGTACCGATAGTGGCCCCCTGGACCTACCTCCGGGGAAGATCACTGGGGTGAAGTCATTCCGCCGGAGGTGGGTCCATCCTCGCGACTCTTGAACTGAGTCTTCAAGGGTCTTTGAAGGTGCTGTTGGTAGGGATTTATAGTTATATCCCCGCCGTGTGGCGCACCCCGCGTGCGGCAGAAGAGATCTTTGACGTGCGGATCTCACGCAATTGAAAGTCGCCAGTTCCCGATACGAAAACCGTATCGGTTCCGCGCGCCTTGTCAGGCTGCCGCCTTTGGGTTTCCCGCCTCGTGATGACAACCGTTCGCCTGGGTAAGAGCCTCGACTTGATCGTCGGGGTGGTCCCGGGCCCTCTTGTCATCGGCTGGGTGGAATTTTTGAATGGTATCTTCGATTTCCTTGCGGTTTCCATCCAAGCGTTGTGAGGGCTTACTTAAGAAGGAAAGCGCGCACCGTCGGGAGTTCTTTATGCCTCTCATCTGATCTTGCGCTCAAACTCCCAACTCGTGCTTCGCTCTTCTTCTCTTGCCTAGCCGTGCCGCGATGGAGTTGGGTCTCCGCGAGAGTCGCTTGAAGACCGACGGCGATTTGAAGAAGGTCCGGGCCCTCATGGGGTGGTCCTCGGACTTCTTCAACCGCTCAGTCCGTGCCGGCGGAGAGCTCCCCTTCGAGAAGGAGCACGCCAGCGAAATGGTGTACTTTTTCTCGTACGCCATGGTGGGGTTGATCCCGCCTTTTTCTTCCTTTTTCTTGATGCTGCTAGACTTCTATGGTCTGCAGTTATACCACCTTGGCCCTCACTCCATTCTCCTCGTGTCTATCTTCGTCCACTTCTGTGAGATGTGGGTGGGCATCCCCCCCTGCATTGAACTCTTCCGGACCTTCTTCACCGTCCACACCACGGGCTGGAGCAATGAGTACCTTGGCTTCTACTACTTCGTGAAGCGCAAGAAGTGCCCATTCAAGTACCTCCGATCATTTCCTTCTGGGAAGTGGGATGACTGGAAGAAAGACTGGATAGTCGTCAGGGTGGAGGAGCACAAGAGGCTGGAGCTGCCCGATAGTCTGCCCGGCATCGACACGACGATCTGGAGTGAAGCTCCGGTGCTGGCGGAAGCTTTCAACCCTGCTTTGACCAGGATCCGCCAATGCGTGGAGGGAGGATTGACTCCTCAGGCGGTATTTTGCAACTTCCTGGTCAACAGGTGGGCGCCGCTGAAGAGGAGGGAGAAACTCGCTTGGGCCCTCAACAGCGTGATGGACGACGACCGGGTTGAGACCGGGTTGAAGTCCAACATGGTGGGGAAAACCTTGGAGTTCCACCTCAAGAAATTCCAGCACGGCATCGACGTCGACGGTGATGACTTGACTCCCTCGTCGGCCTTTCTTCCTCTGAACGTGGAAGTGGAGTTCAGTAGGGAGCTCCGGCGAAAGATGCCCGTACTTGATGACCTTGGTGTCGTCGAGAGAAGATCAACCACCCGGGTGGCGATCCCCGGAATGCCCGAAGATGGCTCTGTCCCTGCCCCACAGCCGAGGGTCGAGGTCGTCGGCAAAGGCAAGGAGCTGGCGGACGAACCCGAGAGCCAGAAGAGGAAGCTGCAGCATGCCGACGGAAGGTCCGTCAGGCCCGCTACTTCCGCCTCGGCTCCTTCTCCCCGGAGGGGAAGGTCTTCTACAACCGTGGCGACTGTCTACGTCATGGGGTCCTCCCGGAACGAGACCGTTCCTGCAGTGGGGTCCTCCCGGAGCGCGTCTGTTCCCGTAGTGGGATCCTCCTGGGGTGTTAGCTCCGGGCGCGCGGCTCCGGCACCTGGATGGTGGAGGCCTCCAGGTCCGGGGGTTCTTCCCGATCGAGGAGAGCCTCGACCCGGGAAACGCCCGTGGCCGTGACAAGTTCCGGGGGGCCTTCCGGAGCTTCTACGCCGACTATGGCCAGCCCAGAACGCCCAGGAAAAAGGTTCCGCGCAAGCTGGTGCGGAAGCCTCCCAAGGTAATTTTTTAATCTCTACCTTGGACAATTATTTTAATTGTAGAAACTATTTGTTAATTTTCTTCGTTCATCATCTGCAGCGTCCCCAAGAAGGGGAGTGAGGCTCCACCCTCAGCCACCGTGTCTGAGGCCGTGAGGGTGGGAGCTTCTGCTCCTGTCCCGGTGCCGCCCCAAGTGGTGGCTGAAGCTGCGATAGCTCCGGCGCCGGCTGTCGTGGTCATGGACCTCGACTCATCTCCAGAAGTTCCTGTGGTAGCGCCGAACCACGGGAGTGAAGATGCGCCAGCAGCACCTATCCTGGAGGTTGAAGCTCCGAGTTCTGGTGCTGCGATGATGGAAGCTCCGGCTGTTGAGCCGGAGGAAGTAGTAATCCCGGCCTTTGAGCCGGAAATTGTCGAAGCCCCGGCAGTTGAGCCGGAGGTGACTGAAGCCCCGACATGCGAGTCGGAAACCGAGGTAGTTCTGGCAGTTGGGCCGGCTACCTCCGAAGCACCGGCTGCTGAGCCGGTTATTGTTGGAGCTCCGGTCACAGGGTCGGTCGATGTTGAAGATCTTCCGGCTCCTGAGCCGGTGGTTGAAGAGGTGAATGAGCTTGAGCCTCCCTCAAAAGAGGTTCCCAGACCGGAGCCAGCAACGGCTCCTGCTCCGGAAGCGACGACGTCGGAGGTACCTGTGGCCGAGCCGGAGTGCCCAAGCGAAGTCGCTGGCCCCCTGCCCGAGGGGGTGAACGAAGACTTGGCGGCGGGGCCTTCTTCGATGGCGACTGAGGCCATCCCGGAGGACGGCCCTAGTGCCTTGGAAACTCAGGGGTCCACTCTCGTGGAGTGGGACCCAATTTTTGTATCTGAAGACCCGCTGGAACCAGCGGAGGAGACCCCAGCAGGTCCGGAACCCATCCCGTTCTCGCTTTCTATTGACAATGCATGTTCCAGTCTGCGTCAAGTCCAACTGGCCTTCTTCCACGACAGCAAGGCTCTTGAAGAGGAGCACCAAACCCTTAGGCGGTGGCGTAACCGGCTCTACTTCGTGACCAAGCTGGCGCAGTCGAGGCTAGCGGATGACAAGGAGTGGATCAAGCGGGAGAAGATCCGCCTGGAGTACTGGGGCCAGTTGCTGGATGACAGGGAGAGTATGACTCGCACCCTCGACGCTCAATCCCGGGAGATTTACAATCAGGCCAAAGCAGCCAATAGTGTGGCCGAGGAACGCCATGAAATGCTTGAGGCCATTAACACTACACTCATCAAGCGCCGAGAGGCACTTGAAGAGAGGGAGAAACGGCTCGAAGATGAAGAGCAGAAACTCCTTGAGCTGCAGGATGATGTCCTGAGGAGGGAAGAGGAGCTCGCCGAGAAAGTGGCTCTGGCTGACAAGGGCCTCGAGGAGCGCGCCAAGAAGTTAGAAGAGCGCTGCCAAGAGGAAGAGGAGAAGACCTGGGTGCGAGGGCAGGAACTCTATGAACAAGAGTGTTCCCTTACTGCCCGGGAGAAGAAAGTGAGGGGTAGGGAGAAGGACCTGGTTCACCGCCGGAACAAGATCCACCTCCGGGAGGAGGAGCTCGGAAACTCGAAAGGCGGGTTGCTGAAAAGATTCAGCAAAACTCCAAAGAAGTTGAGCGCCTCGCCCATGAAAATTCTAAACTGACGGTGACCAGGAGATCCCTGGAAGAAATGAAGGGCTTGAGGACTGTGGACTTCCTACAGATTTGGGAGTTCCTGGGCAAGGCCAACGACGCGCTGACACCGATGGGTTTCAGCCCCGTGCGCCCGGATGATCCGGAGCCGGAGCCGGACCTAGCGCTGCAGGCACTGAGTGCAGCAGGTAGCAAGCTCTCCAAGGTGGGCGATGTCATCGCGGACCAACTGGAGGTTGAGGGGCAATCCCTGGCGAAGAACGTCGCACAGTATGTGCTGACGTGCTACACCAGCCGGAACTCCCAATTTCCTCTGGACCCGGTGCTTGAAGGCCCCGTCGAAGGAGAAGGCGAAGCTACCCGAGCCAGCGTATCGGAGGTTGCCCAGAAGGTTGCCCAATTCTTCCATAGGGTCTAGGACCATCTCTGTAATTCTCACTTGTATTTTCTCTTCTTCTTCCTCAATTTTGTAATCCCTTGTCTCCAGATGTAATCTCTTGTCTCCAGATAAATGAAATCCCCAAATTTTTGCGAATTTCACTTTTTGTCTTCAACACTTTTATCTTCACTTGGCCCCCTGGTAGATGTACACAATTTGATTGTGAACATGTACCAAAAGGATATTGTGTTTTGTTGAAGACTCATTTGCTCCGAACTTGTAGAATTTAGGTCTGAAGTCTTCGATAGTGAAGGCCCCCTGAGGTTTTCGGAGCTTAGAAGCTCTGGCATTGTCCATCGTTGGAGCTTGATAGCTCCGGCAATAGTCTCTATCAACACGTAGAGCATCGATAGTTAGTCCTTCGGGGTGTCGGAGCTGAGTAGCTCCGGCAGTGACCTTTGCCAACACTTAGTTTGTTGGCAGCAGACTCCATTTACGGGGTCTTCTCACCATCTTTTATTCAGCGTCAACGGTTGGCCCCCTTAAGGGAGTCGGAGCTTAGTTAGCTCCGACTTTTTCTCCATCAACGTAGACTTTATTTTTCCTGCACACTTAAGCCAAGAAAAATAGTAAAATTCGTCCCTTGTCTATAATTTCATCGCGGCTTACGATTCTCAAGAAGACTTTAAGTTGAACGCAATTTTAAATACAACCGAATGCGTTGTCTTTTCTTCTAGATTCAACTGTCCATGGACCCGCCTTACTTCGGCCTGCCGGAGTGTAGGTAGAGTGGCTTACTTAGGGTGCTTGACCAGGCTAAGTCGATAGCACACTCCAGCCCTAGATTGGCTTGGCGGCTTTTAGGCGAGTTGGCCATGAACAATATTTGAATCCAAAAGAATCGACAATACAACTCGAATCGTATATAAACCGGTCAAACTAAAATTTCTTAAGAATTGCACGTCTTTGTTATAGACAAGAAAGAGAAAAATAAAAATGTTGAGCCTGTACAAAATAAATGCACGTGGAGTCTATTTCACATGAAGATGTCTTTCATTATAGGTCCGGGGTACAGGGGAAACAAGTACACTCTTAGGGTACGAAACCAGGCTAAGTGTGTTTCATTTCTCGTTTGACCCAGGGTAGTTAGCCGCACTTTTAGTCCTGAGACTGTGACAAGTGTTGCATGAACTTTGCGGACCTTTCGAGAAAGGTCCGGCTGCTCTCCCGGAGGAACTACCCGACTCTGTACAATGACTCTATAACATACACCTCAAGTTACTCAAGACTCACCTCCATGGTATTAAGTGTAGAACTTACGGAGGTGCTCGATGTTCCAAGGATTTGGGAGAGGTGTCCCATCCTCGGTAGCCAAGCGAATGCTTCCAGGACGGGATACTTTAATCACTCGGAAGGGCCCCTCCCAGCCGGGGGAGAGTTTGTTTAACCCTTCTCTGGATTGTATTCTCCGTAGCACCAGATCGCCTTCCTCGAGCTGTCGGTTGTGTACATGCCGCTGGTGATAACGTCGTAAGGCTTGGCGATATCAGGCATTCCGAACAGCTGCTTGGCACCTTCCCTCGTCAAGGAGGTCTAGGTCTTCACGCCGGAGCTGGTCCTGCGTGGCTTTGTCGAAGGTCCGGACCCGGAGTGAACCCAAGGTGATTTCCGGAGGAAGGATTGCTTCAGCTCCATACACCAGGAAGAAGGGTGTCTCTCCAGTTGACCGGTTTTGAGATGTCCTGTTGGCCCATAAAGTGGGCGGAAGCTCTTCAATCCAGTTGGCTCCATGTTTTTTCAAATGCTCATAGGTGCGCGTTTTGAGTCCTTTAAGGATTTCAGCACTTGCTCTCTGGGCTTGGCCATTGCTGGCTGGGTGAGCTACGGAGGCGTAGCAAACTTGTATGCCGAGGTCTTCGCAATATCCTTGGAATGCTGAGCTTGTGAATTGAGTCCCATTATCAGTGATGATTTTGTTTGGGACTCCAAATCTGCATATAATGGACTGCAAAAAGTTGATAGTAGATTGCTTGTTGATTGTCACAACTGGAGTTGCTTCTGGCCACTTGGTGAATTTGTCAATGGCGACATACATGAACTTGTAACCTCCGACGGCTCTTGGGAAAGGTCCCAAGATGTCCATCCCCCACACAGCGAAGGGCCATGTAGGAGGTATCATTTGTAAGGGCTGAGCTGGTGTGTGAATTTGCTTTGCATGAAATTGGCATGCTTCACATTTCTTCACCAGTTCAGTTGCATCCTGGAGTGTTGTAGGCCAGTAGAAGCCATGCCGAAAGGCTTTACCGACCAGCGTGCTGGAAGATGCGTGGTTCCCACACTCGCCTCCATGGATTTCTACGAGAAGTTTGCAGCCTTCTTCCCTTGTGATGCACCGCATTAGGATGCCGTTGGCACCGCGCCGGTAGAGATCCCCTTCTACCAGCGTGTATCTTTTAGCCAATTTGACTACCCGGTCAGCGGATACATCATCGTCCGGAAGGATGTTGTCTTTCAAGTAACTCCGGATCTCCGAGATCCATGCATCAGAACTAGCTTGAGCTTTTGAGTCTTGCGTGCTGGGTTGCTCGGAGCTCCCGGCAGCACCTACGACCCTTGATGGCTGCCATGGTAACAGGGCCATCGGGACCGTCAGCTTCGGGATGCTGATCTCGCCCCCTTCGCTCAGTTCGGCAGGCTGAGCTGTTGGCTTTGACAACCTCCGGACAAAGATTCCGTCAGGAGCCGGAGCTCCGGTTGACGCTTTGGTCGAGAGTTCGTCAGCTTCAGCGTTATGAGCACGCTGGACATGGTGGAGATCTAGGACTTCAAAGTCCTTCTGAAGACTCTGGACTTGAAGGAGGTAAGCAGCTAGCTGGAGATTATTGCAGGAGCATTCACCCTTCACCTGCTTGATGATGAGCTGTGAATCTCCTTTGACCAGCAGTTGCTTGACACCATATGACAGTGTCACCTTTAGTCCGTAGATGAGTGCTTCATACTCTGCCATGTTGTTGGTTGCCTTGAAGTCAAGGTGTACCATGTATTTCACCTTCTCCCTAGTCGGTGCAAGGATAAGGATTCCAGCTCCGGCCCCCTGCTTCTGCATGGAGCTGTCGAAGTAGAGGGTCCAGTGAGGCTTGGTGAAGGTTGGAGCTTGATGCTCTGTCTTCTGCTCACTGGGGCCCCCAAGGTTTGATGGAGAGGGAGTCCATTCTGCCACAAAATCTGCCAATGCTTGACTCTTAACTGCTTGTCTTGAAATAAATTCAAGATCAAATTCAGCCAATTCCGCTGCCCACTTCGCAATATTCCCAGTTGAATTGGGATTATGCAAGATTGCTCGTAGCGGGTAGGAGGTCACCACTGAGACTTTGTGAGCTTGGAAGTAATGACGAAGCTTCCTGGAGGCAATAAGAACTGCATAGAGCAGCTTATGCACCTATAGGTATCGAGTCTTGGCATCATGTAATACTTCACTAATGAAGTACACCGGGCGTTGAATGGTTCGGACCCTCCCGGAGGGGTCCGGAGCTTCCTCTTCATTGATCCGGATCCTCTCGGAGGGGTCCGTATTTTCTTCGGGAACCTCCGGGTTCTGGTTGGAGGAACCCGGAGCTTCTTCAGAAGGGACCTGGACCCTCCCGGAGGGGTCTGGGTCTCCTGAAGTGACTTCTTGTGGATTCGAATCTGGGATCCGGGACCCAGACTCACTTCTAGGAACCTCCGGACCTTCCCGAAGGGGTCTGGATTCCTGAGTGTGGGGTAGTTCTGGTCTCTTCGCAACCAGAACCATACTGACGACTTCGTCAGTAGCTGAAATATAAAGCAACAAAGGCTCACCAGGGTTCGGAGCTACCAGAATTGGTAGGGTGGTGAGGAACTGTTTCAACTCCTGGAATGCCTTCTCTGCTTCTTCGGACCATTGGAATGGTCCGGACTTCCTCAATAACTTGAAGAAGGGGAGTGCCCGTTCCGCCAGTCTTGATATGAACCGGCTGAGGGCTGCTAGACATCCAGTTCACTTTTGGACGTCTTTGATGCGGGTTGGTGGCCGCATGTCTTCAATGGCTTTAATCTTCACCGGATTAGCTTCTATGCCCCGGTGACTTACCAGGAAACCGAGAAGTTTTCCGGAGCTAACCCGGAATACGCACTTGTCCGGGTTTAGCTTTGTGTGGGTGGCCCGCAGCTTGTCGAAGACAGCCTGCAAGGTGTCAAGGAGTGACTCCTTGTTCCTGACCTTGACCACGATGTCATCGACATACACTTCCACTACGTCTCTAATGAGTTCTTCAAAAGTTTTGTACATAGCTCGTACAAAAGTTGAAGCTGCATTCTTGAGACCAAAGGGCATGGCTGTGTAATAGTACAATCCATCTACTGTGATGAATGAAGTATGCTCTTCATCCTCCCTAGACATCCTGATTTGATGATACCCGTAATATGCGTCTAGGAAACACAGTAATTCACACCCGGAGGTGGAATCCACTATCTGATCTATTCTAGGTAGTGGGAATGGATCTTTTGGACATGCCTTATTTAATGTGGTGTAGTCGATGCACATCCGAAGCTTCCCGCCGGCCTTGGGCACGACGACTGGATTTGCCAGCCATTTTGGATGGTAGACTTCTCGAATGAATCCGGCTTCGAGTAGCTTCTTCACTTCTTGTCGGATGAAGTTCTGCCGCTTTACGGATTGCTTTTCGAGGCTTCTGATGCACATGCCGGGCATCAAGGTAGATCTTCAGATTGTGCTCAATCACTTCCCTGGGGATCCCAGACATTTGTGACGGTTGCCAAGCAAACACGTCAACGTTAGCCCGGAGGAAAGTGATGAGCGCGAGTTCCTATTTGTCGTTCAATCCTCCCGATATACGGGTGGTCTGAGCGGCATCGGAACCAATTTGAACGACTTTGACGGGAATGTCGGTGTCGCCGCTTGGCTGCACACGAGGTGCAGAGGTCGAGCCTCGTTGACGAATGCTCGGGAGTTTTGGAGTTTGCTCCTGCCTGAAGTCCTCCTCTTGCGCCGTGGTGAGTGCGTGGAGTTCTTCCAGAGCAGTTACTCCGGCGGTACGATCTCCGCGGATCCGGAGAACGCCTACTGGTGTTGGCATCTTCAACACCAGATATCCATAATGAGCAGCTGCCATGAATTTGTACAGGGCAGGTCTACCCAAGATGGCATTGAACGGTAAGTTGATCTGAGCGACGTCGAAGACCAACTTCTCGGTGCGATATTTCTCCCGGGTCCCGAAGGTAACGGGGAGAGTAATAGCTTCGAGTGAGGTAATGGCCCCCGGACCTACTCCGGAGAAAGGTCGAGAGGGATGGAGATCCGAAGGTCGGAGCTGAAGCTTAGTGAAAGCTTCAAAGCTGATGAGGTTAAGCCTCGAACCTCCGTCTACCATGACATGGTGGAGCTGGATGTTATTGATGGTAGGAGATACCATCAAAGGTAACTGACCTGCTCCAACCATGCTCCGCGGGCAATCCGAAGCATCAAAAGTGATGGCGGTGTCCATCCATTTTCGATGAGTTTCTGGCCTGACTGTAGGGGCTACAGCGGCCATATCTCGTCGCATAGTCTTGATGACGCGACGAGAAGTGATATCCCATGATCCACCGAAAATGGTGTTCATGGTCTTCCGACGCTCGTTGTCAGAGACGTCAGAATCATTCGACTGAGGTGTAAACGGCCTTTAGGACCTTTTTGGGATCCTGAAACCCTAACTCCTCTTCAGCCGGAGCTTCGTCAACCTTTTGCTTTCCTTCCCTCTGTCGGAAAGGAGATTCTTCCCGGCGCTTGTTGTAGCGCTCGGCAAGATTTTGGACCTCCCGGCAGTCTTCCAAACTGTGGTTGCCCGTTTTGTGAATGGGACACCACACTTTGGGCTTGCCACCGTCTTCAGAAGACGGTCGAGGTCGCTTCTCGGGGCGTGGCCCCCGGCCACCCAGAGTTGCAGCAGCTGCAACGTTGGATGTGCCGACCGAGGGCTTTTTCTTGCCGTTGGTCTTCTTTTTCTTCTTGCCACCCTCGGAGGTAGCGGCTTCTTCTTTGGAGGATTTCTTGTGATCCTCCGAGGCTGGTTTGAAGTGCATTTCACGGCCCTCCACAGCTCTGGCACATTTGTCTGCCAGGCTGAAGAGTTCCGTGACGCTGGTGATCTCCTTGATCGCCAGCTTCTCCAACATCTTCTTGTCCCGTACGCCCTGTCTGAATGCCACAATGACAGAGGCGCTAGAGATAGAAGGGATAGTGTTTCGTACCTGAGAGAACCTCTGGATGAATGACTGCAAGGATTCTCCCCCTTTTTGCACAACTGCAAAAAGGTCTAGTTCAGTGCCTGGTCGGGTGTATGAACTCCCGAAGTTGGCAGTGAACTGACGGCACAGCTCCTCCCAACTGTTGATAGAGTTGGGTGGAAGGCTCATAAACCAGGACCTGGCGGTCCCAGTTAAGGCCACTAGAAAATAATTGGCCATCACAGCCTCGTTTCCTCCAGCTGCCAAGATTGCAGTGGAGTATATCTGAAGAAATTCAGCGGGATTAATAGTCCCGTCGAATTTTTCCGGCAGGTGAGGCCGGAACTTCTGGGGCCATCTAACCATGCGCAGGTGCATGGCCAGGGCTGAACAGCCTCCTCCTACTCCTTCAAGAGTAGAAAGGTCCTGAGCTTCCCGTCTTTCACGGGCACGCTCAATATGGACTCGGCCATCCTGCTGGTGGTATCGGCGATCAAGCTCCGCCCGGAGGTCATGAGTCGAAAGCCTGGATACCGTGTGAGTGCGTCGAGCCCCGGAGGGCAATGACGTCACTTGTTGTGATGCAGCACGTCTCCTACTATTGGAGACGTGCGGACCAAGTCTTCCGGACAAAGTCCGCCGCTGCGACGGGGCCCGTCCTGAAGGAGGAGGACCCTGGTTGCTGAGGCGTTCGGCTGCTGCTGCAACTAAATGCTCCACATCGGCCCTCCACTGCTCCAGTGCATCCCGAGATGCATCCGGAGGTGGTGGACGTTGGAGAAGAGCACGCGCTGCATGGAGCGCGTGTTCCGGGTTGTCATGATTTGCTGATGCAGTAATCGACGCTGGCGCACAATCACGTTGCCCAGCACGATTTGCTGGAGGAGACGGTGGTGGTGGGAGTGTGACTCCTGCTGGTGCTGAGGCTCCTGCTGGTGGCTGCCTATTGGAGGGATTGCCCCCAACATCCTGAGCAGCAGGTTGACTGTTGGATGATCCAGCAGCTGAGTTCACCATTCTCAAAATCTCAGGCGCCCCTACCTGGCGCGCCAACTGTCGGCGGTTTGAACCGGCAGATCTCCCTACACTACTAAAGTGATAGGGGAGTTTGATGTTCGGTGTGGGCGCGCGGAGATTCAAGAAGGTGAATAGGAATTGACACAGGAGACACAAGAATTTATGTGGTTCGGGCCACCTGAGCGTAATACCCTACTCCACGGGTGTGTTGTGTTGTATTAGCAGTATGAGCTTGTGACGAGCGTATGAGGCGCGTGTGTCCGTCTCTAGCCCCCTGAACGTGTCGTCAGCCTGTCCTTTTATAGTACAAGGGCAGGCCGTTACAAGTTAGCCTGGCCCGACATGTGACCCCGGCGGTTACTAGTATTGATACACATTTAATTGCTCTTAATGACCCTGTAACGGGCTTTGACAGCACCGTTACTGGTGTTAAGATCATCCGTTTAAGTGTCATTAGTATGGCATTAATGGCACTTAATCGGGTCTTGAAGTCCTTGGCTCTCCTTTGAAGATCCGGAGCCGTTGCGGAGTCTTTCGGAGGTTAGAAGCTGAAGATCCGACGATTGGACGCGTGGCAGCTCCGGAGTTTGCTGTGGGAAACAGGTAGCTCCAGGGCTACCGACACGTGTCAGGTCCGGAGCTTCTCTCGGTCTGGGGTTAAGTCCGGAGGTGCCGTTTCGGTACATGGCATGGAGCTTCCCCCTTATGGACGGTAGCTCCAGTTTGGTAGTACATGTGGCGACCCAGGGATTAACCCTGTTGGAGAAGCGGGTCCGGTTATGTCTGACATGTGGGCCTCCGAGGGTCTTCAAACCAAGTAGATGACTTTCCTTTGAGATCTTTGTAACCTCAAGGGGTGTACGGTTTCTAGGGTACCGATAGGTGTCACATTTGAAGAAGTAGAGAAGGCGTTCCAAGAGCTCAAGCAGCTCCTCACCACACTACCAATCATGGTAGCTCTAGAACCTGGTGAGCCTCTTCTGCTTTACATCGCTGCAACTACAAAGGTTGTCAGTATGGTCTTGTTTGTTAAAAGACCAGAGACATCTTCAACTCTGGAGCTCAGACCCCTCCGAGAAGGTCCGGAGTTACTCGAGGGTGAGTCTGGGTCCCAGCCCTCAGGCACGGATCCTAAAGGCAAGATGTCTGTGGATCAACCTCTCTCATCCGAGAGAATATCTACCGCTCAACAAGAAGATCTAGACCCCCCCGGGAGGGTCCGTATGTATGAATAAGAAAGTTGGACCCCTCCAGGAGGGTCCGAACTGTCTAGCAGCCAGTATATTTCATCAGTGAAGTACATCATGACGCCAAGACGATACATTGAGGTGCATAAGCTGATGTACACGATTCATATTGCCTCAAGGAAGCTATGCCATTATTTCCAAGCCCACAAGATATCAGTGATAACACCTTATCCACTACGTGCTATTTTTTATAACCCCAATTCAACGGAAAATATCGCCAAGTGGGCTGCATAGCTGGTAGGGTTCTATCTCAAATTCTTGCCTTGACATGCAATTAAGAGTCAGGCACTGACTGACTTTGTGGCGGAGTGTACACCTTCTCCATCAAGTAGGGGGGGCTCAGTGAGCAGAAGTCGGAACCTAAGGTCCCAGTCTTCACTGAGCCTCACTGGACTCTATACTTCGATGGCTCCATGCAGAAGCAAGGGGCCGAAGCTAGAAACTTTCTCCTAAGCTAGAATCCTTCTCCTCGTTCCAACCGGGGAGAACATGGTATGCCTCAACTTCAAGGTGACCAACAACATGGCAGAATACAAAGCTCTCATCTTCGGACTCAAGGCGTCGCTATCGTTCGTCATCTGCTAGCTGTTGGTGAAGGGAGATTCGCAGCTCATCATCAAACAATTCAAAGGTGAATGTAGTTGCAATAACCCTCAACTTGTTGCATATTTTCTTGAAGTCCAGAAGTCGCAGAAAGATTTCCAGGTCTTGGATCTCTGCCATGTCCAGCATCTCAAAAACGATGAAGTTGACGACCTCTCGATGAAGACTTCAACTGGAGCTCCGGTACCCAAAGGAGTTTTTATCAGGAGATTACCAGCACCTGCCACTCATCCTTGCCGAACTGAGTGATGGGGGTCAGACAAGCACCCCGAAACTGGCGGTCCCAGTGGCCCTGTTACCATGGCGTCCACCAAGGATCGTAGCACTACAGGAAGCTCCAAGCAACCAAGTGCGCAAGATCTAGAAGCCTAATGCATGGATCTCAGAGGTTCGGGATTACTTGAAAGACAACATCTTTCCTGAAGATGGTGTGTTTACCGAGCGAATTGTCAAATTGGCTAAAAGATACATGTTAGTAGAAGGGGGTCTCTATCAACGTGGTGCTAACGACATTCTAATGCGGTGCATTTCTCGGGAAGAGGGTTGCGAACTTCTCGCAGGGATCCATGGAGGTAAGTGTGGGAATCACGCATCATCCCGCACGCTGGTTGGTAAGGCCTTTAGGCATGGTTTTTACTGGCCTACACCTCTCTAGGATGCAGTCGAGCTGGTCAAGAGATGTGAAGCACGCCAGCTCCATGCAAAGCAGATTCATATACCAGTGCAGTCACTGCAAATGATTCCTCCCTCATGGCCATTTGTTATGTCGGAGACAGATATTTTGGGACCTTTCCCAAAAGCCATCAGAGGGTACCGATTCTTATGCGTCGTCATCGATAAGTTCAAAAAGTGGCCGGAAGCGACTCCAATTGTGACAATCAACAAGCAATCTACCATTAAGTTCTTGAAGTCCATTGTCTGCAGATTTGGAGTTTTGAACAGAATCATCACTAACAATAGAACCCAATTCACAAGTGCAGCGTTCCAAGAGTATTGCGAAGACCTCGACATAACTGCCAGCTACACATTAGTAGCTCATCTGGCAAGCAATGACCAAGTCAAGAGAGCAAACGCAGAAATTCTCAAGGGACTCAAGACGCGCACTTATGAGCGCTTGAAGAAGCATGATGCCAACTAGATAGAAGAGCTTCCGTCCGCATTGTGGGCAAGCCGGACAACACCCAGCCGATCAACAGGAGAAACACCCTTCTTCATGGTGTACGAAGCTAAAGCTGTCATTCCTTCGGAAATTGCCATGGGGTCTCTCCGAGTCCGGACCTACGACAAAGCCACGCAGTACCAGCTCCGGTGTGATGACTTAGACCTAGTGTACGAGGCAAGGTGCCAAGAAACTGTCCGCGCGCCAGGCACTCTAGCGTTATCATCAAAGGCATGTGCGCAACCAGCAGTTGGAAGAAGGCGATTTGGTGCTACAGCGAATACTCACTCGAGAAGGGATGAACAAACTTTCCCCCAGGTGGGAGGGTCCCTTCTGAGTTATCAAAGTTTCCTGCCCCGAATACGTTCGCTTGGCAACATAGGATGGGATACCACTTCCTAACCCTTGGAATATTGAGCATCTCTGTAAGTTCTATACTCAGTAGCACGGAAGTGAGTCTGTATTTGTATAAAATGTATCTCATAGAGTCTATGAATATAATCGGGTTGGTCCAAGATGAATAGCACACTTAACTTGGTTTGTACTTTAAGTGTGTCGTTGCCTTCTCCTGTTATTTGGACCTATAATAAAATTCATTTATATGAAAACATAATCTACGTGCAATTACTTTACACATGCTCATTACTTTTCCTTCTTATACCTTCTTGTCAATAGTGATGTTGCACAATCCACTTGAAAGTTAGTCTTAAAGATTCATGTGATATATACGTAATATTTATTGGTACTCTTCTATTGGACCCTAGTATTGCTGAATGGCCTACTAACCTGAAAATCAATGCCAATGACAAATCCGGAGTGCACTATCGACTTAGCCTGGTCCAGCACCCTAAGTACGTCACTCTACTTATTCTAGTGGGTCTCAGTAAAACGGGTTCGGAAAGCACACAGACCTATGGAAGTTTAATCAGTATACTTATATTGTCACAATGAGTTTATTAGGATCTAAAATTCAAAGAAGGATAATAAACCACAAATAAACTATAGGCAAGAGGACGCATTTTACTACTTTTCTTGTCTCTCATGTGTAGGACAAATGAATAATTGTCGACGATGGTGGGTGCCGCAAGATCACCTAGCTTCGGCATCACCTAGGGGGGCCCGCTGTCGACATTTCATACATTCATAGTGGACGCTGTCGAAGCAACTAGGCTCCAACAACACACAGGGGCCCCGTCGTTGACGATTAATACGTTGATAGTGGGCGCTGTCGAAGCAACTAGGCTTTGAAAACTCTCAAGGGGACCGCCGTCGATGTCAAGAACGTGACGAAGGGTCCTTGTAGATTTCGTATGCAGGACTCAGACATCGGAGCTATCACAGTAGCTACGAGTTCAAAGAAATAAAAATTCAAGACATTGCCAAATTCCTAATGATAGATGTCCTCAATCAATTAAGCACATCAGCCAAGGGGCCAACAAGATAAAGGAAATGAAACATTGAAGACAAAAATGGAATTCAAAAGGATTTTATTCATTCAAAATTTGGAGACTTACAATATGAAGGTACAAAATGGAAGAATTCTAGCTACTCGAGTTTCGCTGGAAGTACCCAGCAACCTTCTAGGCGGCTTCTTGGATGCTTGCCTTGGTAGCTTCTTCCTCCTCGACGATGGGTCCATCAATCACCAGAGCTAGAGACATAGAAGGACCCTGGCTTCGGAAGCATGTCAACACATATTCTATGACATTCATCGCCAAGGATCTTCCCTCAGTCTCGAGTTGGTCGCTGATCACATCTTCCAGCGAATCCATCTTAGCTCCAGCAGAGTTGAGCGCTCCCAAAGCTTTGTCCATATCTGGCTTTGGGTCAACCGATCGGACCAGACTGAACCCCAGTTGCATCAGAGCATCTTCCGCTCGCCCAAGGAAGTCCCAGACCTATTGGGACTCTATTGCCCTCGTACTCCGGAGCTCTTCCAGTGACCTTCTTGCAGATGATAGCTCCGCAGAGCCCTCCTTCGAGAACCGCTCGACCTCCTTAGCATGCTATTCAATCCGTTCAGCCAGCTTCCTCCCTTGGTCAGCGATTTGCTTCTCTCAGAGGTTCAAGCGGTCTCGCTTCTTCGCAAGGTCCCTCTCCTTAGCCTTCACCTTGTTTTCTCTGGCAGAGACAACACTTTCTCGCTTGCTGACTCTGTCTCCTGCCAGCCATACTTGATGCTTTCTTCTATCGCACCAGGACTTGAATTTCTCAACGCAGTCAGCCAAGTCCTGCTCACCGCGCTCTAACTTCTGATAGATCTTTGCATCTCTCATCTTGAGCTCGTCTTCCTTATAGTCTAATGCATCTTGGCACTTGAGGAGTTGTTCTCTCAAAGTGTTGAGACTCTCTGAGCGATCATCTACTAATTCATTAACTTTCTTGGCATCGAGGGCTTTTATTGCAGCCTCTCTTTCATCCAGCGCATTGTTCACACGCGTCAGTCGAGCTTTCTCGGCCTCCAGCCAATCTCTTAGGTCCGCTAGCTGAGACTGCGTAAACTTTGTTTTGAAGTAGAGCAGCTTGCGCCAGTGCCTTAGAGTGTCACGCTCATCCTCCAGGGCTTTGCGTCCGTAGTCCAAGGCGAGTTGAACTTGGCGGAGGCTTGAGCAGGCGTTGTCAATCGACATGTCTAGGGGGCTTGGCTCAGGACCGGCCTGAGGTTCCTCTGGTTCCTCCGAGTCTTCCGGAGTAGTTGTGGGGGCCCATGGCACAAGCATGGACTCCAATAGCTCAACGTCTGCAATGCTGAGTTCTGGGAGCTCATCGACCTCTAGCTCAGATGTAGAAGATCCACAATTGGATCTTCAGGTACCGGCTCAGGAATGGCCACCTCTGGCATATCGACATCAGCCAACAACGTAGTTACCTCCAGAGCTGGTGCCAAAACTTTCGCCGCAGCTTCCAAAATCTTCGGCGCTCATGCCGGTACCTCCGATGCTGGCTCCAGAGCAGCTGAAGCTTGCTCTGACATTTCTTCTTTGTCGTCCAGTGCAACCACGACTTCCTCGGCCGCTGGCACCAAGGTCATCTCAACATCAATTGGTGACGGAACTACCGTGTCGTCCGCCACGACCGTAGGAGAAGCCGTATCAACAGCGGGGCTTCGATCGGTGCGGTCTCTCTAGCCGCGGCACTGGCAGGTGCCAGATTAGTAGCTCCTCTTCTTGATACTCTAGAAACAGAGGAATAGAGAATTCAAGGAAAAGCAAAAACCAAAAGGAAAACACAAGTCCAAGTGTTGATCATTACCTGGGGACGCTGCCGCTCCAGTCAGCACAAAATTTCTTCCTTGGACGGCCAGAGTCAAAATCCACCATCGTCGGTGAGGCAGAAGCTCCGAACTTCATCCCAAGAGTCGTGGCAGCCTCTGTCGTTGCCAAAATTCGGATCTTCGTCGTCTGAGAAGATACTCCGGACCCAGAGCCCGCCGTTGGCACCGGGACTGGAGTAGACTTGTTGGACCTAGTGCTAGCCATAGGCACTGCATCCGAAGATGATTTGGCCATCGGGACCGGAGTTGCCGTTGCTGGAGGTACAACCAACACTGACTTGAGGGTTGGGCGAGGCAGTGGTACCACTTGTGTCGGAGCTGCTTTGATAGTAGGCGTCGATGGGCTCTTTGCCTTGCCCCGACTTGAGTCATACTTCTTCTGACTTGATTCTACAGGAGCTTTGCCCTTTCCACTGACAGGTGTAGAGTCGTACTCTTCATGTGGGCAGGGGGCGAAGCTCCGGGCATTACAATCCCAACTGGTGGAGTGCTCTGTTGTCACACTGCAAGACATGTATCGTCAAGGAGTGGCATTATCTTCTGCAGCTCCCTCCTGACCTCTGAAACTACACACAGAGGCAAGAACTCTGCCGGAGGTACGAGGTCATCTCTCGATAGAGTTCCACTATTCAACTTCTGCAGATGGAGCTTCAAGGCATGCTAATCTAGGTTGGTTCCCGACCAACCTCAATCTGGAGAAAATTCATTTCTCCGAAGTATGACCAAGCTGCAAATTATCGCTCCTTGAGTGGAGCCCAGCAGTTGGTCGGGAAATTGCTGAGGACCATCAGAGACGTCAATCCTCTGTCAACCAAGTTCCGGATTCTTGATGCACGGGGTTGTAATCTTCACTCAATTTGGGAGCTCCTCCTAGAAGTTGAACTCCGTCGTTGGGAATCCTTCAGGCAGCTCCAGCCGGTCATGATAGTCCACCCGAATAACTACCCAGTCAGTCTTCCATGTCTCTCATTTTCCGGAAGGAAAGGACTTGATGTACTTGTATGGAGGATTCCTACACCTTACAAAGTAGTAGAATCCCAACAAGTTGTTACCTTTGTCTGTCGCTCAGAATGTCAAGAAGATCCGAAATAGCGGCAAGCAGGGTGGCATGCCTACCCACATCTCGTAGAAGTGGACAAAGATTGCCACCAACAAGATCGAGTGAGGACCGAGATGTTGCAGGTGGAGCCCGTATGACTTCAGCAGCATCAGCAAGAAGTTGTATACTGGTGGAACCAGCCCAACCATGACATACGCGGAGAAGTAGACAATATCGCCGGAGGACTCCTTTTTGAACGGGAGCTTGCCGCATCGAATCGCATTATTGAAGGAGTCACTCTGCCAACCCATCAGCTTTCGGACTCTTGTAAGATCTCTCTTGCTCACAATCTTGCTGGGGGAAGGTCCGAGTTCCATCGCCATAAAGTGGAGCAAGAGTGGGAGCGCGATGCAAGGGTTCAGGCGAAGAACTCTATGAGCAAGAACAGATCGGTGTGTAAGAGTTTTCTCCCCTTGTAACGCCTCTTCCTTTATTAAGCCTCTGCAACGATTGGATTGCAACTGCATCTGGACCTTGATCACGTTCAACAAAGTTATATCATCAATGACAAGGGGTCTGGTTCCACTTCGCAAAAAAAGTCACACCAGGTTAACGCCTCTTCCTTTATTAAACCTCTGCAACGATTGGATTGCAACTGCATCTGGACCTTGATCACGTTCAACATAATTATCTCATCAATGACATGGGGCCCGTTCCACTTCGCAAAAAAAGTCACACCAGGTGAACCGTTGTCATGATGAGAAGTTGAAAGCCCGAGGGCGGCTGGCTGACAGGACTACAAAGATTGCACTGGGAAATGATACAAAAATCGTATTGGGAACCAGTGTCCTTCAATTGCGTGAGATCTGCACGTCATGTATCTCACCTACCAAATCAAGAAGGGTCGCGTGTCTCAAAAGGAAAACTGAAGCAGCAGCGCGGGAGAGCCAATGGCCCCACCTCCAGCATCGAAACCTCAAAATCTCACCAAATGTGGACCCGAAGGCCACTGTCGATACCCTGCATACCAGGTATCCCTTCGTATTAGAAGGAGACATTGAGTTCCACCTTCTAGTATTGTAGACTTCCGGAGGCAACACATGTCTCGTAGAGCCAGACCTCTCTCCCTTCTTAAGCTGGCTCCGGCGCTGCCACGTGTCCTGCAGTACCGGACCTGTCTCCCTTTTTAGAGTAGCTCCAGCTTTGCCACATGTCCAGGAGCCCCGGATTCGCCTCCCCAACAAGGGAAACTCCGGTGCAACCAGGTGTCCAGTAGCTCTAGACCTACCTCCCTGCAGAGAAAAGCTCTAGAGCTGCCACGTGTCACACATTCGGATCTATGTCTACAACGAGAAGACACCGAGATCTCTAACGATGTGGACATTCAGGGGCTACCGATTGGCCGTTACAAGACCTGGTTAATACGCCATTAATATCATACTAATGACGCACGATCAGAGCACTATCAAGACCGATAACGCTGCCATTAAGACACATTATCACACTATTAACTTCTCTTGACACCTGTGGATCGTGTATAGAGTGATTATTAGAGCCACATGTCGGACCACGTCACATACTGTAACAACCAGTCCTTAGCATATAAAAGGACTGTGCTGCACAGTCGAAGGGATTCAAGGCCGAAGTCATTCAGACTAGCTCATCAGCTGGAAGCGATCTAATACACAAACTCCTCGTGGAGTAGTGTATTACGGTCAGACGACCCGAACCACGTAAAACTTCTTTTGTCACCTAGCTTTTGGATCTTGATTTTGCTCTCTGCCTATACGAACCTCTGCGAGCTACTTCTTATTAGTACCAGAAGAAGTGTTATTAGAACACTTCGACATGTACAAACTCTAAAAATGAGAGTCAACCATACAATAACAATGGAAAATGGAGTCAGTTTCACAAATGACTCTTCTTCTATTTGACACCTCTTATCTGAATGAGAATCCTCTAATTTAAACTGTGGTTTGACACGTGGACACGATCTCACATGTCAATTACCACGTCACGAAGTGCAGTAGAGTCAAGATATACTTATCCCTGTCTTGACAATGGCGGCCCCACCACTGACATATTCATCGCTTCCTCCCTAAGACGGACGTCCCCTTCTTCCCCCTTCCGCCGTTCTGCGTCTTTCCGCCCCGCGTTCCGCTGGAAACCCTAGCTCGACTTGAAATCCTCCCGTCGTGCGGAGAGAGGGGTAGAGGGAGATGTACTCAGATCAGATCTCCACCGGCCGCAAGCGCTCCATCCATGAGCGCTTAGACGGTGACCTCCCTGCCGGCTCAGGCGCCGGCGGCCGGTCCCGTCACAACGTATCCAAGAGGTTAGTGCCAGCACCGCCGTCCCCAATCCTTCCGCCTTCCTGTCCGCGTTGTGTGCCCTCTCGTCGCGTACGTAGCGAGCCTCTACAGATTTGAATCTGCCCTGCTCCGGGCTTCTGCGTTGGCTGCCTGTGAATGGTGATCAGGGCGTGTTTTTGTATGTTCTGAATAAGGTCGTGCCTGTAGTTTGGATGCTTTTTTCCATGTATGTATATTCAAGTGTTAGGTCGAAATTAAATTTGTCGTGCTCTGTAGTGCATGATTTCTGTATTTGTCAGTGTGGGAACCCTTAGCGTCTCCCTTTGTAGCGTTGGTGGCGAGTTCATGAGTACTAATTCTTTCTCAGATGCTATTAGTATTGTAAACTATTAAGTGAAAAAACTAGGTTCTTACTTTGTTTTGCCTTTGAGCCTCATATGGACTTCTATTCTGTTAATACGAGTGTTTGTAGGTCCACAATGGTATCATGGTGTGGAGTTATTTTGAATCCTGCTTATGAGTTACCTTTGTTAATAGAACCATTTTCCTTTTCATTGGAATTTATGCAATACAACCAAAGTTTGAAGCAATTAGTGGATACACTTGCAGGAAGAGCAAGAAAAATTAAGTAGCAGTTCATTTGTCAGCTAGTAGCGAAAATATAAGTGATCTATGAGAGGCAGTATTTTGCACATGTAGCAGTATGTTAGGGAATTGAACTCTGAACACTTCAAGAGTCAACAACGGATGCTTCTTGTATCATTTCCTTTTTTTAGTTGCTACATCTGGCAGAAGAAAAAATCCTTACAATTTACTGTGTCTGATTTGGGTGCACTATGTGTTGGCTGTTTTCTTATGTTGATGTCCCAATGTTTTCATACTGGAACATCCTGGCATGAGCTGTGGACATGTTTAGGTTCGCATTAATCGTGTTCACTGTTCAGGATTTCTACCATATATATTTTGTCTGCATCGAGGATGTTTCAGGTTCTTTCTTGGATCCAGGTTTTCTAAAACCTGTCCTTCGTATAATAATTTTCCAGGATCCGGAAGGGGAGCCGTTTCTTGAGTTCACTGGGCTCTTTGCTGTTCAATCTCAAATATCATTTCATTTCCTCCATTTTCATTCAAACTATTGGCAGAATGTGGAGTTCTAATAAACTGGAACCTACTCAAAATGTTACTGACGATGTGGAATACAACCTCCCAGACACTAACCAGAATCTCTTGTTGCCTGCCGTTACCACCCTCATATTGAACTCTGAGTGGATCACATAATTTTCTCATGTGTCGTTCTTTTTTCCTGTGCACTTTACTATCAGTGAGTATATTGTAGAGTCCTTATATTCTTTTCTTATCTGCAGGCTACGACAGATTGATGAAAAATGGAAGCATGATCTATATCGGCAAGATGATGAACCAGCTTCAAGTATTTTGTTTATGTATCTATACACTATTTGAAGTGTGGCAAGCTTTTTAGTATTCAGTTCCCATTTAACTCTTATATTTCCGTGTTCTCTTAAGAATCAATGGATCCAAGAGATTTACGACTGAAGCTTCAGTTGAGAGGCTCTCAGTCTCAGCCAGGCTTTACTGGTTCAAAGAGTTCTGGGGTACGGGATCTACGTGAGAAGCTATCAGGAACAATGCATCCACAGCCATCAAATGCTGACCCTCCAAAAGTGAAGCCTGTGTCGGAGGCTGTCAAAATCACGAGGCGTGAAACTGCTGCTGAAGTTCCTGTACGCCAAAGTAAGAAAACATCAAAACAGACTTTGTCCAAGAAGGTATCTCAGCCAAAGGTATGTGCCCTTCCTGTAATGGATGCCATAGTCTACGTATTTTCCCATTTTTTTCCACTTTTCATATTCCAAATTCATTTATTGTCTGAAGTCTAGAAGGAATTTATTGTTAAATTATTTCTCTACTGAGGCCTTATATGCCAGAAAATATTTTTCTTATGGGCCATTTGCGAAACTGACCCTGTTTTTAACTCTAATTGTATGTTTGACCCTCTTTTTTTAGGGTTTGTGTATATGACCCTGTTTTTCCAAATTCAACAAATGAATTGACCTTATTCCGCTAAGTCTATTTAACGGTGTTAAGTCCATGACAAAAAGACAAATTTACCCTTGCACCATTGACCCTACTTTTAATTATAATCTTTATGTATGATCCAATTTTGTACATGAAAATTTCAGCATTATTCATATCATGGTAGCAGAATTTCAGCAATAATTTAAACATTTTTTTAATCAATAATTTGACTTTATTTAACTTTATTCATTGTATTTAATTTAAATTTTGGAGAATTTCAACAGAATAGAGCTCATCAACACAATGGCAACGCCAAGACAAAAGGCAGCTATGAAATTCAGTCCAATATTTTCCCGAATCTTCATAAAATTAAGTCCAGTATTCAATTAACAAAGACATTCAATCAATTAACAAGTGCGGGCAATCTACCAAATCTAGAGAACTCGGATGCTTGCTGTGTGGCTGCCGTCGCCCATGGCGCGCACGCGACGCCGCACGCTGCCACTGCTGTCCTTTGCATGCGCCGCCGAATGCCGCTGGCTGCCGCTGCCCTTCGCGCACGCCGCGCGCTGCCGTTGCCCTTCGCGTGCACGCGGCGCCGCACGCCTCGCGCCGTCCGCCGCCGCGCGCTACCTGTTGCCGCCGCCGAACGCCGCGGGCTGCCACTGCCCTTCGCGCTGCTGCTGTCCTTCGCATGCCGTCCGCCGCCGCACGCCTCGCGCCGTTCGCCGCCGCCCTTCGCACGTGCCGCTGAACTTCGTGGGCTGCCGCTGCCCTTCGCGCGCCATCCGCCACCGCACGCCTCGTGCCGTCCGCTGCCGCGCGCTGCCAGCTGCTGCCGCCGCCCTTCGCACGCGCCGCCGAATGCTGCAGGCTACCGCTGCCCTTCGCGCCGCCGCCGTCGTCGTCGTTCCTAGGAGTCGCTCTCTGTTGGCTTATCGGGATCGAATGGTATGGAACAGACGTAACAGGGTTGGTACTTAGGAAGGGTATTTTGGTCTCTTTTGTATTATTGATCTTATTTTTTATTTTTTAATAATTCTAATCTGTGGGAAGTAACGGAACTGTTAAAACAGGGTCAAATGGTGATTTCACTTTAAAAAATCAGGGTCAAACGTGCAAACCCTAAAAAACAGGGTTAAACGTACAATTAGATCTTAAAATGAGGTCACTAACGCAATTGTCCCTGGAGTGACTATGTTGTAGACTTGTAGTGTGATGCCTTTTCTTTTAGGTTTGATTCATCTATTCAACTTCATATAGAAGAATTCAATATTGTGCCATTTCCTTTTGTTCCATGTGTCCATCCTTTCGTGGTTAGCTATGTGCACAAAATTCAGAGAGAGCTTTTAGCCACTGCTGTGGAACAAAGAATTGGTATTCTGTCTCGTTGGAAGTAGGAAGGTTGATATCTGATGCACTATTTGGTCCAGGTGAATACCTGAATGTTTGTAACTTTATAAGTGCATAATGTTTCTGTTTGGTCCTAATCCATTTAGAGATGGTCATAGTTTTGTGTGATGTAATTTTATGTACAATCTGCGTTCATGTCATGGGCCACATTCAGTGTATCACCAGTGCTGTAATGAAGGCCAGTTCAATTGTTTCGTGAAATATTACGACTTGAGTTATCCAGTTATGTGTAGCTGAATATTGCCATGCTGATTAGAATATTAGATGCACCAAGAGTTATTTGTCCCAGATCAACCAACTCTTACGTTGAAATAGCTTATTTGACTGTGCTCATTGGCACAAGCTCAACGCTGTATATTTTATGCTCTCTTGTATGCCTCATTATGAGTATGTCGGTGGTTCAGTGTGCGCTTGGTGTGGTGCAGTGGACAGAAATCATTGTATATATATGGTATAACTCAATTTCTGAATTTGATTATTTAGGATATTGGGCTGTGTATTGCCGGATAGATGTGCATATATTTTTTTAGTGATTGGTTCTGTGTTCGAATCCAATATAGTTTCATTTGGGTACTTTTATAGGCTGAAAGTCCACTTGACAGCTTCCTGAGTTCCCTTGGACTTGAGAAGTATTCAATTACCTTCCAGGCAGAGGAGGTTTGGCTGTATTTTCCAATCATTGCACCTTTTCCAAGATATATTTGATGTTTATTTGGTTAATGGTTGTTCTATCTTTCAAGGTTGACATGGCAGCCCTAAGGCACATGACTGATAGCGATCTGAAGGCTTTGGGCATTCCAATGGTAGGCTGATTACAATCCTGATCTTATCCATTCTTCCAAATTATGATTTTCTCATAAATTTGATGACTTGTTAGTGTTTCATGCCCTTCATTGGAATAATAGCTGCAATCTTCCATCCGTAATTGTTAAGTTGTCACCACAAGGGCCAAGTTAGTAGTTACCCGCGTCACCTAGATAGCGCAACCAAGCCCTACCCAGAGGCCTCACTGCCTTGAATACTATGCTTCTGTCACACTTCATTAGGAAATTTTGGATAAACCACCGTAAACCAGTAAAATCATGTAATTTGATACATTGATCTAGATCGTTTTGCTGACGAATGAGAATTCATATAGCCATTTGCAAGTTTGCCTGTTTGGGGAAATATATGCTGTAATGTGCATCCTTCTATATTGTCATTTTTGGGTTTTGCCAGAACCTAATTAGCAGAAATCAAATATATTGCTCAACGTAAGCAAGTCTGATTTATTTCTTGTTCAAAGTAATAACATTTCAGATTTGAAATTCAACTCATTATGAGTGTTGTTTCAGGGTCCTCGGAAGAAGATTATCCTTGCCTTGGAATCAAGAGCATAGGGCACTGGCGAACGAGTATGTAGAAAGGTGTACCCCCTCGGAGAAGGGTACAAGCGCAGGAAATGTGGGCTTCTTGGAATACATGTCCTGCCCCGTTGAGCATGGTCAACCTGGTTTTGGATGTTTAGGCACACCATTGCGGCTAGTACTGTAAGAGTATGAAAATCCTGTTAATTATTTGGTCAATTGCTAACTGGGCAAGTTGAATTGGTGCAGTATACGTGCTGCGATTGAAGCAGCTGAGTTGAGGCTGTATACTATGGTTTCACTATTCTCCTTCCTTATTGGCTCGTGCTGCTTCATATTCGTTGGCTTTACTCTAAATTTCCTCTAAGCGAAACGGCTCCAGAGAATGTTTTTGCTCAGAATCTCAGCCTAGCAGTTGGGTTCACTGTTCAATTTGTTCATATACCGTGTAAAAACGACATAAAATTTGTTCACGTACCGTGAAATAGGGTCTTCAACTTGTTTCCCCAATTCACGGAACAACAGATGATAGTCCAAGATTCCAGTGTAACAAACAACTATATGGTCAACTATTTTTCACCTGCCTCGTAAGAAGCGCCTAGCCAGGCATGGCTCGCCCTGCGCCTCAGGCCACCTCGCCTCCACCGGACTTTCTGCAAGTGTTCCGCGGCCGCTGCTTCCGTTGCTTGGACTTCGACCAACTTGGTGAATGATTGTTGAGAGCCCCCTCGCTGCTACTCCTGCTTGCTCTTCCGCCACTTTGCCCGCAAGTGCCACACCCCTCTCGCGACCTCAAGGAGGAAGCTCTCCATGTGGGCACCATCTACGTCGACGGCTCACAATTCTTCGTCCTCCCATGACAGCCCTACCCGACTCGCGTTCTTCAATGGCCTTACTAGGTCACAGTCTACGTGCAGAACCTCCCCCTTCATGTCCGTTTGGGTGAAGGCATCAAGCAAATCCTCGGAGATGTGTGTCTTCGACCAAGAGCTCACGACCACCCTCGACCCAATCGACCCCAACGTGTACGGCTTTGGGGCCTGGATGCTGAACCCTGAGCTCCTACCTTCTTCTCGGGTCGAGGCTGTCGCGGTGACATGACTGGCCAGCCTTCGACGGCTCGGCGTATGCCACCATACGAGCACCAGGTGGATACCCTAATTCACCTCGACAGCTTCCTGGACCACTCCCCGACTCGCTTTCCTTCTCTAGCCTCCTGAGCGACCGGCGATTTCTCGGTTTCTTCCGACGACGGTGATGTTAGAAATCAAAAGGGAGTCCGAAGATCAAATAGTCACTAAATCATTTCGAATTATACAGGAGAAAATTGAATACAAAATCAACATCAAGTGCTATATCTCAAATAGCACAAGAACACTATTAATACCTTCACTTTCATCTTTGTTGTTGCTTGACGATGCGTTCATCAAGCCAACAAGGCGAGGCCGCAAGTAGAACGACGACGGAAGACGTTTTCCCTTGTTCTTCTCTTGATATTGTTGATCGAATTCTGACAATTGAGAGATTTCTTGTGTCTAATGTGTATTCACAACACTACCCAGAATCATACACATAACCCTCTTCTTATATATGACTAAGAGATAAAAGAGGGGGTCTCCCACCCTTAGAGACAGTTAAGTCTCCCGATCAGAGACATAATCGTCGATGGGTTGTGTCATTTCAATTAGAACACATGTTATTTTCGAGTTCAAACTGATTAACTGAAAAAACCGTACTAGTCCGGTCAGGGTCCGGACTAGTCCGATGTCCTTACTGGACAACATCGGACTAGTCTGGTCTTATATCAGACTAGTCCGGACCGGACTAGTCCGTCCACTACCATACTAGTCCAGTAGTTCTAACATTCCCCCCCCTTAAACTCGAAACTGAAACTTACCAACTTACTTAATACTAAACTTAGTGTCTACTTTTTCATGCTTGACATATAGGGCACAATGCATCACAACAACCATTTACGTATTGTTGGACTCGAGGAGCACAATATATCTCACACTTAAAAATGAACCTTACTCTTACTTGGCCCCTAAATATCCAATGATCATAGGTCTTTCCTTAAACCCATGCTAGCTACGTGTTCACTGAACACATTGGGTGGAATACCTTTTGTAAACGGATCCGCAAGCATTCGCTTGATACTAATTTGCTCAATAATCATTACTTAATATGATCCTGAATTTACTCCTTTGCAACACATACCTTATTTCAATGTGTTTGGCATCACATATGACTTGTTGTCTCTGGAGTACAAAAAACTTAAGTGGTTTAATGCTGTCAACCACTCACAATTCGGGTTTACTTAATGTGTCTGCTCGGTGGTCTCATTTACAATATATATTTGGTATGCATCACACATGATGCAGTGACCCTAAATTAGGAGCTTTTCCACAATAAAGATCTATTGTGCGAGTATTGATTACTGATGTGGATTTACTACATATCTCACACAAACTGAGTCTTAGTAAGTCATTATTCTAATGACTTAATCTTATACTTAACTTACCATGAGATCTTGATACTTGCAAAACTGCAAGTAATACTTATTTCCATCCAGTCATCTGGATTGGACTTACTCATGCTAAAATTAACCTGATACTTAAACTTTGTCAAGGTAACTTAGAAATTGAGCAAAACTTAAAACTTCTGACAGCAAGAAGTTTTGGAACCGATTCTTATTAGGTCGACCTTTTATTGGTTCCATACTTACCAACCTTAACTTATTAGAGCAGACAAAGATTTATTTTCATGCATACTGTACTTTCCAAGTACGCTCCTTAAGTATGCCTTTTGTGAACTTAATACTCCTTTATTCTATCTCGGTGAATTTCTATGCCTAGTACATAGAATGCTTCACTAAGATCTTTCATATCAAAATTAGAGGACAAGAACTTCTTAGTTTCTGATAACTTACAATTAGTATATCATCTACATAAAGCACGAGGAAAATAAATTTCCCGTCTTTAAACTTACCATAAATGCAATTATCCTCCTCATTTTGTTTAAATCCAAACTTTCTTACTGTCTTATTGAACCTGAGATACCACTGTCTTAATGCTTGATTAAGTCCATAAATGAACTTTCTTAAGTGGCATCTCATATGTACCTTACCCTTAACAACAAAACCTTTCAGTTGTGTCATATAGACGTTCTCATATAGATCACCATTGAGAAACGCCGTTTTTACATCCATCTGATGTAATTCTAAATTGTAATGTACAACTAATGCCATAATGATTCTGAACGAATCCTTACTTGAGACGGGTGCAAATGTCTCATTATAATCAATCCCTTCTCTTTGAGTGAAGCCTTTCGCAACAAGTGATCTTAAACTTATCAATATTCCTTTTGGAGTCACATTTAATTTTGTAGACCCATTTACAGCCTACAATTTTGGCTCCATTAGAAATCTCAACTAAATGCCAGACTTTGTTTGCTTCCATAGACCTTATTTCATCCTCTATGGCTTTACACCATTCAGATGATTGAGGACTTCTTATAGCTTCTTCAAATGTGGTGGGATCACCCTCTATTTGAATTGTCTCACTCAAATAGATCTCATAATCGTCCGAAATGGCCGATTCTCTTTCTCTTTGAGATCTTATTACTTGCACATTATCCTCATTTTGAGGCTGTTGTTGCTCTTCATTATTAATGACAACGAGCTGAGAATGTTCAACCTTTCTTAGTAATTCCGTTGTCAATAGAGAACTAACAATAGGTGTTGAATCTTCACCAATAGACACTGATGATTCAACATCAGTAGGTAATGAGAAGTATGATTCTTGAAACATAGGAGTGGGTACATAAACCCGTTTCTCTTCAAGATTAATTTCTTGTCTTACCGTACTCCCCCTGATCATGACATTCTCTAAAAAGACGGCATACCTTGTTTCCACAAACTTAGTTTATCGTTTTGGACAGTAGAAACGATATTCTTTACTCTTTTCTACATAGCCAATAAAATGACAACTTATTATTTTAGCATCCAACTTACCAATGTTTGGGTTAAACATTTTTGCCTCAGCGGGACAACCTCATATATACATATAACTTAATGAGGGTATACGGTCTTCACAACTCATATGGTGTTTTAGACACCAACTTACTAAGGATCCGATTTAGCACATGAATGACGGTTTTTTAATGCCTTCATCCATAAGCTAACCGGCAAATCTGATTGACTTAACATGAATCTTATCATATCCATTAGCATACGGTTGCACCGTTCTACTACTCAATTTTGCTGAGGCTCGCCCGATATTAAATACTGGGCGACTATGCCATTTTCCTGTAGGAACCGAGCAAATGGTCCAGGAACTTGACCATACGGGGTATGACGACCGTAGTATTCACCACCACGATCGGATCTTACCACTTGTATCTTACTGTTGTGCTGATTTTCATCTTCAGTCTTAAATATCTTAAATTTATCCAACACTTCAGAGCGTTCTTTAATTGGATAAATATAGCCATAGCGAGAATAGTCATCCGTGAAGGTTCTGACCGAATCAAAATCATCAACCGATACTACAGGAAATGGACCACAAATGTCTGTACGAATTAATTACAAATTCCCGCACTGCATATGGAACCATTTCTTATTTTTCTTAGTCTATGCATTCTTCCGAATCTGAAAAATCCGAATGAGGAAGAATCGATTGTGAAATCAATTGTCCAATTCTCCCCCTCGAAATATGGCCTAAGGGACAATGCCATAATTTCGAAGATATTTCGAAATCAATTCTCTTACTCTTACTCTGACGTGAGGAAACTGATTGTCGCTTACAACACCATTTAAGGAAGCCTATGCATTCCTTTTAATGGTGACCTTTGTCTAAACAAAAATGACACTGATTTTTCTCTACTTTCACATCCTTACATTAAGGATAGCTTTGTAGAGCCTCACCCTTATCTTTATCATGGTGAGAAGAACCATGATACTTAAAAATCACTTAGAAGAATAATTCTTCTTAGCCTTACTTTTTCCCTTCACGTAATTAAGAGCATAATTAACATGAACACACATAGACATGAGTTTTTATATGTTCCATAGTTCAGGTTGAGAGTCATAGTTGATGACAAAAGTCTCAAATTCCTTTAGAACTGAGGAAAAATGAGATGCACAATGAACTCATCTTTAATCCCCAAATCTATAGGCTTAAACTTTGCAGACATATTTGTCATTCTTAAAATGTGCTCTCGCACACCACCTCCATAATACTTTTCAGTGACAAGTCTCTTGATAAGAATACTTGCTATTGACTTAGAAAACCAGCAAACTGATTCTCAATCTTTTAGAGGTACTCAGTGGCAATCTCACTTTCAGGAATTGCTCCCCAAATAATTTCAGTGATAGTGCCCTTAATAATCATCAAACATTTCCCGTTTGATTGTTTCCACTTAACTTTGGCTATATCACAAGCCAATAGCTTATTAGTATAGTCCTTTGTCCTCACAACAAAGGCTTACTGAGTTTCATCAACTTTACTTACTAGAGCCACTGACTCAACTGAATATGGAGTTGTGAGAGCAAAGTCTATCTCGGAGGTTGCCAAAACAATTTCCAACTTTTCTATTCATCTCCCATAATTTCTTACATTGAATAGATCAATTGAAGTGATGAAACTCAGTGCTGAATTCTCATTTGAGGAAACTTCTTAATCAAAAAACGAGATCATGAGTGAATGCATAGATGTTAATCATAAGATAATGTTGAGTTTTATCTTTCACTTTGGTTACTTGATCAAAACTCAACATTTGAGAATAACTGAAAAACAACATAGTAATTTATCTTTCGCTTTGGTTACTCGACCAAATTACTATGTTCTTAAAAGAGAATGTCATTAATGTCTTTCGCTTTGGTTACTCGACCAATAATGACATTAAAACTTAATATTGGAGAATAACTGAAATACATAGTAATTTATCTTTCGCTTTGGTTACTCGACCAAATTACTATGCACTTAAACAGAAAATGTCATTAATGCCTTTCGCTTTGGTTACTCAGCCAATAATGACATAATATTGCTTAAAAACATGGCAATTCTATTTTTCGCTTTGGTTACTCAATAGAATTCCATGCAACTTAAAATGATATAGCAATTTATCTTTTGCTTTGGTTACTCGACCAAATTGCTATGACATTATAAACTTAATTCCAGCGGAAGTTTAATTAAATAAGAAAACTTAATTGTATAGCTCGGACTAGTTCGCACATGGTCGGACTAGTCCAAACTCTTACAGTATAGTTTTCGAACTAGTCCGGTCCATACACCGGACATGTCCGAACTTAAAACAGAATCATGATCGGACAAGTCCGGTTCATAGAACGGACAAGTCCGGTACTGTTCCATAAACATTTAATCCATTCTTTATTGAACTTTTCGGGTTTGGTCCGTACTATTCATGACTAGTTTGACCAACCTCGGAAAAGTTTCATATAAAAACCGGAAAAATGCCGAAATACCCCAAAGGGAATCTTAATCTTACCATCTTACAAAATCAACTTAATTTCAGAATAGATTTCAATCTAAAGTGCTTAGTAGGTTTTCAATCAGATGAATGCGTCAAAATGCCCTGATCCAAAAAACCTAACCACTTCAATTGTGGCATACCGGACTAGTCCGGTCCATAGACCGGACAAGTCCGGATCTTTAAACTTCGATCAAAACTCAATTCGAAACGATTAGTGGTCTAAATGGCTCTGATACCATTGTTAGAAATCAAAAGGGAACCCGAAGGTCAAATAGTCACTAAATTATTTCGAATTACACAGGAGAAAACTGAACACAAAATCAACATCAAGTGCTATATCTCAAATAGCACAAGAACACCATTAATACCTTCACTTTCATCTTTGTTGTTGTTTGACGATGTGGTCATCAAGCCAACAAGGCGAGGCCGCAAGTAGAACGACGACGAGAGGCGTTTCCTCTTGTTCTTCTCTTGATATTGTTGATCGGACTCTGAGAATTGAGAGAGTTCTTGTGTCTAATGTGTATTCACAACACCACCCACAATCATACACATAACTCTCTCCTTATATATGACCAAGAGACACAAGAGGAGGTCTCCCACCCTTAGAGACAGTTAAGTCCCCGATCAGGGACATAATTATCGGTGTGTTGTGTCCTTTCGATTAGAACACATGCTATTTTCGAGTTCAAACTGACATTAATTGAAAAGACCAGACTAGTCCGGTCAGGTTCCGGACTAGTACGATGTCCTTACTGAACAACATCGGACTAGTCTGGTCTTATTTTGGACTAGTCCGGACCGTACTAGTCCAGTAGTTCTAACAGGTGACAGTTCCGAGTCGCTTCTTCACGAGTTCCTCTGGCGGTACGGCTTCCCAGATGGGTCGCGGCTTTCAACACCCTTGTCCGGCGGCTGCAGACCTGCTCCGCATGGCCGGCCTAGCGACCGGGACGACGATGACCATGATCGCCGAGGGCCAACCCCAACTGGTGCATGAACTTCAATGCCCGGGGTGCACCTACGCAAGACTTGCCTTGCCTGTCACTGGGCTCCGCCATCCGTCAACGCCCCCGTTCCCCTCGAAGGACCGTAGGGGATCGTCGCCACTCGAGCGGTGAGTGTTCCCTGCTCTATGAAGTCTTACCCCATCACCCAGCATGCTTTGAGGAGATGCAGGATGGCGAGTTGCAGGCTCGGGTTGATCCCATGCAGGAGGAAGTCATGCTACCCGCGCCCCCTCCCACGGAAACACCATGCTCTCTCTTTGACGCGGGTGGCAGCGTAGAGGCCGTCATCCACATATTGCACTATCGAGAAGTCTCAGACTCCTCTAATCTCAACCGGACAGTGGAGGATATCCTTGTGTCTAGCCTCATTGAGAATGTATTGCAATAATTCTCCAATCAGGACAAAAAGCAGAGGAGATAGAGGATCCCCTTGACGCACTCCCCATAGGCATCAAAATGGTCTTCCTGGGACCCCGTTAGTTCAAGAGGATAGAAGAGGTTGTGCTGAGGAGATTGTATACCAATTGAATCCAGTTTGCAGGAAATCCCAAGTGAAACATGGCCGAGAAGATGGCGTTATGTTCCACTGTGATGCCTTGGCAAAATCCAGTATAAGTAATACAATTTTCTTATTTGATCGATTGCAAAGATTCAAATATTCATATGCCCAGACTAAACAATCTTGTATTGAACGCTCCTTGATGAATCCATTTTGATTCTGATGGACTATGGGGATGATGATTCTTTGTAAACGCTCAACTATGATTTTTGTAATGAGTTTGACTGTGCTATTTAAAAGGGATATAGGTCAAAAATCTCGAACCTTTGTTGGATTAGGGACTTTGGGAACTAGTGTAATGAAGGATGGGTTAAGAGGCTCAATATTAGCTCCCTTCTAAAAGAAATCTTCATATATCTTATATATATATATCCTCTCTAATGATGTTCCAACAAACCTTTGTGAATTTGCCATTAAACCCATCAGAACCAGGAGCCTTGTCTATGGTAACGATTGAACAAAGTTATCGATTTCCTCCCCAGTCACCGGATCACCTAGTTGCTGCAGAGAGACAAAACGTGGTAATAGAGATTGTAAATCCATATCATCGTTGGATGATGACTTTGCGCAATGATCTAAACAAAGGCTGTTCTCAATAGGTCAGCCTTATCCTGATGGTAAGACACTATGCGCCCATCCTCTGTTTCTAAACATGGGATGGAGTTTATTCTATTCCTCTGTAGCTGCAGCATGAAAGAATTTTGAAGATTGATTGCCCATCTTTGTCCATCGGACCGTGTACTGTTTCCACTACAGGAAACTCATCAATTAACGAGGGGGCAATTTATTTAAGATGGTACCATCGTTACTAAAAATATTAACGTCGGTTAAAAATAACCCTCGTAAATAAGGCTACTATTTACGACGGTTGAAGGGAACCCTCGTAAATAAGGCCACTATTTACGACGGTTGAAGGTAACCCTCGTAAATAAATTCATCTACGACGGTACCGTCGTAAATATGTGGACTATTTACGACGGTTGACCTAACCGTCATAAAAAAGATATGAATAATAACCCGTCTCGTGTGGGAGGGGAGCAGTTTCGCTCCCTTCCCGTGCACTTTTCGCTTTTGCCTTGCCCGCCCGCCGCCGCCTCCCGCCGCCGTCGTCTCCTGGCGCTGCAGCCTCCCACCCGCACGCCTCCTCTCGCTACCGCCCGACGCCTCCCGCCCGCCCGCCGCCTCCCGCCCACCCGCTTCCTCCTGTCACCAACCGCCGCCTCCCGCCCGCCCGCCTCCTCCCACCGCCTATCGCCAGCCCTCCTCCTCCCACCGCCGCCGCCTCGGGCCGAGGCCGCTGCCTCCTCCGACCCCTACCACCCTCTGACGGCCAGCGCCCTTCGACGGCCAACGCCCTTCGGTGGCCAGCACCCTCCGACAACCGCCGCCCTCTGATGGCCAGTGCCCTTCGAGGCCCCGACGCCCACCGGTGCCCTCACGCTCGCCGCCTCCTGCGCGATCTCCGAGGCCGGCCACCGCCTCCTCTCCGACGTCCGCCTCCTCCAAGGCTGTCCGCCCCCTCCCGCTCCGTGCCGTGCCGCCGCTCAGTCGAGGTATGACCTCCACTTTGTTTTTGTTTTTTTAATTTCCATAATTGTAATTAGGTTGTTTACTTTCATATATGTAATTATAATTAGGTTTTTTAATATGTGTAATTAGTTAGTTTAAAGTTGAAGTAGGTAATTTAATTGTTAAAGTTGAATTAGTTAGTTTAATGTTTTTTTCAATGTTTGTGAGTGTTTATGACGATACACATAAATGGGTCAAGACCAGCATGATGGCGGTCAGCGAGAATGAGGACGTCAATGAGCACACGCGCGTGGACGGTGCAATCAGATTAGGAACTTTCAACTCTGACCAACTTTCTTCTTCTTTCTCGTTCTTTCCTCTCTCGTAAATCACTGGAAAATGAATCTGTTTAACGTAACCTATATAAATTGATTCCCCGTTTCACATGCGATAGGCATGTAAGCCGTGTAGGTTCGGAATTGTCCCTTTTTGGACAGCTTAAGAGTGACTGAGGACGTGCTTATGACGAGCTAGGTACCAGGTCTGGATCCAGATGTGATTAGCATAACTCTATTGTTCTCTGTTGCACCATTTTTGGGCGTGCAGTGGAGAACAACGGAGTTATGCTGCCGAAATTTCGTTTGGATTTGGACTCCGTGTCTCTTCATAAGCATGTTCCCTCGGTCACTCTTGAGTGGGTTTAGGACCTATCATACTAGTTCTAGGGGTCGTGACATATACAAAAAAATGAACTAATAATGATGTGTCCGTTTTGAAGGTATAATCTGAATCATGCCTGAAGAATGCACTTGGATTTACTCTGGTTGGAAAAAGAATGGGCAGCACTCATATGAGTGGTTCAACAAGACAAATGCTTTTATAAAACAAGCTTTTTTTTGATGTCAATGGGTTCCAATTTCGTTCAATTGATTTTGAAGATCTTCGTCCTCTCTCGGCAACATGCAATACCGGAGTTGTGAATACAGCTATTGATGCCGAAGGACGGGTATTTAATATTATAGGATCATTAAAAAAAATCCTTGAATTCACTTTTGCCAGGAATAAGGTGCTCAAATTAGTCTTTTTTCGATTGTGATTGGTTTGATAATAATAAAGGAACTCGAGAAAACCAATTTGGCATGGTCGAAGTGAAACTCAAAGAACTGTTACAAGGTTGTGACACATTCGTCCTTGCATACCAAGTCGACCAAGTGTATTACCTAAAGTATGCGTGCAAAAAGCTAAGTGTTTGGTGGGTTTTACAAAAGGTGAATCCCCATGAACGGTTATGTACACAAGACGATATTGGGTACCATGATACTCCGTTGTCGTTGAACGGTGAGACTGATGATGTTTACCAAGAGGAAGAGTTACAAACCAATTTGACATCGGTCTAGAACTCGATGAATTAGCTGGAGATGCTCAAGATGTAGAGACTCGTAAGATGCGGAAACAAAAACTACAGGCACTCATGATAGAAGATCGGTGGTCCAGCTTAAGAAGTAGAACACATGGCTGTGATACTGATGAATTCTAAAACTAGTTTCAAGTAACGTTTCTTTTATCTCTTCAATTAACTTCTTTATTTTCATTTAAATTCACTATCAGCTGTTCCTATAAACAGGATGTCATTGAGTAGGGGAAAGGGAAAGGGAAAGAGAAAGAAGTCGGTGAGGGGTTTTCTGTCCACCAGCGAGATCTTTCGCGGCAATCAATTGAATGGTGATAGACGGGCCGCGTTGTTGAGCCACTTACCAGAGCGGTCTTCTGAGGTAAATACCATTTTCATCAATTATCATAAGTTATATATCGCATAAGTACTATAATCATCTATATTAAATTTCCAGGACGACTCTTCGCCCGACTCCAAGGCGAGGGGTCCACATCAACCACCAGTGGCTGACCACCCCTCGGAGCTGACTTTGCGGTCGGGTAGCGAGCCAGGTTACTCAGGTGACCACTCTTCGGGGTCACCTGATGTCAAGCCTCCCTCGAGTACGTCGTACTAGGAGTGGTCACTTCGTGCCTCCTCCTCCCGCTGCAGCAAACCCACAGGACAAGATAGTTATTTGTCCGGTTGGCGATATGTAAGTAAATCTCTAACACTTCAATATATATATATATATATATATATATATATAGACTGATAATTCTATTTCAGTGGTTAGTACGATGACTCGTTCTCGGGTCAAGGAAGGCACCGACAGGTCAATCGTGTCCTGGGCAGTCTCATCCGTTTCCACTACCCCGGTGTAGTGAACGGTGTCGCCGCGTCGTCGTGAGGCGATTATGCGACTGCCGCACACATGGTACACGACAATCACCAGGAGGCTGTGTGGTCTGACTTCATGGTACGTATCAAATAAACTACTTTAATACAAGTCAATGATACTGTTTATACAATTACTTAAAAATTTGTTATGTAAGGCATGATACCGTTTGGAGAACGAGGACGAGGTGGATCATGACGCCAAGAAGATCATGACGCAATCCCTTTCGTGTGCCCGAATTCAAGCTACAAACAAATACTTCAAGCTACATCTGGAGGAGCTAGCGGCACGCCAGTTCAGGGAGACATCTTCCACGTACCTGACTTTGGAGGAGTATATGGAGGTAAATTGTCGATGTTATTTTGTTGCATTATCTAATTATGTTACAAGTGCTTTCACTTAATAATAATTGTGTACAGGGTCGTGAAGGGGTGCAGTGGCTAGAGGGTTGGCCGGAGGTGTACCATGCCCTCTACTTGAAGTGGGCGAGCGACGATTTCCAAAACCTCTCTCGCAGCCGTCGAGACAACAGAGGGACGAACCCGTCACACTTTTTCGGTGCGGACGGGTACTTGTGGAAATATAAGCGCATTGCAAGTGTAACTATGTATTATCTTTATTTATGTTTCATATATTGATTGTGCTAACACGTGTACCCACAGGAGCGCAAAACTGGTCACGAGCCCACACTGATTGAGGTGTGGAAGAGGGGTCACAAAGGAGGTGATCCTTCATAGTTTGACTGGCTGTGTTCTCAGGCAGCGACAGAGGCAATGGTGAGTTAATTTTTCACTCGTATTGAATTCTTTTAATCAATTTGGCTAACATTTTTTTGTTATTTATAGGCCAAGTATGGGCATTATTCCAAGAGGCTGCAAGGTGATGACTTTGATTGGCAGAGCGGACCAATCGTTCCCCAAGCCGCGTAGCTTAGCAGAGGTAGAAAACCTCACAGCCGGGGAGTTAATCTTCTTTTAGAATTACTATGTACGAATTGGCTGGAGTGGTCGACACAAATGTAATAAACTTTCTTGTTTATGTAGGTTGGACATGTTCCAAGGAGTGGTCGACTCTAGGCAGGCGCGTCCCTCCTCGTCTAGTGGCTCATCCTTCAGGCAATATAGCAGCCAGACCACCCACCTGGAGCTCCAGAGTGTCCAGGATGGGATCCACAGGACATAGGCGAAGCTCCATTTAGAGAGGGAGAGGCGAGACCGCGAAGCTGCAACCGCCAGGGCCACGGACGAGTACCTAACCTTGTATATAACAGAGTTTCATACGGTGATGGCGGTAAGTGATCCTCATTCAACTTTGTTTTTAAAAGTTATGAAAGAAATATGTGCTAATGCTTTGTGATCGCAGGCTATTGCAGCTGGACAACAAGCTGTCCTTCCATGGTGGGAGCTACCAATGGTTGAGCAAGAGTCGCCATAGCAGCCTACTCCAAGGAGCTCAGGTACATTCTAAGTAACCTTAGTTAAACTTGCTCAAATTTAGTTAAACCAGCTCATTTCTAACTAAACTTGCTGAAATCTAACTAATATTAGTTAAAGTTGCACAGTTCTAGCAAAACTTGCTAAAATCCAACTAAACTTATCTAAAGTTGCTCAATTCTAGCTAAACTTGGTTAATTCAACTAATATATGAACTAACTATAATTATTCATGATAGGGATCGAGAACGGAGGCTCGTACTCCATCACCGAACGTACCGAGAGCGCAAGGATGGCTCCATGACGAGTTCCCGGGTTTCAAAACTATCGGATGGGGTAATGCGTAGTTTGTTGCATGTAAATGCTTGTTTTGGATTCGTGATATACTTTTGTTTCAATGCCTGTGGTATATGTTAATGCCTATCATATATATGTTAATGCCTGAGCTGGCCATCGAGCAGGGACTGCCCCGAAGTCAGGGCAGTGTTTTCTATTTTTTTAATGCAAAACTTATTTACGATGGTAACTATTGTAAATAAGCACACACCATTTACGGCGATGTGCGAACCATCGTAAATAAGCACACAATATTTACGATGGTTGGCGGCAACCATTGTAAATAATTTAAATATATTTTACGACGGTGATTGTCGTAAATAGGTTTCCCGCCCCGCCACGTGGTAGGGTGGACTTATTTACGAGGGCTCCATTCAGGCCTCGTAAATAACTATATTTACGACGGTTACCGTCGTAAATAATTTTATTCATGAGGTTTTTTAACATCGGTCAAAAACCGGTGTAAATAAGTGATAACCGTCGTAAATAGGTTATTTATGACGGTTATGCTCTTATTTACGACAGTTTTGCACCCTCGTTAGTTATGGGATTCCTGTAGTGTTGTTCCAAATATTCCATCTGGAAATTTAAGAGTCTGGCTAATTGTTTCATCAAGATGGAGCGGGAATTCCATTCTGTGATATACAAAGGCCGACATCTTCTAACAGATCAAGTACTTGTATTGCGTGCTTACAGTTACCTGATGGCATTGGGCAAATAGGCATGCGGGCGACTTGACTTTTTAAGAGCTTGCCTTAGGTCCTTAAATTTGGCAGCTATTCTTGAGGCAGTACTCATTCTGAAAGGTCCATTGTTCCAAAATTCTTACACTGTTTTGAAAAAATCTTGCAAATCTGGCCAAAAGTTTTCAAAACGAAATAGCTGAGACCTGGGGATGTTTGTTGCAATCTGAATCAAGCAGGGAACATGGTCTGAAATACTGATTTTTTTAGAAAGATCCGGCAAGCCGGCTTGTATCGATAAGTAGAGGAATCAGTACGAAGTTTATAGATAGACAGCAGGAGCCTAAGGAGGGCACCAGAGATGCACCGAACAAAAACGGGTCAAACAACAGAAGGTCCTACAACTAGGATGTGACACCCGGTTTCGAAAAAAATGAACCAAGCTAACGCATATGTGTGCCCAGGATGTTCATCACACATACACGAGTGCAATCACAAAAGAGTATACAGAAAATTACCACAGAACAAGATTAATTAACCAAATTTTATTACACAAACCAGATTATCCTCAAATACAAGCTCTAATGAATGTTTATGACAAGTTCAACTAATGCAGCGGAAATAAACTAATTAAGCGACTAAGCAAACTAAGCATAAGGGATAGCGCAGCTCCAATAACACCACATGCAAAGCTGACAGTAGACACGCCCTAGAACTCCGCATTATCACTATTAAACTCCCAATCCTGATCTGCAACTGTTGGGGGGGGGGGGGGAAGGGGATTGCAAGAGTGAGTACATGTCGTACTCAGCAAGTGTGGAAAGTATGACATGTGGCTTATTCAAATGTCGACAATAATAATGGTTAAGTGCTGAAAAGTACATTAAAACATTTGAAAAGCAATATATTATATGTATGTGAAATAAACCCATCATAATCATAAGTAATACCATAATACCAGTCCACAATTCACCATCCTCATCAATAATTCCAGATTTCACCATTTGCCAATAACCATATTCAATACCAGAAATAAATCCATAACCATCCATAACCATTAACAAACCATAACTATTAACAAACCATAACCATCCCAAATTCCAATTTCCCTCTAATCATGGAAGTTGTCCAGGTGCTCATAACCGAGAGCACGGCTATCATGATAGTTTTATTAGACTCTGCAGAGTTTGTACCACTTTACTCACGTGTTTGTGATTTCATCACCTTTCAGTGACTAAGAACCTCTATTACGCCGTCCCACTTCCGTAGGTGTGTGGCCAAGAGATCACAAAATAGCCTTTACAAAGGGATTACTAGCCTATTTAGACCCCACTGAGGTTCCACCGGTGGCGATGCCTCCAACTGAGCACATCTTCAACCAAGGGCCCACTCTTGAGCCATTCGGATCCCAGGGTAGTCCCACCAATCATCGACAAATCCAATCCGACTACCCCTTCCCTGAGCATCCACAATGGTCCAAACAGCACTAGCAAGACCCTAATTAATCAGCTACGCCGCACCCATACTTGGCCTCGTGGTGGCACTGTAATCCCAGCTTATTCTCGCATGAACCGGTCCTTAGATCTAAAGCAAGCAAACCACCATAACACCCAACCCATCCACATACCAGGCTTGCTTAGATCACCCATTACCATACCGTATTGACCAGTTCACCTTAACCAGAATATCATTAATGCATAATTAAATTGAGTGGTATAGTTGTTTCCCATTCCAGTTGATTAAGCGAAGCAAAAGGTAAAAAGCCCTTTCCCGACTCTGTACCATATATTCCAGGTGACAAGGGTGGTCAAACAAAGCTAGTAAACTTCCTATCATAGGATTCCCATCAAATTGACACAAGCATGCAATTTTGCAAATAAAACATTTATTTTAAAATAGGATCAATATGCTTCAAGGACACTTGCCTTGCTCTTGCTGTTGATTAGGATCAAAGCCTTCAAACTCTTGGTGCTGGAGATCCTCCGCGGCACTCTCTAGCGCAAATCCGTCTAATCCACACAATAAACATACAAGACAAGAAACACAATCAAAGAGTGCACACATATTACTCAATATGTCATGACATGCATGATTTATGCAAATACAAGGTAGAACTTGTTAATAGATTGCTTTTAATGATCACTAACTAGTTCTAATAGCTTTTAACAAGTTTATATAGGTTTGGAGTTGATTAGATCAAATTTTAGAATCAATACAACATAATTCAACCAGAAAGATCGGACTAGTCCGCTAGGGACCGGACAAGTCCGCACTCTGTGAGATCGGCAGATTAGGGTTTTCTATATCGACGTAAATTCAGAGATTAGGGGTTGAATTCACGTAAGGAAAAGAGAATAGAAGGTATACCAGGTGTTTAAGACTCCAATGAATCAAGAAACTTGGAGATAACACTTGGATCTTGGTGATCTTGTAAGACCTATGTGTGCTGAATACATTGGCTTGTAGTGAATACACTTGGCTTTGAGGATAAAAGTTTTGAATATCACCAAAACACCTTTTTATCAAGGTCCGACTCAAGCTCCAAGCTACAACAAGGTCCGACGGTAGGTCCGGCTTGTTTTGGGTAGCTCCGACTATGTTCGAAGCTAGGTCCGACTTCTTGGTAAGATCCGACCAGTTTTGGTTAGCTCCGGTGAGCTTTATCTTTAGCTCCGGCATGACTTTGTTAGCTTCGGCATGTCTTTGATAGCTCCGACATATATTTGATAGCTCCGGCATGCTTTTGCTAAGCTGCGATGTACTTTGTCTAGCTCCGGTTTTGGGTTGACTAGTTTGACTAGTTTTTGGTAAGCTTCGGTGCTAGGATCTACTAGTTTTGGTAAGCTCCGACAGGTGCTTCATTGTACTAGTTTTGGTAAGCTCCGGCGCTAGGTTCTACTAGCTCTTGTTAGCTCCGGCTCAAGCTCCGGGTTGCTCTAGTAAGGTTCGGAACTTGACCGAAGTGCTTCTGCTTTTTATTTGCAATGTTTCGTACTTGCTTTACATTGTTGGAAAGATTGCTTAGTATTCATTTGCTAAGTTTTTGGTGCGTTTTGGTTGATATGGATGATATCGTGTTACTATGGTTTTGCAACATGCTTATGTGAGGTTCTCACGTAGGGTGTTGTGTTCGGAACTAACTTGAGTCAAGTCGAGGACTTGGGCTCGTATGGATTGGTTGTTTATTCATGTGCAGGTGTTGCTTGAGTTCAAGACATGGCTGGTGACGGGATCCATTGGACTAGTCTCAGGGAGGAGATGAGGTTCCAACAACCAAGTTCGGAAGGAATTGTGGTTGAGCTGATCAGGAGGTTGCGCAACATGATTGAATCAAGAACAATGCATATGAAGGTACCGTGGATGTCATTGGAAGATGTTTGCACGTGTGCAAGGAGTGAATGGACGTGGCTGCATGGTTCCGAGACGTGATGAAGAGATGTGGACGTAAAGAGTTGGTCGGAAAGGTCCAACCGACTAGGTTATGGACTCAGGCTGCGGCTGAGTCGGGTTTGACTCAAATATGGAAATATTTGAGTTGGTTATGATAGGATTTCGTGTGGGTCACGAATTTGAGTTTCTTAGGAATGTGGGATACGTTCCTAAAGTGTTTGGAAGTCTTAAGATTGCTTCTATCTGCGTATAGAAGAATCTTGAGCAGTTATGGAAAGTTACGATTCGTGATCTGAGTAGGATTGGAGTCCTAGTTGATATTGGGTTGGCCTAAGAGCTGGTTATATAAGCAAGGAAGCCCAGAGCTCGTGGTGCACGACTTTGAGGCTGTTCCTCTTGTGTTCTATTGAATAAAATTCGTAGTTTGAAGGAACTTTTGTGCCTTGTTCATCCGACTTGTTCCAGACAAGTTTTACTCGTCGAATTTCTGGACATCACTATCTTTCGTCGGTGGTTTTATCATAACTCGAGTTTTACAGATCCAATTGACATGATTCCTTTTGGTTTGTCTTCAAAACTTGATTGTCTATCATCTGTAAAAATTTCACGGTCATTGGATTTGTGGTCTATGATCTACACGAGTTTCTTTGCAGCGTTCCAAAACTGTTTTTTTCTCGTGTAGGGCAGATTGACCATTGTTTGATCTTTCGATCATAACTTGAGTTTTTCTCGACGGATTTGAGTGATTCTTTTTGTGTTGTCTTCGAGACTTGATTCTCTCTGATATCTATCACTTTTGTCATGGTGAAACACCTTTATATTAGTCTCACACACGATTTCTTTAACAGATCATTTTTCTACCGAAGGGATTGGGGTTTAATTGTTTCCGCTGCGTAAGATTTTTAAATCTACCATTCACCCCCCCTCTGGTATATTTTCACGTGCTCTTCGATCCTACAATTGGTATCAGATACACAGTGCTCTAATCTTTGTGATTTGCACGTGTTTTTTGACTAATCATCATGGAGAAGTACTCCACCAAACCTTGTGTGTTTGCTGGTATTGATTTCAGGTTTGGAAGGCATGCATGGAGGCTTTCATCCACGCACAAGGCTTTGCAATATGGGAGAAGGTGTATAAGCCTTATGAAGTGCCACCCAATGATCAAGTCACGGCCACAAACCTATGGGACATCGACAACAACAACAAAGCCCGAAACTTGATCATCCAAGGACTCACTCAAAGCGACTTTGATCGTGTCGCGCACCTCCGATCAACATACGATGTTTGGAGAGCTCTCTGTGATTACCATGAAGGCTCCAACACAATCAAGGAGGTAAAACAAGATATGTTCAAAAAGGAATATATGCGTTTTGAGATGCAACCAGGTGAGTCTATCGATGACCTTTTTGCTCGTTTCAATAAAATTCTCAGCAACTTACGTAGTGTCAATGTAAATTTTTCTGATGCTGAAAATGCTAGGCAACTGTTAAGTGCATTAGACATGTCAATTTGGGAGATGAAAGTTACATCTATTTGTAAATCTACTGTCATGACTACACTTACTTTAGATGTGCTATATTCCAAGTTAAAAACTCATGAAATTGACATAATCTCACGTAAGAACCCCAATAAGTCTATTGCATTTGTTTCTCAACGTGATATGTCTAGCTCCGACCAATCATCATCCTGCAATACTCTTGCTTTGTTGTCCTCACTAACCCTGGAGCAGATCGAATAATTTCCAGAAGAGGAGTTGACACTCATCTCTACTTGATTCTCAAAAGCATTGCAAAATGTGAGAACTAGAAGAAGAGGAAGCTCCGGACCTCAACGCTGTTTTGAATGTGGTAAAACAGGACACTTTCGTACAGAATGCCCTAACCTTTCAGGTCCGACCACCCGGGAAGAAAAACAAAGCAAGGTCCGGACCTCCTCTGGAAATTCCAACAAAAAGAAAAAGAAGGGTACCATAGGACGCAAGATGATTAACAGCTTCATCACCACACTTCAAGAACTTAGTTCAAGTGATGTAGACTTTGAAAGTGATGAAGATGATGACGATCTGGCCAACTTATGCTTCATGGCGGGCAAAACAAGATCAAGATCAAGTCAGGAGGATGCAGAACACAACAGTGAAGACGATGAGGTATGTTCTACCTGCAATGAAATATGTGATGCTATTTCTCGTGCCACTGTTATTGTTAAGAAAAAGGACAAAAAGCTTAGGGATAGTGCTGCTAAAATTGAATCACTAGAATCTGAAATTAACCGTTTAAAAACTTTGATTCCTAGTGATGATGCATGTTCCTCATGTGATTTAATATATAAACAATTATCCTTATTAAGAAGTGTGCACACCTCCATACTTGATAAACTTGAGTTAGAAATTGAAAAGAACAAAGAGCTTGCTGCACTTAATGATAAAAACTTGAAAGATGCTAGCTGTTCTACAATTGATTTGCATTGTTCTACTTGTGATGATCTTGATAAGAAACTACAGGATGCTATGAATGAAATTTCTATAATGAACAATGCTTTACGTTCTCATGAAGTTAAATTTTGTTCCAATTGCAAACTAAAAGGAAAAACTTTATGTGAAAATTGCCTTGATCTGTCCAATAAACTTGATGACATGCATAGGACATTAGATCGGTTTTGTAATGGGAATAAGAACCTAAACTTGCTGCTGAATTCTTCCAAGTCTTGCAATAATAAAACTAGTTTAGGTTTTGATTCTCATGCTCATGCTAAGGCACATCCACCCAAAATTGTAAAGTCATTAGGAAGTGGTTTGATTCAAACAGTTCCTAAACAAAAAGGAGTGATTTTCAAATCTGCAGGAGTGTTGCCTCATTCGGTTTCAAATGAAAATATTGTTTGCTCATCTAGACATGAACACAAAGTTAAATTTCATTGTACCTTCTGTGATAGAGATGGTCATATCATAGATTTTTGTTATAGGCTAGCTAAACAACAAAAAAGGGAAAGAATGGTTGCTAGATCTCATAACTTTCATGCAAAATTTGCTGCACACATTGAACCGAATGTACAACCTGCTGTTTTGAGTCAAAAACATTCGAAGTTTACCTTCGGACCTTCTGTTTTTGCCTTCGGAGCTACTGATTTTTGTGCTACACAAGTAACACCTTATAGGTCAGTAGTCAGGAATAAAAAAATCTCAAACCTTGACTCATAAACCTGCTGTTTTGTCTCAGCTTTCGCGTGTTTTTCCTGCTGCACGTCGCGTGACTCAGTACTGGATTCCTAAATGCCTTTTGACTAACCCCAGTATTGAGTCATCGACGTATTGTGCTTTTATGTAGGTTACACATTTGAGGAAGGAGAACATTTGGATTGTGGATTCAGGTTGCTCACGCCACATGATTGGTAACAAAGATTGTTTCTCCTCCCTCTCTTTTGTGTCACGTGTAGAGAATGTTACTTTTGCCGATAATTCTTCAACTCCTATAATTGCTAAGGGTTCGGTTAGAGTAAATGATCACTACACTTTGAAGGATGTGGCACTTGTCAAAAATTTGAAATACAACTTGCTTTCTGTTGCACAATTGCTAGATGAAAATCTAGAAATTATTTTCAATAAAAACTGCTGCAAAGTTGTAGGTTCAAATAGTGAGCTTATTTTTAACATGTCTCATTTTGGAAGAGTTTTTAAAGCTGATTTTGATAAGTCTTCCTCTAAGCATAGGTTTCTAGTTGCTAATAATTTGAAGGACTTATATTTTTGGCATCGTAGACTTGGTCACGTAGGCTTTGATCACCTAACGCGTGTTAGTGCTCTTAATCGCATAAGTGGGCTGCCTAAGCTTAAAGGGGACAAAGAAATTGTGTGCTCTTCTTGTAGACATGCTAAGATGGTTGCAGGTTTACATACTCCTCTCACAATGATCATGACAACTGAACCCTGTCAACTTTTGCATCTTGACACCGTAGGACCTTCACGTGTTCAATCCTTCGGTGGTAAATGGTATGTTCTTGTTATCATTGATGATTATTCTAGATACTCTTGGGTTTACTTTATGGCATCTAAGAATGAAGTTTTTAGTCACTTTAGAACTTTATTTCTTAGATTATCAATTGATCACCTAGGATCATTAAAAGCAATTAGAAGTGATAACGGAACTGAATTTAAAAATCAATCTTTTGATCACTTTTGTGCTGAAAATGGAATAAATCATCAATTCTCTTCACCATATGTACCTCAACAAAACGGTGTTGTAGAAAGAAAGAACATAACCTTAGTTGAGATAGCTAGGACTATGCTTGATGAATATCAAACTCCTAGGAAATTTTGGGCTGATGCGTTAGCAACCACTTGTTATGTCTCAAATCGTGTTTTATTGCGTGCTAAGCTAGGTAAAACACCATATGAGCTTCGGTTTGGACATAGGCCTAGTGTTACACACTTTCAGGTCTTTGGTTGCAAATGCTTTGTTAAGAAACATGGTAATCTTGATAAATTTGAACCTAGATCCATTGATGGCATGTTTCTTGGTTATCCATCTCATACTAGAGGCTATCGTGTGTTTTTACTTGACACTAACAAAATTGTGGAGACTTGTGAAGTGTCTTTTGATGAAGCTAGCCCAGGTACTAGCTCCGATGTTGCAGGACCAGATCTGTATCCTCAGGGGGAGGGTATTTTCGAAGATGAAGAAGAGCCGGTGATACTGCCTAGTAGTTCCGAAGTTGACACGTGTCCAGCTCCGGACATTGAACAAGCTCTGGCTATCACCTATGCTGGTCCTGATCCTCCACAAGTCACAATCTCATCAATCTACAATGAACCTAATGAAGAAGAAGCTTGTGAGACATCTGTTCCCCTACGTTTTTACAAAGATCATCCCCCACAACAGATGATTGGAAGCTTGCACGAACGAGTCACACGGTCTAGGTTTTGCGATCCAAACTCTCATGCTCATTCTGCTTTTGTTGCTTCTTTTGAACCCAAAGATATATCACACGCACTCACTAATGAATCTTGGATTATTGCCATGCAAGAAGAGTTAGAAAATTTTGAAAGAAATAATGTTTGGAAAATTGTACCTCCACCTCAAGGTCACACTTTAATTGGAACTAAATGGGTATATAAAAATAAACAAAGTGAGGATGGGGTTGCGGTTAGGAATAAGGCTAGGTTGGTTGCTCAAGGTTTCACTCAAGTTGAAGGTCTAGATTTTGAGGAAACTTTTGCTCCTGTCGCTAGATTAGAAGCCATAAGAATTTTGTTAGCTTTTGCAGCATCTAAAGGTTTTAAGCTATATCAAATGGCTGTTAAAAGTGCTTTTCTTAATGGCTATATAGATGAGGAGGTTTATGTCAAACAACCACCGTGTTTTGAAAATCCAGATTTTCCTAATCATGTTTACAAACTGTCCAAAGCCTTATATGGTCTCAAACAAGCCCCTAGAGCATGGTATGCTAGGTTAAAAACATTCTTACTTGAAAAGGGGTTTACCATGGGCAAGGTTGATAAAACTCTTTTTGTACTTAAGTATGGCAATGAATCATTATTCGTTCAAGTGTATGTGGATGATATTATCTTTGGTTGTGCTTCTCATGATCTTGTGTCCAAGTTTTCAGCAATGATGAGTTCCAAATTTGAAATGAGTATGATGGGTGAACTCACTTACTTTTTGGGGCTGCAAATCAAGCAAACCAAGGAGGGTACCTTTGTGCATCAAACGAAGTATACCAAAGACCTCCTAAGGCGCTTCAACATGGACAAAAGCAAGCCTCTTCGGACACCAATGGGAACAGCAACAACACTTGAACTTGATGAAGATGGTGAACCCATGGATCAAAAAGAACATAGAAGCATGATCGGATCACTTTTGTACCTCACGGCATCAAGACCGGACATACAATTCAGCGTATGTCTTTGTGCACGGTTTCAAGCTTCCCCACGTATTTCACATCGTCAAGCCATCAAAAGGATTCTCAGGTACTTACATGGAACCCAAGAATTTGACATTTTTCTTCCTTCTTCCTCAACCGTTAATTTGAAAGCTTTTTCGGATGCTGATTTTGGGGGTTGTAGGATTGATAGGAAAAGTACTTCCGGTGCTTGTCATTTTCTTGGTAATTCTCTTGTTGCTTGGTCCTCTAGAAAACAAAATTCAGTTGCACAATCCACAGCTGAATCTGAATATGTAGCTGCTGCTAGTGCTTGCTCACAAATTCTTTGGATTGTTCAAACACTTAAGGACTATGGGGTTGATCTAGATAGTTTTCCACTATCCTATGATAACACTAGTGCCATTTGCATTGCTAAAAACCCCGTGCAACATTCTAGAACTAAGCACATTGACATTAGGTATCACTTTCTCCGAGATAATGTTGAAAAAGGAAACATTGTGCTTCACCATGTAGATACCGAACAACAATTGGCTGACATTTTTACAAAACCTTTGGATTTCACTCGTTTTTGTTACATTCGTAGTGAAATAGGGGTTATGCATCCTCATGGCTTAAATTGAGGGGGAGTTTTGAAACTTGGGAAGTCTATGTGTGAATCTGAAATTAAAATAATATGAGCATAGTATTTCATACACATATGACTTTGTGATTCCTTTTACATGCTGAAAGTTCTTACTACATTACTCGTGTTATACATTTTGTAGTTTTTTCCTTGTATAGTAATTGGAATAATTACTTACACTAAATCTGGTCATGGTCAAACTTTCTTGCTGTTTTGAACTTGTTGCATGCTCACAAATGCTTTTAATCATAAAGAATTAATCATGTAATCAACTCACATGTTGAGTTTTTATGAACAAATATAAATTGAAAAAAGATCAAGAGAATATGCATGCATCACACTTCTTCTTTTGAGATAGCTTATCATTGCACTTAGATATGAACTTGGAAGAAGTTGTGTATGACTAAAACCATGTCCTTAAGTTTCTGATTGTCAAATGACATAGGCTTGGCTTGGTTGGTTAGAATAAGGCAGATGCGCATATAATCTCTTGCAAATATCATATGATCTAAATTTGTGTTTTGAAAAATAATAAAATGCAGCAACTAGTGTCATGCTTTCAGATTTTGAAATAGTTAAGTTTGTGAGATCATGACTTGCTTAAATTGAAAATTACATTTGATCTCTAGCATGGCGTACACTACTTTACGTATTTCATTGATGTGATAATGTAAAGTACTCGATAGTATGACTTGGATGAGATTTGTTTATATGTATATGTTATAATATGCTCATAACAACTAAAGAGGGAGAGATAATTTGTTTATATCTCATGACTTGCTGAATACATTGTCAAAGGGGGAGATATAAGCATGAAGAGAGAGAGAATATGTGCATAAGGAGAGATAATAAAGGGGGAGAGATAGATAATAATATGGGATATTTTTTTCTCATTTACTTTTTATTTACAAAGGGGGGAGAAATTGTCTTCAAAACTTTTATGTGAATAAGCCAATGTTCGGATTTTAAATGGTGTTGCCAATGCATTCATCAAGGGGGAGATTGTAAGACCTATTTGTGCTGAATACATTGGCTTGTAGTGAATACACTTGGCTTTGAGGATAAAAGTTTTGAATATCACCAAAACACCTTTTTATCAAGGTCTGACTCTAGCTCGGAGCTACAACAAGGTCCGACGGTAGGTCCGGCTTGTTTTGGGTAGCTCCGGCTATGTTCGAAGCTAGGTCTGACTTCTTGGTAAGATCCGACCAATTTTGGTTAGCTCCGGTGAGCTTTATCTTTAGCTCTGGCCTGACTTTGTTAGTTCCGACATGTCTTTGATAGCTCCGACATATATTTGATAGCTCCGGCATGCTTTTGCTAAGCTCTGATGTACTTTGTCTAGCTCCGGTTTTGGGTTGACTAGTTTGACTAGTTTTTTGTAAGCTCCGGTGCTAGGATCTACTAGTTTTGGTAAGCTCCGGCAGGTGCTTCATTGTACTAGTTTTGGTAAGCTCCAGCGCTAGGTTCTACTAGCTCTTGTTAGCTCCGGCTCAAGCTCCGGGTTGCTCTGGCAAGGTCCGGAACTTGACCGAAGTGCTTCTGCATTTCATTTGCAATGTTTCGTACTTGCTTTACATTGTTGGAAAGATTGCTTAGTATTCATTTGCTAAGTTTTTGGTGCGTTTTGGTTGATATGGATGATATCGTGTTACTGTGATTTTGCAACATGCTTATGTGAGGTTCTCACGTAGGGTGTTGTGTTCGGAACTAACTTGAGTCAAGTCGAGGACTTGGGCTTGTATGGATTGGTTGTTTATTCATGTGCAGGTGTTGCTTGAGTTCAAGACATGGCTGGTGACGGGATCCATTGGACTAGTCTCAGGGAGGAGATGAGGTTCCAACAACCAAGTTCGGGAGGAATTGTGGTTGAGCTGATCAGGAGGTTGCGCAGCATGATTGAATCAAGAACAATACATATGAAGGTATCGTGGACGTCATTGGAAGATGTTTGCACGTGTGCAAGGAGTCATGGACGTGGCTGCATGGTTCCGAGACGTGATGAAGAGATGTGGACGTAAAGAATTAGTCGGAAAGGTCCAACCGACTAGGTTATGGACTCAGACTGCGGCTGAGTCGGGTTTGACTCAAATATGGAAAGATTTGAGTTGGTTATGATAGGATTTCGTGTGGGTCACGAATTTGAGTTGTTTAGGAATGTGGGATACGTTACTAAGGTGTTTGGAAGTCTTAAGATTGCTTCTATCTGCGTATAGAAGAATCTTGAGCAGTTATGGAAAGTTACGATTCGTGATCTGAGTAGGATTGGAGTCCTAGTTGATATTGGATTGGCCTAAGGGCTGGTTATATAAGCAAGGAAGCCCAGAGCTCGTGGTGCACGACTTTGAGGCTGTTCCTCTTGTGTTCTGTTGAATAAAATTCGTAGTTTGAAGGAACTTTTGTGCCTTGTTCGTACGACTTGTTCCAGACGAGTTTTACTCGTCAAATTTCTGGACAGCACTACCTTTCGTCGGTGGTTTTATCATAACTCGAGTTCTACAGATCCAATTGACGTGATTCCTTTTGGGTTGTCTTCAAAACTTGATTGTCTATCATCTGTAAAAATTTCACGGTCATTGGATTTGTGGTCTATGATCTACACGAATTTCTTTGCAGTGTTCCAGAACTGTTTTTTTTTTCTCGGGTAGGGCAGATTGACCATTGTTTGATCTTTCGATCATAACTTGAGTTTTTCTCGACGGATTTGAGGGATTCTTTTTGTGTTGTCTTCGAGACTTGATTCTCTCTGATATATATCACTTTTGTCACGGTGAAACACCTTTAGATTAGTCTCACACACGATTTCTTTAACAAATCGTTTTTCTACCGAAGGGATTGGGGTTTATTTGTTTCCGCTGCGTAAGATTTTTAAATCTACCATTCACCCCCCCTCTGGTAGCTTTTCACGTGCTCTTCAATCCTACAGATCTAGGGTTGGTGATGAACTTTGAGGTGAATTGGTGATGAAGAACGAAACTTGGTGGAGATCTTGATCCTCTTTCGTTTCCTCCTCTTCTTCTTCTTGCTTGGGATCTTCTCCTCCCTCCTTGATAGTGGATCTCCACAAACTAGGGTTTGGGTGGGGTGGAAAAGTAGCAAATAGATGTCAATCCAAGGGGTGGGGCTGTTTATATAGAGGTGGAGGCTAGGGTTAGATGGATTTTGAGTTTTGGGATGAGTAGAGGCCGGTTTAGAGTCCCACATGGGCTCTAAAAGAGTTATGCACGACGTCCCTGGGCCCACTTAACGTGAAACCCAAGAAACAAGTCGTAAAACAAAAGATCATCTCGGAGTCGCGAAATATCGGACAAGTCCGGAAAGGACCATACTAGTCCGAAGTCGTCCATAGAGAAAATCGGACAAGTCTGGCCGAACATCGGACAAGTCCGACTTTAAATAGAGAGGAAAACGGACAAGTCCGCTGGAACACCGGACTAGTTCAGAAAAGTCCAAGGACTTAGCAATTTTTCAAGGATTCTTGGAATATCGGACTAGTCCGTACAAAATCGGACAAGTCCGAAGGTTTCCAGAGCCAAAATCGGACTAGTCCGCAGCAAAAACAGATAAGTCCGTTTTTAGTCAGAGAGAAATCGGACTAGTCCTCAGTAAAATCAGACTAGTCCGCACTTTCCTGCGTTTTAAGTGTGGTTTTGTTCCAAATCAATTTTAAATGCTTCGAATCAATTTTAAACTCATTCCTCTTTATGTGGGTTAATATTAAACATGTATATGAGTGTATGTAGGGCATGATGCATGAAAATGAGGGTGTTACAAACCTACCCCCCTTAAAATGAATCTCTCCCTCGAGATTCGACGCGGAAGAGAAGAGAGAGGGAAAGTCCTTCTTGAGATCATCCTCCAATTCCCATGTCGCTTCTTTTTCTGTGTGGTGCTTCCATTGAACTTTACACCATCTAATAACCTTGTTACTTGTGACTCTCTCCTTGGTTTCTAAGATCTTGACCGGTTGCTCGGCATAAGTCAAATCTTCCTCTAGCTCCAATCCTTCCATCGGCACTTGTTCTTCCGGTACTCTCAAGCACTTCTTGAGCTGGGAAACATGAAAGACATCATGTACGTCTGAAAGATGAGCTGACATCTCCAACTTATACGCTACTTCTCCTCTTTTGTCCAAAATCTTGAATGGTCCAATATAACGAGGTGCGAGCTTGTAAGACCTATGTGTGCTTAATACATTGGCTTGTAGTGAATACACTTGGTTTTGATGATAAAAGTTTTTAATATCACCAAAACACCTTTTTATCAAGGTCCGACTCTAGCTCTGAGCTACAGCAAGGTCCGACCATAGGTCCGGCTTGGTTTGGGTAGCTCCGGCTACGTTAGATGCTAGGTCTGACTTCTTGGTAAGGTCCGACCAGCTTTGGTTAGCTCCGGTGAGCTTTATCTTTAGCTCTGGCATGTTTTTGATAGCTCTGCCGTGTTTTTTCTAAGCTTCGAAGTTGATTTTTCTAGCTCCGGCTTTTGGGATTACTAGTTCCGACTAGTTCTGGTTAGCTCCAGTGCTAAGTCCTGCTAGTTTTGTAAGCTCCGGCGGGAGCTTGGTTATACTAGTTCTGGTAAGCTCCGGCGCTAGGTTCTACTAGCTTTTGTTAGCTCCGGCTCAAGGTCCGGGTTGCTCTGGCAAGGTCCGAAACTTGACCGCAGTGCTTCTGCTTTTCATTTGCAATGTTTTATACTTGCTTTACATTGTTGGAAAGATTGCTTAGTATTCATTTGCTAAGTTTTTGGTGCATTTTGGTTGATATGGATAATATTGTGTTACCGTGGTTTTGCAACATGCTTATGTGAGGTTCTCACGTAAGGTGTTGTGTTCGGAACTGACGTGAGTCAAGTCGAGGACTTGGGATCGTATGGATTGTTTGTTTATTCATGTGCAGGTGTTGCTTGAGTTCAAGTCATGGCTGGTGACGGGATCTATTGGACTAGTCTCAGGGAGGAGATGAGGTTCCAATAACCAAGTTCGGGAGGAACTGTGGTTGAGCTGATCAGGAGGTCGCGCAGGATGATTGAATCAAGGGCAGTGCATATGAAGGTTACTGGACGTCGAAGGAAGGTGTTCGCACGTATTCATGCGGTACATGATGTGGCAACATGGTTCCAAAGATGGGATAAGGAAGGGAAGATCTGGTTGGAAGGATCGGATCGTATCGGTTGATGACTTTGGCTGCGGCGAAGTCGGTTATGGCTCGGTATGGAAAGTATCGAGTTAGTTATGTTAGGATTTCGTGTGTGTCACGAATTTGAGTTGTTTAGGAATGTGGGATACGTTCCTAAGGTGTTTGGAATTCTTAAGATTGCTTCTATCTGCGTATAGAAGAATCTTGAGCAGTTATGGAAAGTTATGATTCATGATCTGAGTAGGATTAGAGTCCTAGTTGACATTGAGTTGGCTTTCGAGCTGGTTATATAAGCAAGGGAGCCCAGAGCTCGTGGTGCACGACTTTGGGGCTGTTCATCTTGTGTTCTATTGAATAAATTCGTAGTTTGAAGGAACTTTTGTGCCTTGTTCTTCTGACTTGTTTCAGACAAGTTTTACTCGTCGAGTTTCTGGACAGCACTATCTTTCGTCGGTGGTTTTATCATAACTCGAGTTTTACTGATCCAATTGATGTGATTCTTTTTGGGTTGTCTTCACAACTTGATTATCTATCATCTGTCAAAATTTCACGATCATTGGATTTGTGTTCTATGATCTACACGAGTTTCTTTGCAGCATTACAGAACTGTTTTTTCTCGGGTAGGGCAGATTGACCATTGTTTGATCTTTCGATCATAACTTGAGTTTTTCTCGACGGATTTGAGTGATTCTTGTTGTGTTGTCTTCTTTACTTGATTATCTCTGATATCTATCACTTTTTTCATGGTGAAACACGTTTAGATTAGTCTCACACACGATTTCTTCAATAGATCGTTTTTCTGCCGAAGGGTTTGGGGGTTTAATTGTTTCCGCTGCGTAAGATTTTTAAATCTACCATTCACCCCCCTTTGGTAACTTTTCACGTGCTCTTCGATCCTACAATTGGTATCAGAGCCACAGTGCTCTAATATTTGTGATTTGCACGTGTTTTTGACTAATCATCATGGAGAAGTACTCCGCCAAACCTTGTGTGTTTGCTGGTATTGATTTCTAGGTTTGGAAGGCACACATGGAGGCTTTCATCCAGGCACAAGGCTTTGCAATATTGGAGAAGGTGTATAAGCCTTATGAAGTGCCACCCAATGATCAAGTCACGGCCACAAACCTACGGGACGTCGACAACAACAACAAAGCCCGAAACTTGATCATCCAAGGACTCACTCAAAGCGACTTTGATCGTGTCGCGCACCTCCGATCAGCATACGATGTTTGGAGAGCTCTCTGTGATTACCATGAAGGCTCCAACACAATCAAGGAGGTAAAACAAGATATGTCCAAAAGGAATATATGCGTTTTGAGATGCAACCAGGTGAGTCTATCGATGACCTTTTTGCTCGTTTCAATAAAATTCTCAGCAACTTACGTAGTGTCAATGTAAATTTTTCTGATGCTGAGAATGCTAGGCAACTTCTTAGTGCGTTAGACATGTCAATTTGGGAGATGAAAGTCACATCTATTCGTGAATCTACTGTCATGAGTTCTCTTACATTAGATGTACTCTATTCTAAACTAAAAACTCATGAAATTGACATCCTAGCACGTAAGAACAAAAATAAGTCTATTGCATTTGTTTCACAACGTGATATGTCTAGCTCCGGCCAATCATCATCTTGCAATACTATTGCTTTATTGTCCTCACTAACCCTGGAGCAGATCGAAGAATTTCCAGAAGAGGAGTTGGCACTCATCTCTACTAGATTCTCAAAAGCATTGCAAAATGTGAGAACTAGAAGGAGAGGAAGCTCCGGACCTCAACGCTGTTTTGAATGTGGTAAAACAGGACACTTTCGTACAGAATGCCCTAACCTTTCAGGTCCGACCACCCGAGAAGAAAAACAAAGCAAGGTCCGGACCTCCTCTGGAAATTCCAACAAAAAGAAAAAGAAGGGTACCATAGGACGCAAGATGATTAACAGCTTCATCACCGCACTTCAAGAACTTAGTTCAAGTGATGTAGACTTTGAAAGTGATGAAGATGATGACGATCTGGCCAACTTATGCTTCATGGCGGGCAAAACAAGATCAAGATCAAGTCAGGAGGATGCAGAACACAACAGTGAAGACGATGAGGTATGTTCTACCTGCAATGAAATATGTGATGCTATTTCTTGTGCCACTGTTATTGTTAAGAAAAAGGACAAAAAGCTTAGGGATAGTGCTGCTAAAATTGAATCACTAGAATCTGAAATTAACCGTTTAAAAACTTTGATTCCTAGTGATGATGCATGTTCCTCATGTGATTTAATATATGAACAATTGTCCTCATTAAGAAGTGTGCACACCTCCACACTTGATAAACTTGAGTTAGAAATTGAAAAGAACAAAGAGCTTGCTGCACTTAATGATAAAAACTTGAAAGATGCTAGCTGTTCTACAATTGATTTGCATTGTTCTACTTGTGATGATCTTGATAATAAACTACAGGATGCTATGAATGAAATTTCTATAATGAACAATGCTTTACGTTCTCATGAAGTTAAATTTTGTTCCAATTGCAAACTAAAAGGAAAAACTTTATGTGAAAATTGCCTTGATCTGTCCAATAAACTTGATGACATGCATAGGACATTAGATCGGTTTTGTAATGGGAATAAGAACCTAAACTTGCTGTTGAATTCTTCCAAGTCTTGCAATAATAAAACTGGTTTAGATTTTGATTCTCATGCTCATGCTAAGGCACATCCACCCAAAATTGTAAAGTCATTAGGAAGTGGTTTGATTTAAATAGTTCCTAAACAAAAAGGAGTGGTTTTCAAATCTGCAGGAGTGTTGCCTTATTCGGTTTCAAATAAAAATATTGTTTGCTCATCTAGACATGAACACAAAGTTAAATTTCATTGTACCTTCTGTGATAGAGATGGCCATGTCATAGATTTTTGTTATAGACTAGCTAAACAACAGAAAAGGGAAAGAATGGTTGCTAGATCTCATAACTTTCATGCAAAATTTGCTACACACATTGAACCGAATGTACAACCTGCTGTTTTGAGTCAAAAACATTCGAAGTTTACCTTCGGACCTTCTGTTTTTGCCTCCGGAGCTACTGATTTTTGTGCTACACAAGTAACACCTTATAGGTCAGTAGTCAAGAATAAAAAATCTCAAACCTTGACTATAAACCTGCTGTTTTGTCTCAGCTTTTGCGTGTTTTTCCTGCTGCACGTCGCGTGACTCAGTACTGGATTCCTAAATGCCTTTTGACTAACCCCAGTATTGAGTCATCGATGTATTGTGCTTTTATGTAGGTTACACATTTGAGGAAGGAGAACATTTGGATTGTAGATTCAGGTTGCTCACGCCACATGACCGGTAACAAAGATTGGTTCTCCTCCCTCTCTTTTGTGTCACGTGTAGAGAATGTTACTTTTGCTGATAATTCTTCAACTCCTATAATTGCTAAGGGTTCGGTTAGAGTAAATGATCACTACACTTTGAAGGATGTGGCACTTGTCAAAAATTTGAAATACAACTTGCTTTCTGTTGCACAATTGCTAGATGAAAATCTAGAAATCATTTTCAATAAAAACTGCTGCAAAGTTGTAGGTTCAAATAGTGAGCTTATTTTTAACATGTCTCAGTTTGGAAGAGTTTTTAAAGCTGATTTTGATATGTCCTCCTCTAAGCATAGGTGTCTAGTTGCTAATGATTCAAAGGACTTATATTTTTGGCATCGTAGACTTGGTCACGTAGGCTTTGATCACCTAACGCGTGTTAGTGCTCTTGATCGTATACGTGGGCTGCCTAAGCTTAAAGGGGACAAAGAAATTGTGTGCTCTTCTTGTAGACATGCTAAGATGGTTGCAGGTTCACATACTCCTCTCACAATGATCATGACAACTGAACCATGTCAACTTTTGCATCTTGACACCGTAGGACCTTCACGTGTTCAATCCTTCGGAGGTAAATGATACATTCTTGTTATTGTTGATGATTATTCTAGATACTCTTGGGTTTACATTATGGCATCTAAGAATGAAGTTTTTAGTCACTTTAGAACTTTATTTCTTAGATTATCAATTGATCACCCAGGATCATTAAAAGCGATTAGAAGTGATAATGGAACTGAATTTAAAAATCAATCTTTTGATCACTTTTGTGCTGAAAATAGAATAGATCATCAATTCTCTTCACCATATGTACCTCAACAAAACGGTGTTGTAGAAAGAAAGTACAGAACCTTAGTTGAGATGGCTAGGACTATGCTTGATGAATATCAAACTCCTAGGAAATTTTGGGCTGATGCGTTAGCAACCGCTTGTTATGTCTCAAATCGTGTTTTCTTGCGTACTAAGCTAGGTAAAACACCATATGATCTCCGGTTTGGACATAGGCCTAGTGTTACACACTTTCAGGTTTTTGGTTGCAAATGCTTTGTTAAGAAACATGGTAATCTTGATAAATTTGAACCTAGATCCATTGATGGCATGTTTCTTGGTTATCCATCTCATACTAGAGGCTACCGTGTGTTTTTACTTGACACTAACAAAATTGTGGAGACTTGTGAAGTGTCTTTTGATGAAGCTAGCCCAGGTACTAGCTCTGATGTTGCAGGACCAGATCTGTATCCTCAGGGGGAGGGTATTTTCGAAGATGAAGAAGAGCCGGTGATACTGCCTGGTAGTTCCGAAGTTGACACGTGCCCAGCTCCGGACATTGAACAAGCTCCGGCTATCACCTATGCTGGTTCTGATTGTCCACAAGTCACAAGCTCATCAATCTACGATGAACCTAATGAAGAAGAAGCTTGTGAGACATATGTTCCCCTATGTTTTTACAAAGATCATCCCCCACAACAGATGATTGGAAGCTTGCACGAACGAGTCACACGGTCCAGGTTTTGCGATCCAAACTCTCATGCTCATTCTGCTTTTGTTGCTTCTTTTGAACCCAAAGATATATCACACGCACTCACTAATGAATCTTGGATTATTGCCATGCAAGAAGAGTTAGAAAATTTTGAAAGAAATAATGTTTGGAAACTTGTACCTCCACCTCAAGGTCACACTTTAATTGGAACTAAATTGGTATTTAAAAATAAACAAAGTGAGGATGGGGTTGTGGTTAGGAATAAGGCTAGGTTGGTTGCTCAAGGTTTCCCTCAAGTTGAAGGTCTAGATTTTGATGAAACTTTTGCTCCTGTCGCTAGATTAGAAGCCATAAGAATTTTGTTAGCTTTTGCAGCATCTAAAGGTTTTAAGCTATATCAAATGGATGTTAAAAGTGCTTTTCTTAATGGCTACATAGATGAGGAGGTTTATGTCAAACAACCACCGGGTTTTGAAAATCCAGATTTTCCTAATCATGTTTACAAACTGTCCAAAGCCTTATATGGTCTCAAACAAGCCCCTAGAGCATGGTATGATAGGTTAAAAACATTCTTACTTGAAAAGGGGTTTACCATGGGCAAGGTTGATAAAAGTCTTTTTGTGCTTAAGCATGGCAATGACTCATTATTCGTTCAAGTGTATGTGGATGATATTATCTTTGGTTGTGCTTCTCATGATCATGTGTCCAAGTTTTCAGCAATGATGAGTTCCGAATTTGAAATGAGTATGATGGGTGAACTCACTTACTTTTTGGGGCTGCAAATCAAGCAAACCAAGGAGGGTACCTTTGTGCATCAAATGAAGTATACCAAAGACCTCCTAAGGCGCTTCAACATGGAAAAAAGCAAGCCTCTTCGGACACCAATGGGAACAGCAACAACACTTGAACTTGATGAAGATAGTGAATCTGTGAATCAAAAAGAATATAGAAGCATGATCGGATCACTTTTGTACCTCACGGCATCAAGACCGGATATACAATTCAGCGTATGTCTTTGTGCACGGTTTCAAGCTTCCCCACGTGTTTCACATCGTCAAGCCGTCAAAAGGATTCTCAGGTACTTACATGGAACTCAAGAATTTGGCATTTTTCTTCCTTCTGCCTCAACCGTTACTTTGAAAGCTTTTTTGGATGCTGATTTCGGGGGTTGTAGGATTGATAGGAAAAGCACTTCCGGTGCTTGTCGTTTTCTTGGTAATTCTCTTGTTGCTTGGTCCTCTAGAAAACAAAATTCAGTTGCACAATCCACAGCCGAATCTGAATATGTAGCTGCTGCTAGTGCTTGCTCACAAATTCTTTGGATTGTTCAAACACTTAAGGACTATGGGGTTGATCTAGATAGTGTTCCACTATTTTGTGATAACACTAGTGCCATTTGCATTGCTAAAAAACCCGTGCAACATTCTAGAACTAAGAACATTGACATTAGGTATCACTTTCTCTGAGATAATGTTGAAAAAGGAAACATTGTGCTTCACCATGTAGATACCGAACAACAATTGGTTGACATTTTTACAAAACCTTTGGATTTCACTCGTTTTTATTTCATTCGTAGTGAAATAGGGGTTTTGCATCCTTATGACTTAAATTGAGGGGGAGTTTTTGAAACTTGGGAAGTCTATGTGTGAATCTGAAATTAAAATAATATGAGCATAGTATTTCATACATATATGACTTTGTGATTCCTTTTACATGCTGAAAGTTCTTACTACATTACTCGTGTTATACATTTTGTAGTTTTTGCCATGTCTAGTAATTGGAATAATTACTTACACTAAAACTGGTCATGGTCGAACTTTCTTGCTGTTTTGAACTTGTTACATGTTCACAAGTGCTTTTAATCATAAAGAATTAATCAAGTAATCAACTCACATGTTGAGTTTTTATGAACAAATATAAATTGAGAAAAGATCAAGAGAATATGCATGCATCGCACTTCTTCTTTTGAGATGGATTATCATTGTACTTAGATATGAACTTGGAAGAAGTTGTGTATGACTAAAACCATGTCCTTAAGCTTCTGATTGTTAAATGACATAGGCTTGGCTTGGTTGGTTAGAATAAGGAAGATGCGCATATAATCTCTTGCAAATATTATATGATCTAAATTTATGCTTAGAAAAATAATAAAATGCAGCAACTAGTGTCATGTTTTCAGGTTTTGAAATAGTTAAGTTTGTGAGATCATGACTTGCTTAAATTGAAAATTACATATGATCTCTAGCATTGCTTACACTACTTTATGTATCTCATTGATGTGATAGTGTAAGTTACTTGATAGTATGACTTGGATGAGCTTTGGTTATATGTATATGTTATAATATGCTCATAACAACTAAAGGAGGAGAGATAATTTGTTTATATCTCATGACTTGCTGAATACATTGTCAAAGGGGGAGATATAAGCATGAAGAGAGAGAGAATATGTGCATAAGGAGAGATAATAAAGGGGGAGAGATAATATGGGATAATTTTTCTTCTCATTTACTTTTGATTTAAAAAAGGGGAGAAATTGTGTTTTCAAAACTTTTATGTGAATAAGCCAATGTTCGGATTTTAAATGGTGTTGCCAATGCATTCATCAAGGGGGAGATTGTAAGACCTATGTGTGCTGAATACATTGGCTTGTAGTGAATACACTTGGCTTTGATGATAAAAGTTTTTAATATCACCAAAACACCTTTTTATCAAGGTCTGACTCTAGCTCTGAGCTACAGCAAGGTCCGACCATAGGTCGGGCTTGGTTTGGGTAGCTCCGGCTACGTTAGATGCTAGGTCCGACTTCTTGGTAAGGTCCGACCAGCTTTAGTTAGCTCCGGTGAGCTTTATCTTTAGCTCCGGCATGTTTTTGATAGCTCCGCCGTGTTTTTGTTAAGCTCCGAAGTTGATTTTTCTAGCTCCGGCTTTTGGGATTACTAGTTCCAACTAGTTCCGGATAGCTCCGGTGCTAAGTCCTGCTAGTTTTGTAAGCTCCAACGGGAGCTTGGTTATACTAGTTCTGGTAAGCTCCGGCGCTAGGTTCTACTAGCTTTTGTTAGCTCCGGCTCAAGGTCCGGGTTGCTCTGGCAAGGTCCGGAACTTGACCGCAGTGCTTCTGCTTTTCATTTGCAATGTTTTATACTTGCTTTACATTGTTGGAAAGATTGCTTAGTATTCATTTGCTAAGTTTTTGGTGCATTTTGGTTGATATGGATAATATTGTGTTACCGTGGTTTTGCAACATGCTTATGTGAGGTTCTCACGTAAGGTGTTGTGTTCGGAACTGACGTGAGTCAAGTCGAGGACTTGGGCTCGTATGGATTGTTTGTTTATTCATGTGCAGGTGTTGCTTGATTTCAAGTCATGGCTGGTGACGGGATCCATTGGACTAGTCTCAGGGAGGAGATGAGGTTCCAACAACCAAGTTCGGGAGGAACTGTGGTTGAGCTGATCAGGAGGTCGCGCAGGATGATTGAATCAAGGGCAGTGCATATGAAGGTTACTGGACGTCGAAGGAAGGTGTTCGCATGTATGCATGTGGTACATGATGTGGCAACATGGTTCCAAAGATGGGATAAGGAAGGGAAGATCTGGTTGGAAGGATCGGATCGTATCGGTTGATGACTTTGGCTGCGGCGAAGTCGGTTATGGCTCGGTATGGAAAGTATCGAGTTAGTTATGTTAGGATTTCGTGTGTGTCACGAATTTGAGTTGTTTAGGAATGTGGGATACGTTCCTAAGGTGTTTGGAATTCTTAAGATTGCTTCTATCTGCGTATAGAAGAATCTTGAGCAGTTATGGAAAGTTACGATTCATGATCTGAGTAGGATTAGAGTCCTAGTTGACATTGAGTTGGCTTTCGAGCTGGTTATATAAGCAAGGGAGCCCAGAGCTCGTGGTGCACGACTTTGGGGCTGTTCATCTTGTGTTCTATTGAATAAAATTCGTAGTTTGAAGGAACTTTTGTGCCTTGTTCTTCTGACTTGTTTCAGACAAGTTTTACTCGTCGAGTTTCTGGACAGCACTATCTTTCGTCGGTGGTTTTATCATAACTCGAGTTTTACTGATCCAATTGATGTGATTCTTTTTGGGTTGTCTTCACAACTTGATTATCTATCATCTGTCAAAATTTCACGGTCATTGGATTTGTGTTCTATGATCTACACGAGTTTCTTTGCAGCATTACAGAACTGTTTTTTCTCGGGTAGGGCAGATTGACCATTGTTTGATCTTTCGATCATAACTTGAGTTTTTCTCGACGGATTTGAGTGATTCTTGTTGTGTTGTCTTCTTTACTTGATTATCTCTGATATCTATCACTTTTTTCATGGTGAAACACGTTTAGATTAGTCTCACACACGATTTCTTCAATAGATCGTTTTTCTGCCGAAGGGTTTGGGGGTTTAATTGTTTCCGCTGCGTAAGATTTTTAAATATACCATTCACCCCCCCCCTCTGGTAGCTTTTCACGTGCTCTTCGATCCTACAGGGCTTTTCTCTTATGTTAAACCTCTTATGACCCCTCATTGGTGACACCTTGAGGTAAACAAAATCTCCCACTTCAAAGGCTAGTTTCCTTCTCCTATTGTCCGCATAGCCTTTTTGCCTTGATTGGGCAGCCCTCAAGTTTTCACGAATTATTTGGACTTGCTTTTCGGCTTCTTGCAACACATCCGGACCAAATATTTGAGTTTCTCCTGCCTCATTCCAGAATAAAGGTGTCCTACACTTCCTCCTATAAAGCGCTTCATACGGTGACATTTTCAAGCTTGCTTGGTAACTATTATTGTATGAAAATTTGCGTATGGCAAGCTTTTGTCCCAACTCTTCCCATGCTTCAAAGCACAAGCTCTTAACATGTCCTCCAAAATCTGATTGGTCCTCTCGGTTTGTCCATCCGTTTGAGGCTGATATGCTGAACTAAAATTCAACCTCGTTCCCAAAGCTTCATGCAATTTTTGCCAAAATCTGGAGGTAAATTGAGAACAAATATCCAAGACTATCTTCTTCGGTACTCCGTGTCGACACACAATATGCTCAATGTATATTTCGGCCAATCGTGCAGCTGTATATTTGGTATTCACAGGGACAAAATGAGCTGACTTGGTTAAGCGATCCACAATTACCCAAATTGAGTCATACCCGGACTGAGTACGTGGTAACCCAACTATGAAGTCCATTCCGATTTCTTCCCACTTCCATTCCGGGATATTCAATGGTTGCAATAATCCAGCTGGCCTTTGATGTTCCGCCTTGACTCGTTGACACACATCACACAATGCCACATATTCAGCTATGTCCTTTTTCATGCTATCCCACCAATAGCTAGTCTTCAAGTCTTTGTACATCTTTGTACAACCAGGGTGAATTGAGTAAGGTGAGTCATGTGCCTCTTTTAATATCGTCTCCCAAATATACTTCACATTAGGCACAACGATTCTCTTTCCAAGTCATAAGGTACCATGTTCGTCTTTATCAAATCTGAATTCTCTCCCTTCCTCGATCCTTTCCTTGATTTCCTTGATCTCCTCATCTGTGGTTTGTGCTTCTCAAATTTCTTGCTCCAAGGTTGGATTTAACTCCATCATCTCCATCTCATTTACAAATCCAAGGTTCAACCTTTCAAACTCCTTACATAACTCGAATGGTAACTCTCAAACCGTGAGTTGATGACTTACTACTTTTCTACTCAAAGCATCGGCCACTACATTGGCTTTTCCCGAATGATAGTTGATCCCCAAATGATAATCTTTCATGTGCTCCAACCATATCCATTGCTTCAAGTTCAGATCTGTTTGTGTGAAAATATACTTCAAACTCTTATGATCCGTATAAATTTCATACCTATGTCCAAGAATATAGTGCCTCCAAATCTTCAATGCGTGTACCACGGCCGCGAGTTCCAAATCGTGCGTGGGGTAATTCTGCTCATGTTTCTTCAATTGTCTTGATGCATAGGCGACCACTTGACCTTCTTGCATCAATACACATCCAAGCCCTTGTCTCGATGCATCGCAATAAATATAAAAACTCTTGCTCACGTCCGGCAATACCAAAACTGGGGCTGTTGTCAACCTCTTATTCAACTCCTCAAAACTATTTTACAAGCTTGAGTCCATTGGAAAGCCTTTCCCTTCATTAGCAACTCCGTCATAGGCTTGGCTATCTTGAAAAAGTCCTTGATGAATCTACGGTAATATCCAGCCATCACAAGAAAACTCCTGATCTCCTTTACATTTTGCGGGGGCTCCCACTTCAACACGTCTCTCACTTTTCCGGGGTCAACCGATACTCCTTCTCCTGAGGTTATATGACCCAAAAATGACACCTCTCTCAACCAAAACTGACACTTGTTGAGCTTGGCATACAATTGATGCTCCCTCAATTTCTGCAACATAAGCATCAAGTGTTCCTCATGCTCTTCCTCATCCTTCGAGTAGATCATAATGTCATCAATAAACACCACAACGAACTTATCCAAGTACTCCATGAAGACCTTATTCATGAGGTACGTAAAGTAGGCAGGCGCATTTGTCAATCCAAAAGATATCACGGTGTACTCATAAGATCCATATCGTGTCCTAAAAGCTGTCTTGGGTATGTCCGATGGTCTAATCTTCATTTGAAAGTATCCCGTCCTCAAACCAATCTTGGAGAAGACACAAGCACCCTTCATCTAATCAAACAAGTCCTCTACACGTGACAAGGTATACTTGTTCTTGATTGTTACCTCGTTGAGAGCTCGGTAGTCCACGCACATCCTTTGGGATCCATCCTTCTTGTCCACAAATAGAACGGGTGCTCCCCAAGGTGAAGAGCTAGGGCGATTGAAACCCTTCTCTAATTGCTCTTGAATTTGCTTCTTAAGCGCCGCTAATTCCATAGGAGGCATCCTATATGGCCTCTTAGCTATAGGTGTAGTTCCACGTATTAAATCAATAACAAACTCAATGTCTCGATCAGGTGGCATACCTGGCAACTCATTCGAAAAAACATCCAAAAATTCACACACCACTGGAATCTCCTCAATTGCGGCACCGTCCATATGACTCAACTCCAATTGCTTCGGTGCGGTTTGAGATGCTTCAAATTCTACGGTGATCCTTTCTTCATTGGTCAACTTCACTGTCTTTGTGGCACGCTCAATAACTCCATTGTGCTTCCTCAACCAGTCCATACCAAGTATAATGTCCAATCCTTGAGAATCCAGAACAATGAGGTTGGCGGAGAAGTCTACCCCCCTTATTCTAAGGTTTACTTTTACACATACTATATTTGTCCTCATCTCTCCTCCAGGAGACTTAACCAATAGAGTAAACTTCATATGAGAGATAGGCAAACTATACTTGGCAACATACTTTGATGCAATGAATGAATGCGATGCTCCAGAATCAAATAACATAGTCGCGGGGTTGGAGTTGGCGAGAAACATACCAATGACCACGTCATCCGCTTGTTGAGCATCCTCCGTTGAGACATGATTCACGTTGCCACGAGCAAAATTCTGCTGTCCACGGTTCCCTTGTGGCGCTCCTCCATTGGGTCTTGGGTTTTGCCTCGGCGCATTGCTTCCTTGACCAAGGCCTGACTTAGAACATTGATGCGCAAAGTTTCCAGCTTCTCCACAAGTATAACACTTCTTAACTCCACCAGAATTATTGGGACGAGCTTGGTTTTGAACATTGGCACCAGGAAAATTAGCACGAGGTGCATAAGGCATTGGAGGCCTAGGTGCTTGCATGAAAGGGCGCTGCTGCACTAACTGAGTTGGGTGCGGTGCAAATCCAGAGCGTTGAGCAGGAATAGAAGAGCTGAAATGAGGTGCATTGGGCGGCGCAAAGCGAGGGCGCACATTAATTCCTTGTTGCTGTCCTTGATATGGCGCCTTTCTCTTATTGTCTTGCTCCATCTCACGAATCTTGTTCTCAACCACAATCGCTTTGTCCACAAGCTTCTGAAAATTTGCATAGTCACAATTGAGTAGTTGCACTTGGATTTCATTGTTCAAGCCCCTCATGAACAAATATTGCTTCCGGCTGTCCCGACTAACATCCTCAGGCGCGTACCTTGAGAGTTGAGTGAACTTATTGAGATATTCACTCACGCTCGATCTTCCTTGCCTCAAGTTCTCAAATTCTTGTCTCTTCAAAATCATAACACCTTCCGGCACATAATGAGAACGGAAACTCTCCTTGAATTCCGCCCAGGTAATTCTCTCTTAGTTCTCATGAGCAGCAATAAGCATCCCACCAATCCGCAGCTGCTCCAACTAGTTGATGAGAAGCAAACGAGACCTTCTCCCGGTCACTGCATTGGACAATAGCTAGCTTCTTCTCCATGGACTTGAGCTAATCATCCGCATCCATAGGGTTAGCAGCTTGAGCAAAGGTTGGCGGCTTAGTCCTCATAAACTCTCCCAATCGGTTATTTGGAGGCGGGGGTGGCGGTGGAGGCATGTGGGGCTGATTGTTGATATTGCCAGCCTGTAGCTGTCCCATTGTTTGTATCATGGTCTGCATGAGCTGGTTTTGCATAGCCAATAGCTGCTCAATGTTGATAGCTCCCTGAGTAGATCCTTGTCCGATGTTGTTCTGAGGCACTCCATTATTCTCCTCCTCATCATTGCCATCCCTCTGGTTGCGAGTCCTCACCATCTGAAGAAAAGCAATAGGTAAGAATTAGAAAACGTCCCCAACTATATGCATCAAGGGATATAAACTAAACATCTAGCTACACTAGCCTAGGTGGACATGGCAATGCTAAGGCATCCCAAAATCCTCTATTAAGCACACAAGAAAGCAATATATATAGCAAACATCACTCCAAGCAAAAACACATCGATTCCTGAGTGCTCCTATGTGCTCTAAAGTGTCCATTCTATCTAGGCTGCATCCTACGGTCAACCTGTGGCTCTGATACCAATCTGTAATGCCCGGTTCCAAAAAAAATGAACCAAGCTAACGCATATGTGTGCCCAGGATGTTCATCACACATACACGAGTGCAATCACAAAAGAGTATACAAAAAATTACCACAGAACAAGATTAATTAACCAAATTTTATTACACAAACCAGATTATCCTCGAATACAAGCTCTAATGAATGTTTATGACAAGTTCAACTAATGCAGTGGAAATAAACTAATTAAGCGACTAAGCAAACTAAGCATAAGGGATAGCGCAGCTCCAATAACACCACAAGCAAAGCTGACGGTAGACACGACCTAGAACTCCGCATTATCACCATTAAACTCCCAATCCTGACCTGCAACTGTTGGGGGGGGGGGGGGGTTGCAAGAGTGAGTACATGTCGTACTCAGCAAGTGTGAAAAGTATGACATGTGGCTTATTCAAATGTCAACAATAATAATGGTTAAGTGCTGAAAAGTACATTAAAACGTTTGAAAAGCAATATATTATATGTATGTGAAGTAAACCCATCATAATCATAAGTGATACCATAATACCAGTCCACAATTCACCATCCTCATCAATAGTTCCAGATTTCACCATTTGCCAATAACCATATTCAATACAAGAAATAAATCCATAACCATCCATAACCATTAACAAACCATAACCATCCCAAATTCCAATTTCCCTCTAATCATGGAAGTTGTCCAGGTGCTCATAACCGGGAGCACGACTATCATGATAATTTTATTAGACTCTGCAGAGTTTGTACCACTTTACCTACGTGTTTGTGATTTTATCACCTTTCAGTGACTAAGAACCTCTATTATGCCGTCTCACACTTCCGTAGGTGTGTGGCCAAGAGATCACAAAATAGCCTTTACAAAGGGATTACTAGCCTATTTAGACCCCACTGAGGTTTCACCTGTGGCGATGCCTCCAACTGAGCACATCTTCAACCAAGGGCCCCCTCTTGAGCCATTCGGATCCCAGGGTAGTCCCACCAATCATCGACAAACCCAATCCGACTACCCATTCCCCGAGCATCCACAATGGTCCAAACAGCACTAGCAAAGCCCTAATTAATCAGCTATGCCGCACCCATACTTGGCCTCGTGGTGGCACTGTAATCCTGGCTTATTCTCGCATGAACCGGTCCTTAGATCTAAAGCAAGCAAACCACCATAACATCCAACCAATCCACATACCAGGCTTGCTTAGATCACTCATTACCATACCGTATTGACCAGTTCACCTTAACCAAAATATCATTAATCCATAATTAAATTGGGTGGTATAGTTGTTTTCCATCCCAGTTGATTAAGCGAAGCAAAAGGTAAAAAGCCCTTTCCCGACTCTGTACCATTTATTCCAGGTGACAAGGGTGGTCAAACAAAGCTAGTAAACTTCCTATCATAGGATTCCCATCAAATTGACACAAGCATGCAATTTTGCAAACAAAACATTTATTTTAAAACAGGATCAATATGCTTCAAGGACACTTGCCTTGCTCTTGCTGTTGATTAGGATCAAAGCCTTCAAACTCTTGGTGCTGGAGATCCACCGCGGCACTCTCTAGCGCAATTCCGTCTAATCCACACAATAAACATACAAGACAAGAAACACAATCAAAGAGTGCACAAATATTACTCAATATGTCATGAAATGCATGATTTATGCAAATGCAAGGTAGAACTTGTTAATAGATTGCTTTTAATGATCACTAACTAGTTCTAATAGCTTTTAACAAGTTTATACAGGTTTGGAGTTGATTAGATCAAATTTTAGAATCAATTCAACATAATTCAACCAGAAAGATCGGACTAGTCCGCTAGGGACCAAACAAGTCCGCACTCTATGAGATCAGCAGATTAGGGTTTTCTAGATCGACGTAAATTCAGATATTAGGGGTTGAATTCACGTAAGGAAAAGAGAATAGAAGGTATACTAGGTGTTTAGGACTCCAATGAATCAATAAACTTGGAGATAACACTTGGATCTTGGTGATCTAGGGTTGGTGATGAACTTTGAGGTGAATTGATGATGAAGAACGAAACTTGGTGGAGATCTTGATCCTCTTTTGTTTCCTACTCTTCTTCTTCTTGCTTGGGATCTTCTCCTCCCTTCTTGATGGTGGCTCTCCACGAACTAGGGTTTGGGTGGGGTGGAAAAGTGGCAAATAGATGTCAATCCAAGGGGTGGGGCTGTTTATATAGAGGTGGAGGCTAGGGTTAGATGGATTTCGAGTTTTGGGATGAGTAGAGGCTGGTTTAGAGTCCCACATGGGCTCTAAAAGAGTTAGGCACGACGTCCTTAGGCCCACTTAATGTGAAACCCAAGAAACAAGTCGTAAAACAAAAGATCAACTTGGAGTCGCGAAATATCAGACATGTCCGGAAAGGATCGGACTAGTCCGAAGTCGTCCAGAGAGAAAATCGGACAAGTCTGGCCAAACATCGGACAAGTCCGACTTTAAACAGAGAGAAAACGGACAAGTCCGCTAGAACACCAGACTAGTTCGGAAAAGTCCAAGGACTTAGCAATTTTTTAAGGATTCTTGGAATATCGGACTAGTCCGCACAAAATCGGACAAGTCCGAAGGTTTCCAGAGCCAAAATCAGACTAATCCGCAGCAAAAACGGACAAGTCTTATTAATTTTTTAAGGATTCTTGGAATATCGGACTAGTCTGCACAAAATCGGACAAGTCCGAAGGTTTCCAGAGCCAAAATCGGACTAATCCGCAGCAAAAACGGACAAGTCCGTTTTTAGTGAGAGAGAAATCGGACTAGTCCTCAGTAAAATCACACTAGTCCGCACTTTCCTGCGTTTTAAGTGCGGTTTTGTTCCAAATCAATTTTAAATGCTCCGAATCATTTTTAAACTCATTCCTCTTTATGTGGGTTAATGTTAAACATGTATATGAGTGTATGTAGGGCATGATGCATGAAAATGAGGGTGTTACATAGGAACATGAACAACAGTGAAAGGTGGCCCAGTAAGGCTTTAGCAGTCCTTTCGCTCCCGCAGCAGTCCACAGGGAGCAGAGGCCGTCGATCTCATTGAGAATTTGTGTCACCGTCTTCGCTTTGTTGTCAAAGACGCGATGGTTCCTTTCGCACTAGAAGACCCAACAGATGAGCATGGCCAGCGATCCGTACCTCTGGCTCGGTCACTCTTGCCCGTGAAGCTTAGGAGCTGGAATCAAGCAGCCAGGCTAGCAGAAGGACTCCAGATTGCCAGGTTGAGCGTTGGCACCCCAAACGTATGTGAGGCCAATGTCCAGAGCCACCGTGTTACCGGACACTATAAACAGGTGTGTCGTAGTTTTGACACTTCGAAAGTAGTAGGGTGCACTGAAGCCTTGCAACAGACCATAGCCTATCCTGAACCAACAACCAGGAGAAGATTTTACATTTGGGAGGGGCCCAAGCTTGCCAGATCTTGGTTGGGTACCAACACTGTAAACCTCCCTCGAACTGCAGCGCATAAGCTGATTTTGTCGAATAATTGCCATCCGCCAAGAAGACCCATGTGATTTCGTCGTGTTGGTTTGGGTCATCTATCAGATGGATCTCTTGCAACAAATCCCAAAGCTGCACAACCTCGTGCAGCACTTCCACTATCAGATTATGCACCATATCACAGATCCATCTATGGTTGAGGAGGGCATCGACCACCGTTTGATTCTTTCGGCGGCTCTGTCTGTATATCAGCGAGAAAGACACGGCCAGGGGGCGGCCATCGCACCAATTAGCTGTCCAGAACTTAGCCGTGCACCCATTCTTGATTGTGATCCTCGTGGCTGCAGCGAAGAGACACTCGTCGACGAGTCCACCGGCAGGGTCATGCCGACCTAGGCTTTGAATGGCGATCTCCACTGGTGCCAAAGCCACCAAAGCCGGAGTGCACGACCAAATCTGTCGAGGTCCAAAAGGCCTAAGCCGCCATGATCAGTCGGGCGGCATACTTTAGCCCAGCTGATCTTACACTTAGATCCATTCACCTCCAGTGTTCTCGCCCAAAGAAATCGCCGACGCAGCTTATCTATGGCCTTGAAAAAATGTTTTGGGACCTTGAGGGCTGTCAGAGTGTAGGCTGAAATACTGCATGGTAGTGCCGTCATTGAGGTATTTGGGTATGTTCTTATCCGGTCAGCATTTACAAAACACCAGTCCAGGTGAATCATGAGAGGATCTGCTTGAATATTGCTCCATGTGTACTTTTGGCCCTTCAAAGGAATCTATATCATACCAGTTGAGAGAATCAGGTCATTGAAAATTCTCATGCATGAAGTATTTGCTCCCGGTTTGTTCCTATCCTCATCTGAACGATAGAGGTTAAAGTCACCCACGGTTCAACGACTTGCTGTATCGTATAGCTATAGCGACTTGCTGGATGGCCACCCCGGCCTCGACGTCCACCAACTCGCCGGAGGCCGTCACCTGGTCCCCGATGTCAAGCCCTCCACTGCCTGCCGTCCAGGCCTCAACCCTCACCAGTCCATCTAGCTCCCAGGCCATGGCCTCTCTCGTCCCGCCGACTCTGCAGCATACCAGCCCAAATTCATCGCTGGTCGTCCTCACTCCGGCGCCCTCATCCACACTAGCTGCCTCGTCAGCGTCTTCGCCCCCGATTGATGGTGCACTGATCTTAGCCACCCTTAACACGCCGGCGGCCAAAGCAGCGGCATCCGTCTACCAATCCAGTCGTCCTGCGTCCGCCCCGGCTTCCTTGGCGCAAAGTCTGGATAAGGTCGATTGGGGCTCCATAGATGAGGAGGAAGGTGCCTACGCCATACTCTCGTCCCTTCGCGAGGAGGCGTGTGATGCAGGGTGTTCAATGCAGTCTGCCATGGCAGTGGTTGGGGCGCCTCCTTCCTGTCCTGGCTTGGTGCCTCCATCCAAGGCTTGTGCGGCATTGCCTGCTCAGGCTGCGCCCTCCTCGGTGGAGATGATGGCACATGACGCCGTGGAAGCTGGGGGGCGCCATAACTCGCCAGTGAAACGCCCTAACTCACCAGGGCCTGTAGAGCACCACGGCTTGCTTGCTTGCTCTGTGCTGGTAGTTAATGCTGAATCAGAAGATTGGAAACTGGTCACTTTGAGGAGGGCAAAGCGCGGAGTTACCTCCCCCTCGCAGCAGATGAAGACTGCCGGCACCCTGAGGAAGACAATGGCACCAGAGCTGCTTAAGGCATTCCATGGATGATGCTTTTGGTGCCTTGCATCTGACCACCTCGTGGCTGCTTGTCGTGAACCTCCACGCTACTATTGATGCCTGGGGTTGGGTCACTTCGCCCGCCGCTGCAAGGTTCCGGCCAGACTAGACGGTCATCGCCCTGTCAACGTCCGCCTCATTGAAGCTAAGCCAGATATTCGCAGCAGGCTCACCTTCCCCCCTTTAGCGTCCAAACCCCCCACTGCATCCAAGCCCCCCATCCACCATGCTATCCTCTCTGGTTGGTTCGTCGGCCCGCAGCCCCGATCATGGCCTGGCGTCGGTCGTGATGGGTGGGTCAATGTTGGTAGAGCTTCAGAAGCTGCGAAGCAGGGCCGTGATTCTCTCGGTGCTTGGCTCTGGCAACACAACCTCTGAGTGGGACGTCCGAGATAGTCTTCACAGCGAGCTGTGCATTCCACAGTGGAACATGGCTGTCTCCAGGCTTCCATCCAGGACTCTACTCCTGAAGTTCGACTTTGCCGAATAGAGAGATTTGGCAGCCCGGACCGGCAACCTCACACTTGCCGGTGTCCAGTACGAGGTCATACCTTGGCAACCTTTCTCACGGCATGTCGAGCCTTGGCTGTACCAGGTGAAGATAGTCGTTGAAAATCTTCCTCTTTTCGCTTGGTCTGCTGATGGAGTGCATCAAATTCTGGGCAACATGGTTCTCTTCGATCACAGAGACCAGGAAACTCTCTCGAGGGAGAATGCAGGGCTGTTTGGTTTTGTCGGGTGGATGTTCAACCCCGATCGGTTGCCTTGCTCGAAGATTGTAACATTTTTTTTTCAGAGATGAAGGGTCGTTCGGGTGCTGGTGATGGTCCGCCGATGGTTGGAGACATGGCCATGCCACCAGAAGGGTGGACGGTGGATATTCTTATCCACCTAGATCACCTGTTTGACCATTTTGTTGTCTCCTCAGGTTCCAAGAACTCCCCAAGCAGCGACCTCCCATCGCCGGTGGTCTCGGGTAGTAAGGGTTCTTTCCCGCGGCTCCAAACTTTCACCTGGGAACGTGGTGTGCGTGATGACCGCCGATCGTTTGCTGTCACGCCCGGTCATCGATAAGATGAACAGACGCTAATCACATGTACGCCAGGATCAGTTGAATCGTACATGTGTTGACGAAAGTGAAATATCATTACATAGCCATGTTCGAATACATAGATAGTCTTACAATACGACCCGAAGGTCTACAAATACACACCACAAACCTATTTACAACATCTAAACAGTTCACATAATCCAAACTACACCAGAAACACAAATAGATAATCTAGGGCTCCATCTTCACAGGCAGTCGCGCGAAGGATCGCCAGCCTAGACCAAGTCCCCCGGGTTGACGAAGAAGTCTTCTGGCGCCGCTTCTTCTTCATATTCTAATGGAAAAGTAAACGGTTGAGTACATAGAGTACTCAAAAAGTGTGGGAAGAGAATGACCTGATGGGCTAGAACAAGGGTAGGCCAGTTATGGCTTAAGCACTATGCTTAGATCCTATCCTTAGCCTCCAATTATCAATATCATAAATCAAGAAGTAATCCAACACATATTAATGATGATAAATATAACTTGAATCATAAATAACCACCATTTCCCAACCATGATCTAATTATGAACTGGCCCCAAGCCGCTCTTGTCCGTGAGCACGGCTGTCATGACAGTTTTACCAAATCTCTGCAGAGAGTGTACCCTTTACCCACAAGCAGTGATTCCATCCCCTGTTGTCAGGTGGACTGAGTAAACCTCCATGTAGCCCGTGGTGATCAACCACATTTCACACTTTCGTAGGTGTGTGGCCAGGAGATCACTACATGGTCTTTACAAAGGTACTCCCGACTAGTGCTTGCCCTCTAAGGTTTCCACCACTGAGGCATTTCCGGAGTAACCCTCCGCCTCAGAGCCCCCTCTTGAGCCTTGCGGTTCCTAGAGTAGTATCCCTGCATCATTCACCGCACCATCCAACTACTAGCATTTCATCCGGAGAAACCTAATTAATTGACCAAGCTGCCCCATCTCACTCTCGTGGTGGTACTATAAAGCTTAGTGGCTTCCTCCATAAACCGGTCCTTAGAATACGGTGGTGCCAAACCCAATCCCGGGTCTCGTGCAAACTGCACCATGCCAAAACTATCCAACCACCATATTCCTATCCACTACTATTGTGTGTCCATCACAATTAAAGTAATCATAAAGTTTAACATGTCACATTTGTATGAAATCCCATTCCCAATGTCTAAGCATGGCTAAGCATAATTAATACCTATCTACTTCCCAAATCAAATCAGGTGACAAGGAATTATATGGAACAAGGCATGTAACATGAAATAGGACATCATTTTATTTAGCATGCATCTAACTAAAATCCTAAAATTGATACAATATGGTCAAGGGCACTTGCCTTCTTCAAATACTTGATTGTTGGTGAAGTCTTGGTCTTGGAGATTAAAGTTGGGGTCGTAGTACGACTCTAAATATATTGCCCAAGCATGGCAAGAAGAAATAAAAACAAAATAAGTAAAGAGCACACGATACATGGAATCACAACATACACATAAGCATAAAATTCTATACTAAGACATCCCTACGAAGAATTTATTATTTTACATAGCCAAAATATGCATTTTATATCTATCTTACATTTTTAGGATTTATTTATGGCCTAAAATCATTTTTATTGAATTTTCTATGGCCAAAATGTATTTTAAACATTTCTAATAAATTTTCCATGGTCAAAATATATTTTATTTGTACTCTACAATTTAATCACAGCATAAAAATATTTTATACAAAATTTCCTACTATTTTTACATTTATTTACCATTTTTCTCTATTTTCTACACATTAATTACTCTTTTAAACAATATTCAGCAATTAAATAAAACCTCAGGGACTTCCTGGTAATTTTCCTACACTGTACACGGGCCAAATCAATAATTCTACAAATTTCCAGGGGCTAGATTGCTTAATTAAGTGATTAAATCCACTTCCAGAGAATCCAGGGGCTAGTTTGACAATTCTAGGGGTTAGATATGCATTACAGCAAAGTCCAGGGGGTAGCTGGTAATTTTCAAAGGGCTTGGGCGTAAAACCAGTGGCGAGAAATGAATTTTAAATGTGGGCCGTTGGATTTTAGATCTATGGCCTGGATTTTAAATAACTGAACCGGTATGGGCCTTGTAATCTTAGCCGTTGGCCTTAAACCAATGGCCGAGATGTGGCCACGTCGCCTCTGGCGACGCCGGCCACACGCCCGCGGCAGCGCACGGCGCCTGCGGCGGCGATGCTCACCGGCGTTGGCCAATTCGGCCAAAAGGCCGCTGATTCTAAGCGCACTTTACATAAACGGAAGAGGGGAAGGTAAGGAACACACCTCGGGGAGTTTCGGGGCGCGAAATCGGCCGGAGGAGAGTCGGCGATGAGAGGCGGCGGCGGTTGGCGTCGGCACCCGTCGAATCCAGTGAAGCCCCTGCAATTCTCCCGCGCAAGCTTGTCCGGCGTGCACCTGGGTTCACGGCGAAGAGGTCAGGGGGGAGAGAGGGGTGAGGCGATTACCAGCTAGTCGGGAACGCGTGCGACTTACCGAGGACGACGGTTGGCTAGGGTTTGCTCGCGGGGAAGAAGAAAGAGAGGGGGAGGAGGTATTTTATAGAGGGAATATGTGCGGCGGTTGTCAGCGCGTGTGAAGGGCGGTTCCCGAGGTGAATCGGCGCGGGGAGGAGTGGTTTGATGGGGGGGGTGCGGTGTGGGCGCGGTGTAGGAAGAGGGAGGCAGCGGTTGCCCTCTGGAAGGGATGACAGGTAAGGCCGGCGATTCAGAGAGAGGGAAGGAGGGGTTGGCTGGGCCGCGTGTGAGAGGAGGGGGAAGATGGGCCGGGGGAGAAATTTGGCCCAATAGGGGGGTTTTGCCCTTTTCTTTTTCTTTTTCCATTTCTTTTCTTTTGATTTGATTTTAAATTCAAATTTCAATGTTTGCTACTCGTTTGAACTTCAAAATTTACACAAAAATGCATACTTGAATGTGCATTGGTTTGATCAATTTTATTTACATAAAATATGGGTGTTACAACTCTACCCCTCTTAAAAGGAATCCCGCCCTCGAGATTCGGACGTCCTAAGAGAAAAGATGAGAGAAATCGGCCTTGATATCTTCTTCTCTTTCCCATGTTGCTTCTGCCTCCGAGTGATGTTTCCATTGCACCTTACACATGCGAATGACTTTGTTTCTGGTCACCCTTTCTGATGTCTCAAGTATCTTGACAGGCTGTTCCACATACAATAAATATTCTTGTACATCTACTGCTTCCATAGGTAACTGCTCCTAAGGCACTCTTAAGTACTTCTTAAGCTGCAATACATGGAACACATTATGTACATCTGACAAGTGCGGTGGGAGCTCAAGTTGATAAGCCACTTCACCTTGTCATTCTAATATCTTGAACGGACCAATGTGGTGAGGTGAGAACTTTCCTCTTACTTTAAATCATCTCAACCCTCTCATAGGTGACACCTTCAAGTACACATAATCACCAATCTCAAATGTTAGATCACGTCTTCGAGTATCCGCATAACTCTTCTGTCTTGTTTGGGCTGCCTTTAGATTCTTCTGAATTTCTTGTACTTGTTTTTCAACCTCTTTCAATACATCAGGCCCAAAGACTTGACTTTCCCCAGTCTGATTCCAAAACAACGGTGTCCTACATTTTCGCCCATACAATGCTTCAAAAGGAGACATCTTCAAACTTGCTTGATAACTGTTGTTGTAAGAGAATTCGGCATATGGCAGATTCTTATCCCAACTTTGGCTATTCTTTAGAGCACACACTCTTAACATGTCTTCTAATATCTGGTTGGTATGTTCTGTTTGACCATCAGTCTGAGGATGATACGTCGAACTAAAATTTAAACGGGTATCCATTAATTCATGCAACTTCTGCCAGATTCTTGAGGTAAATTGAGTGCCTCGATCTGAGATAATCTTCTTAGGAACTCCATGTAAACATACAATCCTGGAGATATACAGTTCTGCCAACTTGGGACCATTGTAAGTTTCTTTCACGGGAATAAAGTGGGCAACTTTAGTCAAACGATCCACTATAACCCATATAGAATCATATCCAAACTGTGTCCTTGGTAGTCCCACAATAAAATCCATGCTGATTTCTTCCCACTTCCATTTTGGCACTTTGATTGGTTGCAATAACCCTACTGGTCTTTGATGTTTCGCCTTAATCAATTGACATGTATCACATATGGCCACATATTCTGCTACATCCCGTTTCATTCCATGCCACCAATATCGATCTTTAAGGTCTTGATACATCTTCGTGCTTCCGGGATGAATGGAATATGATGAGTCATGAGCTTCCCTTAGTATCAACTCTCTAATCTTCTTTATATCCGGAATGCAAATCCTCTTTCCAAGCCATAGGGTTCCTTGTTCATCCTCTCTAAAATTTGGAGCTTTCCCTTTATTCATTAATTGCTTGATCTCCTGGACCTTCTCATCATTCTTTTGTCCTTCTGGTATATCATGTTCAAGGGTTGAATCCACTTTCATAGCAACTGCTTCAGCAATAGACACTAGGCATAAGTTTAACCTTGCAAATTCTTCACATAACTGGGGTTGAAGAGCTTGTACTGACAAATGATTACATTGTCCTTTTTTGCTTAGAGCATCAGCGACCACATTAGCCTTCCCTGGATGGTAGTTGATTCTCACATCAAAATCATTTATTAACTCCAACCAACGATGTTGTCTGAGATTGAGATCTGGTTGTGTGAATATGTACTTCAAGCTCTTGTGATCTGTGTATATCTCGGTTCTTTATTCCATTAAGTAGTGTCTCCATATCTTCAGTGCATGGACAACAGCTGCCAATTCTAGATCATGGGTTGGATAATTCCTCTCATGTTTCTGAAGCTGTCTTGAAGCATAGGCTACAACATGTCCTCCTTTCATTAAGACACATCCTAAACCATGACCGGATGCATCACAATAAACCACAAACTTCTTCTGCATATCAGGCATCACCAATACTGGCGCACTGGTTAACCTTTTCTTTAGTTCGGCAAAGCTCACTTCACATTCGGGGGTCCACTTGAAAGCAACTCCTTTCTCTGTAAGACCTATGTGTGCTGAATACATTGGCTTTGTAGTGAATACACTTGCTTTGACGATAAAAATTTTAAATATCACCAAAACACCTTTTTATTAAGATCCGACTAGTTTTGGTTAGCTTTGGCAAAGTCTGGTGCTTGATCGCAATGTTCTGGCTTTTAATGTGAAATGTTTCGAACTTGCTTTACATTGTTGGAAAGTTTGCTTAGTATTCTTTTACTAAGTTTTTGGTGTGTTTTTGGTTGACATGAATGATATCGTGTTACTGTGGTTTTGCAACATCCTTATGTGAGGTTCTCACGTAAGGTGTTGTGTTCGGAACTAACTTGAGTCAAGTCGAGGACTTGGGCTCGTATGGATTGGTTGTTTATTCATGTGCAGATGTTGCTTGAGTTCAAGACATGACTGGTGATGGGATCCATTGGACTAGTCTCAGGGAGGAGATGAGGTTCCAACAACTAAATTCAGGAGGAATTGTGGTTGAGCTGATCAGGAGGTTGCGTAGCATGATTGAATCAAGAATAATGCATGTGAAGGTATCGTGGACGTCATTGGAAGATGTTTGCACATGTGAAAAGAGTGCATGGACGTGGATACATGGTTCCGAGACGTGATGAAGAGATGTGGACGTAAAGAGTTGGTCGGAAAGATCCAACCGACTAGGTTATGGACTCAGGCTGCGCCTGAGTCGGGTTTGACTCAAATATGGAAAGTTTTGAGTTGGTTATGATAGGATTTCGTGTGGGTCACGAATTTGAGTTGTTTAGGAATGTGGGATACGTTCCTAAGGTGTTTGGAAGTCTTAATATTGCTTCTATCTGCGTATAGAAGAATTCTAAGCAGTTATGAAAAGTTACGATTCGTGAATAGAGTAGGATTAGGTTCCTGATCTGAGTTGAGTTGGCTTTCGAGCTGGTTATATAAGCAAGGGAGCCTAGAGCTCGTGGTGCACGACTTTGGGGCTGTTCCTCTTGTGTGTTATTGAATAAAATTCGTAGTTTGAAGGAACTTTTGTGCCTTGTTCGTCCGACTTGTTCCAGACAAGTTTTACTCGTCGAGTTTCTGGACAGCACTACCTTTCATCGGTGGTTTTATCATAACTCGAGTTTTAAAGATCCAATTGACGTGATTCTTTTTGGGTTGTCTTCACAACTTGATTATCTATCATTTGTAAAAATTGCACGGTCTTTGGATTTGTGGTTTTTGATCTACACGAGTTTCTTTGCAGCATTCCAAAAACTGTTTTTCTCGAGTAGGTCAGATTGACCTTTGTTTGATCTTTCGATCATAACTTGAGTTTTTCTCGACGGATTTGAGATTCTTGTTGTGTTGTCTTCATGACTTGATTCTCTCTGATATCTATCACTTTTTTCACGGTGAAACACGTTTAGATTAGTCTCACACACGATTTCTTTAACAGATCATTTTTCTGCCGAAGGGGTTGGGGTTTAATTGTTTCCGCTGCGTAAGATTTTTAAATCTACCATTCACCCCCCTCTTGTAGATTTTCACGTGCTCTTCGATCCTACAATTGGTATCAAAGCCACGTTGCTCTAATCTTTGTGATTTGCACGTGTTTTTGACTAATCATCATGGAGAAGTACTCTGCCAAACCTTGTGTGTTCGCTGGTATTGATTTTCAGGTTTGGAAGGCACGCATGGAGGCTTTCATCCAGGCACAAGGCTTTGCAATATGGGAGAAGGTATACAAGACTTATGAAGTGCCATCAAACGATCAAGTTACAACTACAAATCTGAGAGATGTCGACAACAACAACAAGGCTTGGAACTTGATCATACAAGGATTAACACAAAGCGACTTCGACCGTGTTGCACACCTCCGATCTGCATACGATGTGTGGAAAGCACTTTGTGACTACCAAGAAGGATCCAACACGATCAAAGAGGTAAGGCAATAAATGTTCAATAAAGAATACTTGTTCTTCGAGGTGCAACCCGGTGAGTCAATTGATGATCTCTTTGCTCGCTTTAATAAAATTCTCAGCAACTTGCGTAGCGTTAATGTTAATTTTTCAGATGCTGAAAATGCTAGGCAATTGTTAAGTGCATTAGACATGTCAATTTGGGAGATGAAAGTCACATCTATTCTTGAATCTACTGTCATGAGTTCACTTACTTTAGATGTACTATATTCCAAGTTAAAAATTCATGAAATTGACATCCTAGCACGTATGAACCCAAATAAGTCTATTGCATTTGTTTCACAATGTGATATGCCTAGCTCCGGCCAATAATCATCTTGCAATACTCTTGCTTTGTTGTCCTCACTAACCCTGGAGCAGATCGAAGAATTTCCAGAAGAGGAGTTGGCACTCATCTCTACTAGATTCTCAAAAGCATTGCAAAATGTGAGAACTAGAAGGAGAGGAAGCTCCGGACCTCAACGCTGTTTTGAATGTGGTAAAACAGGACACTTTCGTACAGAATGCCCTAACCTTCCCGGTTCGACCACCCGGGAAGAAAAACAAAGCAAGGACCGGACCTCCTCTGGAAATTCTAACAACCAGAAGAAAGGTACCATAGGACGCAAGATGATCAACAGTTTCATCACCGTGCTTCAAGAGTTCAGTTCAAGTGACATAGACTTTGAAAGTGATGAAGATGATGTTGACCTGGCCAACATATGCTTCATGGCGGGCAAAACAAAATCAAGATCAAGTCAGGAGCATGCAGAGCACAATAGTGATGATGATGAGGTATGTTCTACATGTAATGAAATGTGTGATGCTATTTCTCGTGCAACTGTTATTGTCAAGAAAAAAGACAAAAAACTTAGGGATAATGCTACTAAATATGAATCACTAGACTGTGAAATCAATCGGTTAAAATCTCTAATTCCTAGAGATGATGCATGTCCCTCTTGTGACTTGATCTATGAACAATTGTCCTCCCTATGAAGTGCACATTCCTCCACACTTGATAAACTTGGAATTGAAAAGAACAAAGAGCTTGCTGCACTTAATGATAAAAACTTGAAAGATGCTAGCTGTTCTACAATTGATTTGTATTGTTCTACTTGTGATGATCTTGATAAGAAACTACAGGATGCTATGAATGAAATTTCTATATTGAACAATGCTTTACGTTCTCATGAAGTAAAATTTTGTTCCAATTGCAAACTAAAAGGAAAAACTTCATGTGAAAATTGCCTTGATCTGTCCGATAAACTTGATAACATGCATAGGACATTAGAACGGTTTTGTAATGGGAATAAGAACCTAAACTTGCTGCTGAATTTTTCCAAGTCTTGCAAAGATAAAACTGGTTTAGGTTTTGATTCTCATGCTCATGCTAAGGCACATCCACCTAAAATTGTAAAGTCATTAGGAAGTGGTTTGATTCAAATAGTTCCTAAACAAAAAGGAGTGATTTTCAAATCTGCAGGAGTATTGTCTCATTCGGTTTCAAATAAAAATGTTGTTCGCTCATCTAGACATGAACACAAAGTTAAATTTCATTGTACCTATTGTGGTAGAGATGGTCATGTCATAGACTTTTGTTATAGACTAGCTAAACAACAGAAAAGGGAAAGAATGGTTGCTAGATCTCATAACTTTCATGCAAAATTTGCTGCACATATTGAACCGAATGTACAACCTGCTATTTTGAGTCAAAAACATTCAAAGTTTACCTCCAGACCTTCTGTTTTTGCCTCCGGAGCTACTGATTTTTGTGCTACACAAGTGACACCTTATAGGTCAGTAGTTAAGAGTAAAAAATCTCAAACTTTGACTCATAAACCTGCTGTTTTGTCTCAGCTTTTGCGTGTTTTCCCTGCTGCACGTCGCGTGACTCAGTACTGGATTCCTAAATGCCTTTTGACTAACCCCAGTATTGAGTCATCGACGTATTGTGCTTCTATGTAGGTTACACATTTGAGGAAGGAGAACATTTGGATTGTGGATTCAGGTTGCTCACGCCACATGACCGGTAACAAAGATTGGTTCTCCTCCCTCTCTTTTGTGTCACGTGTAGAGAATGTTACTTTTGCCGATAATTCTTCAACTCCTATAATTGCTAAGTGTTCGGTTAGAGTAAATGATCACTACACTTTGAAGGATGTGGCACTTGTCAAAAATATGAAATACAACTTGCTTTCTATTTCACAATTGCTAGATGAAAATCTGGAAATTATTTTAAATAAAAACTGCTACAAAGTTGTAAGTTCAAATAGTGAGCTTATTTTTAACATGTCTCGATTTGGAAGAGTTTTTAAAGCTGATTTTGATATGTCTTCCTCTAAGCATAGGTGTCTAGTTGCTAATGATTCAAATGACTTATATTTTTGGCATCGTAGACTTGGTCACGTAGGCTTTGATCACCTAACGCGTGTTAGTGTTCTTGATCGCATACGTGGGCTGCCTAAGCTTAAAGGGGACAATGAAATTGTGTGCTCTTCTTGTAGACATGCTAAGATGGTTGCAGATTCACATACTCCTCTCACAATGATCATGACAACTGAACCATGTCAACTTTTGCATCTTGACACCGTAGGACCTTCACGTGTTCAATCCTTCGGAGGTAAATGGTATGTACTTGTGATTGTTGATGATTATTCAACATACTCTTGGGTTTTCTTTATGGCGTCTAAGAATGAAGTTTTTAGTCACTTTAGAACTTTATTTCTTAGATTATCAATTGATCACCCAAGATCTTTAAAAGCAATTAGAAGTGATAATGGAACTGAATTTAAAAATCAATCTTTTGATCACTTTTGTGCTGAAAATAGAATAGATCATCATTTTTCTTCACCATATGTACCTCAACAAAACGGTGTTGTAGAAAGAAAGAACATAACCTTAGTTGAGATGGCTAGGACTATGCTTGATGAATATCAAACTCCTAGGAAATTTTGGGCTGATGCGTTAGCAACCGCTTGTTATGTCTCAAATCGTGTTTTCTTGCGTGCTAAGCTAGGTAAAACACCATATGAGCTCCGATTTGGACATAGGCCTAGTGTTACACACTTTCGGGTCTTTGGTTGCAAATGCTTTGTTAAGAAACATGGTAATCTTGATAAATTTGAATCTAGATCCATTGATGGCATGTTTCTTGGTTATCCATCTCATACTAGAGGCTACCGTGTGCTTTTACTTGACACTAACAAAATTGTGGAGACTTGTGAAGTGTATTTTGATGAAGCTAGCCCAGGTAATAGGTCAAACATTGCAGGTCCATATCCATATCCGCAGGGGGAGAGCATTTTCGTTGAAGATGAGGAAGAATTGGAGCTGCTGCCCGAAAATTCAGCAGCTAAAGACTTTGGTTCAGCTCCGGATGTTAATTCTCAACCAGCACCAACAACCATCAATGCTGATTTAAATCATCCTCATGTCACAAGCTCATCGATTTGTGGTGAACATGAAGAAGAAGAAGCTTGTGAGACATCTGTTCCTCTACGGTTTTACAAAGATCATCCCCCACAATAGATGATTGGAAGCTTGCACGAACGAGTCACACGGTCTAGGTTTTGCCATCCAAACTCTTATGCTCATTCTGCTTTTGTTGCTTCTTTTGAACCCAAAGATATATCACACGCACTCACTAATGAATCTTGGATTATTGCCATGCAAGAAGAGTTAGAAAATTTTGAAAGAAATAATGTTTGGAAACTTGTACCTCCACCTCAAGGTCACACTTTAATTGGAACTAAATGGGTATTTAAAAATAAACAAAGTGAGGATGGGGTTGTGGTTAGGAATAAGGCTAGGTTGGTTGCTCAAGGTTTCACTCAAGTTGAAGGTCTAGATTTTGATGAAACTTTTGCTCCTGTTAATAGATTAGAAGCCATAAGAATTTTGTTAGCTTTTGCTGCATCTATTGATTTTAAGCTATATCAAATGGATGTTAAAAGTGCTTTTCTTAATGGCTACATAGATGAGGAGGTTTATATGAAACAACCACCGGGTTTTGAAAATCTAGATTTTCCTAATCATGTTTACAAACTGTCCAAAGCCTTGTACAGTCTCAAATAAGCCCCTAGAGCATGGTATGATAGGTTAAAAACATTCTTACTTGAAAAAGGGTTTACCATGGGCAAGGTTGATAAAACTCTTTTTGTGCTTAAGCATGGCAATGACTCATTATTCGTTCAAGTGTATGTGGATGATATTATCTTTGTTTGTGCTTCTCATGATCTTGTGTCCAAGTTTTCAGCAATGAATTTGAAATGAGTATGATGGGTGAACTCACTTACTTTTTGGGGCCGCAAATCAAGCAAACCAAGGAGGGTACCTTTGTGCATCAGACAAAGTATACAAAAGATCTCGTAAGGCGCTTCAACATGGACAAAAGCAAGCCTCTTCGGGCACCAATGGGAACAGGAACAACACTTGAACTTGATGAAGATGGTGAACCAGTGGATCAAAAAGAATATAGAAGCATGATCGGATCACTTTTGTACCTCACGGCATCAAGACCAGACATACAATTCAGCGTATGTCTTTGTGCACGGTTTCAAGCTTCCCCACGTGCTTCACATCGTCAAGCCATCAAAAGGATTCTCAGGTACTTACATGGAACTCAAGAATTTGGCATTTTTCTTCCTTCTTCCTCAACTGTTACTTTGAAAGCTTTTTCCGATGCTGATTTTGGAGGTTGTAGGATTGATAGGAAAAGTACTTCCGGTGCTTGTAATTTTATTGGTAATTCACTTGTTGCTTGGTCCTCTAGAAAACAAAATTCAGTTGCATAATCCACAGCCGAATCTGAATATGTAGCTGCTGCTAGTGCCTGCTCACAAATTCTTTGGATTGTTCAAACACTTAAGGACTATGGGGTTGATCTAGATAGTGTTCCACTATTTTGTGATAACACTGGTGCCATTTGCATTGCTAAAAACCCCATGCAACATTCTAGAACTAAGCACATTGACATTAGGTATCACTTTCTCCGAGATAATGTTGAAAAAGGAAACATTGTGCTTCACCATGTAGATACTGAACAACAATTGGCTGACATTTTTACAAAACCTTTGGATTTCACTCGTTTTTGTTACATTCATAGTGAAATAGGGGTTATGCATCCTCATGGCTTAAATTGAGGGGGAGTTTTGAAACTTGGGAAGTCTATGTGTGAATATGAAATTAAAATAATATGAGCATAGTATTTCATACATATATGGCTTTGTGATTCCTTTTACATGCTGAAAGTTCTTACTACATTACTCGTGTTATACATTTTGTAGTTCTTGCCATGTCTAGTAATTGGAATAATTACTTACACTAAAACTGGTCATGGTCAAACTTTCTTGCTGTTTTGAACTTGTTACATGTTCACAAGTGCTTTTAATCATTAAGAATTAATCAAGTAATCAACTCGCATGTTGAGTTTTTATGAACAAATATAAATTGAGAAAAGATCAAGAGAATATGCATGCTGTAAGGATCGAAACGCCCAAGAGGGGGGGTGAATTGGGCTTTCTTTCAAATTTCAAAGGTAATTAAAAACTAGCAACTTAAAGCCCAATTCCCTATGCGATTAATCTAAGCAATCAATGTAAATTAAAGTTGCGGAATGAAGATTGCATAAATGTAAAAGGGAGAGAGATGCAAACGCTCAAGGGACACGAAGTTTATCCCGTGGTTCGGCAAGATCACAAGAATCTTCCTACATCCACGTTGTGGCACCCACCAAAGGGTTTTGCCACTCCCAAGTCACCGAGACAAGGGGGTCTTCACTATTCTTCTCCATTCGCCAACCTTGGCATGGTGGAGCTCAAGCCTTGTACACTTTGAAACCTCCAGGCTTCCACAATCCTCTTGGCAAGCTCCGGAAGTCACACACACCAAGGGACACTCCCTTATGGCTCTCACTACACTAGAGACTCCAATCACCAAGAATGGAGGCACACAATCACTATCTCTAGCTAGTTCTAGCCTATCTCTTGGTGTACAAATGATGAACAAGTGATGTGAAAGTAGTAGCTCTATGTCTTGAATGCTCTAGGATGTGTAGAGTATGTCTGGGCTTCAAGTCTTGTCGATTTGACAGGTTGAAGGGGTATAAATAGCCAGCCTCCATGAAATAGCCGTTGGAAAAGTAGGCTGACATCACTTCTCTGCGAACACCAGATGATCCGATGTCTCCCCTTCTGTTATCATCGGTCAAAGCCACATTAGCTGATGTCACTGTGTCAGATATGACCGTTGTTAGACCGATGTTGACCTGTCTTCTCATCGGATGATCCGGTGGCTCTTCCTCCAGAATTTGCTTGATCTTGAAGCTTACTGGAGTGATCGACCGATGTATGTAAGTCTATACATCGGATGATCCGGTGCTTCACTTGGTCCAATGGTATTGCAATCTGTGCTGATGGACCGATGTCACTGAGCCACTCACATCGGATGATCCGGTGAGTGCATTTGTCTGAGGTCTTCTTCTTCAGTTGAACCAACTCGACCGATGTAGTCAACTCATAAAACATCGGATGATCCGGTGTGTTCAACTTTGTTGACTTCGAGTTGTTTTGAGTTGTTCTTTTGGAATTTGAACTTGTGACCTCTTTGACACTTATTTGAAATGTTGTTCTGATAGTCTTCAAGCATTGAGTGATTTCAAGTTAGAGCTTTCACTTCTTGTCTTCATATGATTCGATTTGATCTCATTGGTTGATTTTATATGGGTCTCCAATGTAATTTTGATTTCATTTGATTGAGTGATTATTGGGACCTTGCATTCACAAATTCATTAGTAATATCGAATGGTTGTCATTAATCACCGAAACCGTACCTCATGGGGCCTAGATGCTTTCAATCTCCCCCTTTTTGGTGATTGATGACAACACAATAATTTAAAGCGCAATAGTAATGAATTTGATGGTACAATACTCAAGTAGATATGCAATGAATACAAGATGAGACACATCGAGCTTGTAGAAAAACAAATGAAATAAATGGCGTGAAAAGCTCAATCGATTAATACCATAAGCAAATGTAACAAGCGGAAAAGTGCGTAATTAAAATTACAAAAAGGTACTCAAGCACGAATACAAAGGATAAACTCAAAAGATAAACTCAAACTCCCCCTAAGACTACTACTAGTATTCCCCCTGACTCCTCTACCTCTTTTCCCCCTTTGGCATCAAGACACCAAAAAGGGATCAGAGAGCCTACTGACCCTGAGAGCTAGGCGCGATGACAAACTGGTCACCGTCGCTGTCGTCGGTGCTGGAGTCGCCGGTCGTAGCTGCTGGAGCGGAGGGAGCTGGGGGGTCCACTGGCGGTGCTGGAGAGGAAGTAGCAGGTACGGGAGGCGCCGGTGGAGCTAGAGCTGGAGGAAGTGGAGCGCTGACCACAGATGTCGGCGTCTGCTGGAACAGAGTCGTCGCCGGCAGAGGTGAGTGGATCGGTGCGCTGGGTGCCAGAAGTGGTGACATACTGATAGATGGAATTGGAGTAGTAGGCACCTGAGCAACACCTGGAGCCAGTCCCAGTCCAGGTTGCTGTGGAGGAAGGGCGATCCCGGTCTGAGTGTATAGGTTGGTGATCAACCCTAGGATCCCCATCATGGCCTGCTGAGTCTGCTGCTGCTGGTCGAGGGTACGGCGGTGCATCTTATCGACCAAGTTGGTGAACCGATCCGTATCCTCTCACCTCTGTCGGGCGATCTCCAGCTGAAGCTCCTGCTGCCTCTGGAGCTGTGCCAGGTGAGCAGCCTGCTCTGCCCTGGCCTGCTCAGCAGCGAGCCTGTCCTGGTGCTGCTGCTCTATCATCTGCTAAAGTAGTGTCGACAGCTCTGACGGCTGTGACACCAGCGCCTCGGACATAGGAGGTGGTGTTGGTGGCGGAGCAGCTGATCCTCCTGCCTCGGCGTCGTGCTGCCTCGATGAGGGTGGAGGAGGAGGGAAGTATTCCTCGACACTCTCGTCTGTGTCGCTCTCGGACCAGACGTGATGCAGGTCTCCTCCTTGAGCTTCTGCCTCAGCTAGACGCTCATCCTCTTTCTCAAGGTCAGACCAATCCTCCTCAGTCAGGCGGGCCCTGACCTGACACTCAACTAGACGGCCAAGGCAGCGGTCTCCAGGAGCGGGGGCACGGTAATTTCCGAACCGTGTCACACTCTCGTCAGAGAGACAGTCGTGCACGGCGGACTCCTCGGGAACCATCATAGTGAGGAGGTAGCTGACCCAGTGCCCATATACTAGCTGCCTCATCATGCCCACACCATCTGTGATTACATCTTCCATCTCGCAGATGATGACATCCACTATGTCAAAGTCCATCCCGTTCATGATGTAGAACAGGATCGTCTGCTGGAGGCTGGTGAAACCCTCAAGATAACCGGACCTCGGCAGGAGAGAGCGACGCAGGGCAAGGTGCACCGTGCGCGCTGCTGGAGTCAACAAGGCCGGAACTCTCGACTGGTCTGGAGAGAAAGTGGGTCCAAACAGTGATCTGATCTCCTCCAGAGCAGGTGCCACTCCTCCAGTGAGCGGCCTCCTCGGCGGGTCTGCCTGACCGTAGACTCTCTCATGTATGCTGATGTCGTGCAAGTCTACTCCAAGCAACTGTCCCAGCGTCTGCCTCGTCAGGTGGTAGTGCTGACCCATGAACATGAAATTAATGGTTCTTCTGCCCTCAGAGACGTAGAGGGTGGCGTAGAACACGCGGACCCAATCCTCTACGTAGGCACTCCGCTCATATGATAGCAACTGTACCAGGCCCCTGTACCTCTCAAAGAATGGTCTGATCTCTGTCCCTGCGGCTATGGCAAGCTAATCCCAATCCATGTAGTTGTGTTGGAACAGCTTGTGGCCTCGGCGTATGTAGGTCTCGTAGAGAGACGCCTGCGTGACCGTCCAGAAGCGACTGTCCACCAAAGCTTCCCGGGGCTGCGGGTACCACTCCTCAAGCAACACACTCCATCTGAGCTTCCGAAGTTGCTTGGCCTTCATCTTCCGGTAGTCCGTGAGACGAACTCCCTCACCGACACGGACTGCCGTGTCCATCTGGTAGATGGCCCTCTCGGCCTCCCTGTCCTCACGACAGTCGTCTGCCGTCGGTCTCAGACGAGGAGCAGCCTCGGTGTGACCCCCACGTGTCCGGGCTGAGTGCCGGCGGACGAGAGGCTCAACCGGCTCCTCTTCGACCTCGGAGTCGTCGATCACGGGAGGCTGCCTCGGACGAGCCTCGCGGATCCTTAGCGACCCTCCTCGGCCACGCTCACGCTCCTCGGCGGCGCGAGCGGCCATCAACGCCTTCTTCTCCTCCTTGGACAGCTTCTGCTTCTTCGCGGCGGGCTCCGCGATGGCCTTGCCCTTGCTCTTCTTGTCGCGAGCCATTGCGATCACGTGATTGCACGGAGTCGACGACGGGACGTGAAGATCGACGGGCCGGGAAACCCTAGCGACGGGGAGGTGACCGGAGATGGCGGCGTCGCTTGGGTGGAGGCGCTGCGATGGATAGAAGAGTGGTGGCAGTGGCTGCGGTGAAGAGGCGCGTGGAGACGGCGGTGCGACGAGCTGCGCGAGGGTGGAGGCGGCAGCACGGTGCTTGGAGGTTAGGCGGCGCGGGTGTGCGGCGGCGGCGCCAGGCGGGAGCACGGCGGCGGCGCTGTGGGCGGCGGCGGCGGCGGCGACCGGCGGCGGAGGAGGTGGCGGCGCGGTCGGCTGCGGCGAGGTGGGCGAGAGGTGGCGGCGAGGGCACGGGAGAGCGAGGCGTCGGGGAGAGAGAAAAGAGGCGGCAGTGCGCGGGTTTAAATAGTGGGACCCAAACCCTAGCCGTTATTTTAACACCGGATGGACCGATGCTAGGTGAAATGAACATCGGTCGAATGCCACAGAAAGGATATTCAAAAATTGCTGTTGACATCGGATGGACCGACGTTTAGGGTTTGGATCATCGGTCGAATAGCACAGTAAGGGTGTTCAAAAGAGTGATGTAGACACCGGATGGTCCGACGTTGAAGTAAACATCGGTTGAATTGATCACAGCTCCAGAAGAGTGAACATCGGATGGACCGGTGTTTTTCGGAATGAACGCGTCGGATCATTTGAAATTCAGACTGAACTGGCCCTTGAAGATTGAACACCTAATAGTCCGATGAGGGATTGGCTTAGGCATCGGATAATCCGATAACAACAGAACGAAAACATCCCATATGTCCTTTGACCAAACAAACAAGCAAAGAGAAACACATGTCTTAGAACTTTTTAGGCAACCCCTTACCCCTCAAAAAGCTAATATGCCAATAGCTTGGCCAGGCCTTAATGCAAATGGAACACCGAGAAAAATGGAGGAAAGATATCCAAAATAAAATGTAAGGCCCATGCTTTGTGAGGCAGAGTATGAAGACTTCTATCTCTTTGAAGCATGTTCCTCTAGACATTAACGTACCTAACATTTTGTTCTTTCCACCTTATATGAGTTGAGATATTGCATTTCAAACAAGTCTCTTTCTCATGAGGTGGGTTCCCCTTTGTGACAATCTACCGTATGCAATGCCAAACAAATTATAGTGCAAGAGATTAAATGAGTGCAAGTCTATATGGCAGGGATCATGCAAGGCATAAAATAAATCTATCTTGCCAAGTTTAAACCTTCCGAAGGCTTCCTCAGGGAAAACTATTTCTAGCTCGCCCCTATCCTTTGGGAGTTAGACAAGACCTATATGATATGCATCCTTACATGAACATGGCAACTTACATGACGTTAGATGCATCTAGCACATTTAATTCACTTCTAAGTCTAGAAAAGGTTTTCTCATCAAGTGGTTTAGTGAAGATATCCGCCAATTGTTCTTCGGATCTAACACCTTGCAAAGAAATGTCTCCTTTAGTCTCATGATCCCGCAAGAAGTGATGGCGAATATCAATGTGCTTAGTGCGGGAGTGTTGAACGGGATTTCTAGCTATCTTAACCGCACTTTCATTGTCACAAAGGAGAGGCACACAACCAAATTTAATTCCAAAGTCCAAAAGGGTTTGCTTCATATATAGAATTTGGGCACAACATGCACCGGCCGCTATATACTCCGCCTCCGCGGTGGACAAAGCCACGGAATTTTGCTTTTTGCTCGACCAAGATACTAGGGAATGCCCAAGTAAGTGGCACCCACCGGAGGTACTCTTGCGATCCACACGGCATCTGGCAAAGACCGAATCCGAGTAACCCAAGAGATGGAAACTAGCATTTTTGGGATACCACAAACCTACACTTGGGGTATGCTTGAGATACCGAAGTATCCTAAAGACCGCCTTCTTATGCGATTCTTTAGGTGCCGCTTGAAAGCGAGCACACAAGCACACACTAGACATGATATCGGACCTAAATGTGGTAAGATATAACAACGAACCAATCATGGAACGGTAGTGAGATTGATCAATAGGTTTACCGTCCAAGTCCACGTCGAGATGACAATTTGTCGCCATTGGAGTACTTCTTGAGCTACAATCTCCCATCTCAAATTTCTTCAAGAGGTCCTTGGTGTATTTCTCTTGGTAGATGAAGGTCCCCTCTTGAAGTTGCTTGATTTGAAATCCAAGGAAGAAGTTGAGCTCTCCAATCATTGACATCTCGAATTCCCTAGACATCATGGTGCCAAACTCATGGCTAAGAGATTTGTTAGTTGAGCCAAAAATAATATCATCGACATAAATTTGACAAATGAATAAATCCCCGTCGATGTCCTTGGTGAAGAGTGTGGTGTCCACCCTCCCGATCTTGAATCCTTGCATGACCAAGAAATCCCTTAGACGTTCATACCACGCCCTAGGTGCTTGCTTGAGCCCGTAGAGTGCCTTGTGTAACCTATACACATGGTTAGGATTCCTCGGATCTTCAAACCCGGGAGGTTGCTCAACATAAACAAGCTCATTAATATAACCATTAAGAAAGGCACTTTTAACATCCATTTGATAAAGCATTATATTGTGATGTGAAGCAAAAGCAAGGAGTATACAAATAGCTTCTAACCGAGCGATCGGAGTGAATGTTTCTCCAAAGTCTAGTCCTTCAACTTGTGAAAAACCCTTGGCCATTCTCGTCTTGCTTGTTGCGGTACACCCACTTCGTTCCGATGACGTTCTTGTCCTTGGGTCGCTCCTCCAATACCCAAACTTCATTGCGTGTGACGTTGTTGATTTCTTCTTGCATGGCCATCACCCAATTTGGATCTTGGAGTGCTTCCTCTATATGAGTGGGTTCTACACACGAAACAAAAGAGTAGTGCTCACAAAATGAAGCGACATGGAGAGAACGAGTACTTACTCCCCGTGACGGACTTCCGATGATTTGATCAATCGGATGTGCCTTGGAGATGCGTCCATGCCTCATGAGTGATTGTGAAGCACTTGCTCGTCTTGTGGTTGGACTTGATCTTGGACTTCTTCTTCTTGTTGATGATGTTGTGTGGCTTGTGAATCTTGCATTGGCAATGGATCATCTTTTTCTTCTTCTTCATCAACTGGAGGTGCCATGGAGGTGTTGATGTTGGAACTTGATGCTCCCCCTTGATCATGGCTCTCCTCAACTTCGGGCTTGATGTCTCCAATGGTCATGTTTTTCATGGCTTCTCGTAGATGCTCATCATCTATATCATCATGACCAAAACTATCCTCTTGGGAGCCATTAGACTCATCAAACTCAACATCACAACTTTCTTCAACTAACCCAGAGGTTTGGTTGAATACTCGATATGCTTTTGAGTTTGACGCATAACCAAGAAAGATACCAACATCACACCTTCTTTCAAACTTACCGAGCCTTTTCTTGCGGTAGATGTAGCATTTGCACCCGAAGACTCGGAAGTAGGAGATGTTGGGCTTTCTCCCAATGAGGAGTTAATATGGGGTCTTTTGGAGTAGTCGATGAAGATAGACCCTATTCGCGGCATGGCACGCCGTGTTGATTGCTTCGGCCCAAAACTCCTCCAACGTGCCATAGTCATCAAGCATTGCTCTAGCAAGGGTGATGCGAGTCTTGTTCTTCCTTTCAACGACACCATTTTGTTGAGGGGTGTATGTGGTCGAAAACTCATGCTTCACGCCTTCACGATCACACCACTCCCCAATGTTGTAGTTCTTGAACTCGGTGCCGTTGTCACTCCGGACCTTGATGATGGGAAGTTGAAATTCCCTTTGAGCACGTTTAGCAAAGGTCTTGAAGACTTTCGGAGTTTCACCCTTGTCACCTAGAAACAAAGTCCAAGCATATCGAGAATAATCATCAACAATGACGAGACAATAGAGGTTACCACCAAGACTTTAAAATGTGGACGGTTCGAAGAGGTCCATGTGGAGTAGTTCAAGTGGCTTGGAGGTTGACACCATTATCTTCATTGGGTGGTGTGAAGCAACTTGCTTCCCGGCTTGACAAGCGCTACAAAGCTTGTTCTTCTCAAATGTGACATCCTTTACGCCGGTCACCATCCCAAGCTTGAACGACTTCTTGAGCTTGCTCATCCCAATGTGAGCAATGCGTCGATGCCATAGCCAACCCAAACTTGTCTTGGTGAAAAGACAAGTGGTCAAGCTAGCATCCTTGTTGGAGAAGTCCACCAAGTAAAGATGGCCATGCGGAAAACCTTTGAAGATTAGTTCTTTGCTTGATTCACTAGTTACTACAACACCATTCTTGTCAAAGGTGCACGTTAGTCCAAGATCACATAGTTGTGCAATAGAAAGTAAATTGAAACTAAGTGACTTAACATATAGCACATTGGAAATGGACAAATCATGCGAAATAGCAATTTTACCTAAACCAATTACCTTCCCCTTTGAGTTGTCACCAAAGGTGACTTGTTCATGATTGTCGGGGTTCTCTATGGTGGTGAACATACCATCATTGCTGGTCATATGTTGAGTGCACCCGCTATCGAGTACTCAATGCTTTCCTCTGGCTTTGTAGTTCACCTACACACATGAAGTTAGTTTTTGAGTTTAGGCACCCAAGCCAACTTAGGTCCTTGTATGTCTGATACAAGTGATTTTGGGACCCAATGTTACTTGGGGAGCTTCCCCTTCATGCCCTAATGTCTTTGCCGATGAACCTTGCCTTCACCTTGCCACCTACTTTGCTCAAGAGATAGTGGTAATCATTGAAAGTAGATTTGTAGTTAGGAGGCAATTTGGAAGAAGGACGGTTGGGAAGAGGACACTCCCTCGTGTGATGTCCGGTGACCTCACAATGTTGACAATAGGAACCAACTTCTTTGATGAAGCTTGTCCTAAGCTCCGGTGAGGGAACCTTTCCTTTGTTGAGTGCCGGGAAGGATCCAAGTCCTCTCTTGTTGAAGCCTTTAGCTTGTTGGTAGAGGATTTCCTTGTGCTTGTCCTCCCCCTTAGAAAGTCTTGCCACACTAGTGCGGAGACTTTCAATCTCGTCCATCAACTCCTTCTCCCTAAGGCTTGCTTTCAAAGGCAAAGACTTATCCAAAATATTAGTGGCATGTGAAATAGTTGATACTTTGCCATCAAGGGTTTCCTTTTTCATGTTTTTCATTTTTAGTTCAATTGCTTCATAAGCAAGGTTAAGCACTTTATGTTCTTGAACCAAGTAATTGTGCTTTCCCAAGAGTGCTTGGTTTGCTAAGTCAAGCTCATGATGATCAAGCTTGATTTGAGCATTTTCCTCCTCGATTTGCTTGACATGTGATTTGAGCGTGTCATGCTCTTTAAGTATGGTTGCATACTTGTCATGCAAATCGAGCTTCGCACTCTCAAGCTTAGCACAAGCTTGTTCAAGTGCCTTAACCTTGCTCTTCTCCCTTTTTATGATGACATGGTATTCATTAATCATAGATGCTAATTCATCGGGGGAGAGCTCATCATCATCATCGCTAGAATCGTCACGTACCTTAGTGTTACCTTTTGCCATGAGGCACATAGGAGGTGGACGAAGAGGTGAGTTATCCTTGTTGACGATGGCAAGGCCCACCAAGTTTTCTTCATCTTCACTCTCTTCGTCGCTTGACTCTTCATCCATGATCCACTCATTAGCCTCACACATGAAGACTTTTTGAGGCCCTCTTCTCTTCTTTGGAAAGAACTTGGTCTTCTTGCCTTTGTCAAATTTCTTCTTTCCAAAGGAGCGCTTGGGCTTGACCTCTTCTTCATCTTCATCACTTTCTTCTAGCTTTCGATGCTTTCCCTTGTGGTTGTCCTTCCTCTTGTCCGGTCTTGGACAATCATATGATATGTGGCCTTGATCACCACAATTATAGCATGTCTTGTTTTCATCTTTTCTTGGGAGGAAGGCTTTCTTCTTGGGATCAAATGAGTATCCCTTCTTTGCGATCTTGGAGTTTAGATGTGAGAATTTTCTCATCATCAACGCAAGCTCATCATCGTCTTATTTGCTTGTTGCTTGCTCTTCTTCACTTGAGCTAGGATCAACCACTTTCTTCTTTTTGGGAGTTGTCTTCTTGGTTGAAGCCTTGAGAGCAATGGTTTTTGACGATGACTCCTCCATCATTCCAAGTACGCTCATCTCATGAGCATGAATTTCTCCAATGAGCTCCGAAACTTCAATGTTGTCAAGTGACTCTTTTTGGAGCATTGAATTGATAATGTTGTACTTGGGCTTGGGTAGAAGCATGAGGATCTTGCGATTGATAAGTCCATTACCAAGAGAAGCAATGTCAAGTGTGTTAATCTCCTCAATGAGCACATTTAAACGAGAAAACATTTGGTTAACATTCTCATGAGGAAGCATTTTGAATTCATCATACTTGGATTTAAGCAAGTGATATTTGAGTTCTTTAACACGAGATGAGCCCTCATGTATTTCAATTAAACATGCCCAAATTTCACAAGCTTTCTCTTTACTAGCAATTCTAGCAAATACGTCTTGACTTATGCATTCATAGATATCATTTCTAGCCTTAGCATCCCATTTTAGTTGATCACCAACATAATTAAGATCTCCAAACCCCGCATGGGTCGCTTCCCAGACTTCAGGAGCAATAGCCTATAGGTAGGCACGCATGCGTGCTTTCCAATAGGCAAAGTTCTTGCCCTCGAAGGTAGGAACCGAACCCCCATTCTTGGCCATTTTAGCTCTCTAGCGGTGAGGCTAGAATGATCTAATGAGCAACGAGGCTCTGATACCAATTGTAAGGATCGAAACGCCCAAGAGGGGGGGGGGTGAATTGGGATTTCTTTCAAATTTCAAGGTAATTAAAAACTAGCAACTTAAAGCCCAATTCCCTATGCGATTAATCTAAGCAATCAATGTAAATTAAAGTTGCAGAATGAAGATTGCATAAATGTAAAAGGGAGAGGGATGCAAATGCTCAAGGGACACGGAGTTTATCCCGTGGTTCGGCAAGATCACAAGGATCTTCCTACGTCCATGTTGTGGCACCCACCAAAGGGTTTTGCCACTCCCAAGTCACCGAGACAAGGGGGTCTTCACTATTCTTCTCCGTTCGCCAACCTTGGCAAGGTGGAGCTCAAGCCTTGTACACTTTGAATCCTCCGGGCTTCCACAATCCACTTGGCAAGCTCCGGAAGTCACACACACCAAGGGACACTCCCTTATGGCTCTCACTACACTAGAGACTCCAATCACCAAGAATGGAGGCACACAAGCACTATCTCTAGCTAGTTCTAGCCTATCTCTTGGTGTACAAATGATGAACAAGTGATGTGAAAGTGGTAGCTCTATGTCTTGAATGCTCTAGGATGTGTAGAGTATGTCTGGGCTTCAAGTCTTGTCGATTTGACAGGTTGAAGGGGTATAAATAGCCAGCCTCCACAAAATAGCCGTTGGAAAAGTAGGCTGACATCACTTCTCTGCGAACACCGGATGATCCGATGTCTCCCCTTCAGTTATCATCGGTCAAAGCCAAATTAGCTGATGTCACTGTGTCAGATATGACCGTTGTTAGACCGATGTTGACCTGTCTTCTCATCGGATGATCCGGTGGCTCTTCCTCCAGAATTTGCTTGATCTTGAAGCTTATTGGAGTGATCGACCGATGTATGTAAGTCTTTACATCGGATGATCCAGTGCTTCACTTGGTCCAATGGTATTGCAATCTGTGCTGATGGACCGATGTCACTGAGCCACTCACATCGGATGATCCAGTGAGTGCATTTGTCTGAGGTCTTCTTCTTCAGTTGAACCAACTCGACCGATGTAGTCAACTCATAAAACGTCGGATGATCCGGTGTGTTCAACTTTGTTGACTTCGAGTTGTTTTGAGTTGTTCTTTTGGAATTTGAACTTGTGACCTATTTGACACTTGTTTGAAATGTTGTTCTGATAGTCTTCAAGCATTGAGTGATTTCAAGTTAGAGCTTTCACTTCTTGTCTTCATATGATTCGATTTGATCTCATTGGTTGATTTTATATGGGTCTCCAATGTAATTTTGATTTCATTTGATTGAGTGATTATTGGGACCTTGCATTCACAAATTCATTAGTAATATCGAATGGTTGTCATTAATCACTGAAACCGTACCTCATGGGGCCTAGATGCTTTCACATGCATCACACTTCTTTTTTTTTGAGATGGCTTATCATTGCACTTAGATATGAACTTGGAAGAAGTTGTGTATGACTAAAACCATGTCCTTAAGCTTCTGATTGTCAAATGACATAGGCTTGGCTTGGTTAGTTAGAATAAGGCAGATGCGCATATAATCTCTTGCAAATATCATATGATCTAAATTTATGCTTTGAAAAATAATAAAATGCAGCAACTAGTGTCATTCTTTTAGGTTTTGAAATAGTTAAGTTTGTGAGATCATGACTTGCTTAAATTGAAAATTACATTTGATCTCTAGCATGGCTTACACTACTTTATGTATTTCATTGATGTGATAATGTAAGGTACTTGATTGTATGACTTGGATGAGCTTTGTTTATATGTATATGTTATAATATGCTCATAACAACTAAAGGGGGAGAGATAATTTGTTTATATGCTCATGACTTGCTGAATACATTGTCAAAGGGGGAGAGATAAGCATGAAGAGAAAGAGAATATGTGCATAAGCAGAGATAATAAAGGGGGAGAGATAATACGGGATACTTTTTTGATTTCCTTCTTATTTTACTTTTGATTTACAAAGGGGGAGAAATTGCCTTCAAAACTTTTATGTGAATAAGCCAATGTTCAGATTTTAAATGGTGTTGCCAATGCATTCATCAAGGGGGAGATTGTAAGACCTATGTGTGCTAAATACATTGGCTTGTAGTGAATACACTTGCTTTGACGATAAAAGTTTTGAATATCACCAAAACACCTTTTTATTAAGATCCGACTAGTTTTGGTTAGCTTTGGCAAAGTCCGGTGCTTGATCGCAATGTTCTTGCTTTTAATGTGAAATGTTTCGAACTTGCTTTACATTGTTGGAAAGTTTTATTAGTATTCTTTTACTAAGTTTTTGGTGTGTTTTTGGTTGACATGAATGATATCGTGTTACTGTGGTTTTGCAACATGCTTATATGAGGTTCTCACGTAAGGTGTTGTGTTCGGAACTAACTTGAGTCAAGTCGAGGACTTGGGCTCGTATGGATTGGTTGTTTATTCATGTGCAGGTGTTGCTTGAGTTCAAGACATGGCTGGTGATGGGATCCATTGGACTAGTCTCAGGGAGGAGATGAGGTTCCAACAACAAAATTCAGGAGGAATTGTGGTTGAGCTGATCAGGAGGTTGCGCAACATGATTGAATCAAGAACAATGCATGTGAAGGTATCGTGGACGTCATTGGAAGATGTTTGCACGTGTGCAAGGAGTGCATGGACGTGGATATATGGTTATGAGACATGATGAAGAGATGTGGATGTAAAGAGTTGGTCGGAAAGGTCCAACCGACTAGGTTATGGACTCAGGCTGCGGCTGAGTCGGGTTTGACTCAAATATGGAAAGTTTTGAGTTGGTTATGATAGGATTTCGTGTGGGTCACGAATTTGAGTTGTTTAGGAATGTGGTATAAGTTCCTAAGGTGTTTGGAAGTCTTAATATTGCTTCTATCTGTGTATAGAAGAATCCTAAGCAGTTATGGAAAGTTACGATTCGTGAACATAGTAGGATTAGGTTCCTGATCTGAGTTGAGTTGGCTTTCGAGCTGGTTATATAAGCGAGGGAGCCCAGAGCTTGTGGTGCACGACTTTGGGGCTGTTCCTCTTGTGTTCTATTGAATAAAATTCGTAGTTTGAAGGAACTTTTTTGCCTTGTTCGTCCGACTTGTTCCAGACAAGTTTTACTCGTCGAGTTTCTGGATAGCACTACATTTTGTCGGTGGTTTTATCATAACTCGAGTTTTACAGATCCAATTGACGTGATTCTTTTTGGTTTGTCTTAACAACTTGATTATATATCATCTGTCAAAATTTCACGGTCTTTGGATTTGTGGTTTCTGATCTACACGAGTTTCTTTGCAGCATTCCAGAAACTGTTTTCCTCGAGTAGGTCAGATTGACCTTTGTTTGATCTTTCGATCATAACTTGAGTTTTTCTCGACGGATTTGAGTGATTCTTGTTGTGTTGTCTTCGTAACTTGATTCTCTCTGATATCTATCACTTTTTTCACGGTGAAACATGTTTAGATTAGTCTCACACATGATTTCTTTAACAGATCATTTTTCTGTCAAAGGGGTTGGGGTTTAATTGTTTCCGCTGCGTAAGATTTTTAAATCTACCATTCACCCCCACCCCTCTGGTAGCTTTTCACGTGATCTTCGATCCTACATTCTCAAGCAACTTGGTTAGCGGTCGAGAGATCCTTGAAAATCCCTCGATGAATCGACGGTAATAACCAGCCATGCCTAAGAATCTTCGTATATCATGTACACTCTCAGGTGTTTCCCATTTAAGGACATCTGCCACTTTACCTGGATCCACTGATATACCTCCTTCTTATATGACATGTCCTAAAAATGATACTTCCTTCAGCCAAAATTCACACTTACTAAGTTTGGCATACAGTTGGTGTTGGCGAAGCTTCTGTAGAGCCATCCTGATGTGCTCCTCATGCTCTTCTTCAGTCTTGGAGTAGATAAGTATGTTATTAATGAACACCACTACAAACTTGTCCAAGTACTCCATGAATACCTTGTTCATCAGATACATAAAATATGCAGGAGCATTGGTCAATCCAAACGACATAACTGTATACTCATATAGTCCATATCGAGAGACAAATGCAGTATTGGGAATGTCTGAGGGTCTAATCTTCAGTTAGTGATATCCCGAGCGAAGATCAATCTTAGAGAACACACATGCTCCCCTCAAGTGATCAAATAAATCTTCAATTCTTGGTAGTGGGTATTTATTCTTGATTGTTACCGCATTTAAGGCACAGTAATCCACACACAACCTTTGTGTACCATCCTTCTTAGGTACAAATATAACTGGTGCTCCCCAAGGCGATGAGCTAGGACGAATATATCCTTTTCCCAATAACTCCTCAATAGGATCCTTTAGTTCAGCTAATTGTTTAGCATCCATTCTATACGGCCTCTTATATATTGGGGCCGTTCCAGGTACTAACTCAATGATAAACTCAATCTCTCGATTAGGAGGCATACCTGGTAAGTCATCTGGAAATACATCCGGAAACTCACTCACAACCCTGATGCCTTCTGTACTCTCAAGATGGTTGAGTTGTACGACTGCCTCTTGTGTCTGATTTGTCTTGAATTCCACTGTAGTGCCATCTGAGTGCGTTAAGCAAACTGTCCTAGTTGCACAATGAATTACTCCTTGATTCTTTGTCAGCCAGTCCATTCCCAGAATGATGTCTAATCCTTGTGAGTCCAACACTACTAGGTTGGCCCAAAAGACTACCCCCCTTATGTTTATACTCACTTTACGGCATAGATGCCTTGCCACCATCTCTCCTCCAGGAGAGTTTATCAGCAACGGCCGATTCAAGAATGTAACTACCATGTCATGCTTCTTTATGAAATCTTTAGATATAAATGAATGTGTAGCACCGAATCAAACAATACTGTGGCGGGATGGGAATTAGCAGAAAACATACCGATCACCACATCAGGTGCTTCCTGTGCTTGCTCTAGTGTCACATGATTGACACGTCCAAGTGGGTTCTGCTGCTTCTTTGGACAATTGTTGGAGTAGTGTCCCCATTCTCCGCACTTGTAGCACTGAACTCCCGCAACATTATTTTGGCCCTTGTTACCTCCTGGTTGATTTCTTGGGGGTTGACCATTGGGGCGGTTAGCTGGTGCTGAAGGGCGAGGTGGTTGCATCTGCTGGCGAGGGGATTGCATTGGCTGGCGTGGAGGCTGTTGTTGCTGGCGCATCTGCTGATTGTAGGGTGTGGGTGGCCTGTAGTTGAGGTTTGGGAATCTCTGTCCCGAGTAGTTCATAGCACGAGTTATGGGTGTTGCAGGCTGAGGGGCGAAACGAGGGCGTACATTGCTACTAGAGGCATGTCCCAGAGCCAATTTCCTTTTCCTTTCGCCATCATCCAGTTCCTTCTTAGTCCTCTCCACTTCAAAAGCCTTGTCAACCAATTTCTGAAAGTCGCTGTAGTCACTGGAAGACATGGCAAACTTCAACTCTGTCAGTACCCTCCGCACCGGATACCCCTTGGGATTGCAAAGATCACAAGGAAACTCCTTCTACCAGATTTGAAGACCTCTGAAGGCCCCACGTGTAAGACATAACCGGACCTGCTTCCCCGACATGGTTAGTCTCAGGGCCACCACGTGTATCATAAGACCAGAGCTACCACCCACACATGGGAAGCTCCGGTCAGAATACTAGTATGGCACCCCCGGACCTAACCCCAGACAGAGGGAAGCTCCGGTACTGACACGTGTCTAGTAGCACTGGACCTACTCGTCCACGAAGGTAAGCTCCGGTGCTGCCACGTGGCGACCGCCGGACCTTCAACTTCAACAATCATGCTGGTGGACCCCCCAACGGCTCCGGACCTTCAAGGAGCAATCAAAGACTTCAAGACCCAATTAAGTGTCATTAATACCATATTAATGACACACGATCGGATGGCCCTTAATACTGGTAACGTCACTATTAAGGCACGTTACCAGGCTATTAAGGGTAGTTAACCTCATTAATTGTGTATCAAGCATGTGTAACCGCCGGGGCCACCTGTCGGGCCAGGCTAACGATGTAACGACCAGCCCTTGTACTATAAAAGGACTGGTCGACGATACACAAGGGACGATTCCAGACCGCTACTGAACTCCCTGAGCTAGATGAGCTTCTTCTTCTGGAGCTTCTTCTAGACTCACACTCTTAATACAACACCAACACACCCCATGGAGTAGGGTATTACGCTCCGGCGGCCTGAACCACGTAAATCTCTGTGTACACTTGCCTTTCACCTTCTTGAATCTCTGCGCGCCCATTACCGATCTACAACTCCTTGATCCACCAAAGGTAGTGTCAGGAGATCTATCGGATCCAAACACCGATAGTTGGCGCGCCAGGTAGGGGCGCCCGAGATTTCGAGTATTGTGAACTCAGTTGATGGATCATCCAACAGCAACCCTACTATTCAACCCGCTGGAGGCAATCCTTCCAACATGCAGCAACCAGCAGGTGCCGTGGCTCCAGCAGGAATCATGCCTCCACTGCCACCGCCTGCACCAGCACGTCATGCTGAGCAGCGTGATGGTGCATCAGCGTCGATCACTACATCAGCGAATAACAACAACCCTGAACACGCGCTTCATGCAGCGCGTGCTCTCCTCCAACGTCCACCACCTCCAGGTGCATCCCAGGGTGTGATGGAGCAGTGGAGGGCTGATGTGGAACATCTGGTTGCAGCAGCAGCCGACCGCATCAGCAACCAAGGTCCTCCTCCTTTGGGGCGGGCCCCATCGTAGCGCCAGACTGTGTCTGGCAGACTTGGTCCGCATGCTTCCCAAAATAGGAGGCGTGCTACATCACAGCAAGTTACGTCGCTACATTCTGGGGCGCGACGTACTCATACGGTAACCAGACTTTCAACTCATGACCTCTGGGCGGAGCTTGATCGCCGTTACCATCAACAGGACGGCCGTGTCCATATCGAGTGTGCTCGCGAAAGGTGAGAGGCTCGAGACAGTACTGCTCCAGAGGGAGTAGGAGGAGGCTGTTCTGCACTGGTCATGCACCTACGCATGGTCAGATAGCCACAAAAGTTCCAGCCTCACCTGCCGGAGAAATTTGACGGGACTGTTAATCCCGCTGAGTTTCTCCAAATTTACACCACCGCAATCCTTGTGGCTGGAGGTAACGAGGCCGTCATGGCCAACTACTTCCCAGTGGCCTTGACTGGGACCGCCAGGTCCTGGTTCATGAGCCTTCCTCACATCTCTATCAATAGTTGGGAGGAATTGTGCCAACAGTTCACCGCCAATTTCGGGAGTTCATACACCCGACCAGGCACCGAACTGGACCTTTTTGCAGTTGTGCAGAAGGGGGGAGAATCCCTGCGCTCATTCATCCAGAGGTTCTCCCAGGTACAAAACACCATTCCTTCTATCTCTAGCGCTTCTGTTATCATGGCATTTAGACAGGGCGTACGAGATAAGAAGATGTTGGAGAAGCTGGCGGTCAAGAAGATCACCAGCGTCACGGAGCTCTTCAGCTTGGCACACAAGTGTGCCAAAGCTGCGGAGGGCCGTGAAATGCACTCCAAACCACCTCCGGAGGATGGAAAAAAAAATCCTCCAAAGGTGAAGCCACTACCTCTGGGAGTGGCAAAAAGAAGAAAAAGTCCAACAGCAAGAAGAATCCGTCGGCCGGCACATCTACCGCTGCAGCTGCAGCAGCTCCGGGTGGCTGGGGGCCATGCCCCGAGAAACGACCTCAGGCGTCCTCTGAAGACGGTAGCAACTCCAAAGTGTGGTGTCCCATCCACAAGTCGAATAGCCATAATTTGGAGGACTGCCGGGAGGTCCAAAACCTTGCCGAGCGCTACCACAAGCGCCGGGAAGAAGTTCCTTTCCGTCAGAGGGAAGGAAAACAGAAAGTCGATGAAGCTCCAGCTGAATAGGAGTTAGGCTTCCAGGACCCTAAAAAGGTCCTGAAGGCTGTTTACACCTCTGTCGATGACGACTCCGACGTCTCCGACAATGAGCGTCAGAAGACCATGAACGCCATCTTTGGGGTTCGTGGGACATCACCTCCCGCCGTGTCCTCAAGACCATGCGGCGGGACATGGCTTCAGTAGCTCCTACAGCCAGGGCGGAGCCACATCGAAAGTGGATGGACACCACCATCGCTTTTGATGCTTCAGACTGCCCTCGGAACATGATCGGAGATGGTCAACTACCATTGATGGTATCTCCGACCATCAATAACATTCAACTCCACCATGTAATGGTCGATGGAGGTTCGGAGCTGAACCTCATAAGCTTCGAAGCTTTTGTCAAGCTTCATCTCTGACCTTCGGACCTTCGCCCCTCCCGACCTTTCTCCGGAGTAGGTCCGGGGGCCATAACACCTCTCGATGCCATTACTCTCCTCGTGACCTTCGGGACTCGGGAGAATTATCGCACTGAGAAGTTGATCTTTGACGTCGCTCAGATCTACTTGCCTTTCAACGCCATTCTGGGCAGGCCCGCCTTGTACAAATTCATGGCTGCTGCTCATTATGGCTACATGGTGTTGAAGATGCCAACACCAGCTGGCGTTCTCCGGATTCGCAGAGACCGTACTACCGGAGTGACTGCTCTGGAAGAACTTCATGCGCTTGCTACAGCATAGGAGGAAGAATCCAGGCAGGAACAAGCTCCGAAACCCCCGAGCATTCGTCAACGAGGCTCAACCTCCGCACCTCGCGTGCAACCAAGCGGCGACACCGACATCCCTGTCAAAGTCGCCAAAATTGGTTCCGATGCAGCTCAGACCACCCGTATATCGGGAGGTCTGAATGACAAATAGGAACTCGCGCTCATCACTTTCCTCCGGGCTAATGTCGACGTGTTTGCCTGGCAACTGTCACAAATGCCTGGGATCCCTAGGGAAGTGATCAAGCATAATCTGAAGATCTTTCCGGACGCTCGACCCATACATCAGAAGCCTCGGAAGCAATCCGTAGAGCGACAGAACTTCATATGACAAGAAGTGAAGAAGTTGCTCGAAGCTGGATTCATGCGAGAAGTCTTCCATCCAAAATGGCTGGCAAACCCAGTCGTTGTACCCAAGGCCGGCGGGAAGCTTCGGATGTGTATCGACTACACAACACTAAATAAGGAATGCCCAAAAGATCCATTCCCACTACCTAGAATAGATCAGATAGTGGATTCCACCTCTGGGTGTGAATTACTGTGTTTCCTAGACGCATATTCTGGGTACCATCAAATCAGAATGTCTAGGGAAGATGAAGAACATACTTCTTTTATCACAGTAGATGGATTGTACTGTTATACTGCCATGCCATTTGGTCTTAAGAATGCAGCTTCAACATTTGTACGAGCTATTTTCAAAACCTTTGGAGAGCTCATCAGAGACGTAGTGGAAGTGTATGTTGATGAAATCATCGTCAAGATCAAGGATAAGGAATCACTCCTTGACACCTTGCAAGCTGTCTTTGACAAGCTGCGGGTCACCCGCAGGAAGCTGAACCCAGACAAGTACGTCTTCGGAGTTAGCTCCGAAAAGCTTCTTGGTTTCCTGGTAAACCACCGGGGCATAGAGGCAAATCTGGCAAAGATTAAAGCCATTGAGGAGATGCGACCACTAGCCCGCATCAAGAACGTCCAGAAATTGACTAGATGTCTAGCCGCCCCCAGCCAGTTCATCTCAAGACTGGTGGAACAGGCGCTACCCTTCTTCAAGCTATTGAGGAAGTCCGGACCATTTCAATGGTCTGAAGAAGCAGAAAAGGCGTTCCAAGAGCTAAAGCATCTCCTCGCCACTCTACCAACCTTGGTAGCTCCGAACCCTGGTGAGCCCTTACTGATTTACATTCCAGCAACCGACGAGGTTGTCAGCATGGTCCTGGTTGTGGAGAGACCAGAACCATCCCAGGCTCTGGAATCCAGACCCCTCCGGGAGGGTCTGGAGGTTCTTGAAGGTGAGTCTGGGTCCCAACTCTAGGACTTGGATCTACAGGGAGTTATTCCAGAACATCTGGACCCCTCCGGGAGGGTTTGGGTCGCTCCAGTAGAAGCTCTGGGTTCCTCTAGCAAGGATCCAAAGGTCCTCGAAGCAGGTCCAGACCCCTCTGGGAGGGTCCGAGTCAAAGTGGAGGAAGCTCCGGACCTCTCCGGGAGGGTCCGGACAGTCCAACGCCCAGTGTACTTCATCAGCGAAGTACTACATGATGCCAAGACTTGATACCTGGAGGTGCACAAGCTGCTCTACACAGTTCTTATCGCCTCCAGGAAGCTTCGCCATTACTTCCAAGCTCACAAGATCTCAGTGGTGACCTCTTACCCACTGCGTGCGATCTTGCATAATCCCAACTCTACTGGGAACATTGCCAAGTGGGCAGCGGAATTAGCCGAATTCAATCTAGAATTCATCCCAAGACAAGCTATCAAGAGTTAAGCACTGGCGGATTTGTGGCGGAGTGGACCCCCTCTCCATCAAACCCTGGGGGCCCTAGTGAGTAGAAGCCGGAACTCAAGGCTCCAGTCTTCACTGAGCCTCACTGGACCCTCTACTTCGACGGCTCCATGCAAAAGCAGGGGGCCAGAGCTGGAATCCTTCTCCTCGCTCCAACCGGGGAGAAGGTAAAATACATGGTCCAGCTTGACTTCAAGGCAACCAACAACATGGCAGAGTATAAAGCGCTCATTTATGGACTAAAGGTGGCACTATCATATGGTGTCAAGCAGCTGTTGGTAAAGGGAGATTCGCAGCTCATCATTAAACAGGTGAAGGGTGAATGCTCCTGTAACAATTCTCAACTAGCTGCTTATATCCTTGAAGTCCAGAGGCTTCAGAAGGACTTCGAAGTCCTGGATCTCCACCATGTGCAGCGTGTCCATAATGCTAAACCTGACAAACTCTCGACGAAAGCGTCAACCGAAGCTCCATCTCCTGACGGAACCTTCGTCCGAAGGTTGTCAAAACCCACATCTCAGCCCGCCGAACTGAGCGAAGGGGGCGAGACCAGCATCCCGAAGCTGGCGGTCCTGATGGCCTTGTTACCATGGAAGCCATCAAGGGTCGTAGGTGCTGCCGGAAGCTCCGAGAAACCCAGCACGCAAGACTCAAATGCTCAAGCAAGATCCGACGCATGGATCTCGGAGATCCGGAGCTACTTGAAAGACAATATCCTTCCTAACGATGACGTATCCGCTGACCGGATAGTCAGATTGGCTAAAAGATACACCCTAGTAGAAGGGGATCTCTACCGGCTGAAAGTGCATCTAGAACTCCCTTGTGGGTTTTGGATGATTTATGACAAGCAATTGAGATCCTAACCTCTTTGTTGAGATGAGTACAGGCTTATGACAGAAAAATGAGCAAAGTACCAAAAAGAAGGAAGAATGAGGAGCAAAGTGGAAATGAGCTCAAGGAAGAAGAGTAGTAGATTATTGTGTATGAAGTGTGTTAAGGAAACACATCCCAAGAGCTCAACCACATTTAAACACACACATTGCACAAAGTTACACAGGACCGGACTAGTTCGACAGACACCGGACTAGTCCGATATCCTTTCTGACCAGAATCGGACTAGTCCTCCCCAGTGCGGACTGGTCCTCAAAACACTTCACAAGTCACACAAAATCAGACAAGTCCGATCACATCCGGACTAGTCCGATATTCATTCTAATCCAAATCGGACAAGTCCGATGTTTGCACGGACTAGTCCGAAAAACTCTCTAATCTAAATCGAACAAGTCCTCCAAGTGCGGACTTGTCATCCTATACACTTAGGGTTTCACATAACTGGACAAGTCCAATGTCTATTGGACTAGTCCGAAGATTTCCAGTAGTGAAATCGGACAAGTCCGCTCCTAGCCAGACTAGTCCGATATTTCGGGACACTTAGGGTTTACTACACTCAGCACACCAGACTAGTCAGGTGACCACCACGGACTAGTCCGAACTTTCTGAACCCTAACGGTCACTTTTAGAAACCCATATAAATAGAGTTGTACGGCCATATTTTTCCATCTCTCTCGAACCCTAGCGCCATCACACCTCCCAAGAGCCTCAAAAACCACATCTCTCCATGAAATTAAGTGCAACAACGATCAATCCTTTGAGGATTCACTCTAGATCATTGGAGAGACACGTTCAACACCATTGAGCTCTTGGTTTGATTCTCTAACACACCCCTGCAATTTAATTGTAATCTTTTGAGTGTGGTTTGGTGGTATTTCGTGTTGTAATCCAAGGGAGCTCTCAACGTGTGAGAAGGCCCCTTTGAATTCGGTTATTCACCCCATTGTGATTAGTGGAAGAGGATTGGCCTTCGTGGCGATCCGACGAGGGTAGGGTTGGAGAAGACCCGATCCTTTTGTGGACTCCTCAACGTGGATGTAGGTTGCCTTTGTGGGAGCCGAACCATGGGATAAATCCTTGTGTCTTGTGTTTTTGGTGTTTATCATTCTAATTCATCAATATAACCTAGGGTTTCATAATCATTGCTTATCTCACGTTGGATTGTTAAACATAAGATTTAATTGTGATATAATCTAGCTTATAACATTGAAACCTTATTTGATTCTATATTTCCGCTACATACATAAAAGAATCAATCTAATTGATCAAGCTCAATCCACTTAGCCGTGAACACCGGACTAATCCGCACTTTACCGGACTAGTCTGATATCTCTGGTATTGAACCGGTAGTTTAAGTGTTGCAGGATCCGACAATTTTCAAAAAGGCCTATTCACCCCCCCTCCTCTAGGCCACATTCAATTGTTATCAGAGCAGGTTCTTCAAGAAAGAGTCTAACCACTCGAAGAGATCATGTCGGAGATGAAGGACATCCACAAAACCAACAACCAAGAGGAGGTTAACAACGACAAGACCCAAAAGATGGAGAAGTACCTCGAAGCCATTCAAGACTTTGAGGACGATGATGAGGAGACGCTGGAGCTAAAGGCGCTGCTCAGAAGGAAGGCACTTTCCAAAGGGAAAGTGAAAGTTGAAGAGAAGAAGAAGGGGAGTAGTCACACCGACTACTCCCGATATCCTTTTAACTATGATCGTCTAAATTCCAATAATAGTCATTACTTATCTATCCCACTTGGAAAAGCCCCACACTTCGATGGAAGTGATTACTCAATGTGGAGGCAGAATATGAAAATGCATTTGATTTCCCTCAATCCAAGTCTATGGCATGTTGTATGCACAGGGATAGATATTCCGGACAACGACGAAGAGCTCACCCCAAGCCAAGAGCAAGCTATTCATAGAAACGCTCAAGCCGCAACAGTAATTACCTTCTCACTCAGTCGGGATGAGTTCACCAAGGTTGATGGACTCAAAATTGCTAAGGAGATATGGGATACATTGCAAACTGCACATGAAGGTGACCGACATGTGCGTGAAGCAAAGATTGAGATGATCGAAGGCGAACTAGGAAGATTCGCAATTGAGGAAGACGAGTCACCTCAAGATATGTACAACTAATTGAAGACACTTGTCAACAAGGTTCGATCATATGGGAGCAAGAAGTGGAATGACCACGAGGTGGTAAAGCTCATCCTTAGAGCTTTTATGCCTTGCAATGTCACACTATGCTCCATGATGGGAGAAAGCCCCGGATACAGAAGGATGACTCCGGATGAATTGCTTGGAAAGATCATCAACTTTGAGATGATGGAAAAACAAGCAAAGCATGTCAAGGAAATTGCCGACCTCACCTCGACAAAGAAGAAAGGGGTTGCTTTGAAGTCCACCCTCAAGCCCCTATCCAATGAACCTAGAGAAGCACAACTAGAGGAAGACAGTGACGACGAGAGCAGTGAACTAGATGAAGATGACATGATATTATTCATGAAAAAGTTCAAGAGAATAATGAAGAAAAGACAAGGTACAAAATCAAGTGAAGGAAAGTACAAGGACAGAACAAAGGTAAAGTTGAGGCGGACATGCTATAATTGTGGTGAGTATAGCCACTTTATTGTTGATTGCCCGTACGAAGAGAACAAGAAGAAGAAAAATGAAGCCAAGCCTCAACCCAAGAAATTCTTCAAGAAGAAGAAACAAGCCGAACAAGCTCACATAGGGAAGGAGTGGGACTCAAATGATGAGTCCTCATCATCCGAAGAAGAAGAGATGGCTAGCATAGCTATCGAGAGCACGTCTAAGAAGTCTACTCTCTTCCCTACACTCGGCACAAGGAAGGGAAATGGTACTTGCCTCATGGCAAAGGAAGGTAAACGCAAGGTAACCATCAAAGCCCCTTCCGTGCATTCCTACTCTAGTGATGATGAAATAAATAGTGGTAATGAGGATATGCTTATTGGACTAGATAGGAAAGCTGCAACAAAAATGAAATTTTTACTTGATCAACTTGTTGAGAAGTAGAGGTTAATTCATCATCAAGAGGACATGATTATCTTCCAAAAGGAGGAGTATGTCGAACTTGACAAACTTCTAGAACTTGAAAAGGAGAAAAGCAATTCACTAGAGCTTGAGTTAGCTTCAAGCAAGGAAGCTTGCCTGGACTTAACCACCTCAAATGTTGCAATCAAGGACCAACTTGCTAACCTGATCAAGGTTAACAAGATCCTTGAAGTGCAAGTTGAGTCACTCAAGCAGAGTGAACCTTCCTCCTCTTCAAGTTCACCTTCTCAACCCATTAAAACTGATTTAGCTCATGCTTGTACATGTAAGAAAGGTGACACCAGTTTGAAGGAGAAGTCAACCTCAACAAAGGATAAACATCCTTCCCAATGTGGCATATTTGACAAGGAGAAGATCAAGTATGCACGTAGTGCATACTTAGTCCAAAGACCTCCAAACGTCAAATATGGCATTGGTTACTCTTATGGTGAAAAGCAGAATGCTAGAAGTCATAAGAATAACAAGGAGAGGATTACCTTTGTAAAAGGAAGGCCCTCTCAAACTGGAAAGTCACTGATTAAGACTGTACCTGCACAGGAACATCGGACTAGTCCGGTCCGTGTCCGTACAAGTCCGGTTCTCTGGACAAGTCCGGGCCCCCAGACTAGTCTGGTACATAAACATCTATTGTTTAAAACTTTTGATGCCTCCTATGTGTTAATGAGAAATAACTTTGGCAAGGTTTATGCTCATTATGTTGGGCCACGCCATGGGAACACTAAATCTCATGTGTGGGTGCCCAAATGTATTGTAACTAACCTCCAAGGACCCAAGCAAGCTTGGGTACCTAAAACCAAAGCATAATTTGTTTTTGCAGGCCTATTCCTCCAGTGGATCTAAATGGGTGCTAGACAGCGGGTGCACCAACCATATGACAGGAGAAAGAAGAATGTTCGTGGAATATGAAGAGAATGAGGACCAAAATGAGGGCATCTACTTTGTAGATAACAGTCAAGGAAGGGTGCTCGGTACCGGCAAAATTGCTATATCATCTAAACACACACTTTCTCATGTACTACATGTTGAATCCTTAGATTATAACCTGCTGTTCATATCTCAACTATGTGACAAAGGTTATAATTGCTTGTTCACTAACGAGGGTGTGACCGTCTCTAGGAGGAGTGATGGTTCCATTGCTTTCAAGGGCATGTTGAAGGGAAAGCTTTACCTTGTTGATTTCAACAAGGATAAAGCCAAACTTGACACATGCTTGATTGCAAAGACCAACATGGGTTGGTTGTGGCATAGACGGCTAGCGCATGTTGGTATGAGGAATCTTGAAAAACTCCTCAAGGGCGATCACATCCGCGGTTTGAAGGATGTTGTTTTTGAGAAAGACAGGCCTTGTAGCGCGTGCCAAGCCGGGAAGCAAGTTGGAGCACCTCATCCCGCAAGGAACGTCATGACTACAACAAGACCACTCGAAATACTACACATGGACTTATTTGGTCCAATTGCTTACATAAGCATCAGCGGTAATAAATATGGTTTAGTAGTTGTTGATGACTTTTCTCGCTTCACTTGGGTTTTCTTTTTGCATGATAAGTCAGAGACACAAGGAACACTCAGGAAGTTCTTCAAGCGAGCTCAAAGCGAATTCTCATTGACAATCAAGAATATTCGAAGCGACAACGGCATGTAGTTCAAGAACACGCAAGTGGAAGAGTACCTTGATGAAGAAGGCATAAAGCATGAATTCTCAGCGCCGTACTCTCCACAACAAAACGGAGTTGCTGAAAGAAAGAATCAAACACTCATAGAGATGGCAAGAACAATGCTCGATGAATACAAGACATCGGATCGATTTTGGGCGGAAGCGGTTAACACCGCTTGCCACGCCGTAAATCGACTCTACCTTCATTGACTACTCAAGAAGACATCATATGAGCTACTCAGTGGTAACAAACCAAATATTTCATATTTTCGTGTTTTCGGTTCTCCATGTTATATCTTGAACAAGAAGCCTAAGACTTCAAAGTTTGCTTCGAAGTCCGATGAAGGTTTCTTGCTTGGTTATGATCCGAACACTTACGCCTATCGTGTTTTCAACAAGACCTCCAGACTTGTTGAAGTAGCACGTGACGTAGTGTTTGATGAGACTAATGGCTCCCAAAAGGAGCAAGTTGATCCATGTGAACTAGGTAAAGAAGAAGCGCCTTGTCAAGCATTGAAAAAAATGGATCTAGGTGAGGTTCGACCACAAGAGCCACCTCCACATGTACATGAAGAAGATGAACCACAAGAGGAGATCAACGATCAAGGGGGAGCTTCAACACAAGATCAACCACAAGGATACGAAGATAATCAACAAGTCAACGAAGGAAATGACTTAGGGGGAGAAGCAGATTACCAAGAAGATACTACTCCTCAAGTGCCACACCCAAGAGTACACCAATGCATCCAAAGGGATCACCCAATCAACAACATCATCAGTGACATCCAAAAGGGAATAACTACTAGATCTCGCATAACTAACTTTTGTGAACACTATTCGTTTGTATCCTTTTTGGAACCACGCAAGGTTGAAGATGCATTGAAAGATCTGGACTGGGTGGTGGCAATGCAAGAAGAATTGAACAACTTCAAGAGGAACGAAGTGTGAGAACTTGTGTCAAGACCCAATGCAAACATTGTCGGTACCAAGTGGGTCTTCCGCAACAAACAAGATGAACACGGGGTGGTGACAAGGAACAAGGCACGACTTGTGGCCAAAGGGTACTCACAAGTCAAAGGTTTGGATTTCGATGAAACTTTTGCTCCAGTAGCTAGGCTTGAATCTATTAGAATATTACTTGCATATGCTACTCACCATGATTTCAAGTTGTATCAAATGGATGTGAAAAGTGCCTTCCTCAACGGACCAATCATGGAAGAGGTGTACGTGGAGCAACCACCCGGATTTGAAGATGAAGAGTTCCTCGACCACGTGTTTAAATTGCGTAAGGCTCTCTACGGCCTCAAACAAGCTCCTAGAGCTTGGTATGAGTGTCTTAGAGATTTCTTAATTGAAAATGGCTTTAAGATTGGCAAAGTAGACTATACACTGTTCACAAAGAGTTTTGATGATGATCTTTTTATTTGTCAAATTTATGTTGACGATATAATCTTTGGGTCAACTAACCAATCTTTCTGTGAAGAATTTAATAAAATCATGACAGACAGGTTTGAAATGTCAATGATGGGAGAGTTAAAGTACTTTTTGGGATTCCAAGTGCGGCAACAAAAGGAAGGGATATTCATAAGCCAAACCAAGTACACGCATGACATACTTAAGAAGTTTGGTATAGACAAGGCAAAGCCCATAAAGACCCCCATGGCAACAAATGGCCACTTGGATCTCAATGAAGATGGACCTAACGTCGACCGAAAGGTATATTGCTCCATGATTGGATCTCTACTCTATTTATGTGCATCTAGGCCAGATATTATGTTGAGTGTATGTTTGTGTGTAAGATTTCAAGCCAACCCTAAAGAATGTCACTTGACAGCTATAAAAAGGATCTTGAGATATTTAGTTCATACACCCAACCTTGGTCTTTGGTACCCAAAAGGCTCAAAATTCAATCTCATCGGTTATTCCGATGCAGATTATGCTGGGTGCAAAGTAGATAGAAAAAGCACTTCCGGCACATGCCAATTCCTAGGGAGATCCTTAGTTTCTTGGTCCTCCAAGAAACAAAATTCCATTGCCTTATCCACAGCCGGAGCGGAGTATGTTGCAGCCGGGATTTGTTGTGCTCAACTCCTTTGGATGCGACAAACTCTAAGGGATTATGGTTACAATATGAACCATATTCCACTCCTTTGTGACAATGAGAGTGCCATTAAAATTGCCCACAACCCAGTTGAGCACTCCAGAACTAAACACATAGACATAAGACATCACTTTTTGAGAGATCATGCCATGAAAGGAGACATAGTCATTTCACATGTCAACACCCAAAAGCATTTGGCCGACATATTTACCAAGCCACTTGATGAAAAATGTTTTTGTGAACTCCGAAATGAACTGAATATCCTTGATGCTCGGAGTGTGGCTTGAAATGTTGCATACCTGTATGAATTCTTCAAATATGTTGATTGGATTGTGAAAATCATCTCTCTCATTTTTTCTCCGAAAAACTATGTCAATTACTAGATCTTGGTGAATTATGATCATTGCTTGATTGTTGTATGCTTACTGATCATATTCATCAAGATTATTTGATGTGTTTTGCCTCTCTTTTCTCTAAATATGTACCTTCAAATATATATGAATGGGCTAAAAATTATTGTCTAGGTGACCACAGACTAGTTCGTGGTTGACCGGACTAGTCCGCCCATGCAGACTAGTTTGTAGAGTGCCGGTTAGGCCGGACTAGTCCGGTAGACAACAGACTAGTCCGATATAGCTCCTGGAAAAGTTTGGACTAGTTCGGTCTTCTCTGGACTTGTCCGATTTTTCGTATCCTTAACCCTAGCCGCCGCTAAACCCTAATCCCTTCATCCTCCACTCTTGCCTCACGCGCTATCTCTCTTCGTGCTCGAGCCCCCAAGGCGATTTCTTGATTTCTCCATCAAAACTTCGCAAGGTTGGGTGGGATTTGATCGACATTGCATCGGGATTGAAGCTCTCGGACTAGTCCGGCCTTCAACGTCCTCTTCTTCAAGCTCCAGTCGATTTCTTTGGTAATCTTTCACCCTAACCCTAGAAATCCCAAACTCCTTCATTGTTGATCAAATAGCCTAGCATATTTCACTATATACAGGCCTCCTTGATGTCTTATGTTTATGCTACGCCTGTTGTACATTAGGAATCACCATTTGTCTAGTTTCCTAGGTTTTTGAGTTTGAATACCGGACTAGTCTGGTCCATGCACGGACAAGTCCGATATCCTGGACTAGTCCGTGCCTCGACACCGGACAAGTCCGACTTTTCTGACCTCAAAACCTAACTTGTCAATTCCTCAATGCAAGTCCTTGCTATACTTTCACACCTATGCATTGTACCATTCATTCTCAATCAAGCCACTCATTCTCAGGTCATGTCGAGCTCAAACGATGAAGTTTCCGATTTTGAGGCCGAGATGGACCACGAGATGGCACCTCGAACCTCAACGAGTCTCGGCAAGAAGCGCCAAGAGAGACCTATCGAGCCAGCTCCGTCTCCTCCACAGGTTCAGAGGAAAGTGCTGGCGAAGACGCCGGCCTCCAAGATGCCAGCTTCTAGGACTACCACTGGTGGTGGTCCTAGCTCGGCAAGTGCCCGCCAAGCAAAGGGCAAGGGCAAAGGGATTGCTGCGGGTCTAGTTGGCCCGTTGAAGCTACACGCTCCGAGGGAACGGGCCCTTGAACCCCTCCGAGCTTGCCTACTTTGGCGTTGGGGACTCGAGTACCTCCGCACCTCCTCCTCCTCCTCCTCCTCATCAAGCTGAAGATGAAGATGATGAAGACGACGATGAGAGGACCGACAGCAAAGAGTGAAGACCCTAGGACCCTCCTCTCCTTCTTTTTGGTGTCTTGATGCCAAAGGGGGAGAGATTTAGGGGGAGTCTTAGTCTTAGCTGTAGTTTGCGAGGAGAGAGTTCTATGCTTTTCTTTTTACCTCTTTTGTGGTTTGTAATGTTTTCACAATGATCTTATGTTAATTATGGTTCTGTGATGCAATGAGTTAATCCTTTGAGTAGTATTTATGAAAACTGTGATTTTGCTCTAGAATGCCATATATGCTTGCTATTTGGTAATTAATGTCAATTATATCATTATCAATGTTTCAGTGCACTTAGTCATGCATCCCACCATAAAGAATGCACATATGGATAATACTTTTCACTGCTTGATGTATTTTAGATTCATATGTGCATACTTTATGAAAATCTCAATTTTTATCACATTTTGTGAAATCTCAATTGGTTGTCATCAATCACCAAAAAGGGGGAGATTGAAAGTGCATCTAGGACTCCCTTGTGGGTTTTGGATGATTTATGACAAGCAATTGGGATCCTAACCTCTTTGTTGAGATGAGTGCAGGCTTATGACAGAAAAATGAGCAAAGTACCAAAAAGAAGGAAGAATGAGGAGCAAAGTGGAAATGAGCTCAAGGAAGAAGAGTAGTAGATTATTGTGTATGGAGTGTGTTAAGGAAACACATCCCAAGAGCTCAATCACATTTAAACACACACATTGCACAAAGTTACATAGGACCGAACTAGTCTGATAGACACCGGACTAGTCCGATATCCTTTCTGACCAGAATTGAACTAGTCCTCTCCAGTGCGGACTGGTCCTCAAAACACTTCACAAGTTACACAAAATCGGACATGTCCGATCACATCCGGACTAGTTCGATATTCATTCTGATCCAAATCGGACAAGTTCGATGTTTGCACGGACTAGTCCGAAAAACTCTCTGATATGAATCGGACAAGTCCTCCAAGTGCGGACTTGTCATCCTATACACTTAGGGTTTCACATAACTGGACAAGTCCGATGTCTATCGGACTAGTCCGAAGATTTCCAGTAGCGAAATCGGACAAGTCCGCTCCTAGCTGGACTAGTCCGATATTTCGGGACACTTAGGGTTTGCTACACTTAGCACACCGGACTAGTCCGGTGACCACCACGGACTAGTACGAACTTTCTGAACCCTAACGGCCACTTTTAAAAACCCATATAAATAGAGTTGTACGACCATATTTTTCCATCTCTCTCGAACCCTAGCGCCGTCACACCTCCCAAGAGCCTCAAAAACCACATCTCTCCACGAAATTAAGTGCAACAATGATCAATCCTTTGAGGATTCACTCTAGATCATTGGAGAGACATGTTCAACACCATTGAGCTCTTGGTTTGATTCTCTAACACACTCCTGCAATTTAATTGTAATCTTTTGAGTGTGTTTTGGTGATATTTCGTGTTGTAATCCAAGGGAGCTCTCAACGTGTGAGAAGGCCCCTTTGAATTCGGTTATTCACCCCTTTGTGATTAGTGGAAGAGGATTGGCCTTCATGGCAATCCGACGAGGGTAGGGTTGGAGAAGACCCGATCCTTTTGTGGACTCCTCAACGTGGATGTAGGTTGCCTTTGTGGGAGCCGAACCACGGGATAGATCCTTGTGTCTTGTGTTTTTGGTGTTCATCGTTCTAATTCATCAATATAACCTAGGGTTTCATAATCATTGCTTATCTCACGTTGGATTGTTAAACATAAGATTTAATTGTGATATAATCTAGCTTATAACATTGAAACCTTATTTGATTCTATATTTCCGCTGCATACATAAAAGAATCAATCTAATCGATCAAGCTCAATCCACTTAGTCCGTGAACACCGGACTAGTCCGATATCTCTTGTATTGAACTGGTAGTTAAGTGTTGCAGGATCCGACAATTTTAAAAAAGGCCTATTGACCCCCCCCCCCCCCCTCTAGGCCACATTCACCGGCGCGGTGCCAACGGCGTCCTAATGTGGTGCATCACAAGGGAAGAAGGTTGCGAGCTCCTCACATAAATCCATGGAGGCGACTGTGGGAACCACGTGTCTTCCCGCACGCTGGTCGGTAAAGCCTTCTGGCATGGCTTTTACTGGCCTACAACGCTCTAGGATGCAACTGAGCTGGTGAAGAAATGCAAAGCATGTCAGTTCCATGCAAAGCAAATTCACACACCAGCTCAGCCTCTACAAATGATACCTCCTACATGGCCTTTCACTGTGTGGGGGATGGACATCTTGGGACCTTTCCCAAGAGCCGTCGGAGGTTACAAGTTCCTGTATGTTGCCATTGACAAGTTCACCAAATGGACGGAAGCAACTCCAATTGTGACAATAAACAAGCTATCAGCTATCAACTTCTTGCAGTCCATCGTATGCAGATTTGGAGTCCCGAACAAAATCATAACAGATAATAGGACCCAATTCACAAGATCTGCTTTCCAAGGATACTGTGAAGACCTCGGCATCCAAGTCAGCTATGCCTCCGTAGCTCACCCGGCAAGCAATGGCCAAGCCGAGAGAGCAAATGCAGAAATCCTGAAAGAACTCAAGACGCGCACATATGAGCGCCTGAAAAAACATGAAGCCAACTGGATTGAAGAGTTTCCGCCCACTCTATGGGCCAACAAGACAACTCCCAACTAGTCAACTGGAGAGACACCCTTCTTCCTGGTGTACGGAGCTGAAGCAGTCCTTCCTCCGGAAATCACCTTGGGGTCGCTCCGAGTCCGGACCTCCGACGAAGCCACGCAGGACCAGCTCCGGGGTGATGACCTTGACTTGCTTGAAGAGGGAAGGTGCCGAGCAACTGTTCGGAATGCCCGATACCGCCAAGCTCTTCGATGCTATCACCAACAGCATGTTTACAGCCGACAGCTCGAGGAAGGCGATCTAGTGCTACGGAGAATACAATCTAGAGAAGGGTTAAACAAACTCTCCCCCAGCTGGGAGGGACCCTTCCGAGTGATCAAAGTATCCCGTCTCGGATGCGTTCGCTTGGCAACCGAGGATGGGACACCTCTCCCAAATCCTTGGAACATTGAGCACCTCCGTAAGTTCTACGCTTAATATCACGGAGGTGAGGCTGTAATTACATGTGATGTATGTTATAGATTCATTGTACAGAGTCAGGTAGCTCCTCCGGGAGGGCAGCCGGACCTACCCAGTTAGGTCCGCAATTGCCATGCAACACTTGTCATAGTCTCAGAACTAAAGGTGTAGGTAGCTACCTTGGGTCAAACGAGAAACGAAACACACTTAGCCTGGTTCCGTACCTTAACAGTGTACTTGTTTCCCCTGTACCCCGGACCTATAATGAAAGACATCATTGTGTGAAAACAGACTTCACGTGCATTTACTTTGTACATGCTCAATATTTTTTATTTTTTTATTTCTTGTCTATAACAAAGTTGTGCAGTTCTTAAGAAACTTTTAGCTCGACCAGTTCATATACAATTCGAGTTGCATTGTGTATCCTTCCGGGTTCAAACATTGTTGATGGTCTACTCGTCTGAATGCCGCCAAGCCAATCTAGGGACGGGGTGTGTTATCGGCTTAGCCTGGTCATGCACCCTAAGTACGCCACTCTACCTATACCCCGACAGGCCGAAGTAAGGCGAGTCCAGAAATGATCGGACCCAAAGGGAACAAGACGGTGCTCTTGATTGTATTTGGAATTGTGTTCGATCTTAAGCTTTCTCGATAACAGTAAGTCGCAATGAAGTTATAGACAGGAAACAGATTTTACTGATTTTCTTGACTTCAGTGTGCAGGAAAAATAAATATTTCATAATGATGGTGAATGAAGCCGGAGCTACCAAAGCTCCGACATCCCCCAGGCGGCTCGTGGTCGATGTTCAAACATTGACATCGAGCATCGCTGGAGCTACTCAGCTCCGGTAAAGCTAGGGGGCATGCTATAACCGTGAAGATGGTGGAAAGACTCTAAATAGGAGCTTACTGTTGACACAACATGTGTTGACAGAGGTCACTGCCGGAGCTACCAAGCTACGACACCCCAGAGGGCTAACCGATGATGCTTTACGCGTTGACAGAGGCTACTGTCGGAGCTACTAAGCTCCGATGATGGTCAAAGCCAGAGCTACTAAGCTCCGACAACCTCAGGGGGCCTACACCATCAAAGACTTCGGACCTACATTCTACAAGTTCGAAGCACGCAAGTCTTCAACAACTGTTACATCCTCTTGGTACATGTTCACAATCAAATTGTGTACATCTACCAGGGGGACAAGTGAGACAAAGGTGTTGAAGACAAAATGAAATTCAAATTCACAAAAATTTGGATTTCATTCATCTGGAGACAAGAGATTACAAAATTGGAGAAGAAGAAGAGAGAATACAAGCGGGAGCTACAGAGAGATAGTCCTAGACCCTATGGAAGAACTGGGCGACCTTCTGGGCCACCTCCGACACGATGGCTCGGGCGGCTTCACCCTCTCTTTCGATGGGGCCTTCAAGCACCGGGTCCAGAGGGAATTGAGGGTCCCAGCTGGTGTAGCACGTTAGCACAAACTCTGCGGTGTTCTTCGCCAGGGACTGACCCTCTATTTCCAGCTGGTCCGCGATGACATCGCCCATCTTGGAGAGCTTGTTGCCTGCTGAACTCAGCGCCTCCAACGCCTGGTCCAGCTCCGGCTCCAGATCATCCGGACGCACGGGACTGAAGCCCATTGGCGTCAGCGCGTCGTTGGCCTTGCCCAAGAAGTACCAAACTTGTTGGGACTCTGCAACCCTTGCACCACGCATCTCCGCCAAGGATCTTTTGGCCGCCGCAAGCTCCAAGCTCTCCTGAGCAAGATGCTCCACCTCTTTGGCATTCTGCTAAATCGTTTCAGCAACCTACCTTTCGAGTTTGCTGAGCTCTTCCTCCCAGAGGTGGATCTCGTTCCGGCGGTTGACCAGATCCTTCTCTCGGCCCCGTACTTTCTTCTCCCTGGCGGCGATGGCATTCTCCTGCTTGTAGAGATCTTGCCCTCGCTCCCAGGCCTTCTTCTCCTCCTCCTTGCAACGCTCCTCCAATTTCTTGGTGCGTTCTTCGAGGCTCTTGTCAGCCAGAGCTGTCTTTTGGACAAGCTCTTCCTCCCTCTTCACGAGGTCATCCCGCAGCTCCAAGAATTTCTGCTCTTCATCTTTGAGCCGTCTTTCCCGCGCTTCAAGAGCCTCCCGGCACTTGACGAGACTATCGTGGATGGCGGCGAGCCTTTCCTGGCGATCATCTGATGCGCTATTTGCAGCCTTGGCCTACTCATAGATGGCCCGGGATTGGTTGTCGAGGGTCCGCGTCATGCTTTCCCTCTCATCCAACAACTTACCCCAGCACTCCAGGCGGACTTTCTCCCTTTGCACCCACTCCTTGTCGTTAGCCAGCCTCGACTGCGCCAGCTTGGTCTCGAAATGGAGTCGGTTGCGCAACCTCCTAAGGGTTTGGCACTCCTCCTCGAGGGCCTTGCTGTCGTGGTAGAAGTCCAATTAGACTTGGCGAAGACTGGAGCAGACGTTGTCGATAGACAATGATAGGGGAATCGGGTCCGGACCTGCTGGGGTCCTCTCCGCTGTCTCTAGCGGATCTTCGGCAACAAAAATTGGGTCCCACTCTACGAGAGCGGTCCCTTGAGCTTCCACGGCACTAGGGCCATCCTCCAGGATAGCCTCGACCGTTGTCGAGGAAGTATTTGCAGCCGAAGTTCCAACCTCCAGAATTGGCTCTGAAGGCCCAGCCGCCAGGTCATCAACAACTGGCCCCTCCGGCGGGGGGCCAGCAGCTTCATCTTGGCACTCTGGCTCAGCAGTGGGCACCTCCGGGATCACCGCTTTTGGAGCGGGTGTTGAAGGTTCGGTCGGAGCAGAAGCTACTTCTGGCTCCGGCGCAGGCGCCTCCTCTGCCTCTGGCTCAGGTGTTGGCGCTTCGACCATCATGGGCTCTGGCGCTGGAGCTTCGACCACCAAAGGCTCAGGCGCTGACACCTCCGCGGCAACTGGCTCAGACACCAGAACCTCTTCAACGATCGGCTCCACAGCCGGAACTTCTCCAGCAATCGGCTCTACCGCTGAAGCTTCCTCGACAACCGGCTCAAGTGCCAGAGCTTCATCAACACCTGGCTCTACCGTCGGGACCTCATCAACCACTGGCTCGACTACCGGGGCTTCAACAACATCTAGCTCTAGGGCCAGAATCGCAGCTACCTCTAGCTCTGCGGCCAGAGCGTCCAACATCTTAGCATCCAAGCCCGGAGCTTCAACCTCCGGGGCTGGCGCCACTAGTACATCTTCATTCCCGTGGTCCGGCGCTACCACGGGAGCTTCTGGGGATGAGTCGAGGTCCAAAACCACGACAGCCAGCGTCGGGGCTGTCGCAACCTCAGCCACCTCTTGGGGCGGCGCTGGAATTGGAGCTGGAACTTCAGCCTGCACAGCCTCAACCGCTGCTGTAGGGACCGGAGCTTCAGCCCTTTTCTTGGGCACGCTATGGATGAAGGACGAAGAAACTCAAAATACAGTTAACAATAAAACAAATGACTGAGGTAAAAAATCAAAAATTACCTCGGAAGGCTTCCGCACCAGTTACCACGGAACCTCTTCTCCGGACGCTCTGTACTGGCCCCAGCCGCCACTAGCGTGGTAGTCCTGGAGGGTCCCCCAGATGTTGTTGCTGCTGTCAGCATTGCTCTGTCGAGGCCCCCCTCGACCGGGAAGGACCTCTGGACCCAGAGCCCTCAGTTGGCCCTGGTACCAGAGTCACCTGGCCAGAGCTAGCACCCCGGGAAGATGCCGCTACTGGAGTAGATGCCGCCGTTGTAGACCTCCCCCTCTGGGGAGAAGGAGCCACCACAGAACAAGCAGGCCTGACGAACCTTCTGTCAGCATGCTTCCTCTTATGGCTCGAGGGCTCGGCCAATTCCTTGCCCTTGCCGATGACTTCAGTTCTTGGCTTAGGGGCGGGAACAGAGCCACCTTCAGGAGCTTCAGAGATCGCCAATCCAGTGATCGAATGCCTCTCAACGATACCGAGGTCGTCAAGCACCGGCATCGTCTGCTGGAGCTCCCTGCTGAACTCTGCCTCCATGTTCAGAGGGAGGAAAGCTGCCGGCGGAGCCAAGTCGTCGCCCTCGACGTCGATGCCGTGCTGGAACTTCTTGAGGTGGAACTCCAAAGTTGCACCCTCCATGTTAGACTTCAAACTGGTCTCGATCCAGTCGTCGTCCAGCATAAAGTTGAGGGCCCAAGCAAGCTTCTCCCTCCTCTTCAGTGGAGCCCACCTGTTGGTCAGGAAGTTGCAAAACACCGCCTGAGGAGTCACCCCTCCTTCCACGCACAGGCAGATCCTGGTCAGAGCAGGGTTGAAGGCGTCCGATAACACCAGAACTTCACTCCAAACTGCAGTGTCAATGTTGGGGAGGCCTTCCAGCAGCTCCAGCTTCTTGTGCTCCTCCACCCTGATGACAATCCAATCCTTCTTCCAGTCGTCCCACTTCCCAGAAGGGAACGACTGCAAGTACTTGTACGGGCACTTCTTGCACTTCACAAAATAGTAGAAGCCAAGGTACTCGTCACTCCTGCCCGTAGTTTGGACAGTGAAGAAGGTGCGGAAGAGCTCAATGCAGGGGGGAATGCCCACCCACATCTCGCAGAAGTGGACAAAGATTGACACCAGCAGAATGGAGTGGGGGCCAAGGTGGTACAGCTGCAGACCATTGAAGTCTAGCAGCATCAAGAAGAAAGAGACGAAAGGTGGGATCAGTCCCACCATGGCGTACGCGGAGAAGTACACCATATCATCAGCGTGTTCCTTCTCGAACGGAAGATTGCCGGCGCGGACCAAGTGGTTGAATAAGTCAGGGGACCATCCCATGAGGGCCCGAACCTTCTTCAAATCGTCATCGGTCTTTAGTCGGCTCTGGCGGAGACCCAACTCCATCGCGGCACAGCGAGGCAAGAGAGGAAATGCAAGTAAAAGTTTGGAAGGTTTGAGCGCAAGATCGAATGAAAGGTGTAAAGAACCCCAAACGGTGCGTGCTTTCCTTCTTAAGTAAGCCCCCGCAACGCCTGGATGGAAACCGCAGAGGAGCCGATGATACCAGTCAAAAATTTCACCCCGCCAATGACAAGGCGGCCTGGGGCCACCCCGACGATCAAGTTGAGGTTCTTACCCCAGGCGAACGGTTGTCATAATGAAAGGCGGGAAACCCAAAGGCGGCGGCCGGACAGGGCGTGTGGAACCAATACGATTTTCGTATCGGGAACCGGAGACCTTCAATTGCGTGAGATCCACATGCTGAGATCTCACCTGCCGCCTCCTAGATAAGCCACGCGGCAGAATTTTAACTGCGAACTATCGCCAATGACATGACCAAAGACCCTTGAATACACGGCTCAGAAACAAAAGAATGGACCCACCTCTGGCGAAATGACTTCATCCAAAAGGTCTCTCCCGGAGGTGAGTCCAGGGGGCCACTGTCGGTACCCTCCGCACCGGATACCCCTTGAGATTGCAAAGATCACAAGGAAACTCCATCTACCAGATTTGAAGACCTCCAAAGGCCCCACGTGTCAGATGTAACCAGACCTGCTTCCCTGACATGGTTAGTCCCAGGGCCACCACGTGTATCATAAGACCGGAGCTATCACCCATACATGGGAAGCTCCGGTCAGAATACTAGTATGGCACCCCCAAACCTAACCCCAGACAGAGGGAAGCTCCGGTACTGACACGTGTCCAGTAGCACCGGACCTACTCGTCCACGACGGTAAGCTCCGATGCTGCCACGTGGTGACCGCCGGACCTTCAACTTCAACAATCAGGCTGGTGTACCCCCCAACGGCTCGGTACCTTCAAGGAGCAATCAAAGAACCTGATTAAGTGTCATTAATACCATATTAATGACACACGATCGGATGACCCTTAATACTGGTAACGGCACTGTTAAGGCCCGTTACCAGGCTAACGATGTAACGACCAGTCCTTGTACTATAAAAGGACTGGTCGACGATACACAAAGGACGATTCTAGACCACTACTGAACTCCCTGAGCTAGACGAGCTTCTTCTTCTGGAGCTTCTTCTAGACTCACACTCTTAATACAACACCAACACACCCCGTGGAGTAGGGTATTACGCTCTGGCGGCCCGAACCATGTAAATCTCTGTGTACACTTGCCTTTCACCTTCTTGAATCTCTGCGCGCCCATTACCGAACTACAACTCCTTGATCTACCAAAGGTAGTGTCAGGAGATCTTCCAGATCCAATCACCGACAAACTCCTTGTCCAGTCCATTATTGAAACAGAACTGCTTCTTGGAATCAGTATCCACATCTGTCGGTGCATAGCGAGATAACTAGGTGAATGCATTCAAGTAGGCTTGCACAATCATACGGCCCTGCTTTAACATGAGGAACTCCTCACGTCTTGCTTGGACTTCTCCCTCAGGCACAAAGTGATTGCGGAAATTAGTCCTGAATTCTTCCCTAGTGATGTTCTCTGGACTCTGGTGGGCTTCAGTGAAGGCAGTCCACCAGTCGGCTGCAGGTCCCTAGAGTTGATGAGAGGCTAATAGTACCTTCTCTCTTCCTTCACATTGTATTAGCCTCAAATTGCTTTCAACCGTTCGAAGCCAATCTTCGGCATCCATTAGTTCACTGACTGTGGCAAAGGTGGGTGGATGAGTGCTAAGGAAGTCCCTTAGAAGGGACCTGGGTGGAAAAGGTGGTGGTGGTGGAAGGTTGTATTGTGGTGGTGGTGGTGCTTGTTGCATGTTAGTAACTATCTGGGTAAGGTTATTGAGTAGTTGGGTTTGAACGGCCATCATCTGCTGCGTTGCTGGGGCTCCTCGAGCACCCCTACCATTCCATCCTGGCAATCCTCCAAATCCATCGTCTTGGGGCACGGCACCCCTTCCACGACCTCTGCCTCTACCAGCCATCTGTATAGGGAATAATTGAAACTTTAGGGTAATAGATAAGGTATAGAAGGGTACTCTATGGTAAATGGTCCCAACTACATGCATCAAGGGAAACATATATATAGCAAGCAAATTCATTAATCAACTAGTGCGGATGTGGATAGGATGCTAAAGCATTCCAAAACTTGCACGACACACTAACAAGCCTATATACAAATGAAGTGGATGTGGACAGGATGCCGAAGCATTCAACAACTCACGTCGCACACACACACACAACATGAAGCAAACTACTAATGCAATACCTTAGATAACACAACTCAAGACTAGAGAGGGCATAGCTACACGCTCCTACATACTAAGGGTAGCTGTCCTGAGTCGTCCAACAGGGTAACAAGTCTACTCCTGCTCGTCGGGGTCCTCTTTGGTCTCCTCCTCCGGGTCCTTTCCCGATTTCACGGGTGAGTGCTCACGACGATCCGGAGAGCCTGGGTCCCGGGGCTCAGTGTCCGAAGCATACTGAGGAGAGTTCGGGTCAGCCGCAGTGATCCTCCCGTAGCATCGGTGAAGCTGCTCGTAGTGGTCAACAAGCTCCCTACTGTCTTGAAGCTCCTTCTGACAATGCTGGAGTCGTGAAGACAACTCCACAACGTCGTCCACCAGCCTCTCGCTCTGAGCGAGGTACAGAGGCCCCTCGACATCACATCCAGTGAAGTCGGCTGTGCCACTAGGGCGCTGAGGGGTGTACGCGTGCTCCGTGCGCTCGAGGCAGAACCTGTGGGCGTGACTCCAGTAGGTAGTCAGCTCTCACATAGCATCCTCCTCAGCAGCACGCTGGGAGCTCCTCCAAGTCGGAGAGTAGTGTGAGTGCAGCAGCTCCGAGTCGTAGTAGATCGACAGCTAGGTAGTCCACTCGAGTCCACCAGTAGAGGGTACAGAGATCCTGGTGGTGTGGTAGACGAAGCGAACACGGTACTCACGGTACCCCGCAGCACGAAGGAGAGAGCGGAGACAGGTACGCATCATCGATGCAGCATGTCCAGAAGAGATCAGCACAGTCTCCCTTCTGGGTGTGTGAGGTGCGGAGCGGTTGGCTAGGGCGTGGTGAGGAACATGACCCCCAGTCGACTTACGTGTCGTCTGCTTGGTGTGCGCCATCTATAAACATTTTAAAAGAAGAGAGTGAGATCAATAATTAATAAATTAAGTTAGAATAAAAACAATAAGTACAACAAGATAAGAAGCACAAGGATTGAGATGGAAAGCACAAAGTTTTGGAAATACTATTTTATAAGAAAATAGTATAGTCCTTATTTTTGACCATTTCTAACTAGGCTTGCGCCCTACGGGCAACACGGCTCTGATACCACTTTGTCACACCCGGTCATCGATAAGATGAACAGACGCTAATCACATGTACGCCAGGATCAGTTGAATCGTACATGCGTTGACGAAAGTGAAATATCATTACATAGCCATGTTCGAATACATAGATAGTCTTACAATACGACCCGGAGGTCTACAAATACACACCACAAACCTATTTACAACATCTAAACAGTTCACATAATCCAAACTACAGCGGAAACATAAATAGATAATCTAGGGCTCCATCTTCACAGGCAGTCGTGCGAAGGATCGCTAGCCTAGAACAAGTCCTCCGGGTTGACGAAGAAGTCTTCCAGTGCCACTTCTTCTTCATATTCTAATGGAAAAGTAAACGCTTGAGTACATAGAGTACTCAACAAGTGTCGGAAGATAATGACATGATTGGCTAGAACAAGGGTAGGCCAGTTATGGCTTAAGCACTATGCTTAGATCCTATCCTTAGCCTCCAATTATCAATATCATAAATCAAGAAGTAATCCAACACATATTAATGATTATAAATGTAACTTGAATCATAAATAACCACCATTTCCCAACCATGATCTAATTATGAACTGGCCCCAAGCCGCTCTTGTCCGTGAGCACGGCTGTCATGACAGTTTTACCAAATCTCTGCAGAGAGTGTACCCTTTACCCACAAGCAGTGATTCCATCCCCTATTGTCAGGTGGACTGAGTAAACCTCCATGTAGCCCATCGTGATCAACCACATTTCACACTTCCGTAGGTGTGTGGCCAGGAGATCACTACATGGTCTTTACAAAGGTACTCCCGACTAGTGCTAGCCCTCTAAGGTTTCCACCACTGAGGCATTTCCAGAGTAACCCTCTGCCTCAGAGCCCCCTCTTGATCCTTGCGGTTCCCAGAGCAGTATCCCTACATCATTCCCCGCACCATCCAACTACTAGCATTTCATCGGGAGAAACCTAATTAATTGACCAAGCTGCCCCTTCTCAGTCTCGTGGCGGTACTATAAAGCTTAGTGGCTTCCTCCATAAACCGGTCCTTAGAATCCGGTGGTGCCAAACCCAATCCCGGGTCTCGTGCAAATTGCACCATGCCAAAACTATCCAACCACCAGATTCCTATCCACTACTATTGTGTGTCCATCACAATTAAAGTAATCATAAAGTTTAACATGTCACATTTGTATGAAATCATATTCCCAATGTCTAAGCATGGCTAAGCATAATTAATACCTATCTACTTCCCAACTCAAATCAGGTGACAAGGAATTATATGGAACAAGGCATGTAACATGAAATAGGACATCATTTTATTTAGCATGCATCTAACTAAAATCCTAAAATTGGTACAAGATGGTCAAGGGCACTTGCCTTCTTTGAAGACTTGATTGTTGGTGAAGTCTTGGTTTTGGAGATTAAAGTTGGGGTTGTAGTACGACTCTAAATATATTTCCCAAGCATGGAAAGAAGAAATAAAAACTAAATAAGTAAAGAGCACACAATACATGGTATCACAACATATACATAAGCATAAAATTCTATACTAATGTGTCCCTACGAAGCATTTATTATTTTACATAGCCAAAATATGCATTTTATATTTATCTTACATTTTTAGGATTTATTTATGGCCAAAAATCATTTTTATTGAAGTTTCTATGGCCAAAATGTATTTTAAACATTTTTAATAAATTTTCCATGGTCAAAATATATTTTATTTGTACTCTACAATTTAATTACAGCATAAAAATATTTTATACAAATTTTCCTACTGTTTCACATTTATTTACCATTTTTCTCTATTTTCTACACATTAAATACTCTTTTAAACGATATTCAGCAATTAAATAAAACCTTAGGGACTTCCTGGTAATTTTCCTACACTGTACAGGGGCCAAATCACTAATTCTACAAATTTCCAGGGGCTAGATTGCTTAATTAAGTGATTAAATCCAATTCCAAAAAATCTAGGGCTAGTTTGACAATTCTAGGGGTTAGATATGTATTACAGCAAAGTCCAGGGGGTAGTTGGTGATGTTCCAAGGGCCTGGGCGTAAAACCAGCGGCGGGAAATGGATTTTAAATGTGGGCCGTTGGATTTTAGATCTATGGCCCGGATTTTAAATAACCGAACTGGTATGGGCCTTCTAATCTTAGCTGTTGGCCTTAAACCAATGCCCGAGATGTGGCCACGTCGCCTCTGGCGACGCCGGCCACACGCGCGCGGCGGCGCACGGCCCCCCGGCGGCGATGCTCGCTAGCGTTGGCCAATGCGGCCAAAACGCCGCTGATTCTAAGTGCACTTTACACTAAACGAAAGAGGGGAAGGTAAGGAACACACCTCGGGGAGTTTCGGGGCGCGAAATCGGCCGGAGGAGAGTCGGCGATGAGAGGCGGTGGCGGTTGGCGTCGGCACCCATCAAATCCGGTGAAGCCCCGGCAATTCTCCCGCGCAAGCTTGTCCGGCGTGCTCCTGGGTTCACGGCGAAGAGGTCAGAGGGGAGAGAGGGGTGAGGTGATCGCCGGCTAGTCGGGAACATGCGCGACTTACCGAGGACGGCAGTTGGCTAGGGTTTGCGCGCGGGGAAGAAGAAAGAGAGGGGGAGGGGTGTTTTATAGAGGGAATATGTGCGGCGGTTGTCGGCGCGTGTGAAGGGCGGTTTCCAAGGGTAAATCGGCGCGGGGGGAGTGGTTGGAAGGGGGTGTGCGGCATGGGCGCGGCGCGGGAAGAGGAAGGCGGCGGTTGCCCCCTGGAAGGGATGACAGGTGGGACCGGCAGTTCAGAGAGAGGGAAGGAGGGGTTGGCTGAGCCGCAGGTGAGAGGAGGGGGAAGATGGGCTGGGGGAGAAATTTGGCCCAATAGGGGGGTTTGCCCTTTTCTTTTTCTTTTTCCATTTATTTTCTTTTGATTTGATTTCAAATTCAAATTTCAACGTTTGCTACTCGTTTGAACTTCAAAATTCACACAAAAATGCATACTTGAATGTATATTGGTTTGATCAATTTTATTTATATAAAATATGGGTGTTACACTTGCTCAAACCTCGGCTCGTCAGATTTGCAGCCAGATGCCGGAAGGAGGCTCCCGGGATCACAACCCTTACCAATGCGGTTGGCAGCTTCCGCTAGAGTGGCGCCGTAACGCTTTCGCCGGAGGAGGCGGCAAGCAAGAGCGACGACGACAATATGGGGCGTCGACGGTGTTGGACGACAATGTTCGAGGGCGTGCGCTCCGTCGCTCGCCCATGCAAAGTGTATACGGGATCCACAGTTTAGGGACAATGAGGGCTAGCAGCGCCGCCGTTCGCCATCCCCAACGATCAGGGTTCACAACACCAGCCCCAAGGTGCAGCAGCCACGTTCAGCGTGCTTGGGTAGCAGACCTGGGGTCAGCTCGTCTCCCAAAGACGTCTTGTTGAACCACTCTTGTACTGACTACATCGGATTGTCGAAGGAGACTTTCTCATCTGGGCAGGTTGACCCTATGCGTGAGGAGGCGGAGCAAGAGCGGTCTGGTGCGGCGCTGCTGTCGAGGGCTCAGGCTAGGGGGCCAGGTGGGCAGGCCTCTACAGCACATGACCATGGTTAACGGGGTGACCAGCTGACCGAGATGTCTACTGCCGTTCTGCCTGCGAAGGCAGGGTCTGGCCAACCCGACAACTGTGAGCCGACGACTAGTGTTCTGCCCGCAGAGGCCTGCCACAACAGGGCTGCAGAGATGGGTGCACCCTATCACTCCTGGTCCACATGCACCCAACCGATCCAAACAGGCGGTTCGGGTGTCGGGGGGCCCTCCGTGTTGCCTTGCTCTGGCAGCGAGGCTTTCCTTGACAAAATCTTCCCGCCACCTCCAGAACCGTTGATCCAAGATCCTCCAATGTGTCGCAGAGGCAAGGGGAAAGCACGGCCCGTCTCTGTTGACTCCCAACCAAATGGTATGGCCCGATCTAATCTCGGTCGTAGAAACCAAATGGAAGACGGGCATTGAGCCACGTCGCCCCACCAGGGTTGGATGGCAGTGCGCGACGACGCCGAGCGGGCGCGGTCGCGAGCTCGCCGACGGCGACCAAAATTGGCCCTAGGAACTCTATGGAGCACATCTAAGTAGCACAAAAGGAAGAGGGAAGCAAGGGGGTCTGACCAGTGAGGGTCGCGCGACCCGAAATTGGACGGAAGGTGGTCGGCGGCGGTGGACGACGGCAGTGCTCCTCGGCGCCCGACGAAGTCGGCGACGTAGAGCCTGATTGTGGGGACCGGAGTCCACACATCCGAGGATCTCATTGGGTGGTGCCGTGCGATGCGGCACCTAACAACACACACGAAAAGGATACCAAGACATATAAAGTTTTCATTTCATAATAAGAAGAGTTTACAAAAGAGTGTACAATAGGAGTACACACGCAGCGGAAAATACATACTCATAATCTCACCTAACTAAGCAGGAGAGAAGACGTCCATGCCCTAGGACGATTCTCACTAGCAACACGAAGAACATACAGCAGCGGCGTGGTTCACATGAGATTTTATCTAGACACCTCGAGTCTCATGTATAACCTGAACAGAAGAAATAAAACTAATACCTGCAAAAAAAACGTTAAAGCGCAAACGTGAGCATAAGGCTCAGCAAGACTTAACCGTCTCACTAGACAGATGCAAGGGGACACTAAACATAGGTAAGGAATAGCATAAATGACTCGCCTACAAGTGGATCCTTATAATCAAGTTTTAAGTAGCAAATGACATTCTCTGAGCACGGCACATCATGGGCTCCACAATCAAACAAGAAACGCTTTACCGATGATATGACATGCCCAAAGCACATAGTGCTATTACAGCTAAAGTATGGGGAAACTGTGAACTTTTAATTGTACTATCTCTAAATCATACAAGGTTGCAAAGTAATTATAATTCAATACAATATGATTTTCTGGCTTCTTTAGTATTTACTACGTCACCGCTCAGTGAACAAGTGGTACTCTATTACTGCGAGGGACAGTGATTGCAATCAGGACACACCCGGACAACACGACACATACGCACTTTCGGAAATGCCAGCGAGCACTTCGCGCAGTACCTACGTAGCACTTCAGTACTAGTCGTATATGGCAACCTTTCGCGAGACACTCAAATGCCGAACCGGTCGATCCGTCACGGGCAGGAGGTCCCTGCGTGGGGCGTACTCTGACGTGCCCACCAGCGGATTTACACCTTGCTACCCTCAACCCACACCTATAAAATGGAACGGTATGCCTCGACACCCAAGTGACCAAGCTACGTCAGTTTATTGGATTCCATATGTCCATTATGTTGCCGGTACAATTCAAGCTTGTCCGAAGGGGCCGCACACGAAGCGGGCCTTAATCGACACAGGCAGGGCTATGCGACCGAGACTCACTTCTCGCCGCTTCCTAGCCATTCCCTGCCCGGTCTCAATTTCATTATATTAAGCCATTTTCTATCTAACCAATCCTGTGAGATATGTCCTACATCTCTCGCGAGTAGATTCCAACTACTCGACTTCTACCGGATTTCCTATGCATTAGCAAAGCAGTTACTACAGGTCAAACTGTAACTCGTTCCAACCAATCCATGGGATTTTTGGTCATGCAAGTGGAGTATCAATCACCCTATACGTAATGCACATATCAAACTTATGACGTAAGGTGATAAAGACTGTAAAAACTATGTAAAGCTTTTAAATGCAAACCGGGGCTTGCCTTAGTTTGCGACTGAACAAATGTCAATTGTTAGGGCTTGATCTTCCTCCGGAGAACCTGCCATGGAACCTCAGTGGAAACACCTTGGCCTTCTCCTCCAAGCGAAGCTCCTCGTCAATCACCTACCATCACGTTTCCTATCGACATGACATGCATATAAGTAATTAAGTAATTAAGTAATTAAGTAATTTAAGAAAAGACTCCACGGGGTTGTGTAAACTCTAAGAATGAGGAGTTCGACTAGGAAGGACAGATATGCCTCTGTTGTGTGAATGAACAAAGGATGAAGTCAAGTGGTCATAGTAGTATCGAGATGTGAATTGAAAGGTGCAATGTAAGCACACATGGCAACTTGGCACTCAACACTCGACGCTATGCCACTCAAGGACGATACAACTGAATGGTGTGAAAGTGTTGGACTGGTAGGGTAAGGATGACCTAAGTGTCAAGGTGGCATCGAAAGCTTGAGTATGAGTGGTGTACAAGACGAAGGTTGCGATTTAGCAATCGACCAATGAACTTGAATTAACTCATACAGGAGTAAACCTAGTTAAGTGAGCAGTGCTGTCGTAGGGTCCTGACTTAGGATGAACCATGATGGAACCTAACGACACTTGGGACTGAATTGAGATCAACATGGCTTGGACTTAAGAAGTCATTACAAGCACCGTTAACCTAGTATAAGTACCAAGACAACGTTCAAATGACTTTTAGGTAAAGTAGTTTCTACGGCTAGGTTCTTGGGCATCGTTCAAGTGCTTACACGACACTATTGCAGTGTCGTTTGCAAGATTGTCCAGATGAGCTCGGTGAACTCCTGGAACTCGAACATGATGCGAGACCTTGTCGTGACAGTCATGCTTTGCCATCACGGGAAGATCGGATTAGCCAGGTCCACATTGATCCGGACTCGTCAATAGGGTTAGCAGAATCCCGAACACCACCTTGTGAAACTTAAGGTTAGTGATGTCAACTCGGTTGTTGATAAGCGACTCGACGAACCTGCCGTCGAAGAAGGGGTACACCAAGTTAACCAATCCTGTGATCGGCTACGGAACATCCTCGACACAACCAAGGAACTCTTATCCAAGGTTCCACCTGGACTAGTTCTCCTCGTCGGTCGCAACGTTCTCGCAGTATTCTACCATAGGTCATCGGTGGTCACCAATACACTCGGTTTGACCTAGAAGGCATTTCATCTAGCATCTAGGCTACACCTAGGACTCGACGAGTCTTGCCTCGACTAAACCCTAATTTGGCTAAACGACCATTGTACGACGAGTCGTGCTTGTGTTCCAGCACCACACACATTATAAGAACCCTCCATCTCGATGCCAGGGCACGATAACGGCTCGGAGCGTCACGACGACGTCATATGGTCAACGACGTCGACGCGGCTCATGGTGGAGCATCACGAGCACGCACGGACAGGCCGACGTGATACAAACGACAAAGGAGGTCGACTTAGGGACTTCTATAGAAATGATATCAATGCGAAAACTGGACGTATGACTTGACGAGACATGAGTACCATTAGGGGTCACGATGAACGGACATCGATGACGTCAAGCAAGGTATTCCAGGGCAAGGCTCACCTTGTAGGCATTTCGCCGAACATTTTGGGTGTGTACTTGATTTCCGTCGCTTCATCACCATTCAAAGGGTATCTTGGCACTTGGGCTTGTCGAGTTGCCACATCACCATACCCCTGCATCAAGACCAGCTCTGAACATCAACGAAGTTGGTTCTTTCCTTGTGAACATTTCATCGAATACCTAGGCTGCAGCTCTGTCCCAATTAATCTTCGCACAATTCAGAGCTAACCTTGAGCCAATTGTCGTCGCCGTTGTGTCAACGACGTGTTCTTGCATATCCTCCATCACATCCATTACTCGCCTTGCTTCCAGGACATAGCCACGGCGCAGAACGCGGACATGGCGTCATGATGATCGCGGTCGGCCCGGAAAGGCGCAGCTAGCAGGGACAAGGCGGTGAAGTGCAGCTAGGAGCACAGGTCGGTGGTGCTGGGGCAGCCGGGCGCTCGGTCACGGTGCTGGAGCTGCAGGCGGTCAGGAGCAGGGCGACGCGTGCGCTGTGACAGAGAGCTTGGTCGGCGGCGCGGTGAAGCGCTGGAGCAGGGAGCTGGGCGGCTGTGCTCGGTGGTCGCACGGGCGCTAGGGCGCGGGCGCGAGAAGGGCACTCGGCCTGGAGCAGGCGCGGCGCGGCTGGTGCTGCTAGGGCGCCGGAGCAGAGGCGGGGCGGCGCGCGAGCCGGCGTGGAGGAGGTGCGCGGGCCTGGGGGATGCGGCGCCATGGACGGCCGGTGGCGTGCAGAGCCGGGAGATGGAGGGGCGTGCGCGGAGGCGGGGGAGGAGGCAGGAAAGGCGCGGCCGGGGCGAAGCCTCGCCGTGGGCAGCTAGGGCGGCGGCGGCCTGGGCGCGAGCGTGGCTGGGAGGTGGCGGCCGTCGGGCGGACTGAGCGCACGGCGTGGTGAGCGGCGCGAGCTGGCGAGCTGGTCGGTCGACGAAAGGAGCGCGCGGGATGGCGGTGCTGCGGCCGGAGGCAAGGCGAGCGGCGCGGCTGGGACGAGCTGGGAACCGACGCGGTGATAAGGGAGCTCGAGATGCGGTCATGGCTGCCGGGCAAGCGACGGTCAGGGCGCCGTCGGGAGTAGCGCGCAGGGTGCGAGGCGCGTGGCGCGGGGATAACCCGGAGGCTGGCGGGGAGGTGCCGTGGGCGGACGTCGGAGCGGGGGAGGTGAAGCGCTGGCGGTGCGATGTGGGGCAGGCGGCGCAACGGCCAGGGCGAGCGGCATACGGCGGCGCGGCCTGGGAGAGGAAGCGGAGCGGGAGGTGACGAGCGCGAAGATGAGGACCGAGAGGGTCGGCTCAGCGCGGTGATAAGGACGGAAGAGGAATCGCGGTGGCGCTGCATGCAGTCGCGTGTAGGTAGGGGAGGAGAGAGGAAACCGGTGCCGACCTGCCAGGTGGGGGCTACCTGTGGGACCCACTTCCCTCTTCTTTTCAAAATTCCAATAGGGCTAGCAAGCATGCTTCAAAAATAGTCAAATTTGGCTCCGTGACTAAATAAAATGTGGAGAATTTTATGGTGCAATCAGATTTCAAAACTGAGCAAGTTGAATTTGAACTCAGATTTGAATTTGAATTCAAGTGGTGATACTTGACTCAAGGAAATAAATAGTAGATTAGGTTCAAAAATCCTGAAACTTTGAAGTTAACCTTTTTGAACCATAAGGGACCTCAGGAAAAATTTGGAGTTGATTTGGACAAGGTTGAGCACAAAGTTTAAATTTAAAGTCGACGTTGATTAAACTCTCAGTACGTGTCCAATAAATGGAAAACGTGCTTCAAAAATTTTGAAACTTTACCGAGAGTCTAATTGGAATATTAGTAGGTCATGGAAAAATTTACGGCCTGAGATTTGAATATTTTTGGATGTCCCATTTTAGGGTTGGAATAATTCCTTTTTCTTTCTCTCTATTTTGTTTTCTTTTCTCCTTTAATTTTTTTTTTGAAAATGTGAATACTTGGAAATTAAGGATTCTTCACCTTAAGTTCCATTCCACATCAGCAACCATGTTCTATATGTAAAGTTTTAACAAGTCCCTATTTTTAGTGAACATAGTTTAACTCATGTGGCTCCTGTGAGTTTGGATTTCCAAGTCTATTTTCAAAATTTTTACATTCGCATTTTTGCGTTTTTGTTCTTCCGAAAAACGGGCTTTTACAATCCTTCCCCCTTAAAGGAATCTCGTCCCGAGATTCTAACAGGTAGAATAATAGAACGATGAGGGAACGATTCGTAAAAGAGGGTCATTGACTAAGGAAAATGGCAATGCCCTTAAAAACTTAGGTTCTACGAAATAGTGATTATCTTCAAGCATCTTAAGAAATTCTAAAGTCTGCTTCAGGAGATTCTAGTCTTTAGGTTGATAACCTTGACAAGATGCTCGACATGACAATATCACATCGTTTATTGTTGTACTCTTACACTGACATGACATCCTGTTCTGTCCTAGTCTTGACTTGAATAATTTGCACTTGTTCTTTGCTTCTCTAGGTCACCTTGATAGTTTGAAACTTTTCTTGCATTGGTTCTTGGTTGCTTGCTTGGTTTTGCATAGGTCCTTTCAACTTAATGTGGTATTTCCCTTGACATGAGTTAAGATGGTTTACGAGGTTAAACAACAATCATTAACCTCGTTTGACGTTTAGTCAACCATAGGATCCCTTAGCTGTATCATAAGAGCAGCAAAGCATTCGACATTCTTATGTAATCAAAACAGCAGGAATACTGAAAATATGACGACTACAAGGTTTTTGGGTATATCAACGTCTTCAAATAATAGAAACAGAAGATGAAGACCCTTTGCGGTGGCACACGAGGATTTAAAGATTCAGCATCCTCATATATTTCAACACAGCAAAGAACTCAATTATATGGTAACTACAAGGTTCTTGGAGTATCAAGGTTACCATATACCAACGCAAGATCTTAGATGAACCCAAAGAGTTTCACGAGGTTGACAATCGGACGGTATCCTCGCGGGGAAGGAGATTTCATGGATTTTACAAGGTTGATCATCGAACTGATGACTACTCGATGACGAACGGTATAGTTGCAACAATCAAGGTACTTGAACTAAACAAGTCAAGGATGGAAGTTCAAGTGTTTGTTTAGTTGCAAGGAAGGTTGAGTGATCGGTTGCCCAGGTATCACTCAATAGAAAGAAGATCAACAATGTAAGAAGTCAAATGAATATAGCGAAATGATCATAGTCATTAGACACCTTAGAATAGTTTGAATGGGGTACACAGTCTTGCTCTAAATTTTAGTATTATCATGCATTCCATCATTGGTGTTACATTGGTAATGATGCTTCATGATGCATCATATGTTGTATGGTGCAATGAATATGCATATGGTATGGTGCAAATGATGCATATGTATGGTGCAAATGATGCAGATGTATGATGCAAATGGTGCACATGCATGGTGCAGTAGCTTTTATAGTTTGAGCAAGATTAAATGAACCACACCCACAAAACTCAAGTACTGTCTGATGATTTGCAAGGATTGGAAACCGTGGCCGTGAAAGACACTCAATGAGTAGTGTTGCTTTCATGACTCGACCACAGTTAAGGAATTCATAACAGAACGATTGACAAGGAATGTGGGAAATATACCACGTTACCTCGACCTTTCGAAAGCTTGTTCATGTTCTACTCAACTTGATTGTATCTTCATCAGGAGAAAAACAACTAACTATAGGTCTCTAGTGATGCTTCACTTAACCTTCGCTTCGATCTGGCAAGAGGAACTGATATCTTTAGTGATCATTTTAGTGAATTTGAAGTCACACTTCTTCCTTGAGTAACTCAATCTGGTGGTGGATGTTGGATCCTCTTGAAGATGTAATCTTACTTGATCGTCTTCTTGTTGACACGACTCGTTGTAACCAAGGTTGATGGTTGAATACCACCATTACTTGAGTGCTCGCCTTCCCCCTTAAAGTTCCAAACCAGGATGTTGAAGCGTACTCCAAACAATCCTTCTGGGAAGACGAGATGCAACTCGAGTAATTGCGATCTGCGTTCAACATCACAAGATGTGATGTGGCAAGTCACATAAATCAGACACTAGTATGCCTATCCAAGGGAAAAGGCTTCGAATGAGTTTAACACTCCATTCGACCTGGTAAATAGTTAAATCCCAACTCTTGGTCGGTTATAACATTCCTCGAGTTAAAATCGAGAACCGAATGCCTAACAAAAACCAAAAGTTCAAACTGGCCAGACTATGGTGACAAATGATCAGTCTGGACGCAAACTCGATTTTGATCCAGTTAATGGTAAAATCAGATCTTGAGGTGAATAACAAAGCTAAAGTACACATCAAGACCTTTCCAAAAAGTATTGGTTTGCCTCTAGATCATCTCTGGTTTGCATGTTATGCTATTTTAAAGTCAGCAGAATTTTTCTGCACTTTCAGCAGAACCTGCTTAAGAAGTAACAGTTTTGATCTAAAGTTTTCAGGCTGTTCTGATGGAAATCTGGAAATATTCTTAAGATGAAGTTGTAGACAATGTAATAAGCTTTCCAGAATGTACTTACTTGTCTTCGGATCAGTCTTGGTTTAAGAGATATGCATTTTTAAAGTTTGCTGAAATTTCAGCATTCAGACTTCTATATTCAGTTCAGATTGACCACTCTGTATTCAAACTCGATTTGGAAAAAGTAGACGACAGATTCAGGTCTGGAGCCAATTATAAAATTTTTAGCTGACTTACTAATCTTTCCAACGGTTACCCGCGCGACACCATTGGATCAAGGGTCTGCGAGTTATAGATTAAATTCAGAGGTGTACAGATTGCTGTCCAGTTTGAGTATGCCTGGACAGTCTCTGCGATTATCTAAATTTCACCCACCAAAACAAGGATTTTGGTCTTGAGCTGAACATAAAACATGCAGAGGACTTCCAAATCTTTCTAAAGAGTATTTACTTGCCCTCGTAGCACTTCTGGTTGAGAAGATATGGCATTTGCAAGTTGACAGTTTTTCTGAAAATTTGAACAGCACCTCCTTTGTTTAAGGCTGATTTTGTCCACAATTTCAGATATACAAACATCAATATTTGCAAAAGTAATACATAGCAAACTTGTTGCAAAAATTCTCGGGATCCCAGAAATGAAAATTATGAAGTCTTTCGACAATTATACAGCGAGTTATGCGAGAAACAGTAACTGTATACAGGACTGTCCACTCGCTGTCCAGATTTGATCAAGTCTAGAAATCTGAAATTTTGAGTATGTTAGAGATGGATTCTGCTCTGGAGTTCTATAGAAATGTTGTAGAGGACTCTCTAAGTTTTCCATACATGTATAAACATGCATAGGTTGCATTTCTAGTTTAACAGTTATGGCTATTTAAAGTTCAAAATTTTTCTGGCTGTTTCAGATAGCATCGATATACATGTACTATCTTCAACTCTGTTTTTAATTAGTTTTAAACTGAATTTGAGGTATCACTGAATAACAAAGTTGTAGAATAGCTTTTCCACTTTCCAGAATTGTATCATAATGGAATAGAAGAGCTTCCTTCAAGGAAATATGACAAAAGTTCAGATGCTGGTCCGTGTAGTTTCAGAACAGCAGCTGCTGTGATAATGGTGCATTTTCATCACCATAAAAGCATCTTTTGGCTTGGAGGTCAATAGGAAACTATTAGAAGACTTCAAAAGCTTTCCAAAAAGTATTCACTTGCCTCCAAAGCCCTCCAGGTTGAAGAGATATGGAATTTCAAAGTCGGGTCAATTCTGTTCGAAAACAGAACTCACCGGCTTCGAAACACAAGAATTTGGGAACAAACTCAAATTTTGAAACTTAGCTCAAAACTCAAGTCCGATGGCTAGAACTTGATTCACAACTAATCATTTCCTTTAGAACCAAATGGAATCTTAAAAGAGACTTGACGACCTTCTTATCCATAGCATATCACTATGGATCTTCAAACTTAACCAAAGTCTTACTCCGGCGAAGTCGAGCTAAACTCTCGCCAGGAGCAAAGGACATTGGTTCACCTACTCTTGAAATTTTCTTCGTCCACAAGATATCAGCAACCGATACTTGGACTTAATATGAATATGAAGCCATTTCTCTCGTGGGGGATGGTCAAAGTATCAAGTGGGATACTGGCGGTACTACGTGCCTTATCAAAAGAAAAGTCTAACCCGGTACATCCGGATACGTCTATAGGTGGTCCTAATATCGATCACTCGCAAACGTATTCTACACGGGTCGCTACCGGAGTTAGTGTACCCGCAGAAGACAAACAATCCCCTTTCACACCTTCACACCTCAAGGGCGGCACGGGGAAACACGACAGGCAGTCACAATAATATATATGAAAGTAAATGCATACGACTCTGGTGTGAGTTGCCCTCGAGCGAAGTCATGTCTCGAGGTACATGGCTGTAAATACGTCTGTACAGCAAAGACTCCCGTACGAACCGGCTTATACACGCTCGGGCATACGTGTTTCGCATGATCCCATAGAACATGAATAGTTCTAGAGATACATACTATCGGGTTATACACCACCCGACGGGGGCTCCCACTAATTTTGTGTCACGCTGGGGTACCGCGTGTCATATGTTCTCAGAAACATGGAAAGTTTCAGAGACTCATATTGACTTTTCGTGCTAAGCCACGGAAATTTCACATACCATATCTCGTATGCAGAGTTTACCGAGATTGATCCGCTCTCGGCGGCGTACCTTACCTCTTACCTTGAAGACAGTGCGTCGTTACAGAATAATATAACAAGTTAGTTCACCACCTTTATAACTTATACTAGTAATAGTCCTTAATGGGCATATAGCTAAACCTCACTCGACTACTTCGGAGTTTTCAAAAATGGGCTCTTTTCGAGCGTGCTATTCCCAATGAAGCTCTGATACCATGTCTGTGGGGACCGGAGTCCACACATCCGAGGATCTCATTGGGTGGTGCCGTGCGATGCGGCACCTAACAACACACACGAAAAGGATACCAAGACATATAAAGTTTTCATTTCATAATAAGAAGAGTTTACAAAAGAGTGTACAATAGGAGTACACACGCAGCGGAAAATACATACTCATAATCTCACCTAACTAAGCAGGAGAGAAGACGTCCATGCCATAGGACGATTCTCACTAGCAACACGAAGAACATACAGCAGCGGCGTGGTTCACATGAGATTTTATCTCGACACCTCGAGTCTCATGTATAACCTGAACAGAAGAAATAAAACTAATACCTGCAAAAAAAACGTTAAAGCGCAAACGTGAGCATAAGGCTCAGCAAGACTTAACCGTCTCACTAGACAGATGCAAGGGGACACTAAACATAGGTAAGGAATAGCATAAATGACTCGCCTACAAGTGGATCCTTATAATCAAGTTTTAAGTAGCAAATGACATTCTCTGAGCACGGCACATCATGGGCTCCACAATCAAACAAGAAACGCTTTACCGATGATATGACATGCCCAAAGCACATAGTGCTATTACAGCTAAAGTATGGGGAAACTGTGAACTTTTAATTGTACTATCTCTAAATCATACAAGGTTGCAAAGTAATTATAATTCAATACAATATGATTTTCTGGCTTCTTTAGTATTTACTACGTCACCGCTCAGTGAACAAGTGGTACTCTATTACTGCGAGGGACAGTGATTGCAATCAGGACACACCCGGACAACACGACACATACGCACTTTCGGAAATGCCAGCGAGCACTTCGCGCAGTACCTACGTAGCACTTAAGTACTAGTCGTATATGGCAACCTTTCGCGAGACACTCAAATGCCGAACCGGTCGATCCGTCACGGGCAGGAGGTCCCTGCGTGGGGCGTACTCTGACGTGCCCACCAGCGGATTTACACCTTGCTACCCTCAACCCACACCTATAAAACGGAACGGTATGCCTCGACACCCAAGTGACCAAGCTACGTCAGTTTATTGGATTCCATATGTCCATTATGTTGCCGGTACAATTCAAGCTTGTCCGAAGGGGCCGCACACGAAGCGGGCCTTAATCGACACAGGCAGGGCTATGCGACCGAGACTCACTTCTCGCCGCTTCCTAGCCATTCCCTGCCCGGTCTCAATTTCATTATATTAAGCCATTTTCTATCTAACCAATCCTGTGAGATATGTCCTACATCTCTCGCGAGTAGATTCCAACTACTCGACTTCTACCGGATTTCCTATGCATTAGCAAAGCAGTTACTACAGGTCAAACTGTAACTCGTTCCAACCAATCCATGGGATTTTTGGTCATGCAAGTGGAGTATCAATCACCCTATACGTAATGCACATATCAAACTTATGACGTAAGGTGATAAAGACTGTAAAAACTCTGTAAAGCTTTTAAATGCAAACCGGGGCTTGCCTTAGTTTGCGACTGAACAAATGTCAATTGTTAGGGCTTGATCTTCCTCCGGAGAACCTGCCATGGAACCTCAGTGGAAACACCTTGGCCTTCTCTTCCAAGCGAAGCTCCTCGTCGATCACCTACCATCACGTTTCCTATCGACATGACATGCATATAAGTAATTAAGTAATTTAAGAAAAGACTCCACGGGGTTGTGTAAACTCTAAGAATGAGGAGTTCGACTAGGAAGGACGGATATGCCTCTGTTGTGTGAATGAACAAAGGATGAAGTCAAGTGGTCATAGTAGTATCGAGATGTGAATTGAAAGGTGCAATGTAAGCACACATGGCAACTTGGCACTCAACACTCGACGCTATGCCACTCAAGGACGATACAACTGAACGGTGTGAAAGTGTTGGACTGGTAGGGTAAGGATGACCTATGTGTCAAGGTGGCATCGAAAGCTTGAGTATGAGTGGTGTACAAGACGAAGGTTGCGATTTAGCAATCGACCAATGAACTTGACTTAACTCATACAGGAGTAAACCTAGTTAAGTGAGCAGTGCTGTCGTAGGGTCCTGACTTAGGATGAACCATGATGGAACCTAACGACACTTGGGACTGAATTGAGATCAACATGGCTTGGACTTAAGAAGTCATTACAAGCACCGTTAACCTAGTATAAGTACCAAGACAACGTTCAAATGACTTTTAGGTAAAGTAGTTTCTACGGCTAGCTTCTTGGGCATCGTTCAAGTGCTTACACGACACTATTGCAGTGTCGTTTGCAAGATTGTCCAGATGAGCTCGGTGAACTCCTGGAACTCGAACATGATGCGAGACCTTGTCGTGACAGTCATGCTTTGCCATCACGGGAAGATCGGATTAGCCAGGTCCACATTGATCCGGACTCGTCAATAGGGTTAGCAGAATCCCGAACACCACCTTGTGAGACTTAAGGTTAGTGATGTCAACTCGGTTGTTGATAAGCGACTCGACGAACCTGCCGTCGAAGAAGGGGTACACCAAGTTAACCAATCCTGTGATCGGCTACGGAACATCCTCGACACAACCAAGGAACTCTTATCCAAGGTTCCACCTGGACTAGTTCTCCTCGTCGGTCGCAACGTTCTCGCAGTATTCTACCATAGGTCATCGGTGGTCACCAATACACTCGGTTTGACCTAGAAGGCATTTCATCTAGCATCTAGGCTACACCTAGGACTCGACGAGTCTTGCCTCGACTAAACCCTAATTTGGCTAAACGACCATTGTACGACGAGTCGTGCTTGTGTTCCAGCACCACACACATTATAAGAACCCTCCATCTCGATGCCAGGGCACGATAACGGCTCGGAGCGTCACGACGACGTCATATGGTCAACGACGTCAACGAGGCTCATGGTGGAGCATCACGAGCACGCACGGACAGGCCGACGTGATACAAACGACAAAGGAGGTCGACTTAGGGACTTCTATAGAAATGATATCAATGCGAAAACTGGACGTATGACTTGACGAGACATGAGTACCATTAGGGGTCACGATGAACGGACATCGATGACGTCAAGCAAGGTATTCCAGGGCAAGGCTCACCTTGTAGGCATTTCGCCGAACATTTTGGGTGTGTACTTGATTTCCGTCGCTTCATCACCATTCAAAGGGTATCTTGGCACTTGGGCTTGTCGAGTTGCCACATCACCATACCCCTGCATCAAGACCAGCTCTGAACATCAACGAAGTTGGTTCTTTCCTTGTGAACATTTCATCGAATACCTAGGCTGCAGCTCTGTCCCAATTAATCTTCGCACAATTCAGAGCTAACCTTGAGCCAATTGTCGTCGCCGTTGTGTCAACGACGTGTTCTTGCATATCCTCCATCACATCCATTACTCGCCTTGCTTCCAGGACATAGCCACGGCGCAGAACGCGGACATGGCGTCATGATGATCGCGGTCGGCCCGGAAAGGCGCAGCTAGCAGGGACAAGGCGGTGAAGTGCAGCTAGGAGCACAGGTCGGTGGTGCTGGGGCAGCCGGGCGCTCGGTCACGGTGCTGGAGCTGCAGGCGGTCAGGAGCAGGGCGACGCGTGCGCTATGACAGAGAGCTTGGTCGGCGGCGCGGTGAAGCGCTGGAGCAGGGAGCTGGGCGGCTGTGCTCGGTGGTCGCACGGGCGCTAGGGCGCGGGCGCGAGAAGGGCACTCGGCCTGGAGCAGGCGCGGCGCGGCTGGTGCTGCTAGGGCGCCGGAGCAGAGGCGGGGCGGCGCGCGAGCCGGCGTGGAGGAGGTGCGCGGGCCTGGGGGATGCGGCGCCATGGACGGCCGGTGGCGTGCAGAGCCGGGAGATGGAGGGGCGTGCGCGGAGGCGGGGGAGGAGGCAGGAAAGGCGCGGCCGGGGCGAAGCCTCGCCGTGGGCAGCTAGGGCGGCGGCGGCCTGGGCGCGAGCGTGGCTGGGAGGTGGCGGCCGTCGGGCGGACTGAGCGCACGGCGCGGTGAGCGGCGCGAGCTGGCGAGCTGGTCGGCCGACGAAAGGAGCGCGCGGGATGGCGGTGCTGCGGCCGGAGGCAAGGCGAGCGGCGCGGCTGGGACGAGCTGGGAACCGACGCGGTGATAAGGGAGCTCGAGATGCGGTCATGGCTGCCGGGCAAGCGACGGTCAGGGCGCCGTCGGGAGTAGCGCGCAGGGTGCGAGGCGCGTGGCGCGGGGATAACCCGGAGGCTGGCGGGGAGGCGCCGTGGGCGGACGTCGGAGCGGGGGAGGTGAAGCGCCGGCGGTGCGATGTGGGGCAGGCGTCGCAACGGCCAGGGCGAGCGGCATACGGCGGCGCGGCCTGGGAGAGGAAGCGGAGCGGGAGGTGACGAGCGCGAAGATGAGGACCGAGAGGGTCGGCTCAGCGCGGTGATAAGGACGGAAGAGGAATCGCGGTGGCGCTGCATGCAGTCGCGTGTAGGCAGGGGAGGAGAGAGGAAACCGGTGCCGACCTACCAGGTGGGGGCTACCTGTGGGACCCACTTCCCTCTTCTTTTCAAAATTCCAATAGGGCTAGCAAGCATGCTTCAAAAATAGTCAAATTTGGCCCCGTGACTAAATAAAATGTGGAGAATTTTATGGTGCAATCAGATTTCAAAACTGAGCAAGTTGAATTTGAACTCAGATTTGAATTTGAATTCAAGTGGTGATACTTGACTCAAGGAAATAAATAGTAGATTAGGTTCAAAAATCCTGAAACTTTGAAGTTAACCTTTTTGAAGCATAAGGGACCTCAGGAAAAATTTGGAGTTGATTTGGACAAGGTTGAGCACAAAGTTTAAATTTAAAGTCGACGTTGATTAAACTCTCAGTACGTGTCCAATAAATGGAAAACGTGCTTCAAAAATTTTGAAACTTTACCGAGAGTCTAATTGGAATATTAGTAGGTCATGGAAAAATTTACGGCCTGAGATTTGAATATTTTTGGATGTCCCATTTTAGGGTTGGAATAATTCCTTTTTCTTTCTCTCTATTTTGTTTTCTTTTCTCCTTTAATTTTTTTATTGAAAATGTGAATACTTGGAAATTAAGGATTCTTCACCTTAAGTTCCATTCCACATCAGCAACCATGTTCTATATGTAAAGTTTTAACAAGTCCCTATTTTTAGTGAACATAGTTTAACTCATGTGGCTCCTGTGAGTTTGGATTTCCAAGTCTATTTTCAAAATTTTTACGTTCGCATTTTTGCGTTTTTGTTCTTCCGAAAAACGGGCTTTTACACTGATTCCACCGACGAGGTTGTCCGGCAAGCTCCTGGGGACATAGCAAAGATGTTAGGTTAGTTTTTGGGGAGTGGAATTGGGTGAATCGATGAGAACACGATGGGTTTTATCGAGCTCGACGGCGCTAGGGTTTGGGGCGTCGGGTGAGGAAATCTGAGGGGGGACGGCCGGGTTTTATAGGGGAATGAAAGAGTAACCGACGGCGATCATCATGGGCACGACGGGGTGATTGATTAGGGAGAAACAACCGACATTGAAGGGGGGAGTGAGTGGGCAGCGCGGTGATGACGCGCGTGCGTTACCGCGCGGGGTGCGGGTGCGGGGTAGACAAAGCTGACGGGTGGGGCCGGGTGGCAGCGGGAGAGAGAGGAAAGAGGGGCGCAGGCCGGCGCGGGAGAGAGGAGGGGAGTTGGGTCGGCTAGGGAATTCGGCCCAAGGTGAGTTTTCCTTTTTCTTTTTCATTTCTGTTTTATTTTTCTTTTCTTTTATGTTTTGAATTTGTAAACTGAATTTCTAGCGAATTTGAATTTCAAAAATTTTCACAAAATCAACCCAACATGATGCAATTGCCTTAAATGAATTTTATTTCCAAAGAAAATTATTTTTGCATTCTTCAAAATTTTATTTTTCTCATATTTCCTTCTTCAAAATGTTTGGGTGTTACACGGACTCATGATCAACATTTCAAAAAGTTCAGTACCCCTATACGTTGTGGACATGACACTTTAGATTTGGCGCTGCGGAATTTTCAAGGACCGCGTCTTAGCTTCCCAATCACCTGGGATTACCAATCTCACTTGAAAGGCTAAGACTAGACCATTTGCAGAATATCAAGGATAAGATACAGGGGAAGCTCAGTGCTTGGCAAGGAAATCTACTCTCATTGGGAGGTAGAAGGGAACTTGTTAAACAGTCCTCAGTTCCATGCCGACTTATGTTCTAACAGTGATCCGGCCGCCCAAGCAGTTTATCAAAGACATCGACAAATCAAGACAATGATTCCTTTGGGCTGGGACGCAAGAGCTGCAGGGCGACAAGTGCAGAGTGAGTTGGGCGCGGGTCTGATGTCCTTTGGAGGCAGGCGGGCTTGGTGTGCTTGACCTTACTCGCTTCAGCCGTGCATTGCGGCTACAATGGTTGTGGTGGAGTTGGAAGGCGCCACACAAGCCTTGGGTAGGCACTGTTTTCCAGTTGATGAAACAGATGAACAACTCTTTTTGGCTGCAACAAGAGTTGTCGTTAGTAACGGGAAAACAACTTCCTTTTGGAAGTCGAGTTGGTTGCTGGGCAGCTCTCTAGCGTCAATGTTCCCAGCTCTGTACATGCACAGTCGGAGAAAGAACATGAGAGTAGCGGAAGCTCTTAATCAAGGACGGTGAATCAGGGACGTTTCTCATAACCTCACCGTGTCTCTCCTGAATGATTACGTCTCTCTGTGGGCACTGATTCAACAGTTAGAAACAAACTTAGATGATAATGTCGCGGATGAAATCTTCTGGACAAGGTCAGCCTCTGGAGAATACTCAGTGCGCTCAGCATATAGAGTTCAGTTCGACGGAGCTATACGATCACCGTTGCCTGGGAAGCTCTAGCGCGTGTGGGCCCCATTCAGATGTAAAATTTTCCTGTGGTTATTGTTGCAAGACTGTGTCTGGACTGCTGATCGCCTTCTTCGTCGTGGCTGGGATAACCAATATTTCTGTACCCTGTGTCGTAGAAATTTGGAAATAGTTATTCACTTGTTCTCTGAATGCCCAGTGGTACAAACTATCTGGAGTGCAGCGGCTCATAGGTTCAAGGTGGCTTCTTTCCTGCCTGTGGCATGGTCTGATACGGGAGCCCTCGACAACTGGTTCCTGGGCTGGCGCCTGATCATGCTAGACATGTGCGAGGAATCCAATCCTTAGTAATCATGATATGCTGGGCGATGTGGAAGGAAAGGAACAGACACATTTTTGATAGCAATGAAAAGACAACAGACCAGCTAGGACCAGAAATTGTTGAGGAGGCGCGACTCTGGATCATGGCTGGGGCTAAAGATCTCACCACGCTCATAGATCCTCTACAATCTTAATCTCCCATGTTGTTGTTGGTTTTCAGTTTTTTATTTGTTTACTGGTGATGGTGATAAGGCTTTAAAAAATGTTTGTACACCTTTCTTATATATAATATAGATACCTCATCGAGGTCGTTTCGAAAAAAAACTCCCCCATTAACTACTTTGAGGTCTTCTTTAATCTTCTGGAAGGCCTGAGAAACAGATACATCCTGCTGAACGAACTGCAACTGCTTTGACCCAGAGTTTCTAAAATTCAAAATTTTCCATTTATCTTGTTCGTTTTTCAATGGATCTTGATGCCCATTGAGCAATGTATCAGAGACAACCGATAACCTGTTAACAGAGTGAGACATACCAGGGTGACATTCGAGATTAACTAATGATTGATTTCCAAAGACTAAAGGATGATGATCAAACTCCTTCCTACTATTGTGAGCTGTGTTTAGCTGGACAGAAAAACTTCCTAAGGGAATAGTAGGCTTCTGATGATGATGGCCCGGTGAGACAGATGAATATCTGCTTTTTTTCCCTGTGAATGACCCAAAACTCCAAGAGGATCTTGTGGCTGAGTGAGAAAAATTATCAGTAGCTAAAGATTTTCCAGACTTGATTCTTTTGCGAATGTGTGGAGCACACTACTACAAAAAACATTTTTACAGGCGCTTCTATATTTTTTTTACAGACGGTCTATTAAAAGTGCCGCCTGTGATGTCAGATGAGTTAATAACCGTCTGTGATAATAGAATATCACAGGCGGTTCATAACAAACAACCGCATGTGAAAATGTATTGATTTTCACAGGCGGTCCGTAACAAAAACCGTCTGTGATAATAGTTATTATCACAGGCGGTCCGTAACAAACAACCGCCTGTGAAAATATAATGATTTTCACAGGCGGTCTGTAACATAAAAACCGTCTGTGATAATAATGGTTTCTCATTGGTCCGCTGCTTCATCCCACGGATCACTCTTGGACTTCGTATCTCCGCTGTCCGCTGCTTATCAATCCAACGACTCAGTTTAGAAGCCGCACGATAGATGTGTCTATAACAGCAGCAGCCACGGTTCAGTCCGTGATCCTCCGTCAGCCTCCCAAGGTACGGCTTCCGGCGACATCTCCCAAGACGCGCCTGCCGGCGGCCTCTCTCAAGGCGCGACTAAGGCGCGACTTCGGTTGCTCCAGACCTCGGCGGCTCCAGCGCGGCCTCCCGACGAGTGCGAGCCTTGCCGACGCGAGCATGGGCGCGGATGTGGCACAGTCTAGCTCGAGCTCCTGGCGGCGCGGCTGTCGGCGGCCTCTCTCAAGGCGCGACTTCGGTTGCTCCGGACCTCGGCGGCTCCGGCGTGCCGACGCGAGCACGGACGCGGATCTGGCACAGTCTACCTCGGGCTTCCGGCGGCGCGGCTCCGGCGCGCCTCCCAGCGAGCGTGCGCCCTGCCGGTGTGAGCGCGGGCACAGATCCGGCACGGTCTACCTCGGGCACCCGGTGGCGCGGTCTACCTCATGCTCTCGATGGTGCGGCTCCTCCGGCTCCAAGCGGCACGGCCTCGTCGGGCTTCGGGCGGCACGGCTCCTCCGGCTCTCGGCGGTGCGACCTCCTTCGACACTTGGCGGCGCTCTTCCGGCTCCCGGCAACGCGGCGGCCTCCAGGCGGCGCGACCTCTTCTGACTCCCAGCGGCACATGTAAAATTTTTTTTTGTTTCACTAGCCATTTTCACAGGCGGTTTTTAATAAAAAACCGCCTGTAAAAATGTAGTTATTTTCACAGGCGGTTTTTAATTACCAACCGCCTGTAAAAATATATTTTCACAGGCGGTTTTTTATTAAAAACCGCCTGTGAAAATGTAGTTTCACAGGCGGATTATGCCACCGCCTGTGTTAATCGATCATTTTCACAGACTCTTCGTTACAGGCGGTTTTTAAAACCGTATGCGATAATATGTTTAGAACCGCCTGCGATGAAGCATTTTGTAGTAGTGGCAACTATAGTCCAACTATCCTGCTTTTCCTTAATCAATCTTTGATAGTCCAACTTCCAGTGAGGACCACCATCTCTCAGAAGATGACAGGAGAGTGAGAACCAATCCGTGGTGAAATTCTTGATTCGACAAATGCGAAGACCAACTTCTTTGGATAAAACCCAGAATTTGTAATGTCTTTCTTGCATATACTCCATTGGATAGCCAGAAGTAAGCCTCCGAGATAGCACTGGAGTGTTGGAGCCACCGGATCATCTAAAAGTTTGAAAGAGGACTTGTGAAAGACAACTACCGGATCAAAAGCGTCATCCCTATGCGGGGAAGCAAGATGAACCGTAGAGCTAAATTGCCGAAGCACAATATCTTGAAATTGATAACCCATCGAGAAATCCCATTTCGACGCGCCAAAAAGTCCAGATAATTAGGATCAGCCGACGGCGGAAGAGAAAAAAGCCCCTTACCCAGCACTTCCGTCAGAAAGAGGGTAGGAGAACCTTAGGAAGATTGCTTCAATGCTTCTAAAATAGCACCAAGAAAGGTGTTGGATGAGTGCTTGCATTTGACGTTGACGAAGGGACGGCTGGCGGTAGGAGGGGGACGGGGTGGTGGGCACCGGAGCCGGAGTGGTTGCCGGTGAGGGGTGCTCTCTCACACTCGCGCCAACTCATTTCTGTGGCAGAGGCCTCCATCATTGTACAAGGCCAAGCATAAACCTATTTCTATGTGCGATTTCGTCAACGACTAAGCCACTGTGGAGGCATGAAGCTCTACTTTTTTTTGATAATGAGTACTTTATTAATCTCAATCATATCAAGATGATACAATAGAGTCAGTACACCACTTCAACATAAGTATAAAGCTCTACTGTTGGAGAAGGATTGCAAAGGAATCCCAGCAAGGTGAGAGGAGGTAAGATCGAGTAGTAGAACTCGGTAGCGTGCGTCCTTAGACTATCTGCACTCATATCCTCTAAACCATACTATATCATGTATATACTTCCTCTATACTTCAAATATCTCTTAATTATTTATTGCAATCAGACATTAAAGTTAAACTGTAATGTTTAAATTACGCTGGTAAAATCGGAGTAGAATTTTTCCCATTATTCGAGCTGTACTATTTTACACCATGATCTTATTTTGCGCAACATTTCAACGTGTTTGTCCAAGCACCCTCTGCTGTAACACACACACACACACACATGCAGTTGTTGTATCTTATGTCTGAAGAATTGGCTTAATTATATTTTCATGTTCACGTAGGTTTTTTCAGTATCAGTGTATCCAAAAATATCATCACCGCCTCATCCAAGGTGCACATGTACTGATCATAATACAGGAGAGTGTAGGGAATGTATGTTATCAAGTGAGTAACCAGTTTAGGTTAGATGTTTTATTTCATGATACTAAGGGTGATGATGGTGCTGGTATTTCCAAATGCCTTTCACTTGGCAACGAAATTGATAGTGAGAGGGTGCAACATAAGTGGTGCCAACGACAGACAAATGAGTTCATTAAGATCATGTTTGATTTTGTAAAAAGCGTATTTACAGAACCGCATCAGATCCTAGATAATAAAGCAACTAATACAATACTAATCGGGCTACTAACTGCCACTGTTTTGTGAAGAATTATTTATTATAAAACACGTGAGATCCTGGTAAAGTAAACAATACAGTAGTAATCGGGCTACTAGTTGCCGGACGGGCCAGCAGGATCAATCATCTTTCTTCTCGATTTCCTGAAGACCCACCTCGATCATGGCGAAAAGATCTGCTTTCTCCTGCCTGTGCATTTCCATCTTCTGCATGACATTGAACAGTCCCCTCGTGTTTGCCCTCTGATCGGCTTCCTCGATGAGCTTTATGATCTTTCTGTTGAGATCATTGATCTGGGAAAATCAACAACAATATGATATGAATTATAGATTCAACAACAGTACATATATTTACAGAGAGGTTCGTCTGCAAGGTATACAGTTATATTACAAATACACATGATCTTTCAAATACTTACTCTGCGTGCGTGCCTACGATATTCCTTGTCTTCACGACAAAGTTGTTTGAAACTCAAAGATGTTAAACTTGGTTCTCTGCCAATTTCTTCCTTGATCTCATCAAACTTCTTCAATGCTTCCTCCATGGTCAGGTTTGCCATACTGGCTTGCTGCCTCTCACGTATCTTTTCGAGCATACTTGGGTACAGTAATACATTGGTATTAGACTCCGGATCATATGGCTTTACTTGAGAGGATTCCAGTATGTCAGGAGTGAACCCAAGAAAATTGGCAGGCTTATGTCTGGTTAAATCGGCATCGTTGTTTTCTTCTGCTTTTGTGACAGGCGGAGAAGAATCTTGAGCGGAAGAAGCTTCAGGGGTGTTGTCGTTTTGCTCTCGGTTCGTAACCGGTCGAGAAGAAGATTCAGGTGCTGCTCCGTCACCTTCTGCACATGGAATAACAGATCCATTGTAATTATATAATCAGTTGTATACATAAATGCATGAACGTGAATAGCGACTTTATTATATAAGTTGCCCACCATTTGCAATTGGGGTGGACCTCAGAATGTTTGCCAGCATACTGATTTCTAATTCCGCATGCGAGCTGTTGATCGGTGGAGTTGCGCTGATGCTTGGGCATTTGTCTTGCAGCCTCCCGCTGCCGATCTTTTTCAGTTCCTCCACATGCCTTTCAATGAAGTTTTGCACCGACCCATGTGAGTGATTACGGAAACTGATACAAGGAAATAACGAGATGAAGTTAATATCACCGACGACCAAGTACACCGTGTATATCTTTGCTAAGAAACAAGGTTACATTAATTAAATTTCTACGAAATACTCCCTCCGTTCCGAAATAATTGTCGTTTCAGACAACCAAATGAACTAGAAATGAACTAACAAAGGTTGTTCTAACGACAGTTAAAACGAAACGGAGGGAGTATCTTTGATACATTTACCCAGTCATCAATGCTTAATGAGATGGCAGCGTGACTGCCTTTTTCTCAAAAAAATTACATTTATCCAGTCAGTCTTTTTGGTGAAGTCCCTTACTCAACATAGTGATGTTCATTGGTCTGGAATTGGCCGTCGGCATCAACGCTCATATGATGGATGATCGCGTGCAGGAATGCACCCTGATCCGCACCGTGCACGTGGAAATGTAGTTTGCGGCGTTCTGCACAAGTGCACAACAAATATGTCAGGTCAATTCCAGAAGCAAGAACTAGGCATGCACAATGCGCATGTGTACGTAGTACTCGATACCGGGATTACCAGTTTCATGTAGAACCTGCCGCACCAAGTGGCATTTGGTGCAGTCCAGTTGACCATGGACGAAAGGAACGCTGACGAAGCCTTCCCCATCCTCGACGGGGGGCAGGTCGACCTCATTCTCCACGGGGGGCAGGTCGACCTCATTCTCCACCGGGGGCTCTTCCTCCGGAGGCGGACTTGCAGGTGGGAAAATAACGTCAACTTCTGCGGCGAGCAGTTCGTCGACCCAAGATGAGTTGTCGACGTCGGCCTCCTGCGGCGGCTGGACATCTGTGACCGGCTCCTGGTGGTGTTCGACGTCGTCCATGGCCGGCGCCGGTGCCTGGTGGTGCTCGACTGGCACCTGGTTGGGCTCGAAGTCTTCCATGGCCGGCGCCTGGTGATGTTCCACGTCCATGGCCGGCGCGTGGTAAAGCTCGACGTTGTCCATGTTCGTCGCCTGGAAGACGAATGACGATGACTGTCCGTGCTCCATGTTGTTCGTAGACGAATGGAAGCCGAATGACGACGCCTGGTAGGGTTCCATGTCCATGGCTGGAGCGTGCTGGAAGCCAAAAACCGGTGCTTGGTGATGATCAACGTCCATATCCGGTACCTGGTGATGCACGACGTTGTCCATGTTGGTCGCCTGGAAGACGAATGACGATGCCTGCCCGTGGTCCACGTCGGTGGTAGACGGATGGAAGCCGAGTGATGACGCCTCGTTGGGCTCCATGTCCATGGCTGGAGGCTGCTGGAGGACAAACACCGGTGCTTGGTGTTGATCAACTTCCACATCCAAAGCCTGCTGAAATACGAACGGCGGTGGCGCTTGGTGATGCTGCTCGACTACGTCGACATTAGGCTCTTGGAAGCCGAACCCATGGGTCTGGTGGTGCTCCATGTCGACGATCTGCTCTTGGAAGCCGAACACATGGGTCTGGTGGTGCTCATTGTCGACGATGTGCTCTTGGAAGTCATTCGACGGTTGGTGGTCGATCCCAAAGCCAAAGGCCGATTCCGGGTAGTCTCCGACGCTGAGGGTCTGCGCCTGGAAGCCGAAGGCCGGCGGAAGGTGGTGCTCGACGTCCATGGCCGGCGCCTGAAAGCCGAATGCCGGCGTGGGGTGGTGCTCGACGCCGACGGTTGTCGCCTGAAATCCAGACTCCCCCGGCGCCCGATCATGTTGCCCAGCGTCGGTGGTCGGACCCTGGAAACCGAGTACGGCCGGCGCCTGATGTTGCCCGTCGTCGATAGTCGGTCCCTGGAAACCGAGCATCGCCGGTGGCTGGTCCATCATCTGCAACGCTGCCGGATGGGCCTCGGCGGCCGGTCCATGGTCGATCTGCCCGCCAGCGGGATGCGTGGCATCCGCTTCAGGTACGTCGAGCAGGTACGACCCCCGACCAGGGCTCTGCAGGTATCGGCTCACATCGCCGTCGATGTCGTACTCCTCGTCGGACATGATTGTCGCGGGCGGTTCGTGGCACAGAGGGCGGTGTGTAATGTAGGGGTTAGCGCAGACAAAGAAAGCGGTTTAGAAGTGTGGAGCGTTTGTGCTGTCCCTGGCGGCGGCGGCGGTGAGGAGGATATATACGGCGCGGACGGGCGGCGGTTCGAGCAGCGCGCGAAGGGACGCGACCGTTGGCAGTTCGCGCGCGCGCGCCAGTTTGCTTTTCGTCACGTGCAGACGGTTTGAGTTGCGCGCGATGCTTTGTGGCCGTCAGATCTGCGTCGCACTGCCCGGATTGAGGCAACCGCATCCATTTTGCTGTGTTCCACGTGTGAAATCGGATGACAAGTTTACTGGGGCTTTGGTATATATATGCTCAAGAGGATAAATACGTACGTAGAGCTGGTTGGTCTCTACCAGTCTCTGTACATATATAGTCTGGTTAGTTTTGTAACATTACTCCGCAACAGGTTCTTAGCATAGATCACCTTTCACACACTACTACAAAATGGTTCATCGCAGGCGGTTCTAAACATATTATCGCTTACGGTTTTAAAAACCGTCTGTAAGAGCCTGTGAAAATGATCGATTAACACAGGCGGTTGCATAATCCGCCTGTGAAACTACATTTTCACAGGCGGTCGGTAATAAAAAACCGCCTGTGAAAATACATTTTCACAGGTGGTTTTTAATTAAGAACCGCTTGTGAAAATACATTTTCACAGGCGGTTTTTAATTAAGAACCGCCTGTGAAAATAGATTTTCACAGGCGGTTTTTAATTAAAAACCGCCTGTGAAAATGGCTAGTGAAACAAAAAAAAATTCACATGTGCCGCCGGGAGTCAGAAGAGGCCGCGCCGCCTGGAGGCCGCCGCGTTGCCGGGAGCCGGAAGAGCGCCGCCAACTGACGAAGGAGGTCGCACCGCCGAGAGCCGGAGGAGCCGTACCGCCCAAAGCCCGACGAGGTCGTGCCGCTTGGAGCCGGAGGAGCCGCACCGTCGAGAGCCTGAGGTAGACCGCGCCGGATCTATGCCCGCGCCCACGCCGGCAGGGCGCTCGCTCGCCGGGAGGCGCGCCGGAGCCGCGCCGCCGGGAGCCTGAGGTAGACTGTGCCAGATCTGCGTCCATGCTCGCGTCGGCAGGGCTCGCGCTCGTCGGGAGGCCGCGCTAGAGCCGTCGAGGTCCGGAGCAACCGAAGTCGCGCCTTAGTCGCGCCTTGAGAGAGGCCGCCGGCAGCCGCGCCGCCGGGAGCCCGAGGTGGATTGTGCCAGATCCGCGCCCGTGCTCGCGTCGGCAGGGCTTGCACTCGTCGGGAGGCCGCGCCGGAGCCGCCGAGGTCTGGAGCAACCGAAGTCGCGCCTTGAGAGAGGTCGCCGGCAGCCGCGCCTTGGGAGATGCCGCCGGAAGCCGTACCTTGGGAGACTGACGGGGGATCACGGACTGAACCGTGGCTGCTGCTGTTATAGACACATCTATCGTGCGGCTTCTAAACTGAGTCGTTGGATCGATAAGCAGCGGACAGCGGAGATACGAAGTCCAAGAGTGATCCGTGGGATGAAGCAGCGGACCAATGAGGAGCCATCATTATCATAGGCGGTTTTTATGTTACAGACCGCCTGTGAAAATCATTATATTTTCACAGGCGGTTGTTTGTTACGGACCGCCTATGATAATGACTATTATCACAGGCGGTTTTTGTTACGGACCGCCTGTGAAAGTCAATATATTTTCACAGGCGGTTGTTTGTTACGGACCATCTGTGATATTCTATTATCACAGACGGTTATTAACTCATCTCACATCACAGGCGGCACTTTTAATGGACCGTCTGTAAAAAGATATAGAAGCGCCTGTAAAAATATTTTTTGTAGTAGTGACAGTAGGGTATTATATATATGCTCAGGAGGATAAATACGTACGTAGAGCTGGTTGGTCTCTACGAGTCTATGTACATATATAGTCTGGTTAGTTTTGAAACATTACTCCGCAGATCACCTTTCACACAGTACGGTATATCTAAATTTCAGATGCCTGACATTTTGTGAAAATTTTAGACACGGTAATTAACAGTTAATTACTATCATTAACCACTAATTGTAATTAACCATTAATCTTTCATTTTATAAGTTAATCAATCACAACTTTTTTTGAGTATTTTACAATTAACATAACCTTAAAAATTACGAATTAACAACTAACAAAAATAGAAAAAAACTTATTTTGGAAACTTATCAGCACTGCACTGATCAAGCGAGACGAGTGACTGAGGCATCACCTGACGCCTCAGTTGTCTGAAATCTAGCATTTCCGTTAACAGTATGTATGCATATGCAACGATTCGATCTCCCAACCTACCTCAACAGACTTTCCTGGACGAGTATGTTGCTTTATTAATCAGAAATGCTACACTACAAGCGCCTGAAAACAGTGTTTGTTTCAGACCGTAGATTCCCTTTGACATTCGTGCGAAGCATTTTCATCTCCTTCCCAACCCTAATGAGCCCGACTCATGGCCGACTGTCGAGCGCCGGCGGCTGGGGCGTCATCTCGAGGTGGCGTTTCTGTTGATACTTTGCGTATCGGGTACCTCCTGATACCGCACTAAGAACCAATGAGTTTCTATGTGTGAGTTGAAAACATTCAAAGGCAACACGCGTCTCTAAGCTGACACATATACAAGCAACCAGAGATACCCGCTACATACTCATACAATCAACAATCACCACGTAGAACAGAGTATTACGCTCAGGCGGTCCGAACCACGTAAAAATTCCCGTGTCACCATCTTGTTCGTTTTCTTACGTTCACCCCATCTGAATGCAAACCTCCGCGGACTACGTTTTAGTAGTAGTGGGAGAAGTGTCGTTGCTACACTTCGACATTTGACGCGCCAGGTAGGGGCTGCTAAGATCTCAAGATGGTGAATTCCGCCACAGTCTCATTCAATGGTCCGGATGGACAACTTGCTGGAGGAAATCAGATTTTTGTTTTAAGAGGTATTTTCATCTTCAAGATTGCTTCGTTATTACCTATTGACATATCGGAATGCATTAATACTTCGCACATAGAATGAATCGATAATTTTCCACTCGCTAGTAAATTCCAGTGAAATTCATCTTCCCACTGCATCAATTGAACTATCTCAATCACTCAACGAGAGTGTTCTATGACGCTAGATGCACTCTAATGAAACTGCGTCTGAATGACACTCTTGGTGTGGAGGTTGTCATCATCATCTTTTTTTTCCGAACCTATATGTCATCACCATCTTGATGGTGTCATCTTTATGACGTTTAATATATATAATATTTATGTCATTCTTAGTGAGCGGTATTTCCAACCACTAGTCCTCCCAGAACTTATTTTCTGAGCCATCGTTGATAAAAAAAGAACCATGGAGGAGGAAATATGTCTGCGTGGTCGTTAAGCCTGCCCAGAACTGTGAATCCCCTTATTTCCAGGGAACTTGATGTGTATACACCACGCTTGAGGCTCTTCCTGGTGTATATAACATAAAGGCAGCCAAGGTCAAGGCACACTTCCTCCTAATGTTTTAGACAGGCATCGCATAGCTGAGCAACAACCTCATGGCCGAGTGTCACAAATACACATGCACCAATGCGTATCATCTGTTCTCTTGCGAGATATATACGTCGACCTATGCGTATCGTCAGTGAGAACACATCAAGCAACCTCTGGATGACATAGAATCCTCCGCCGTTGCTTCCTGCATCTAGCGTCTTGGATATGCCAAGCTTATTCAACCAACGACTCGCTCTAAGTAGCTAGCTATAACTACACTAGACTTCGACTAACCTATACGCACATCGACACCACGTCAACTATACACGCACGTACATTTGGATGCTAACGACCAACATGTGCATATATAACGTTTGTAAATACTTGAACCAACACAAGACTAAAACGTGTAAAGTTAAGATTATATTCAGCAGCAGCAGTAGTAAACCAAGAAAGGCAGCACTACATAAATCGCTAGCGTCGTTTTTTTTAATCCAATCGCTAGCGTCGTTGAGAAGAGCCCCAGACTATTTCTGCCTTCTCTCTTCTATCCCATGAAGGTACGAATCCAAGGTAAGTAATATGTTGATTAATTTTAATATCAGAGTTAGTGACATAGAGTAAACATTCAAGTTGGATTGTGATTTTTAAATTATGCTAGTCAAATTTGAGTAGAATTCTTTTCCACCATTATTTGGGTTGATATATTTAATTAATGTTTTTTGAAACACCTATATTTTTATAAACCTATATTTCGAAACCTATTTAATTAACTTGTACATTACATGCACTACAGGAATTGCGACAATAGACGACGGCTAGAAACCACCGTCGTCAATTAGTCTTTAATTGACGATGGTTACCCTAGCACCGTCATCTATAAGCTTTCGGGCCTTATAGACGACGGTCTACCATCGGCAAATAAGACCCTCGTCAATATGGGCCGAAATCTGGGCCCGCACGAGACGTAATAGACGACGGTTCTTGTGGGCCGTCGTGTATTAGCCCTTGTAGACGACGGTTAACCTAAATCGTCATCAATTAGGGATTATTTCCCGACCCCCCGCCCCCCGCGTGCAGCTTGCTCCTCATTTTCTCGTGTGTTTTCATTTCCGCGCCTGAGAGCTCACCGTCGCCGCACCGCCGCCTCGCCGAGGGCCGCCGCCGCCATCCTCCTCGAGGGCCGCCGTCGTCGAAGCCATCGTCGAGGGCCGCTGCCGCCACCATCCACCGAGGAGGACCGCACCGTCGAGGTACACCACTGCCTCTCCCCACCGCCCCCTCCCCGTGCGCCGCAGCTACTCGCCACCCTCGCGCCATGTTGACTCGCCCCGACGCGGGAGCTATGGGAAGAACTCGCCATCTCTGCTCGTTTCGCACTCCTGAACCCTCTCACTCGCTTTCTCTTGGTGCCGGCGTGCCGCCCCCGAAACCCTAGCTTGTTGCCGCTCGAGCCAGACCATTGGAAGTAGCCGAGCCTGGACAAATCAGGCCGCCAGAGACTCCATATCGTAGTATATATTCTTACCTATTAATTCATGCAATCCGCGTCTGTGAAGTTAGATTTGCACATCGTAGCTTACTGTTGGTGTGTGAATCTAATTAATTCAATGCGTTGCTTGCTCAGCAGTATGCAAATAAACAAAGGGTTTGTTACTTTGTTCACTGGCTGCTTGATATGTGTTTGTCATATTGCCTTAACAAAAGAAGTACTAGGAATTGAATTGCAATAGCTTGGTATGAAGTACTCGTTCATTTGTGCTCCCTGTACACTCTAATGACAGATTCATGTACTCTAGAAGGATGATATAGAGTTAAGAGTGGTTTTGTTGTTTCATTGTATTATACCTATAGTCAATTGTAACATTTTGTTATTGATGTGGTGTTAAATTAAAGTACCCGGCCTATGGGTTTACGTTGTGTGGGTGACTTGTAGCTGGAGAAAATTTGTTAATGTGTTGCTTTTATTCCCTAACCAGCTAGAAGCACAGGAGGGCTGAACAATATCAACAGCGATAACTCTTCTGCTACTGATCCGAAAGACTTGCATGCTAAGGTTATACAAACTCCTCTCTCTTTACTTTTTGCATTCAGCGTGGCTGGTTTCATGTTTTTTGGTTGCTTCTGCTTGCTTTGCTTATGTCACCGTAATGTTAAACCTAACATTATGTTCACCTTTCCAAGATGTTTGATATTGTAATCATGGAGTTCTATATGTACTGAAACTTGTCTTGTCCACTATTGAGGTTTGGCTAATATATACCACAATACTACCTGTTACTTGTGCATTTGCTTAACTTAGCATTTCAGCCAATGATATCTAGGATCTTAATGAGTGTAAAGGGTCACATTATTTGTACCATTCTTTTCAATTCACAAAAGTATTGAAAGACTGTTATTATGACATACTGACTTATTAAGATTAATGTGCACTTTGCTAATTTAAACAAAGCAGAGACATGTGTGCATATGGAAGTATTGAATACTTTTTGTATATAGAAATTGAATGCATTCGTTATTCATTTAGAAAATGAATGCATTTGTTGTCCATGCGATCCACCTTTGCTTGTGGCGCACCGTCTTCTCACCCCCTCTCATTTTCTCTCTCTCCTTTCTCTCTCTCTCTCCCTCTCTCCTCATCTCCCTCTATCTCTCTCACTCTCCCTCTCCCTTCCTCTCTCTCCCCCTTTCTCTTCATCTCCCTCTATCTCTCCCTCTCCCTCTCTCCTCACTCTCTCTCCATTTCTCTCTCTCTCCCTCTCTCCTCACGGACGGTGAGTTTTATTATTTTTTAATTTACTGTCACGAACTTTGAGATACAAAGATTTAATAATCTTACTTCGTTGTGAAGGTTAGCCAACTTCGATGGAGTGATCGACTCGAGGCAGGCGTGGGGTTACTCGAGAGCCTCTTCATCGCAGCATGGCGGGTCCAGCAGCTGTCGTACGGGCCGAGATCTGGAGCTCCAAAGTGTTCGGGAGGAGCTCCAGAGGACGCAAGAAGTGCTCAGGGCTAGGGACGAGGCGCTCAGGGCTAGGGACGAGGCGCTCAGAGCTAGGGACGAGATGCAGACAGCAACGCTTAAGGCTAGGAACGAGTATCAAAACTCGTACATATGGTACAGTGGCAAGCTGTCATGCAGGTAAGTTCTGAATGTTGTACTTAACATTTTTAATATATAAATGACATGTATAAAGATTTGCTTTGTATTTGCAGGCTATGACCCCAGGACAGCAGACTATCTTTCCGCAATGGGCGCCGCCATCGATGGAGCTGCCATGGGTGTCGAATATAGGAGCACATGTACAAAATTATCAAAATAGCTGAAACTAGTTAAACTTGTTCAAATTTAGTAAAATATGCATTTTTATACTTATAGCTTGTTTAACCACACTTGCACATCACAGAGATCGGAGACGGAGGCTCAAACTCCGTCGTCCTAGATTTTGACGCTTGGACGACTGCAGGAGGACGACTTTTTGAACTCTGGTGGCAGCAGACGGGGTAGCGTGTGATAGTCAGATCAGCCGATTTAAGATTGAGATACCAAAAATACCTGCATATTTCACGGTATGGACTTTGCTGTGACAGTAAATGAATCTTTTTTCATATATTGATGTGTCTCTTGTTTTTTATTGTTAGCTTTTAGACCTTTGGGTAGCTAAATTTCGGTTGGCCATGCTGTCACAGCTCAGTTTATCGCTTAGTGGTAGCGTGCTGCTTAAGTTTAAATAATGGTCGTGGGTGATTGTGTTCTCATCATTAGTGCCAATCTGCTTCTGTCTATAATTAGTGCTGCAACCTGTTCCATTTTATTCTTTAATATATTGCAAAAAAGGCAGGAGTGAGTGCTTCAAGACAAGCAACTACTAGCCTAGCATGATTAATTTCAAATTTAATGGCTGGTTGTATAATTGGTTCAAGTAACTCTGTTTACAAGCCGCTAGTCACGTAAAAAAAAAAATTGAAACTGCGACTGCATGCTGTTGTAAATTGTAAATGTATGGGACATCATAATGAAGTTGCCCAGTGATACTTGAGTGCTCCATTTCTCACATGAAGATGTTCATCAGCCATGTATGGTCTGACTCCTGTATGATCTGATTAGAACAGTTGGGTCTGTCCTTTTTCCTCTTTTTTTTCCTGTATAATCATCTCCCACTGAATTTGGCAGACCAACTGCAAATCAGCTTTGTATTTTTTCCTCTGTTCTTTTAATTTTTGCTGTTTAGATGGATGGATCTGATCTATATTCATCATTGTTGTCACATTGTGTTGCCATCAGTTTCTAATGAATTGTCCCTCTTATTTTCGTAGTTGTCCAGTATAAAACACGTTGAAGACATGCGAAACAACATCATATCTTGTTTGTGGTTGCCTCTAGCAGTGTAATGAGTGATTCTCCTGGAGAAGTGCACCTGGGAAAATTGTATGGTATTGAAATTTGTGTTGGATGTTACCGTTTAATGGACTTTGGCTTGACTTGTTCTGACTGCTGGGAACCTGATATATTGTTTTGTGTGTGTGGTGCTGTTCATGCCTGTGTGATCTCTGTTTTTTTTTTAAAGTGCAACCTTATAGAGGACGGTTTTAATATGGCCGTCGTCTATAAGGACACTTAGAGACGATGGTTTCCTGATGGCCGTCGTCTATAAGTGTTCTTATAGACGTCAGTTTCCCATTCGTCGTTGTCTATAAGGGTCCTTATAGATGACGGTATGTTTCCAGTGACCATCGTCTATAAGGTCTCCACGCTGCCACGTGGATGAAGCTAACTTATTGACGACAGCTAAATTTGGCCCTCGTCAATTAATTAAATGACAACAATAACCTTTGTCTATAAGCTTATAGACGACAAATAGTCGTAGATGGTCGAGAACCGTCGTCAATAAGCTTATACCGTCGTCTATAAGTTATAGACGATGGTATGGTCTTTATAGACGATGGTTTCTAATCGTTGTCTATTATTGCGATTCCTGTAGTGATGCACATATGATCATATATATTATTTATATTCCTAAACTAGCTAAAATTTCAACTTTTGCTTCGACCATCACTCCGATCCTCTGCGGCTCTCACAGAAACTCATCACTCTCATTAATTAAACTCAATCAACATATGATAGAGAGAGAGGAAGGGAGATTCAACATGAGTGGTGCTACAAAGTTGCTGAATCTATTGCCATCGTGATAATAATACTTTCTTTTGCTGCACTCAGCACTCCAGAAACAAACAAACGAGTTCATTATGACATTTTTTTGTCTTTGTGAACACCTAATTGTTACATAATGTTGGTGATATGTCCAAGAGACAATCATAATAATTCGAGTTAAAACCTGTAGGATATTTGATCTATAAGCAATTAGGATACTAATGGGACTTCGACCTAAAAGTTCATTAGTACACCTATAAATACGAGGGGTAGGTTAGAGACTGATGACTCCACAACGTGATAGCCCTAGCCGCCATCCCTCGCAGGTCTCACACCGAGACCCTTACCGCGCGTGCGGTGCCAGCATACTGGTGCACGATGTTCCTTATCATATGTGTAGACTCTGTGGAGGCGATGCTGCTACTGCTACGCTGATCAGGTACGACGAATGTGATCGTCTACCTGCTATCATGACGAGAACGAGGAGGAGACGAACGAGATCGTCTACTTCCCCTACACTGATGCGTGTGTACATTCCGTTGTGCTGCGTGTCTAGTAGTAACGATCTATGACCTCTGTACTCGCATGTTTCCAGGTTGATGCGGTAGAATTGCTAGAGTAGCGTACCGCCAATTTTCCAACAGCGGCATCAGAGCCGACTTGCGTAGTTTTTGGTCTGGATCTTGTTAATAGATGCGATCTACAGCAGACACGTTCATATGATGAATTTTTATTGCACGGTTTTTGGGGTTTGGAACTGGTTAGAGTAGATTACGGTTGTATATGACTAAAGGATTAGTTCGTGCTCCTTCGATACTATGTGTGCAACCTTTCTCTACCGGTTGGAATCACCATCTGGACTAATCAGGTACATAGCTAACAGATTGACACTATGTAAGAAAGGCTCATTCAAGACGTGCCCGAACAAAGAAGGGAGATGAACAAACGGTGCATCTCGGTCGTGGCATCTCGCATTACGTTGTCATCAGAGACGAGCAGCAGGCGCATCGCTGATCATACTAAGTGCAAGACAAACTCAAAGAAAGCGCGTCTCCTTTCTTTAAGTCATAACAGACATGCTTTACGAGGTCATTGGAGACGAGCAAGGCGCGTGTCGCCCATCATTGTGATTGAGAGACACGCTCTAATGTAGCCCATCGCAGATATTTTGAATGATCCGAGACGTTCTTTATGATAGCCCGTCGCACATTTGTTGACTGATCTGAGACGTGCTATAAGAAAGCGTGTCTCCTTTATTTAGGTAATCCAAGACATCCTCTGTTACAGCGCGTCGCGGATTATTTACAGGCAAGTTCAGTGCGGCGCTAACAGGAGACGCTCCCTGCTAGACACATGTCTCCTATTAGGTGCCCCCACCCCTAATTATCCTGGTTCCCGACTGCATCCTGGAGCTAGCCAGGATTTGGCAGCCGCATTGCCTGTGTCAGCAACATACACATATAGAAATATATGTAACCAAATATCTCCTGTTCATCCAGCTTAACATGTAACTAATCAAATATTAACAAAGTGTACACATATTGACTGATCAAATATTAACAAATGTAAATCATGGTTACCAAGTAACTATTTACACAGAATTTCCCTGTTCATTCAGCTTAACATGTAACTAATTTACACAAAGAATAATTGTCACATAATCCTCTATTGGGTAATGAAATTCCCAGTTTGAATTAATGATTTTAGAAATGATAAACCTGCATAGGACGTCTCTAACTTGCTCAAGGCTACGACCTTCATCGTTCTTTAAGGCGGGTCCGTAGTCCTGCCACATGATAAAATGATATTTAACAAAAGATTAGTAATAAAATAAAATAAATGCACTTACACATACATTGCAATTAAGCTGCTCTCCAAATAAAGCCATGTTTAGGCAACCGTGGAAGCCGCACATGTTGCCCGGAGCTTTGTTGTGGGACGTCAAATGCAGTATGATGTGTAAGATGTTGGCATTTTCCTTTTACTTGTCCAAAAGCCCTAAACAAAAACATTCACAGTTAATGCAAAATTATCGTGCAAGCAAACTAAAGTGAAAAGTAACTTACTCGTCAATAAAGGAAGAGATATCATTCCATAACCGGGTCTTTCGCTCGCCAGTTTTTTCATCTATCGGCCTTGAGGAGTCACAGTACCAGACCTGGTCGTACCGTGTAGATATTGCTATGGTTACCGAATAGTTACCCGGGTTGAACGATACGACTAGGAGGTCCTTATCATTGCCCTCACAAAATATTGAACAACATCTTTCCTGCCGCTCGACGTTTGCAGAAGAGGTCTTGCTGGTACTTGCGGGTCAAGATACGCAGCAGACGCGTTCCGCGTGTTATGACAAGCATGTTGTTGCTAGTGCCTACAAGCAAAGTGCCAAATTTGTCACATATAACACTTGTATTCAGTATGTATTGAAGAACCTTATTTTTGATGAGACTTACAATGCAAATCAGCGTATTAGGGAGATATCCAACGCATCAAGCTTGAAAAGGTCGTAGTGATCGGACCATGAGATGACAAAAGTGCCATCACCCGAGAGAAAGTGTTTATCCTTCAATGCCACTAGTATGGTATCACACTTTTTGTAATTTTCTATGTAGTATTCATGAAAGTGAACACAAGGTTTAGCAACTTGTTTGAGTGCGGCCGCAATTAACATCGACTTTCCCTTTTCATACTTCGAGTTTGCATGCGTCATAGCTTTCGGCACCCTCAGGTTAGGTTCCGACTCTTTCATTGGTTTCTTCCGACCTCCGACGATAATCGCCGCTACGGTAGACCTTCTTGGCACATAGATTCTTCGCCGGCTTTGCCGGTGGCTGATCAGGTGTAGGGTGCAGGGCACTTCGAGTGTGAGGTGGAGACGACGCAGCTGCTCTTCAAGTGGAGAGTTTTGGGGCAGCTCTACAGTTGGAGACATATGCGGCTTCTCAGTAACTAGAGGCAACTGCTCTCCAATTGGAGACTTCTGCTGCTTCTCTATAATTGGAGGCAGCGATAGCTCTGGAATTGGAGACAAATCCATCTGTTTTGGATTTGGATGCAGAAGCAAACGTGCCACAGGAGACATTGAAGCGGTCAATGCGGATGCTGCTGCTGCAGCTGGGTCAACAACAATAAGGCTCCGTCTCCACTGAACCCTTCTAGTAATTGCATCTCGCATAGTCAGTGTTGTATCGTCCGGTGGCACTTCGAGCTCCTGGTTTTTTGTATTTTCATGCACCATGTCCACCTTGACCACAGTGTAGGATGTTGTGTCCACCTGAATGTTGTCAAACATGGTCTGATCGGGATACACTAGCCCTCTCGCGACCTCCATTTGAGTGATTCCTCCGACCATTAGAAGAAGGTTGCATGTTGTTGGCTGAGCCAAGTTATCTATCGTGTCCGCCTCATTTGAAGGTCCAGACGCTGGTGCCTAAAGATCCTCCTGTGGTTGTCCACACCCAGTTGTTGTAGAAGCAAAGTTGCTCCTACGCTCCTCGATGTCGAAAAATGCGTTAGGGATTGCTATACATGCTCCCTCCAGCATTTGCTTCACGTCTCCTAGGAGCTCCCTTCTCACCTGTGTTTTCAGCTCCTCGACGTCAACCTGTGATGTTGAGGCCGTTTTTCACTTCCGATAAGTAGTTTTGTGTTCCGGAAAACCCTCCCTCCAGGTCAACTTACAGGAAACACCACGAACATAGCCTCGTTGCTCCGGTCTTTGCAGGGCCTTGGTAAGGGCATCGTTTTCCCTCTCACCATTTGAATCTTCGCTGCTCAGGTTACAGGCTCTTTGAGCGACGTTTAAGGTGCTCGGGCTGTAGAAGGTGATACCGCCTGACTCAGTCAGCTGTGAACGAGCACGCATAAATAGTTGCAGCCATCCACTAAAATTGTCGTATGGATTTGCAACACCTAGCTCGGCCAATGTTTCATCCTATTGTTCCCAAATCTTTTTTTTTCTGGCATAACCGGTGTTGCCGAGGTGGTGGCACTACCAGGATTCCGGTTTATTGCGACAAAAAAATCGTTGCAATAGGTCGAAATTTCGTCGCGATAGGTTGTTGTCGCAACGAAATAGAACGTCGCGATAGTTTTTCTGACTCGTGGCGATAACAGCCGTGGCAATAGGTTATTGCGACGACTTGACATCCGTGGCAAATAGTATGGTATTGCGACGACTCCATGTTCGTTGCAAATAGTATGGTATTGCAACGGTTTAACCTATTGCAATGATTTAACGTATTGCGACGAAAATATCGGTGTTGCAACGATGTCACATTCGTGGCAAAAAGTATGGTATTGCAATGACTCCACATTCGTGGCAAATAGTATGGTATTGCAATGGTTTGACATATTGCGATGATTTAACGTATTGCAACGAAAATAACGGTGTTGCAACAATGCCACGTTCGTGGCAAAAAGTATGGTATTGCAACGACTCCACGTTCGTGGCAAATAGTATGGTATTGCAACGGTTTAACGTATTGTGGCGATTTAACGTATTGCAATGAAAATAACGGTGTTGCAACGATGCCACATTCGTGGCAAAAAGTATGGTATTGCAACGACTCCATGTTCGTGGCAAATAGTATGGCATTGCAACGGTTTAACATATTGCGACAATTTAACGTATTGCAACGAAAATAACGGTGTTGCAACCATGCCACGTTCGTGGCAAAAAGTATGGTATTGCAACAACTCCATGTTCGTGGCAAATAGTATGGTATTGCAACGGTTTAACGTATTGCGACGGTTTAATGTATTGCAATGAAAATAATGGTGTTGCAACGATGCCACATTCGTGGCAAAAAGTATGGTATTGCAACGACTCCACGTTCATGGCAAATAGTATGGTATTGCAACGGTTTAACGTATTGCAACGAATAGTACATTATTTGCGACGATTTCACATCTGTGGCGATAAGTACGGTATCGCGACGATTTCATACTCGTGGCGAATGATACGGTATCGCGGTGATTTCATACTCGTGGCGAATAGTATGGTATCGCGATGTTTTCACATTCGCTGCGAATAGTACGGTATTGCAACGATTTCACATTCGTAGCGAATAGTACGGTATGGCAACGTTTTTACATTCGTGGCAAATAGTATGGTGTTGCAACGATTTCACATCCATGGCGAATAGTACGGTATCGCGAAGATTTCACACTCGTGGCGAATAATATGGTATCGCGACGTTTTCACATCCGCGGCGAATAGTACGGTATCACGACGATTTCACACTCGTGGCGAATAATATCGTATCGCGATGTTTTCAAATTCGTGGCGAATACTACGATGTTGCAACGATTTCACTTCTGTGGCGAATAGTACGGTATCGCGACGATTTCACACTCATGGCGAATAATATGGTATCGCGACGATTTCACAGCCGTGGCTAGTAATACGGTATTGCAACGATTTCACGTTCATGACAAATAGTACGGTATTGCAACGATTTCTGATGTGTGGCAATAGGTTTGTAATGCAACATATTCAAATATATTGCAACAGGGTCGTAATGCGATGTTCTCTAGGTGGTGGAAATAGCAGTCTAGTGCAACGCTTTTTTGGTCGTAGCCAAATGTTTGTAGTGCAACGTTTTATAATTTGTGGCAATAGCTAGCTTCCTATTGCAACAGTTTATTTTCGTAGTAATAATCTGTTAAAGCCACGTTTTATAATTAGCGGCACTAGAATCCTAATGCACCAGGTTTGAAAATTAGTGGCAACAGAATCAATTTATTCGCACACGATACGTCTGTCGAATTAACAACAAACATCCAACAATTGATGCAACGCTCAAGGACCCTTGCATCGTTGCGAGATGATGTTATTTACAGTTTTTTCAATTTGCAACGTTGCACCCATTAAAATAGCACCGCGACGAGTTGTAGTACTAGGAATAGTTTCTTGAACATCCAGCTTCGACTTGGTGTGAGCAGGAGGCTTTTGTGGAGTTGCTGCTAGCCGTTGTTGATTTTGCAAGCTCTCCATCATTCTGTGCATGTCTGCTAGCTCCTTTTCTTGCCGTGCAGAATTGGCTGCCATCTGATCATGTAAAGCTCGGACTTCCTGGTTGAGCTGTTCATTTGCCTAGACGAAGCCATCCATCTGGGAGGTCATATTATCATTTCTTCCTTCCAACTCTTGCACCTGAGAGCTGACGTCTTCATTTCTATTTTGCTAGGATCGAACTTGCTGGCCGAGCTGGTCAAACATATGGATACGCAGTCTTTCAGAAACATTAGGTTTAGCCATATAACCACGCTCCCGAAACTGTGATCCTCCAGAACTGGTTGCGGATATATAAGTAAGCTGGAAGATGTTGTTTCTTTCCTCATCTGGGATTGGGACTCCCAGCTCAGCTTCCTTGATGTTGATTTGGGCATGTGCCTGGTCTATATACAAAAAGAAAAGTCACATGTACATTGCAAATATTTATTTAAATGGGGACTGTTTGAAGTGTTTCTCACATGTACAGCTTCTGCCTGCTCGTTTGCCCATTGACCGTTCTTCACATGGCTTGCCTTCCACAGTTCTATGTCATCGGGTTCTTTTCCGGTCTCTGGGTCTCGCTACATCAAATACAAGTAAAATTTGATTGAATGATTGCAGTGCAAAGTAAAAGCATGATTTAGTTTTCATACCTTCTCGTAACTAAGTTGGGCGTAGGATTTCGAGCCAAGCAAGTGTTTGGTCTTTTGAGTACTTCGATTTCCTGAATTAGTTCCGCTTATTGACTACAATTTTAAGAATTAATTTCACGAATGGGTGTTATCAAATAGTTTTTGTAGGATATGAAGGTATTAGAAAGCTAGCTGACCTTGAATCGCTCGGACCCAAAATAGTCCATAAGCGCCAACCAATTGGAATTTGCTACGTTAACAGGCTTGTTTTGTATACGTTCCTCATCGGTCGAATACTTCTTATAGGTGGCATGCAATGTTGATCGCCACCCCTTGTAGCGCTCACCAGCAATCTTCAATATTTTTCTTCTGGTATCATCTGTGTCCTCCAAGTCCCAGACATTCTGTACATTGTATATCACACTGTTATAAATGTACAAGATGGAAGTCGCTAGAAAAAAATACTTATGTGGGTTGTCACAACATTAACCAGAATGTCTCTCACTATATCGCTCTTCGAAGTATTGCCAACCTCTGCCCACTTCCTTACACCAGCGAGGGGTGCATTTTTTGTTGTTGTAATAACCACATCATCGACAAAGTGTCGCTGATTAGGACCAACCGCAGCACCCAACCTATCGGACCACTGAATTTGTAGCTTCCGATTATGATCATTCGTTCTATTTGCAGATGCTAGATAGCGCAATTTAGCAACCTTAAGTCCTTTAGCCACCCCTCTTCCAAACTTCTTTCCTTTTGTTAGTGTCATTTAAACGGTAAACACTTAAAGCAAATTAGCAACTGACCAGGCCTAGTATCATGTACAAATAGTGTGAAAGAAGAAGAAGTATGATGTTTTACCATCTTCAGGACGAGTGCGGTAAATACGAGCGTGGGAACACCGCGTCGCAACAACATTTTTCTCCATATTGGGCGATGCATCGACTTGTTGACTTCTTTGTTGTTGTTCATACCCTACAATCAGGCATCAGGCAGTAGTCAGTGGCGCTACAGCACCCGTAGTACTACAAGGGATTTTCAGTCCAGCTGCGAAGTAGGCAAGACAGTAGCTGGCGATGCTAGAGAAAGAGAGGGTTTGCTGGGTGCTCATCCTCTGCAGTACTAGCGGTTCGGTCTGACCGACATCAGCAGGAGCGCGTCTCAAGGCGAATTGGTGGCAGGGCGAGTCATGGACGTCAGCGGTATTAGCAGGTAGAGGATGCAAGACAGATGAGGCGGGCAGCTTGCGACGTTTAACAAAGCTAGGGTTTGGTCTGGCAGTGCAGTGACCACATTTAAGTCAGAGGATCGACGTCCAGATCACACCGGTGGTCTCACGTGACTTACGTTTTTACTGCAGGTGATGCAGTAAAGATCCAACGGTGTGATTCCGTTGGATCTTTACTGCATCGCGTGCAGTAAAAACGTATAAGTCAGGTGATCTGCGTCCATTGATATCACCCCGGAGCAAGTCTCAAGGCTCGGAGGACAGTGTGGTGGATCTAGGAATTAAATTTAGGTGGATTGCATACTGATATTTTGCTCTGCATGTTAGCATCTCGCCCTAAAGTGCTACTAGAACAGATACATGAATATAATCTTGCGTTAATTACCAGACATCAGCAACGCATTTGGCTGTATAAATAACGGAATTGAGATCATATAAGCAGCAATGAACCCTCATGTACATGCATCTCTAAACTATATGATACTAACATTTCTTAGGGGACAAGAGTTAATGATATTGGACTATTTTTTCCAGGGTATGCCATGTCATATGGGGCATAGCATGTAGGAGTAGGTACGCCATAATTGCTAGGGGTTTGCGGGCGGCGGGGTCATCATGTCATGCGAACGATGGGACGTGCAGATGGAGGAAGCCGCGTCAGGGAGGACAGTGAAGTGACCACCAGCAGCGCGTGGGCGCCGGCCGGTGCTGGAGTGACCGGCGGTGACATGGGTTTGCGGGTGGCGGGGTCATCATGACACGCGAAGGATGGGACATGGCGAGGGTCGAGGGAGACGCGTTTCTGAGGACACTGAAGTTAGCAGCAGCAGGGCGTGGTCGCCGGTGCCGGAGTGGCGGCGGCGAGAGAGCCCAGCGTGCGCGTGTAGACATCAATAAATCACGCCATCACATATACTCACCAGCAGGGCGTGGGCGCCGGCCGGTGCCGGAGTGACTGGCAGCAACAGCGGTTTGTGGGCGGCGGGGTCATCATGACACGCGAAGGATGGGACGTGGCGATGGTGGAGGGAGACGCGTCGGGGAGGACACTGAAGTGAGCAACAGCAGGGTGTGGTCGCCGGTGCCGGAGTGGCCGGCGGCGAGAGAGCCCATCGTGCGTGTGTAGGCATCAATAAATCACACCATCACATATACTGATTAACTGTTAACTGGGACTAGGAAACTACAATCGCAATGCTAAAATCTTTAGTAGAGCCCGGTACATATTTATACTCGTAGTACCAGCATGGAATGACAAATCTCAGGGTTTCTGAGCATCAGGTGCTGCAATATTCTCTGCATACGATGCAAAGGAACTAACGTGTTATAAATATGTGTATTTTGATAGTAAACACATTTATAGTTACACCAGGTGCTTGTTGCCCATCACGATTACTTGTAGACGACATGACGGTTTGGTGTCTTGTTCCTAAAGTAAAGAGTATATATAGTAAGTAACAGTGATAACGTCAGATTACATGATGATGTGTATTTTAGATCGGGCGGTGTGGTTGCTATGAACAGAAAATGTTTGTTTTGAATGGAGGAACTAGAAATGAAGGAGTAGGAAAAAAAACTGTACAATCCGAGAAAGAAAAACAAGAAAAACGTGTATAAACCGTGAGAACTGAAAATCTTAGGAATACAAGTTTGGAACACGGGAATGAGAGTACAACATTGGGAGTGGTTGATAAGATAACCCTGGCGTCATTTACTTCTAAATCAAAAAATTACATAGTACATGCGGTTTTTAATAGTTATCTTTCCTGAAATGGAAATGTAGTAGAAATACACTACCATAAACTGTCGGAGCGACATTTATTTCGGGGCAGAGGTGTAGTGTATTTTATATATGGAAACAAGTAGAATGCAATCAGATGCTAGGGTAAAATAAAAAGATGAATCGACTATAGGATGCGGATCTAACGATAGAGGATAGTTGATTGCACGATTGCACCATTAATCAGATTTTATACTAGACATTCATGAAACATAAGAGCATATAAGGAGTTGGGACGACAACTAGGAATGAACTGGCTGCAGCTGTTAGAACGACAACTAAAGCGATAAGGAGGGAGTAGCTCTATAAAAAGACGGCATGGATCGTGTAGAACTTACGTAGCACAAAACTGGAGTCCGGGATGTTGCAGGGCGGGGTCGGCGACGAAGAGGTTCGGTAGAGCCCGTCAAACTTGGTCGCTCGACGTTGTACCCATAGTCACCACCACCACTCACACGGGAATTTCTTAGGAATGCAAGTTTGAAACACAGCACTAAGAGGAGAACATGTGTGCCGGGAATGAAAGCCACTACGGGATTAGAGGGAGACACACATTTATATTCGTCGTGGCTAGCTACAAACGGGCGGGACTGGAATTTTGGGCGCACGGAGTGAAGTTTCAATTGTGAAAATCTCAATTGTGCGCGCCAAGAAGAACGAAATTTTTTTCGAGGGACCGCTACCTGCCGTTCATGTTTGTTTTCATGGAGATGTAAAAGCAGTCATGTGGTAGTGGGACATTTAAAAAATACAAACAAAAATATGAATCGCCAAATGTATCATTGTGCTAATGCAAATGACATGCAAATACAGAACACCCAAGTCCACGAAAGGAGGACGACAAATCCATGGTCTAGTAAAAGGTAAACAATCAGCTTTTTATATATAACATTCGTCACAATGAAATGATAACATATACAGAGTATATACTACTACTACAAAAAAAAACATTTTCCCCTGTGATGTCTAATCTTCAGGCCGTCGATCCAAAGCCGCATGTGATACGAGTATCACAGGTACATACGATATATATGTATCAACAATGTCATTGAATATTAGTTACAATGGATAAAGTACTTTTCATGCACCTGTTGCATCAGGCGATGGACTAGTTAGCAATTTAGATGACGTAATTTTCTAATCAAGTTAATTATGCATCATGTCTGTTGTTAGTTCTGTTACTTGTAAGGATAATGTTTATCGGATTTCATTCATTTAGCCACAAGAAATATAGACGGTCCCAAGTTACAAACATATAGGAGATGTTTTCGATAAAAAAAGTTTTTCGATACTGCATATATAGAACACATTGTTCATGAACATAAAGACATATTTCATTAACAAACAAGTAATAGGAAAACACGTAGTAGACAGCAAGAACAAGATAAACTACACCTAATACTACTCTACTCAGAGATCACGAAATAGATAAACTACTCCTAATACTACTCTACTAGGAGAAAACCACGTCCTCCTCCTCCGCCGGTGCCGCCTCCTCTGCCTCCGCCGCCAGTGCCGCCTCCTCCTCCTCCTCCTCCTCCGCCGCTACCACCGCTGCTGCCGCCTCCGCCGCCGCTGCCGCCTCCTCCTGCTCCTCCTCCGCCGCTGCCGCCGCCTCCATAGCCGCATCCACCTCCGCCTCAATAGACGCCTCCTGCTCCGCCTCCTCCGCTGCCGCCACTGCCCAAGCCGTCTCAACCTCCGTCACAGTCCTAAGCTTCCGCGGTGCTTAATCTTCAGGAGGCCCTCTACCCCAGCAACCTCCGCGATCGTCTCGTGGAGGGCGTCGAGATGACCGGCCACAGTCATCAACCCGTAGCAGTAGTGGCCCGCGGTGTCCATGCTCGTGTGGAGGGGAAGGGTCCCAAGACCCAGACGGCGACATGAGTGATCTGTGTCGGAAAGGAACTTCTGCGCCACTGCGTTGAGCGCTAGTGCGCTATGAGCGGTGGCGGACTTGGCGTCGGTGGCCACCTTATGGCGCCGATCAAGTTCGTCGATGCGGTCGGTGAGGAGTCTAAGAGTCTGCTCAACCCAAACGGGATGAGGAAGTGCAGGCACCGCGGGCGGAGATGCGTGCGCTGCCATCAGTTCCACCGGCATTGCCGGCGGCGATGGAAACGGAGAAGGAGGTTCGGAGGATGTCGATGGCCTAGAGCACTTCGGCGCGGGGCTACCCATTTGTGTGGTGACGGAGGTGCAGAGAAAGAGCGAGAGGTGGTCGACGGTGGCGGGAGGAGAAGTTTAGAGGATATGATCTAAGGAGTGGTGCAGCGAAGAAGCAAGAGGACGGTGAGCCTTTATAGCGGGTCGTTGTCTAAGCAGGCGTGTCGAGATGATCGGACGCTAGAGGAAACCGCGCTTAATTATGAACCAGTCGGTGGCCCCGGTTTCCTCAAAACCGCGGTTTGCATCCTCTCGGTCCCAACGGCTCGACGCGTCCCATTAGGAGTAAATTTACACGCGGGGAAATACAATTTTTTTGTTATATAAAAAAATCCGTCTGTACACGCCTAAGTCAACTTCGTGACCGCGCGTCCGTGCCAGCGGACACCTTGCAGCGAACATGGGCCTAGTCCTGCACGCATTACTTTCGTTCGGATTTTTAACTGCAACTATGCGCCATGCCTTATAACGTCGGTGCACCGACTTCAACTTTCCGTGGTGGGACTAATCCTTCGCACCTGTTCCATAAGTTCTTTTCTACTCTGTCTGTTGTCTAATACTATTTCTGTTCTATGTTCAACATGCATGTGCGACCTCGATCCACGATCATGTTTCATGATGTTATACGTGTGTTTTCTCTTTTTGTTGAAAGATTGTCATGTACTGTTTGAGGTATATATATATATATATATATATATATATATATATATATATATATATATATATATATATATATATATATATATATATATATATATATATATATATATATATATGCATGCATGTTAGTGTTGTTAAACATGACCGAGGTGTTTTAATTCTAGCTATGTCTAACAGGCACGGACCGCAAACATGATCAACCAATTACACTACATAAGAAACCCAAATAGGAGACAACGATGGGCGACAGATCGGATGTCCATCGATCACAAAGTGATGTGAGACGCGCTTAAAGTCATTGTTTGTCTCCTTTAGCTTTGCAATTACAAATCGGGACGAGCTTCAAACCCTAAGATCTTTTGTTTTTGTCCAATTTGCTCGGTTCACTTGTGACAGATTAACACATCACTAAACTTAGAGCACATTCACTTGATTGAAATCCAGAAATTCTAACACACCAGTATTCATTGACAAGAATGAACACATATATATTACAAAACACAAGAAATATGTACAAGAACAGAATTGAAGCTAAACATGTACAAGAACTCCTAAAACTACAAAAGAAATATGTATAGGAACTCCTAAAACTACTCTGCCGGCCTCGCCTCCTTTGCCCTCTCCCCCAACTTCTCAAACCACGACAAGCGGTCCTCCTCCTCCTCCTCATAGTCGTCGTCATCGTGGTGGTGGTGGTCGCTGTCGTCGTCACCGTCGTCATCGTCGTCATCATCATTGTCGTCGTCGTCCTCCTCCTCCTCCTCCTCCTCCTCCTCCGGCGACGATGCAGCAGGAGAGTGGGCCGACTGCTCCGGCTGAGCCGATTGCTCCAGCTGCACCAGCGGTGGAACCCCGCCGCGACGGAAGTTCCTCTCTGTCGCTGCCACCAGGGCACTACGGACCTCGGCGCCGAGCTCCTGGGCCATCATCCCGGACAAGATGTCCAGGCGATCGGCCACACCCGTGAGGGCGTAGAGGTAGCGGTCGGTGGTATCCATCCTCAGAAACTCAGGAAGGGTACCAAGACCCAAGGCGTCCAAGGCCCGAGACGTACTGTTGTACACCTCTCGTGCCATAATGAGGCGCTGGTCGTCGTTCACCCTCTCGGGGGAGCTACAACATATCCGCTTGCAGGGTGGCTGCCTCGGCGGGCTAGGAGGCGGAAGGTTGGCCATGGCTGTGGTGGTTCGTCGGCACCGGGCTAGGAGGTGGAACGATAGAAGAAGAAGAAGAAAGGAGTGCAAAAGTTCTGTGCTTGTACATCACCGACGACGCGCCTTATATATGGTCTGTGCGGAGTAGATGAGGGAGCGGTTCGTTTCTCGCGCATTGAACTCTTTGCAGACCTCGTGCGACGCAATTAAACCACTGTGGAAGACGATCTTCAGAGATCCTTCCGTCTCTCTTGTATCCATGTGGAACGTCGCGCACGTGTCCCTGCACCACGACTTCTTAACTTCTCCGCAGACCTCGTGCGATGCGTCAGTTACTTAGTGCACTGGAAAGGTCAGCGGCGAGATCTCCGGCGAGCCCCGCCACGGCAGCGCCGCGCGCGCGCCCTCGGTGCGAGGAGGAAGAAAGGGTCTGTGATGTTGGTTCTTGTTTCATGATGTTGTTTTTCTTGTTTTGTAGTACTATTATTTTATGTTAATGAACTCAATGTCATTGTTCCTCTGTTCCATCTGTTATTTTGTTTTCTGTCTGTTATTTAATGAATTATCGGTTCTATATATTTGTATTCTCTGTTAATGAACGACCGTCGCGTACGTGCGTTTTTTTTTTGTCAAAGATGGATTCGATAGGATCATCCATGTTTTTGTATACTGGATCTCGATCCATGCTAGTTGATGTTTCATTGGATGTACGACGATCAAAAAACTTTTGTTTCGTAGGTTGGATTGGACCATCCATGTTGATATTTCATATGATAATATTTATTTATATATTAATTCTTTATTTTACTAATGTATATTAATAATATACAAATAATAAATATGACGATCGTTTTTTCAACAAAAAGAGAAAACACTTGTATAACATCATCAATTCAACATGATCGTGGATCGAGGTCTTGCACATGCATGTTACACATAGAACACAAATACGGAGTACGTAGTTCATTAGACAACGGATAGAGAAGAAAATAACATATGGAATAGACGAACAACATTGAGTTCAGTAACATAGAACATTACAAAACAAGAGAAATGTCATCATGAAACAAGAAAATCAACATCACAAATTCTCATCAACAAGTGATCAATCATGCATGAAACATGATGGAGACCTCGCTAGCTCTCTTTCAAAAGCATGCATGCATGTCCGGCCATCATACATGATCATGACAAAGCATTAATGCTTGGATAGTCGGACATGTGGTGTACACGTGTTAATTTTCTCTTATGCCGATGGGACGCGTTGAGCCGTTGGGACCGTGCAACATATATATCCGCCTGTCATAATTGTCTTATCAGAGGCGGGTCTTGCAGCATAACTAACCGCCTGTGATAATGGTGTTATCACAGACGGATGTTTACCTACATCAAGCCACATGTGAAGACCTTTTACCGTAGCCGGTTTCTACCATAACAGTAACCGCCTGAGATAATTAGGTTATCACAGATGGTTCTTTACTTGTATCTAGCCGTCTGTGATAATTGTTTTTCACAGACATGCCTAGCCGTTGGTTAATAACCGCCTGTGATAAGGTATAACCTATGTAGTATTACTGCTGTTATTTCTAATTTCCAGGTCAATTCAATATAATCACAGAACAAAAATCAATAATACCATCACAGAACAAAAGTCAACAATATTATCATCACAGAAGTTAATTTCACTAAAACAATATACATATGTACAAGTTATAGATACAATTCATCTCAAAGTTTACAAGTTTTCACTAAAAACTGTTTCTATTGGCATAGTCGCAAAGTTCTAGCACATCAGCTGCTGCACCATCCTCATCAAAGAACTCCCCTCTTTTGTGCAAAATTTTGTGATGAATGAATTGACAGAGTTCAGCAGCAATCCTGTCGGCTCCTCCACTAGGAATACTTCTACAAACCGGCCATTCTTCGTTCAGATTCTTCGTGTGCTGCAATATAACACATAACAAGGTTTAGAATGTATTAGTTTGAACAATCTAAAAGTATAGATCAAAGTGAGAGTATACATGAATTTATTTGGTATTTTGGAGCAGTTGTACTATGAGCAATTGAATTTTGAAGTTGGAATCAAAATATGAAAATAATGTTTCTGGTAATATTGAACAGAAGAGAATATAAGTATTAAACTATGCTAGTTACAATGAAAATGAAACACAAAAGTAAGAAAACAAGGTATCGACATTAAGGATAACTTACATCCTCACAATTCACTCTATATACGCCGGCGGTCCGAAGATGCTCGCATACATAATACCCGCATAAGACACTCCCAGCAGGCTGCTTCGGACAAGCATAATACGTTTTAATGTCCAATGCATTCGTATTGGAAGGTCTCTCACCGCCAAGCCGTTCCGCGTAAAACCGCCAAGCGCTGTAATACAAGAAATGTCATATAAAACTTGTCAACACATTTTAAATGTGTGTAAATTAAAATTATTGAATAAATGTACAATTTCAAAATGTAAAGGAAATCTTTGTAACGATCTGGTGAGAAATTGGCCGAGTCCAAGACTGTTGTCATTCCCTGCGTTGGCTTGATGAAGATCATTATGTAGTGATTACTGCAAACATACAAACACACGTGTTAACAATTACCAATAATTGCTATGTCAATGTCATGTGTCGAACTTACTCGAAGTGGTACGGAGCCTTTATGAGGTCCTTGCCGTCTTTGACAAAGTTAAACATCGCATGTCCTATGTAAGATGTAACTTCTATCCTTTATCCTTCTTTAGTTTTGTGATTGCTTTTTCAAAATCTTTTTTTTTCATGTGTTTGAACTTTGCTGAGTCTCAATTCGCCTGGACGTCGAATAGCACCTTTGCAATCCTAGTAGGTTCAAGGATACCTGTCTTGCGCTCCAACTTTTCATTATCCATGTATTGCATCCTATTGAAGAAGTACAGAATTGTTATAATCTCATGAAATGCGTATGCGTGTAGTAAGAAAAGCAAATACAAAATATTAGAGCACCTACAAGCACCAGACGAGCAGCAGGTTGATTTCGAGCATGCCCCGATGGAAAAGGGCACAAACCTCTTCAAATAAAATGACTCGTCTATCCACTTCAGTGCTCGAGAATGCTTCTTTTGGAATACGAAATGTGACGCAATTAAGACCATATTTTGTGCTGGCAAGGATGTACCACTCATGCATTCTTCTGAGCTGGACGGGTTGTTTGCTAAGTTGTACGGATGTCATGAACAGCTTCCCATTCTCAAATTCAGGAGGAACATCCTCAAGCTTGTATATTGGAACTCCTGGTTTAACTAAAGCCGTCCGCCGATTATACATGACACCGTCTTCTTCCCACTCCTCGATATCTCCTAATGATGGCTCATGAGAAGAACGAGATGCACTCGAATTTATAATATTTTCCTTCATAGTTTCCAAATATTTTGACACTTCTGATGAAGGTTTCTTATTTTCTTATGAGGTAACTTTGATAGGCACTGATGATCGAGGAGTAGTCGTCGGAAGTTGGACACTGGCTTGTTGTTGAACCTGTTGTTCAACTGATTGCTCTTTACTCTCAGCAGTTGACTCTCGTACTACTTCAAGCTGTTGCTCAACTGATTGCTCTTTACTAGCAACAGCTTGCTCTGGTACTGCTTGAATCTGTTGTCCAACTTGTTGCTCTTGGATATCATCCTTGCTGAGACATAGGGGGAGTTGATCTTCCTGGACTGGGAGTGGATCTTCATGCACTTTCGCCTTAGAAGATGGGGTTGTAGTATTTGGAGATGCGACGGGGCTAGAAATTGGCTCATCGTCCAACACGATACTGCGTCGGTGCCAAATGATTAATTGGTTGACAGCCTGCCCCAGAGTTGCGATCCCCTCAGGTGTGACGTGCTCTATTTCATAATCTTCATAATCATTATTAATGATCTGAAGAACTTGCACCACAACATAATACAACGAAAGTGGATTCTCGTTGAAGTCACGATCAGGCTTTGCCATAGCAGTGGCAACCTGTTTGGTTTTGTTCCCTACTCTGCCAATCGGGACAAGAAGACGACAAGATTTGTCGTTAGCAATATCATCGACAGGGAACTTATGGGTTGACCCTGAGCCTGGCACGGAACCAACGCTGCTAGGGTAGGCAGTTGGAGATACTAATTACTCCTTTTGCACCGGAACCATCACTGTACTCGGTGCCACTAATTGTCCCGATTGTCTAAGTTGTTCCATTATTTCTTGCATATTTTCTTTGACCTTTTGAGCAATCGTTTTATCAAGTGTTTTCTTAAACTTCTCACTTCTTCTATATGTGTCTTTATCTTTAGGGAAACCATCTAGCCAAGACATTTGAGAAGAGACCGCTCGAACCCATCCATTGTGTTCAGGGTTTCCTAAGATAGCGGTAAGTTGGTCATTCTCCCTCTTCGGCTTGAAGAGACCCTTCTGTTGCTTTTCAATTACTTCTTTCATTTTATCCTCTACTTCATTCAGAGAGTCGGGCTTTTCAAGTTTGCCCTCGCTGGTCAAACCTGACTGAGCAAAGACCCAACATTGAGTTCGCTGATCGCACCCTTCTAATGGGTGAGGATTGCCCTTACTGGTAATTTTGTCTAATATCTTATTCCATTTCTGGACTTTGGGGGCATATCCGGCAGATCCCAAGCGATGATGGTATTTGTTCTTTTTTGCAAGCTCTGACCTAGTTGCACTTAGAGCTTTAGCATCAGGTGTGCTCTTTTGACGAACAAACTCTTGCCATTGAGCTTGTGTGAGTTTTCCCATCTTCCTCGGGCTAGGGACCTTATCGGCCTTAACATAAGCATTCATTTCACTCTTCCAACATCGAAACTTCTTGCCGCAAGAGACCAATGTTGCTTTCTTTACAGCTTCTTCTGTGCCTTTCGGGAACTTGAATTGTTTCTTTATCCTTTCTCACAACTCATTCTTGGTTTGCTCGGGTAATTTCCTCCAATTCGGTTGTGATCGGCACAACCTCCCTAACAAGAAAACTGTATGCATTACGGTACTTGGTAACTGAATCCAGTGGTTCTTGGGGAAGCCCACCTGGACCAACCCTTGTTATGTACATGATGCGGTCCAATGGATCCTTATTGGGACCTCGTTGCCCTCGTTTCAGTTTGAGTGAAGTTGAGGATTCATCCATTGGAGAACCTTCTGCGGTTTTAGGAGCCGATGTCACCTCATTGTCTTCACGATTAATCTAGGTAGAAAAAAACTATAAGACTTCGTATAATTGACAACCAACATTAACTTGAACTGCTGAAGTTAAGATTCTTGATCCATACCTCGTCGGCAGGATCATATTCCGGGTCTAGATTTACTGAAGTCTTTTTAATTTTTATATTCAGAAAAGGATCTGATGGACTGTGATAGGAGCCTGAACTGCTGGAGTCAGTAAACTCCATATTGTCTTCTTTATTGTTACTACCAGGACCAGTCTTCTTAGGGATTTCCATGCTAGAACTAATAAGACAAAAAAATCTAATAAATGACATATTAACTCTACATGAAGTGTTGCATGAAGAAAAAGATGGAAGCATTCTAGGATTTGATAAGGCATTCTAGGGTTTAAGACGACTGACCAAAATGTTCCTATACATTGCAAGGGTGACAAGCATGTTAAAGTTGCTCACCAGCAATGGCAATTTTATCTTCTTATTCTAAATAGGCTAGCTTCGTTCAGAGTGGCGACCACATTCTTGAGGTTTACTAGGCGGCGCCTAGCTCCGGACCTATAACTGATCAAGCAAGGGACAAAAAGCAAATCCTCCAGCCTTTTTCTAGTATCAAGAATCGCAAAGTGTGGCACTTGGATTTGGATGGTGAGGTGAGGCGAGGCGAGGTAGCTGCAGGCGAGAAGAGACACTCTTTTCCAGCGATGAGGGCATACCTGGAAGTGGCGAGGGCGAAGCTCGGCGGCGACGGCGAAGCTCGGCGGCGTACCTGGAAGTGACGAGGGCGAACACTTGGCGGCAAACGAAATTTTGGCATCCTAACGGCGTCTAAGTGTTTCGCGCGAGTTAGGTTTTTCCTACGCTGCCGAGGGGTATATATAAACTCCAATTTTCTTAGACGGATTTTAAGTACCGACAGCCTGAGAAGACGGTTACCTGAGGCGGGTTTTACTTACCAACCGCCTGAGAAGATATTTACTACATTGATATTTTTTGAATCAATGTGTGTTCATAATTTGATGAGCGCCTACATAAAGACCCCTCACCAACCGTCTATGAAGACGTGTCGACGACCGTGCGCGACCTTTCTTTTCCCCGAGGCGCGACCTTTCAATGCGCGGTAAACCAACTGCTCCATCTTCCACTCTGCACAGCCTTAAAGACGCGCTATCACCCGTTAGTTCTCCACAAGCGCGTCGCTCACTCTGAATCCTCTTCTTTTCTTCGTCTTCCTCCGCTCCGACAACCCAACACCACTATGGCCGACCTTCCGCCGCCAAGCCCTCTGAGGGAGCCACCTTGCAAGAAACCATGTTGCAGCTCCCCCGAGAGGATCAACACCCAGCAGCGCCTCCTCGTGGCACGAGAGGCGTACAACAATACGTCTCGTGCCATGCGTGCCTTGGGGCTGGGTACCCTTCCAGAGTATCCTGGAATGGGTACCATCGGCCACTACCTCTACGCCCTCACGGGGGTGGCTGATCGTCTCGACATTCTGTTCGCGATGATGGTCCAGGTTCTTGGCCCCAAGGGCTGCAGAATGCTGGTGGAGGCGACGGCTAGCAACCTCAGGGTTGCACCGCCGGTGTAGCCGGTGCCACCGGCCCTGTCTCCTATTGCACCGGCGCCAGAGTCGCCGTCGGAGGACGAGGAGGAGGAGGAGGAGGAAGAGGAGTAGAAGTAGGAGTAGGATATTATTAGTTTTTCTTTGTTGTTTTTAGTTGCTTCTGTTTTGTAAATATTGTTAATGAATGAAATCTATCTTTGTTCATCTATGTGATTGAATATTACTTGTGTATCTTGTGTGTTCTTGTGTAAATATTGTGTATCTTGTATGTTCTTTTGTGAGATGTGTGATTGAATATTGTTAATGAATGAGTATCTTGTGTGTTCTTCAACTGTGTGAATGAATGAATGTGTAGTGTGTTCATTGTGTTCCTCAAACTCGGGTATCATAAGGTAATTATCTCAGGCCGTTGGTAATTCATACTCGTCTGAGAAGAAGATTATCTTAGGCGGTTGGTAAGTAATACCCGGCTGAGATAAACATCTTCTCAAGCGGTTATTAAGTACCAACCGCCTGCGATGATATTTTCTTGTTCTTAATTAATATTCTTGATTAAATGTGGGTCCTTTAAAAAGGCAAAATTCCACTTTCTTGTAATATTATTGCTAAGTAAAGGTTACCATTAAATTTCACTTCATAAATCTTTTGAAATTGATCAGAACATAAAAAACATACAACAAATGCTATTTTTCATTTTTCTATCTTGATGAATATAATGCCTTTTTTCATTTATTTTTTCAGTGGACATTTTTACTCATCATACCAACCTCTATGAATTTTTTTCAGATTTTTTTAAATTTTTTGAATCAATGTGTGTTCATAATTTGATGAATGCCTCATATGTATATGAGCATTTAGTTAGAATGGTGGATAATTTTAAGTTTGTCATGTTGGAATGCTTTTAAAAAAATTAACAAAGTTCATACATGTATAAATGATACAAATATGTTCATACAAACAAATTTGAGTGAAGGATCTTTTTTTATGAGATACACAAATGTGAATAATATGTGAGTAGAAATTAATTTGATATTTACCAAAACATTACAATGTCAGCTATACAAGTTTTAAAATATTTTGTTCAGGTGGTAGATGTTAATTTTATACAAATGTAGAAGAAAGAATCATCGAATTTGGACACAATTTGCAGAATCTAAACATGTTTGAGTATTTATATTGGAATCTAAATAAAAAAGAAGAAAGGGATAAGGAAACTGAAGAACAGTATCGGGTATTATCTCAGGCGGTTGGTAAGTAATACCCGACTGAGATAAACATCTTCTCAGGCGGTTATTAAGTACCAACCGCCTGTGAAAATATTTACTTCTTCTTAATTAATATTCTTGATTAAATGTGGGTCCTTTAAAAAGGCAAAATTCCACTTTCTTGTAATATTATTGATAAGTAAAGGTTACCATTAAATTTCACTTCATAAATCTTTTGAAATTGGTCAGAACATAAAAAATATACAACAAATGCTATTTTTCATTTTTCTATATTGATGAATATAATGCCTTTTTCATTTATTTTTTCAGTGGACATTTTTACTCATCATACCAACCTCTATGAATTTTTTCAGATTTTTTTAAATTTTTTTTGAATCAATGTGTGTTCATAATTTGATGAATGCCTCATATGTATATGAGCATTTAGTTAGAATGATGGATAATTTGAATTTGACATTTTGGAATGCTTTTAGAAAAATTAATAAAATTCATACATGTATAAATGATACAAATATGTTCATACAAACAAATTTGAGTGAAGGATCTTTTTTTTAATAAGATACACAAATGTGAATAATATGTGAGTAGAAATTAATATGATATTTACCAAAACATTACAATGTCAGCTATACAAGTTTTAAAATATTTTGTTCAGGTGGTAGATGTTAATTTTATGCAAATGTAGAAGAAAGAATCATCGAATTTGGACACAATTTGCAGAATCTAAACATGTTTGAGTATTTATATTGGAATCTAAATAAAAAAGAAGCAAGGGATAAGGAAATTGAAGAATAGTATCGGGCATTATCTCAGGCGGTTGGTAAGTAATACCCGACTGAGATAAACATCTTCTCAGGCGGTTATTAAGTACCAACCGCATGTGAAGATATTTACTTCTTCTTGATTAATATTCTTGATTAAATGTGGGTCCTTTAAAAGGCAAAATTCCACTTTCTTGTAATATTATTGATAAGTAAAGGTTACCATTAAATTTCACTTCATAAATCTTTTGAAATTGGTCAGAACATAAAAAACATACAAAAAATGCTATTTTTCATTTTTCTATCTTGATGAATATAATGCCTTTTTCATTTATTTTTTCAGTGGACATTTTTACTCATCATACCAACCTCTATGATTTTTTTTTCAGATTTTTTTAAAATTTTTGAATCAATGTGTGTTCATAATTTGATGAATGCCTCATATGTATATGAGCATTTAGTTAGAATGATGGATAATTTGAATTTGACATTTTGGAATGCTTTTAGAAAAATTAACAAAATTCATACATGTATAAATGATACAAATATGTTCATACAAACAAATTTGAGTGAAGGATCTTTTTTTTTTAATAAGATACACAAATGTGAATAATATGTGAGTAGAAATTAATATGATATTTACCAAAACATTACAATGTCAGCTATACAAGTTTTAAAATATTTTGTTCAGGTGGTAGATGTTAATTTTATGCAAATGTAGAAGAAAGAATCATCGAATTTGGACACAATTTGCAGAATCTAAACATGTTTGAGTATTTATATTGGAATCTAAATAAAAAAGAAGCAAGGGATAAGGAAATTGAAGAATAGTATCGGGCATTATCTCAGGCGGTTGGTAAGTAATACCCGACTGAGATAAACATCTTCTCAGGCGGTTATTAAGTACCAACCGCATGTGAAGATATTTACTTCTTCTTGTTTAATATTCTTGATTAAATGTGGGTCCTTTAAAAGGCAAAATTCCACTTTCTTGTAATATTATTGATAAGTAAAGGTTACCATTAAATTTCACTTCATAAATCTTTTGAAATTGGTCAGAACATAAAAAACATACAAAAAATGCTATTTTTCATTTTTCTATCTTGATGAATATAATGCCTTTTTCATTTATTTTTTCAGTGGACATTTTTACTCATCATACCAACCTCTATGATTTTTTTTCAGATTTTTTTAAAATTTTTGAATCAATGTGTGTTCATAATTTGATGAATGCCTCATATGTATATGAGCATTTAGTTAGAATGATGGATAATTTGAATTTTGACATGTTGGAATACTTTTAAAAAAATTTAACAAAATTCATACATGTATAAATGATACAAATATGTTCATACAAACAAATTTGATTGAAGGATCTTTTTTTTATGAGATACACAAATGTGAATAATATGTGAGTAGAAATTAATTTGATATTTACCAAAACATTACAATGTTAGCTATACAAGTTTTAAAATATTTTGTTCAGGTGGTAGATGTTAATTTTATACAAATGTAGAAGAAAGAATCATCGAATTTGGACACAATTTGCAGAATCTAAACATGTTTGAGTATTTATATTGGAATCTAAATAAAAAAGAAGCAAGGGATAAGGAAACTGAAGAACAGTATCGGGCATTATCTCAGGCGGTTGGTAAGTAATACCCGACTGAGATAAACATCTTCTCAGGCGGTTATTAAGTACCAACCGCATGTGAAGATATTTACTTCATTCTTGATTAAATATCTTATCAGGCGGTTGGTAAGTAAAACCCGCCTGAGATAAAGTTAAAAATCGCCTGTGAAAAATCGACGTCTGGAGACGGGGACCCCTTACCACACACCCGCTATTAGACGACGACCCGCTATAAAGGCTCACCGTTCTCTTGCTTCTCCGCCGCACCGCTCCTCAGATACTAGCCTACAAACTTCTCCCCCGCCACCGTCGACCACCTCTTGCTCTTTCTCCGCACCTCCGTCGCCACACAAATGGGGGCCCCGCGCCGAAGTGCTCTAGGCCATCGACGTCCTCCGAACCTCCTTCTCCGTTTCCATCGCTGTCGGCAATGCCGGTGGAGCTGATGGCGGCGCCCGCATCTCCTCAGCCAGACTGGTTACAGGAGACTGTCCGCCTCTTTACCGCCCGCATCGACGAATTAACGCACCGAATTAAAGTTGTCGAAGGCGACATGTCCTCCGCCGTCGAACATGCAAGAGTGCTGGACACAATGTCGCGAGATGTATTTAACAATACATCTCTCATCTGTCGCCATCTGGGTCTTCGGAGGCTTCCCCAGCTCCCCAGCATGGACTCCGCCGGCTACTACTTGTTCGGGTTAAGCTTTATGGCCGCTCGTCTCGATGCCCTCCACGAGACGATCCAGATGTTGTTGGGGTACAGGGCCGCTGGAAGATTCTGCACAACGTCACCTGTAAGCTCGGTGTGGAGACGAAAGAGGAGTCGCCGCCGCCGTCGGAGGCGGAGGCGGAGCCGCTGGAGGATGCGTCGGACGCGGCGCGCGCGGCGGCCGAGGTGGACGAGGCCTCCGAGTAGAATAGGATTAGGAGTAGTTTTGTTCTTGTTTCTACGTGTTTTTCGTCCATGTTTTCTTTACTCTTGTTTGTAATATATGTGTCGGTACCCTTGGTACCGTATACCCCTTGAGATTGCAAAGATCTCAAGGAAATGTCATCTACTTGATTTGAAGACCTTCAGAGGCCCACATTTCAGACATAAACGGACCCGCTTCCCCAACATGTTTAGTCCCAGGGTCGCCACGTGTACCATCGAACCGGAGCTATCGCCCACCAGGGGGAAGCTCCGGGCTATGTACCATAACGGCACCCCCGGACCTAACCCCAGACCGAGGGAAGCTCCGGAACTGACACGTGTCTGGTGGCACCGGACCTATCTGTTCCCCACAGTATGCTCCGGAGCTGCCACATGTCCAACCGTCAGATCTTCAGCTTCAAACCTCAGGTAGACTCCACAACGGCTCCAGATCTTCAAAGGGGAATCAAGGACTTCAAGACCCGATTAAGTGTCATTAATACTATATTAATGACACATTATCTGACGACCTTAATTACCAATAACGGTGCTATCAAAGCCCGTAACTCGGTCATTAAGGGTAATTAAGCGCGTCAAATGTGTATTAATATTAGTAACCGCCGGGGCCACATGTCGGGCCAGGCCAACTTGTAACGGCCTGTCCTTATAGTATAAAAGGACAGGCCGACGATACGTAGGGGAGACGGATCTGACCTGCTCTGATCTGATCTGGTCTAATCGGCTCACTCGCTCACTCAACTCACTTCACCTGAGTTGAGTTCATACATCCAATACAACACCAACACATCCCGTGGAGTAGGGTATTACGCTCAGGCGGCCCGAACCACGTAAATCTTCGTGTCTCCTGTGTCATTTTACATTTCACCTTCTTGAATCTCCGCGCGCCCACACCGAACTTCAAACTCCGCAAACACTTTAGTAGTGTCGGGAGATCTGCCGGATCAAAACCAGTGACAGTTGGCGCGCCAGGTAGGGGGCACCTGAGATTTCTAGAACGGTAAACTCAGCTGCTGGATCATCCAATGGTCATCCTACTGTTCAAGCTGCTGGGGGCAATCCCTCCAATATGCAGCCACCAGTAGGAACCTCAGTTCCAGCAGGAGTCACACTTCCACCACCGTCGCCTCCACCAGCAAATCAAGCTGGGCAGTGCGATGGTGCACCGGCGTCAATCACTACGTCAGCGAATCATGACAACCCGGAACATGCGCTCCATGCAGCACGTGCTCTCCTTCAGCGCCCACCACCTCCAGATGCATCCCGGGATGCAATGGAGCAGTGGAGGGCCGATGTGGAACACTTGGTTGCAGCAGCAGCCGACCGCATCAGTAACCAGGGTCCTCCTGCTTCAGGACGGGCCCCGTTGCAGCGACGGACCTTGTCTGGCAGACTTGGTCCGCACGTTTCCAACAACAGGAGACGTGCTGCGTCATAGCAAGTGATGTCGTTGCCCTCCGGGGCGCGACGCACTCACACGGTATCAAGGCTTTCAACTCATGACCTCCGGGCGGAGCTTGATCGTCGATACCATCAACAAGATGGCCGAGTCCATAACGAGTGTGCTCGTGAAAGACGAGAAGCTCAGGATATTCCTGCTCCTGAAGGAGTAGGAGGAGGCTGTTCAGCCCTGGCCATGCATCTGCGTATGGTCAGGTGGCCACAGAAATTTCGGCCTCACCTGCCGGAGAAGTTTGACGGGACCGTTAATCCCATCGAATTTCTTTAGATTTACTCCACTGCTATCCTGGTAGCTGGAGGAAATGAGGTCGTAATGGCCAACTATTTTCCAGTGGCTTTAACTGGGACCGCCCAGTCCTGGTTTATGAGCCTTCCACCCAACTCCATCAACAGTTGGGAGGAGTTGTGCCGGCAGTTCACCACCAACTTCGGGAGTTCATACACCCGACCAGGCACCGAACTGGACCTTTTTGCAGTCGTGCAAAAAGGGGGAGAATCCCTGCGATCATTCATCCAGAGATTCTCCCAGGTACGAAACACTATCCCTTCTATCTCTAGCACTTCTGTCATTGTGGCATTTAGACAGGGTGTACGGGATAAGAAGATGTTGGAGAAACTGGCGATCAAGGAGATCACCAGTGTGACGAAACTCTTCAGCTTGACTGACAAATGTGCCAGAGCTGCGGAGGGCCGTGAAATTCACTCCAAACCACCTCCGGAGGATCACAAGAAATCCTCCAAAGGCGAAGCCACTACCTCCGGGAGTGGCAAAAAGAAGAAAAAGACCAACGGCAAGAAGAAGCCGTCAGCTGGCGCATCTAATGTTGCAGCTGCTGCAGCTCTGGGTGGCCGGGGGCCACGCCCCGAGAAGCGACCTCGACCGTCTTCTGAAGACGGTGGCAAACCCAAGGTGTGGTGTCCAATTCATAAGACGGACAACCACAGTTTGGAAGACTGCTGGGAGGTCCAAAACCTTGTTGAGCACTACAACAAGCGCCGGGAAGAAGTTCCTTTCCGACAGAGGGAAGGAAAACAAAAAGTTGACGAAGCTTCGGCTGAAGAGGAGTTAGGTTTTCAGGATCCTAAAAAGGTCCTGAAGCCCGTCTACACCTCCGTAGACGACGATTCTGACATAGCTGACAATGAGCGTCGGAAGACCATGAACACCATTTTTGGTGGATCATGGGACATCACCTCCCGCCGCGTCCTCAAGACAATGCGTCGGGACATGGCCGCTGTAGCTCCTACAGCCAGGGCGGAGCCTCATCGAAAGTGGATGGACACAGCCATCACTTTTGATGCTTCAGACAGCCCTCGAAGCATGGTTGGAGCAGGCCAGTTACCTTTGATGGTATCTCCTACCATCAATAACATTCATCTCCATCATGTTATGGTAGACGAAGGTTCGGGGCTGAACCTCATAAGCTTCGAAGCTTTTACCAAGCTTCAGCTCCGACCTTCGGATCTTCACCCCTCCCGACCTTTCTCCGGAGTAGGTCCGGGAGCCATTACCCCACTCGATGCTATTACTCTCCCCGTTACCTTCAGGACCCGGGAGAAGTATCGCATTGAGAAGTTGGTCTTTGACGTTGCTCAGATCAACTTACCTTTCAACGCCATCTTGGGTAGGCCTGCCTTGTACAAATTCGTGGCAGCTGCTCATTATGGCTACCTGGTGTTAAAGATGCCAACACCAGTAGGTGTTCTCCGGATCCGCGGAGATCGCACCGCCAGAGTAACCGCTCTGGAAGAACTTCATGCGCTTACTACGGCGCAAGAGGAGGACTCCAGATAGGAGCAAGCTCCAAAACCCCCGAGCATTCGTTAGCGAGGCTCGACTTCTGAACCTCGTGTGCAGCCAAGCGGCGACACCGACATTCCCGTCAAAGTCGTCCAAATTGGTTCCGATGCCGCTCAGACCACCCGTATATCGGGGGGACTGAATGACAAATAGGAACTCGCGCTCATCGCTTTCCTCCGGGCTAATGTCAACGTGTTTGTCTGGCAACCGTCACAAATGCCTGGGATCCCCAGGGAAGTGATTGAGCACAATCTGAAGATCTACCCTGACGCCCGACCCGTGCACCAGAAGCCTCGGAAGCAATCCGTGGAGCGATAGAACTTCATTCGACAAGAAGTGAAGAAGTTGCTCGAAGCTGGATTCATCCGAGAAGTCTTCCATCCAAAATGGCTGGCAAACCCAATCGTTGTGCCCAAGGCCGGCGCGAAGCTTCGGATGTGTATTTACTACACAACACAAAATAAGTCATGTCCAAAAGATCCATTCCCACTACCTAGAATAGATCAGATAGTGAATTCCACCTCCGGATGTGAATTACTTTGTTTCCTAGACGCATATTCTGGGTATCATCAAATCAGAATGTCTAGGGAAGATGAAGAGCATACCTCTTTCATCACAGTAGGTGGATTGTACTGTTATACGGCCATGCCATTTGGTCTCAAGAATGTAGATTCAACCTTTGTACGAGCTATGTACAAAACTTTTGAACAACTCATTACAGACATAGTGGAAGTGTACATCGATGACATCGTGGTCAAGGTCAAGAACAAGGAATCACTCCTTGACACCTTATAGGCGGTCTTCAACAAGCTGCGGGCCACCCGCACAAAGCGAAACCCAGACAAGTGTGTCTTCGGGGTTAGCTCCGGAAAACTTATTGGTTTCCTGGTAAATCACCGGGGCATAGAAGCTAATCCGGCGAAGATCAAAGCCATTGAAGACGTGCGGCCACCAGCTCGCATCAAGGATGTCCAAAAGCTGACTGGATGTCTAGCAGCTCTCAGCCGGTTCATTTCAAGACTGGCGGAACGGGCACTTCCCTTCTTCAAGTTATTGAGGAAGTTCGGACCATTCCAATGGTCTGAAGAAGCAGAAAAGGCGTTCCAGGAGCTAAAACAGTTCCTCACCACCCTACCAACTCTGGTATCTCCAAACCCTGGTGAGCCTTTGCTGCTTTACATTTCAGCAACTGATGAAGTCGTCAGTATGGTCCTGGTTGCGGAGAGACCAGAACTATCCCATGCTCAGGAATCCAGACCCCTCCGGGAGGGACCGGAGGTTCCTGAAAGCGAGTCTGGGTCCCAGTTCCCAGACTTGATTCCACAAGAAGCTACTTCAGAAGACCCAGACCCCTCCGGGAGGGTCCAGGTCGCTTCTGAAGAAGCTTCGGGTCCCTCTAGCAAGGACCCGGAGGTCCCCGAGGAAGGTCCGGATCCCCCCAGGAGGATCCGGGTCAATGAAGAGGAAGCTCTGGGCCCCTCCGGGAGGGTCCGGACCATCTAACGCCCAGTGTACTTCATCAGTGAAGTACTTCATGACGCCAAGACTCGATACCTAGAGGTGCATAAGCTGCTCTATGCAGTTCTTATCGCTTCCAGGAAGCTTCGCCATTACTTCCAAGCTCACAAGATTTCAGTGGTGACTTCTTACCCACTTCGAGCAATCTTGCATAATCCCAATTCAACTGGGAATATTGCAAAGTGGGCAGCAGAATTGGTCGAATTCGATCTCGAATTCATTCCAAGGCAAGCAATCAAGAGTCAAGCATTGGCAGATTTTGTGGCGGAATGGACTCCCTCTCCATCAAACCCTGGGGGCCCCATTGAGCAGAAGCTGGAACACAAGGCTCCGGTCTTCACCAAGCCTCACTGGACCCTCTACTTCGACGGCTCCATGCAAAAGCAGGGGGACGGAGCTAGAATCCTTCTCCTCGAACCAACCGGGAAGAAGGTAAAATACATGGTACACCTTGACTTCAAGGCGACCAACAACATGGCAGAGTACGAAGCACTCATCTACGGACTAAAGGTGGCACTGTCATATGGTGTCAAGCAGCTACTGGTCAAGGGAGATTCACAGCTCATTATTAAACAAGTGAAGGGTGAATGCTCCTGCAACAATCTCTAGTTAGCTGCTTACCTCCTTGAAGTCCAGAGGCTTCAGAAGGACTTCGAAGTCCTAGACCTCCACCACGTCCAGTGTGTCCACAACGCTGAAGCCGACGAACTCTCGACGAAAGCGTCAAACGGAGCTCCAGCTCCCGACGGAACTTTTGTCCGGAGGTTGTCAAAACCCATAGCTCACCCTGCCGAATTGAGTGAAGGGGGCGAGATCAGCATCCCGAAGCTGACGGTCCTGATGGCCCTGTTACCATGGCAGCCATCAAGGGTCGTAGGTGCTGCCGGAAGCTCCGAGCAACCCAGCACGCAAGACTAAAATGCTCAAGTTAGCTCCGATGCTTGGATCTCGGAGATCCGGAGCTACTTGAAAGACAACATCCTTCCTGACGATGATGTATCCGCTGACCGGATAGTCAGATTGGCTAAAAGATACACGTTGGTAGAAGGGGATCTCTACCGGCGTGGTGCCAACGACGTCCTAATGCGGTGCATCACAAGGGAAGAAGGCTGCGAGCTCCTCGCAGAAATCCATGGAGGCGAGTGTGGGAACCACGCGTCTTCCCGCACGCTGGTCGGTAAAGCCTTCCGGCATGGCTTCTACTGGCCTACAGCACTCCAGGATGCAACTGAGCTGGTGAATAAATGTGAAGCATGCCAATTTCATGCAAAGCAAATTCACACACCGGCTCAGCCTCTACAAATGATACCTCCTACATGGCCCTTCGCTGTGTGGGGGATGGACATCTTGGGACCTTTCCCAAGAGCCGTCGGAGGTTACAAGTTCCTATATGTCGCCATTGACAAGTTCACCAAGTGGCCGGAAGCAACTCCGGTTGTGACAATAAACAAGCAATCTGCTACAAACTTTTTGTAGTCCATTGTATGCAGATTTGGAGTCCCAAACAAAATCATTACTGATAACGGGACCCAATTCACAAGCTCTGCATTTCAAGGATATTGCGAAGACCTCAGCATTCAAGTTTGCTACGCCTCCGTAGCTCACCAGGCAAGCAATGGCCAGGCCGAGAGAGCAAATGCTGAAATCCTGAAAGGACTCAAAACGCGCACTATGAGCGCTTGAAAAAACATGGAGCCAACTGGATTGAAGAGCTTCCGCCCACTTTGTGGGCCAACAGGACAACTCCAAACCGGTCAACTGGAGAGACACCCTTCTTCCTGGTGTACGGAGCTGAAGCAATCCTTCCTTCGGAAATCACCTTGGGATCACTCCGGGTCCGGACCTTCGACGAAGCCACGCAGGACCAGCTCCGGTGTGAAGACCTAGACCTCCTTGAGGAGGGAAGGTGCCAAGCAGCTGTTCGGAATGCCCGATACCGCCAAGCCCTTCGACGCTATCATCAGCGGCATGTACACAACCGACAGCTCAAGGAAGGCGATCTGGTGCTACAGAGAATACAATCCAGAGAAGGGTTAAATAAACTTTCCCCCAGCTGGGAGGGACCCTTCTGAGTGATTAAAGTATCCCGTCTCGGAAGCGTTTGCTTGGCTACCGAGGATGGGACACCTCTCCCAAATCCTTGGAATATTGAGCACCTCCGTAAGTTCTACACTTAATATCACGGAGGTGAGTGTGTAGTAACTTGAGGTGTATGTTATAGAGTCATTGTACAGAGTCGGGTAGCTCCTCCGGGAGAACAGCCGGACCTTTCCCGGAAGGTCCGGAAAGTTCATGCAACACTTGTCACAGTCTCAGGACTAAAAGTGTGGCTAGCTACCCTGGGTCAAACGAGAAATGAAACACGCTTAGCCTGGTTCCGTACCCTAAGAGTGTACTTGTTTCCCCTGTACCCTGGACCTATAATGAAAGACATCTTCATGTGAAACAGACTCCACGTGCATTTATTTTGTACAGGCTCAACATTTTTTATTTTTCTCTTTCTTGTCTATAACAAAGTTGTGCAGTTCTTAAGAAATTTTAGTTCGACCAGTTCATGTACAATTCGAGCTGTATTGTCAATTCTCTTGGGTTCAAACATTGTTCATGGCCCACTCGCCTGAATGCCGCCAAGCCAATCTAGGGCCGGAGTGTGCTATTGACTTAGCCTGGTCAAGCACCCTAAGTACGCCACTCTACCTACACCCCGACAGGCCGAAGTAAGGCGGGTCCAAGTACAACTGGATCTGGAAGAAAAAAGGCAATGCATTCGGTTGTATTCAGAATTGTGTTTGACCTAAAACTTTCTTGGGAATCGTAAGCCGCGACGAAGTTATAGGCAAGGAGCGAATTTTATTATTTTTATTGGCTTCAGTGTTCAGGAAAAATAAAGAATCCACGTTGATGGAGAAAAGCCGGAGCTAACAAAGCTCCGACTCCCCCTAGGTGGCTTGTAATCGATGTTAAACATTGAAAACAAGCATCACCGGAGCAACCAAGCTCCGGTAAAGCTAGGGGGGCCAGCCATCGACGCAGAATAAAAGATGGTGAGAAGACCCCACAAGCGGAGTCTGCTGCCGATAAGCTACGCGTTGGCAAAGGTCACCGCTGGAGCTACTAAGCCTCGACACCCCGGAGGGCTAACTATTGATGCTCTACGCGTTGATAGAGACTATTTCCGGAGCTACTAAGCTCCAACGGTAGTCAATGCCAGAGCTTCTAAGCTCCGACAACCTCAGGGGGCCTTCACTATCGAAGACTTCCGACCTACATTCTACAAGTTCGAAGCAAACAAGTATTCAACAAAATACAATATCCTCTTGGTACATGTTCACAATCAAATTGTGTACATCTACTAGGGGGCCAAGTGAAGACAAAAGTGTTGAAGACAAGAAATGAAATTCGCAAAAATTTGGATTTCATTCATCTGGAGACATGGATTACAAAATTGGGGAAGAAAAAGAGAGAATACAAGTGGGAGATACAGAGATGGTCCTAGACCCTATGGAAGAACTGGGCGACCTTCTGAGCAACCTCCGACACGTTGGCTCGGGTGGCTTCACCTTCTCCTTCGACGGGACCTTCAAGCACCGGGTCCAGGGAATTGGGGATCCCGGCTGGTGTAGCACGTCAGCACATACTCTACGATGTTCTTCGCCAGGGACTGCCCCTCAACCTCCAACTGGTCCACGATGATGTCACCCACCTTGGAGAGTTTGTTACCCGCCGAGATCAACGCTTGCAACGCCAGGTCCGGCTCTGTCTCTGCATCATCCGGACGCACGGGACTGAAGCCCATTGGTGTTAGCGCGTCGTTAGCTTTGCTCAGGAACTACCAAACCTGTAGGGAGTCCGCAGTCCTCAAGCCCTTCAATTCTTTCAAGGATCTTTTGGCTGCCACCAGTTTAGAATTCTCACGAGCAAGGCGCTCAATCTCTTTGGCATTTTGCTGAATCTTTTTAGCAACCTGCTTCTCGAGTTTTCCGAGCTCCTCCTCCCGGAGGTGGATCTTGTTCCGGCGGTCGACCAGGTCTTTCTCCCGGCCCCTAACTTTTTTCTCCCTGGCAGCGATGGCACACTCTTGCTTGTAGAGTTCCTGAACTCGCACCCAAGCCTTCTCCTCCTCCTCAACGCAACGCTCCTCCAATTTCTTGGCGCCTTCCTCTAGGCCCTTGTCAGCCAGAGCCACCTTTTCGGCAAGCTCCTCCTCCCTCTTCAAGACGTCATCCCGCAGCTCTAGGAGTTTTTGCTCTTCGTCTTCCAGCCTCTTCTCCCTCTCCTCAAGTGCCTCCCGACGGTTGATGAGAGTAGTGTTAATGGCTTCAAGCCTTTCTTGGCGATCATCAGTCGCACTATTAGCTGCTTTGGTTTGCTCATAAATGGCCCGGGATTGAGCGTCGAGGGCACGAGTCAAGCTCTCCCTATCATCCAATAATTTGCCCCAGTATTCCAGGCGGACCTTCTCCTGTTTGATCCACTCTTTGTCGTCTGCCAGCCTCGACTGTGCCAGCTTGGTCTCGAAGTAGAGCCGGTTACGCCACCGCCTAAGGGTTTGGCGCTCCTCTTCAAGAGCCTTGCTGTCGTGGTAGAACGCCAGCTGGACTTGACACAGAATGGAGCAAGCGTTGTCAATGGACAACGACAGGGGAATAGGGTCCAGACCTGTTGGGGTCTCCTCCGCTGGTTCCAGCGGGTTCTCGCTTACAAAAATTGGGTCCCACTCCACAAGAGTGGTCTCATGAGCCTCCATGGCACTAGGGCCATCCTCCGGGATAGCCTCAGTCGCCACCGAGGAGGGTCCCACCGAAGAAGTTCCGACCTCCGGAAGTGGTTCCGAAGGCCCTACCGCCAGGTCTTCATTTGCCCCCTCAGGCAGGGGGCCTGCGACTTCATTAGGGCACCCCGGCTCCATAGCAGGCACCTCCGCTGTCATCACTTCCGGAGCAGAGGCTACTTTCGGCTCCACCCTGGGCTCCTCCTCCGCTGGTGGCTCAGGCGTTGGCACCTCTTCCATCATAGGTTTGAGTGCTGATGCCTCCGCGACAACCGGCTCGGGCGCCGGAAGGTCAACAACAACCAGCCCTGAGGCCGGAGCTTCAACCTCAACCGGCTCAGGCGCCGGAAGGTCTTTAACCGCAACCGGCCCTGCAGCCGGAGCTTCAATGGCAACCGGCTCTGAGGCCGGAGCTTCGGAGGTAGACGGCTCAATCGCCGGGACTGCCTCACCATCCGGCTCGCTCGCCGAGACTTCAATAACCTCCGGCTCAACCGCCAGGGTTTCAACAATTTCTGGCTCTGGGGCCAGAATCACTGCTTCCTCCAGCTCAACGGTCGAAGCTTCCATCATCTCAGTATCAAGACCCGGGGCTTCAACCTCCGGGGCAGGTGCCGCTAGCGCATCTTCTCTCCCGTGGTCCAGCGCTACCACGGGAGTCACGGGGGATGAGTCGAGGTCCATGACCACGACAGCTAGCGCTGGAGCTGCCGCAGCTTCAGCCACCACTTGGGGCGGCACCGGGACAGGAGCAGAAGCCTCCGCCCTCACAGCTTCAACTGCTGTGGCTGAGGGTGGAGCCTCACTCCTCTTCTTGGAAACGCTGCAGATGATGGATGAAGAAACTTAAAAAACAAGTACTACAACAAAACAATTGTCTAATGTAAAGATTAAAAATTACCTCAGAAGGCTTCCGCACCAGCTTGCACAGAATCTTTTTCCCGGGCGTTCTGGACTGACCATGGCCGCCGCCGGCGTGGTAGCTCCGGAAGGCCTTCCGGAACTTGTTGCAGCCACGGACATTTCCTTAGTCGAGGTCCCCCTCGACCGGGAAGGACCTCCGGACCCAGAGGCATCAACTGGCCCTGGTGTTGGAGTCACATGCCCGGAGCTAGCACCTTGGGAAGACACTGCTGCAAGTGCAGTCGCCGCAGTTCTAGAAGACCTCCCCCTCTGGGGAGAAGGAGCTGATGCAGAGGATGCAGGCCTGACGGACCTTCCGTCGGCATGCTTCAACTTCCTCTTCCGGCTCGAGGGTTCATCCGCCGGCTCCTTGCCCTTGTCGACGACTTCGGTCCTTGGCTTCAGGGCAGGGTCGGAGCCACTTTCAGAAGCCCCAGGGATCACCACCCTGGAAGTCGATCTTCTCTCAACGACACCAAGGTCGTCAAGCACCGGCATCGACCGTCGGAGCTCTCTGCTGAACTCTACTTCCACGTTCAGGGGGAGGAAAGCTGGTGGCGGGGTCAAGTCATCACCCGCGACGTCGATGCCGTGCTGGAACTTCTTGAGATGAAACTCCAAGGTTGCCCCCTCCATGTTGGATTTCAGCCCGGTCTCGACCCGGTCGTCGTCCAAATCTCTGTTGAGGGACCAAGCGGGTTTTTCTCTCCTCTTCAGCGGTGCCCACCTGTTGACCAGGAAATTGCAAAATACCGCATGAGGAGTTAATCCTCCCTACACACACTGGCAGATCCTGGTTAGAGCAGGGTTGAAGGCATCCGACAACGCCGGAGCTTCACTCTAGACTGCAGTGTCGATGTTGGGGAGGCCTTCGGGCAGCTCCAGCTTCTCGTGCTCCTCCACCCAGATGACTATCCAGTCTTTCTTCCAATCGTCCCACTTCCCAGAGGGAAACGACCGGAGGTACTTGAATGGGCACTTCTTGCGCTTCACAAAGTAGTAGAAGCCAAGATACTCATCACCCCTCCCGGTGGTATGGACGGTGATGAAGGTCCGGAAAAGCTCAATGCAGGGGGGATGCCCACCCACATTTCGCAGAAGTGGACAAAGACAGACACTAGAAGAATGGAGTGGGGGCCAAGGTGGTACAGCTGCAGACCATAGAAGTCTATCAGCATCAAGAAAAAGGAGGAAAAAGGTGGGATCAACCCCACCATGGCGTACGCAGAGAAGTACACCATCATGCCGGTGTGCTCCTTCTCGAACGGGAGCTCCCCACCGGCGCGGACCTGGTGGTTGAAGAAGTCCGAGGACCACCCCATGAGGGCTCGGACCTTCTTCCGGTCACCTTCGGTCTTCAAGCGGCTCTTGCGGAGACCCAACTCCATCGCAGCACAGCGAGGCAAGGGAGTAAAAGCAAGCACAAGTTTGGGAGTTCGAGCGCAAGTTAATATGAGAGGCATAAAGAACCCCAGACGGTGCACGCTTTCCTTCTTAAGTAAGCCCCCGCAATGCTGGGATGGAAACCGCAGGGAAGCCGAAGATACTATTCAAAAATTTCACCCTGCCGATGACAAGAGGGCCCAGGACCACCCCGACGATCAAGTCGAGGTTCTTACCCAGGTGAACGGTTGTCATCATGTAAGGCGGGAAGCCTGAAGGCGGCGGCCTAACAAGGCGCGCCGAGCCGATACGATTTTCGTATTGGGAACCGGTGACCTTCAATTGCGTGAGATCTGCACGCCAAAGATCTCATTTGCCACGCCCGGGATATGCCACGCGGCGAGGATTTAACTCCAAAACTATCGCCAACGGCACATCTGAAGACCTTTGAAGACTCGGCTCAAAAGTCGAAGGATGGACCCACCTCCGGCGGAATGACTTCGCCCAAGAGGTCTTCCCCAGACGTGGGCCCAGGGGGCCACTGTCGGTACCCTGGGTACCGTATACCCCTTGAGATTGCAAAGATCTCAAGGAAATGTCATCTACTTGATTTCAAGACCTTCGGAGGCCCACATGTCAGACATAAACGGACCCGCTTCCCCAACATGGTTAGTCCGAGGGTTGCCACGTGTACCATCAAACCGGAGCTACCGCCCACCAGGGGGAAGCTCCGGGCTATGTACCATAACGGAACCCCTGGACCTAACCCAAGACCGAGGGAAGCTCCAAAACTGACACGTGTCTGGTGGCACCGGACCTATCTGTTCCCCACAGTATGCTCCGGAGCTGCCACGTGTCCAAGCATCGGATCTTCAGCCTCAAACCTCCGGTAGACTCCACAACGGCTCCAGATCTTCAAAGGGGAATCAAGGACTTCAAGACCCGATTAAGTGTCATTAATACTATATTAATGACACACGATCGGACGACCTTAATTACCAATAACGGTGCTGTCAAAGCTCGTAACTCGGTCATTAAGGGTAATTAAGCGCGTCAAATGTGTATTAATATTAGTAACCGCCGGGGCCACATGTCGGGTCAGGCCAACTTGTAACGGCCTGTCCTTATACTATAAAAGGACAGGTCGACGATACGTAGGGGAGACGGATCTGACCTGCTCTGATCTGATCTGGTCTAATCGGCTCACTCGCTCACTCAACTCACTTCACCTGAGTTGAGTTCATACATCCAATACAACACCAACACATCCCGTGGAATAGGGTATTACGCTCAGACGACCCGAACCACGTAAATCTTCGTGTCTCCTGTGTCATTTTACATTTCACCTTCTTGAATCTCCGCGCGCCCACACCGAACTTCAAACTCCGCAAACACTTTAGTAGTGTCGGGAGATCTGCCGGATCAAAACCACCGACAATATGTGTTGGTAGTATGTTAATGTAATATGTCTTTTATGTTCATGAACAATGTGTCTGATGTATTATCAAAAAATTCTCCTTTTATCGAAAAACATCTCCTTTAACGACACCAAGTTTTAACCTTTAACCCACTTCGTGCGTGAATCGAAAAACGTCTCCAGTCGTGATGTTGTGTTTCTCTTGTTTTTTTTTTGATATTTTTTCTTTTCACGTTTTGTCATGTTGTTTTCCTGCAAAAATCTGAACAGTCGCGAGACTCGCGATGTTATTGTTGCACGGACTAGAACAGGCCAGAAGTTACCTCTATACGCGGTGTCATCATTACAATGTCCATAGGACCCACATGTCAGCCCCTGCTACTGCACCTGCAGTACTGCAGGGGATGTGCGGTGGTTCCATGTTGTTTCGCTTTATAATATAGGAGTACTCCGGAGACTCCCAAGAAACCGCAACCTCCAAATACTAGTAGTACACCCTTTGTTTCTCTCAGGCAGATTTGTTTCTTCACCGCTCGTCGCTCATTAATGGCAAACTTCTCCATCGACCCCCGTCGGTTTTGTCCGCGGCTGATGATCCTAGAAGATGGTGGTCCTATGAGAAGGACCAAAAGTGTGTGCCACATATCTGGCAAAATCAAGAAGAAAAATGAGGAATATGCGGTTGCGGTCACAAATGAGGTACTAACTCCTGCCCAACATAATGAATTTATGGACCAGATAGCAGTGTACATCCAAGATCAGGCAAGAATGCACGTAGTTACTTACGGTGCACATCCCCATGGGATTGGCATGTACTACAAGTTAAGAAATAAACTGGAGAGAGATGCTTTGGTCCTAGCAAATCCCCACGTGGTCGGGAATCTGGAGTTCAGATTTGAAAAACATGATAAGGCAAGTCTTAATATGCATCGTGCTCAGTTTACTAGAAGGTGTTGGATTTTGCTACTTGGTTATCCTCTGGATCTAAAGGAGCGAAGGTTTATTGAACAAACCTGCTCCAGTTTTGGCTAGTTGCTTCATTGGGATGAAAATGATCCAAACCCGACTAGGGTCATTCTGCTGGTGATGGTGGATAATCCACTTGACATCCCTCGAAGCCTTGTTCTCAGGAGAGGCAACGAAGTCGGCGGGGAAGGACGTTCATGGACTGTACAGTTTACGTCCTAGGTCTTGATTTTGTGGACCACCTTCCGGGTGATGAGGAGGACGCTCCGCCTTTCAATGGCAACCCCCACCCTTACCTCGGACCAGTCTTGCCTGGTCCTTATCCTGATGATCAAGGTCCTCCGCCTGCTGCCCCAGATGACTTGGGGCAGAAAGATCCTGGCGACTAGAATAATGAAGCGTCGGATATGTTGTCCACGACACAGGTAGCATATAATATCCTAATCTTTCTCCTCATATATAGCGTGTTAACGATTTTTTCGGCCCCAAATGATCTAGAAAAATTACTCCAGATTTGATGATGCCATAAACTAATCGCTGTTGAAAACAATGACGGTGGTCCAAGCAAGGTTGTCGTGATGCAGGATGCATGGAGGTAGACCCAAGCAAGGTGGTGGTGCAGGACGATGCATGGAGCTAGCTGACGGACTGAAGGTGCTGCTTGAAGAGATGTGGTGCGGACTAGATGTGTCGATTAGTTTATTTTGTGTTTTTTGATTACATAAGAGCTAGTACTGTCAAATTAATTAGTTTGTTGCCTGGAATGGTACGTTGAACACTATTGTTTGGTTCCGTCGATGTTTATATCTAGAATTTAATCCTTGTTTATATCACCGTGTTGCTGGTTGAAGAGATTTTTTGCGTATGCTTTATTTTAATCCTTGTTTATATCACTGTGTTTATATCTAGTAGTACTTAATTATGAACCTGTATAGAAGTAGCAATTTATACAACTTTATTATTAGTGAAGCCAAAATTTATAGAACCTAGATTTTTTAAAGCACATGTGTCACTTCCGGAGGAATGCATTCCTTTAAATTGCCCCGTGAGTTTCCTTTGATGCAAACGGGGCTAAACAAAAGACGAGCGCGCATAGGGGAAACACAACAAGTGCAACATTCATCAGAGACGAGCATGCATATATAGGAGAAACACATCAACATGCCTTATACAAGTCTATTTTATATACATTACTCCCTTTGTTCACTTTTCATTGGCGTTGGGAGAACTAGGGGTAGCGCATCAAAAAGGAATGGAGGGAATATAACCCATAGACTACAACACGTTATGGTAGAACATGTCATACTCGCGCTCAATCCTACAGTTCTCAGTACAGAAGACGGTCCACTCGTACCACCCTCACCGGACGCAGCGGGCAGGCCCCTGGTTCCCCCCTGTTGGGCAGCGGCAAACATAATCGTCAATGTCGGGCAGTGCCACCGGCAGTGTAGGATCGAAGAGCACGTGAAAAGCTACCAGAGGGGGGTGAATGGTAGATTTAAAAATCTTACGCAGCGGAAACAGTTAAACCCCAAACCCTTTCGGCGGAAAAATGATCTATTAAAGAAATCATGTGTGAGACTAATCTAAATGTTTTTCACCGTGACAAAAGTGATAGATATCAGATAGAATCAAGTCACGAAGACAACACAAAAAGAATCACTCAAATCCGTCGAGAAAAACTCAAGTTATGATCGAAAGATCAAACAATGGTCAATCTGCCCTACCCGAGAAAAAAACAGTTCTGGAACGCTGCAAAGAAACTCGTGTAGATCATAGACCACAAATCCAATGACCGTGAAATTTTGAAAGATGATAGATAATCAAGTGGTGAAGACAACCCAAAAAGAATCACGTCAATTGAATCTGTAAAACTCGAGTTATGATAAAACCACCGACGAAAGGTAGTGCTGTCCAGAAACTCGACGAGTAAAACTTGTTTGGAACAAGTCGGATGAACAAGGCACAAAAGTTCCTTCAAACTACGAATTTTATTCAATAGAACACAAGAGGAACAGCCCCAAAGTCGTGCACCACGAGCTCTGGGCTCCCTTGCTTATATAACCAGCCCTTAGGCCAACCCAATACCAACCAGGACTCCAATCCTACTCAGATCACGAATCGTAACTTTCCATAACTGCTCAAGATTCTTCTATACGCAGATAGAAGAAATCTTAAGACTTCCAAACACCTTAGGAACGTATCCCACATTCCTAAACAACTCAAATTCGTGACCCACACGAAATCCTATCATAACCAACTCAAATCTTTCCATATTTGAGTCAAACCCGACTCAGCCGCAACCTGAGTCCATAACCTAGTCGGTTGGACCTTTCCGACAAATTCTTTACGTCCAAATGTCTTCATCACGTCTCGGAACCATGTAGCCACGTACATGCACTCCTTGCATACTTGCAAACATCTTCCAACGACGTCCACGATACCTTCATATGCATTGTTCTTGATTCAATCATGCTGCGCAACCTCCTGATCAGCTCAACCACAATTCCTCCTGAATTTGGTTGTTGAAACCTTATTTCCTCCCTGAGACTAGTCCAATGGATCCCGTCACCAGCCATGTCTTGAACTCAAGCAACACCTGCACATGAATAAACAAACAATCCATACGAGCCCAAGTCCTCGACTTGACTCAAGTTAGTTCCGAACACAACGCCCTACGTGAGAACCTCACATAAGCATGTTGCAAAACCACAGAAACACGATATCATCCATATCAACCAAAACGCACCAAAAACTTAGCAAATGAATACTAAAACATCTTTCCAACAATGTAAAGCAAGTACGAAACATTGCAAATGAAAAGCAGAGGCACTGCGGTCAAGTTCCGGACTATCCCTCAGCAAGCCGGAGCTTGAGCCGGAGCTTACCAAAACTAGTACAATGAAGCACCTGCCAGAGCTTACCAAAACTAGTAGATCCTAGCACCAGAGCTTACCAAAAACTAGTCAAAACTAGTCAACCCAAAACCGGAGCTAGACAAAGTACGTCGGAGCTTAGCAAAAGCATGCCGGAGCTATCAAATATATGCCGGAGCTATCAAAGACATGCCGGAGCTAAAGATAAAGCTCACCGGAGCTTACCAAAGCTGGTCGGACCTTACCAAGAAGTCGGACCTAGAATCGAACGTAACTGGAGCTACCCAAACCAAGCCGGACCTACCGTCGGACCTTGCTGTAGCTCAGAGCTAGAGTCGGACCTTGATAAAAAGGTGTTTTGGTGATATTAAAAACTTTTATCATCAAAGCCAAGTGTATTCACTACAAGCCAATGTATTCAGCACACATAGGTCTTACAATCTCCCCCTTGATGAATGCATTGGCAACACCACTTAAAATCCGAACATTGGCTTATTCACATAAAAGTTTTAAAGACAATTTCTCCCCCCTTTGTAAATCAAAAGTAAATGAGAAGAAAAATTATCCCATATTATCTCTCCCCCTTTATTATCTCTCTTTATGCACATATTCTCTCTCTCTTCATGCTTATCTCTCCCCCTTTGACAATGTATTCAGCAAGTCATGAGCATATAAACAAATTATCTCTCCCCCTTTAGTTGTTATGAGCATATTATAATATATACATATAAACAAAGCTCATCCAAGTCATACTATCAAGTACCTTACATTATCACATCAATGAAATACATAAAGTAGTGTAAGCCATGCTAGAGATCAAATGTAATTTTCAATTTAATCAAGTCATGATCTCACAAACTTAACTATTTCAAAATCCGAAAGCATGACACTAGTTGCTGCATTTTATTATTTTTCAAAGCATAAATTTAGATCATATGATATTTGCAAGAGATTATATGCGCATCTGCCTTATTCTAACCAACCAAGCCAAGCCTATGTCATTTGTCAATCAGAAGCTTAAGGACATGGTTTTAGTCATACACAACTTCTTCCAAGTTCATATCTAAGTGCAATGATAGGCCATCTCAAAAGAAGAAGTGCGATGCATGCATATTCTCTTGATCTTTTCTCAATTTATATTTGTTCATAAAAACTCAACATGTGAGTTGATTACTTGATTAATTCTTAATGATTAAAAGCACTTGTGAACATGTAACAAGTTCAAAACAGCAAGAAAGTTCGACCATGACCAGTTTTAGTGTAAGTAATTATTCCAATTACTAGACATGGCAAAAACTACAAAATGTATAACACGAGTAATGTAGTAAGAACTTTCAGCATGTAAAAGGAATCACAAAGTCATATATGAATGAAATATTATGCTCATATTATTTTAATTTCAGATTCACACATAGGCTTCCCAAATTTCAAAAACTCCCCCTCAATTTAAGCCATGAGGATGCATAACCCCTATTTCACTACGAATGTAACAAAAACGAGTGAAATCCAAAGGTTTTGTAAAAAAGTCAGCCAATTGTTGTTCGGTATCTACATGGTGAAGCACAATGTTTCCTTTTTCAACATTATCTCGAAGAAAGTGATAGCTAATGTCAATGTGCTTAGTTCTAGAATGTTGCACGGGGTTTTTAGCAATGCAAATGGCACTAGTGTTGTCACAAAACAGTGGAACACTATCTAGATCAACCCCATAGTCCTTAAGTGTTTGAACAATCCAAAGAATTTGTGAGCAAGCACTAGCAGCAGCTACATATTCAGATTCAGCTGTGGATTGTGCAACTGAATTTTGTTTTCTAGAGGACCAAGCAATAAGAGAATTACCAAGAAAATGACAAGCACCAGAAGTACTTTTCCTATCAATCCTACAACCCCCAAAATCAGCATCCGAAAAAGCTTTCAAAGTAACGGTTGAGGAAGAAGGAAGAAAAATGCCAAATTCTTGGGTTCCATGTAAGTACCTGAGAATCCTTTTGACGGCTTGACGATGTGAAACACATGGGGAAGCTTGAAACCGTGCACAAAGACATATGCTAAATTGTATGTCCGGTCTTGATGCCGTGAGGTACAAAAGTGATTCGATCATGCTTCTATATTCTTTTTGATCCATGGGTTCACCATCTTCATCAAGTCCAAGTGTTGTTGCTGTTCCCATTGGTGTCCGAAGAGGCTTGCTTTTGTCCATGTTGAAGTGCCTTAGGAGATCTTTGGTATACTTCGTTTGATGCAAAAAGGTACCCTCCTTGGTTTGCTTGATTTGCAGCCCCAAAAAGTAAGTGAGTTCACCCATAATACTCATTTCAAATTCGGAACTCATCATTGCTGAAAACTTGGACACAAGATCATGAGAAGCACAACCAAAGATAATATCATCCACATACACTTGAACGAATAATGAGTCATTGCCATGCTTAAGCACAAAAAGAGTTTTATCAACCTTGCCCATGGTAAACCCATTTTCAAGTAAGAATGTTTTTAACCTATCATACCATGCTCTAGGGGCTTGTTTGAGACCGTATAAGGCTTTGGACAGTTTGTAAACATGATTAGGAAAATCTGGATTTTCAAAACCCGGTGGTTGTTTGACATAAACCTCCTCATCTATGTAGCCATTAAGAAAAGCACTTTTAACATCCATTTGATATAGCTTAAAACCTTTAGATGCTGTAAAAGCTAACAAAATTCTTATGGCTTCTAATCTAGCGACAGGAGCAAAAGTTTCATCAAAATCTAGACTTTCAACTTGAGTGAAACCTTGAGCAACCAACCTAGCCTTATTCCTAACCACAACCCCATCCTCACTTTGTTTATTTTTAAATACCCATTTAGTTCCAATTAAAGTGTGACCTTGAGGTGGAGGTACAAGTTTCCAAACATTATTTCTTTCAAAATTTTCTAACTCTTCTTGCATGGCAATAATCCATGATTCATTAGTGAGTGCGTGTGATATATCTTTGGGTTCAAAAGAAGCAACAAAAGCAGAATGAGCATGAGAGTTTGGATCGCAAAACCTGGACCATGTGACTCGTTCATGCAAGCTTCCAATCATCTGTTGTGGGGGATGATCTTTGTAAAAACGTAGGGGAACAGATGTCTCACAAGCTTCTTCTTCATTAGGTTCATCGTAGATTGATGAGCTTGTGACTTGTGGACAATCAGGACCAGCATAGGTGATAGCCGGAGCTTGTTCAATGTCTGGAGCTGGACACGTGTCAACTTCGGAACTACCAGGCAATATCACCAGCTCTTCTTCATCTTCGAAAGTACCCTCCCCCTGAGGATACGGATCTGGTCCTGCAACACTGGAGCTAGTACCTGGGCTAGCTTCATCAAAAGACACTTCACAAGTCTCCACAATTTTGTTAGTGTCAAGTAAAAGCACACGATAGCCTCTAGTATGAGATGGATAACCAAGAAACATGCCATCAATGGATCTAGGTTCAAATTTATCAAGATTACCATGTTTCTTAACAAAGCATTTGCAACCAAAGACCCAAAAGTGTGTAACACTAGGCCTATGTCCAAACCGGAGCTCATATGGTGTTTTACCTAGCTTAGCACGCAAGAAAACACGATTTGAGACATAACAAGCGGTTGCTAACGCATCAGCCCAAAATTTCCTAGGAGTTCGATATTCATCAAGCATAGTCCTAGCCATCTCAACTAAGGTTCTGTTCTTTCTTTCTACAACACCATTTTGTTGAGGTACATATGGTGAAGAGAATTGATGATCTATTCTATTTTCAGCACAAAAGTGATCAAAAGATTGATTTTTAAATTTAGTTCCATTATCACTTCTAATTGCTTTTAATGATACTGGGTGATCAATTGATAATCCAAGAAATAAAGTTCTAAAGTGACTAAAAACTTCATTCTTAGATGCCATAAAGTAAACCCAAGAGTATCTAGAATAATCATCAACGATAACAAGAACATACCATTTACCTCTGAAGGATTGAACACGTGAAGGTCCTATGGTGTCAAGATGCAAAAGTTGACATGGTTCAGTTGTCATGATCATTGAGAGAGGAGTATGTGAACCTGCAACCATCTTAGCATGTCTACAAGAAGAGCACACAATTTCTTTGTCCCCTTTAAGCTTAGGCATCCCACGTATGCGATCAAGAGCACTAACACGCGTTAGGTGATCAAAGCCTACGTGACCAAGTCTACGATGCCAAAAATATAAGTACTTTGAATCATTAGCAACTAGACACCTATGCTTAGAGGAAGACATATCAAAATCAGCTTTAAAAACTCTTCCAAACTGAGACATGTTAAAAATAAGCTCACTATTTGAACCTACAACTTTGCAGCAGTTTTTATTGAAAATAATTTCTAGATTTTCAGCTAGCAATTGTGCAACAGAAAGCAAGTTGTATTTCAAATTTTTGACAAGTGCCACATCCTTCAAAGTGTAGTGATCATTTACTCTAACCGAACCCTTAGCAATTATAGGAGTTGAAGAATTATCGGCAAAAGTAACATTCTCTACACGTGACACAAAAGAGAGGGAGGAGAACCAATCTTTGTTACCAGTCATGTGGCATGAGCAACCTGAATCCACAATCCAAATGTTCTCCTTCCTCAAACGTGTAACCTACATAGAAGCACAATACGTCGATGACTCAATACTGGGGTTAGTCAAAAGGCATTTAGGAATCCAGTACTGAGTCACGCGACGTGCAGCAGGAAAAACACGCGAAAGCTGAGACAAAACAGCAGGTTTATGAGTCAAAGTTTGAGATTTTTTATTCTTAACTACTGACCTATAAGGTGTTACTTGTGTAGCACAAAAATCAGTAGCTCCGGAGGCAAAAACAGAAGGCCCGGAGGTAAACTTTGAATGTTTTTGACTCAAAACAACAGGTTGTACATTCGGTTCAATGTGTGGAACAAATTTTGTATGAAAGTTATGAGATCTAGCAACCATTCTTTCCCTTTTCTGTTGTTTAGCTAGTCTATAACAAAAATCTATGACATGACCATCTCTACCACAGAAGGTACAATGAAATTTAACTTTGTGTTCATGTCTAGATGAGCAAGCAATATTTTTATTTGCAACTGAATGATGCAACACTCCTGCAGATTTGAAAACCACTCCTTTTTGTTTAGGAACTGTTTGAATCAAACCACTTCCTAATGACTTTACAATTTTAGGTGGATGTTCCTTAGCATGAGCATGAGAATCAAAACCTAAACCAGTTTTATCATTGCAAGACTTGGAAGAATTTAGCAGTAAGTTTAGATTCTTATTCCCATTACAAAACCAATCTAATGTCCTATGCATGTCATCAAATTTATTGGACAGATCAAGGCAATTTTCACATGAAGTTTTTCCTTTTAGTTTTGCAATTTGAACAAAATTTAACTTCATGAGAACGTAAAGCATTGTTCAATATAGAAATTTCATTCATAGCATCATGTAGTTTCTTATCGAGATCATCACAAGTAGAACAATGCAAATCAATTGTTGAACAGCTAGCATCTTTCAAGTTTTTATCATTAAGTGCAGCAAGCTCTTTGTTCTTTTCAATTTCTAACTCAAGTTTATCAAGTGTGGAGGCGTGCGCACTTCTTAATGAGGACAATTGTTCATATATTAAATCACATGAGGGACATGCCTCGTCACTAGGAATCAAAGTTTTTAAACAGTTAATTTCAGATTCTAGTGATTCAATTTTAGCAGCATTATCCCTAAGCTTTTTGTCCTTTTTCTTGACAATAATAGTTGCACGAGAAATAGCATCACACATTTCATTGCAGGTAGAACATACCTCATCGTCTTCACTGTTGTGTTCTGCATCCTCCTGACTTGATCTTGATCTTGTTTTGCCCGCCATGAAGCATAAGTTGGCCAGATCGTCATCATCTTCATCACTTTCAAAGTCTACATCACTTGAACTAAGTTCTTGAAGTGCGGTGATGAAGCTGTTAATCATCTTGTGTCCTATGGTACCCTTCTTTTTCTTCGTATCTTTTGTAGAGGAGTGCTTCGTTCTTGTTTTCTTTTCATCCCGGGAAGTAGGACCTGAAAGGTTAGGGCAATCTGAACGAAAATGTCCTGTCTTACCACATTCGAAGCATCGTTGAGGTTCGGAGCTTCCTCTCCTTCTAGTTCTCACATATTGCAATGCTTTTGAGAACCTCATAGAGAGAAGTGCTAGCTCCTCCTCTGGAAATTCCTCAATCTGTTCAAGGGTTAGGGAGGACAAAAAGCAAGTGCACTACAAGATGAAGATTGGCCGGAGCTAGGCATATCACATTGAGAAACAAAAGCAATAGACTTGTTGGGGTTCTTACGTGATATTATATCAATTTCATGAGTTTTTAGCTTGGAATATAGCACATCTAAAGTAAGTGTACTCATGACAGTAGATTCACGAATAGATGTAACTTTCATCTCCCAAATTGACATGACTAATGCACTTAAAAATTGCCTAGCATTTTCAGCATCTGAAAAATTGACATTGACGCTTCGCAAGTTGCTGAGAATTTTATTAAAGCGAGCAAAGAGATCATCAATTGACTCACCGGGTTGCATCTCGAAGCGCATGTATTCTTTCTTGAACATGTCTTGCCTTACCTCCTTGATCGTGTTGGATCCTTCGTGGTAGTCACAAAGTGCTTTCCACACATCGTATGCAGATCGGAGGTGTGCAACACGGTCGAAGTCGCTTTGTGTTAATCCTTGTATGATCAAGTTCCGAGCCTTGTTGTTGTTGTCGACATCTCTCAGATTTGTAGCTGTAACTTGATCGTTTGATGGCACTTCGTAAGTCTTGTATACCTTCTCCCATATTGCAAAGCCTTGTGCCTGGATGAAAGCCTCCATTCGTGCCTTCCAAACCTGAAAATCAATACCAGCGAACACACAAGGTTTGGCAGAGTACTTCTCCATGATGATTAGTCAAAAACACGTGCAAATCACAAAGATTAGAGCACCGTGGCTCTGATACCAATTGTAGGATCGAAGATCACGTGAAAAGCTACCAGAGGGGGGGTGAATGGTAGATTTAAAAATCTTACGCAGCGGAAACAATCAAACCCCAAACCCTTTCGGCAGAAAAACGATCTATTAAAGAAATCATGTGTGAGACTAATATAAACGTGTTTCACTGTGAAAAAAGTGATAGATATCAGAGAGAATCAAGTCACTAAGACAACACAAAAAGAATCACTCAAATCCGTCGAGAAAAACTCAAGTTATGATCAAAAGATCAAACAATGGTCAATCTGCCCTACCCGAGAAAAAAACAGTTCTGGAACGCTGCAAAGAAACTCGTGTAGATCATAGACCACAAATCCAATGACCGTGAAATTTTTACAAATGATAGATAATCAAGTTGTGAAGACAACTCAAAACGAATCACGTCAATTGGATCTGTAAAACTCGAGTTATGATAAAACCACCAACGAAAGGTAGTGCTGTCCAGAAACTCGACGAGTAAAACTTGTCTGGAACAAGTCGGACGAACAAGGCACAAAAGTTCCTTCAAACTACGAATTTTATTCAACAGAACACAAGAGGAACAGCCCCAAAGTCGTGCACCACGAGCTCTGGGCTCCCTTGCTTATATAACCAGCCCTTAGGCCAACCCAATACCAACTAGGACTCCAATCCTACTCAGATCACGAATCGTAACTTTCCATAACTGCTCAAGATTCTTCTATACGCAGATAGAAGCAATCTTAAGACTTCCAAACACCTTAGGAACGTATCCCACATTACTAAACAACTCAAATTCGTGACCCACACGAAATCCTATCATAACCAACTCAAATCTTTCCATATTTGAGTCAAACCCGACTCAGCCGCAGCCTGAGTCCATAACCTAGTCGGTTGGACCTTTCCGACAAATTCTTTACGTCCAAATATCTTCATCACGTTTCGGAACCATGTAGCCACGTCCATGAACTCCTTGCATATGTGCAAACATCTCCCAACGATGTCCACGATACCCTCATATGCATTGTTCTTGATTCAATCATGCTGCGCAACCTCCTGATCAGCTCAACCACAATTCCTCCTGAATTTGGTTGTTGAAACATCATCTCCTCCCTGAGACTAGTCCAATGGATCCCGTCACCAGCCATGTATTGAACTCAAGCAACACCTGCACATGAATAAACAACCAATCCATACGAGCCCAAGTCCTCGACTTGACTCAAGTTAGTTCCGAACACAACACCCTACGTGAGAACCTCACATAAGCATGTTGCAAAACCACAGAAACACGATATCATCCATATCAACCAAAACACACTAAAAACTTAGCAAATGAATACTAAGTATCTTTCCAACAATGTAAAGCAAGTACGAAACATTGCAAATGAAAAGCAGAGGCACTGCGGTCAAGTTCTGGACCATCCCTCAGCAAGTCGGAGCTTGAGCCGGAGCTTACCAAAACTAGTACAATGAAGCACCTGCCGGAGCTTACCAAAACTAGTAGATCCTAGCACCGGAGCTTACTAGAAACTAGTCAAAACTAGTCAACCCAAAACCGGAGCTAGACAAAGTACGTCGGAGCTTAGCAAAAGCATGCTAGAGCTATCAAATATATGCCGGAGCTATCAAAGACATGCCAGAGCTAAAGATAAAGCTCACCGGAGCTTACCAAAGCTGGTCGGACCTTACCAAGAAGTCGGACCTATCATCGAACGTAACCGGAGCTACCCAAACCAAGCCGGACCTACCATCGGACCTTGCTGTAGCTCAGAGCTAGAGTCGGACCTTGATAAAAAGGTGTTTTGGTGATATTAAAAACTTTTATCATCAAAGCCCAGTGTATTCACTACAAGCCAATGTATTCAGCACACATAGGTCTTACAGGCAGTGGTCCTGGAGGAGGCCTACGCAGTAACCTCCAGCTCACGAAAACGTCAAGCCTCTGCATGGCTTGATTCCGACACCGACATCACTCCATGTTGGTCCTCTTCATCACGACGGACCCGACCGCGTTGTCGCCGACGTGGGCCTCGCCTTCGACCTGCCGGATATACTCGAGGGCATCGCGGTCCCCACGGTCGGCGCTGTAGCGGAGCATGGCGAGGACGTAGGCCGCCACCTTGTGGCCGTTCGCGGCCGCCCGGGCAAGGAACTGGGTGCCCCGCTGTGCTTGCGTGCGGTTGTAGTTGAAGACGAGGTCGAACCCGGCGACGTAGCACGCATGAGGGTTGCCCACGTTGGCCAGGCGCTCCACAAGGGCATCGTAGCTCTTGTTCCCGTGCCGTTGGAACCACTCCCAGCTTCTCTCCCGCTCCAGCGCCACGCGCCTGCCCACGGCGAGATCACGGCATGTCGCGTGCATGGCCTTGCAGGTGGCGCGCAGACTGGAGAGGTCGTCCATGGGCTGGGTGGAGGTTGCGGTGACCCACCCCGCGATCAGGACCGCAATATCATGCAGCAAGGGGAACTCCATGAGTTTCGAAGGGAACCAATGAGGGCGCGCGCGACAGAGAGGAAGAGTACGCGCACAGAAGAGGATGGTGTGTGTGGCGGAGTAGAGGATGGTGTGTCGTCTTACTACTCTTTATTAGTACACGCGGAGAAAACGATGAGATGCCCGGCAATTTTTAATACGCGCGGAGAATAGGGATGGTGGTGTGTGGGCAGTTATTTCCAGCCAATTTTTTTGTCCCAGCTCAACTTTACTTTCACTGTATGGTCATGTCAGCTGTGTGCTCTGCACATTTTCAGCTACTGTCCTTTGTTGCCGTAGCAACTTGCTGGCATTGAATGGAAAGTGGGAGCATATGTATTGATGAAGGGTGTTAGGGTAATTTTATGTGTTGACTAATGTGCGGTTTGAATCCTAAAAATAGAGTTCACTTGGGACAGAGGGAGTATAAGATGGTCACCCGCGCCATCGTGTTTTCTGCACAACCGTTCCAACATCCTCTCTTCTCTCCACAAAACCTAGCCGCGGCTAGTATACAGCAAATGCTTTCGAGCTCGAGCAACCCTCCGCCACCGAGCCCGCCGAGGGACCCGACCGCCGGTAAGCGGCCACGGCTGGACCCCCCCTCGCTGCCGCGCGTGAAGGATACCCTCCTGTTCAACATGGCCTGAGATGTATTTACGGATACATCTCACTCCATGGAACGCCTTGGGCTCAGCACCCTTCCACAAAGTACTGGAATAGACACCACGGGCCACTACGTCTTCGGCCTCTCGCACGTGGCCTCTCGTCTCGACTCCCTCTGGGAGACGATGGAGGCCGAGCTCTGCATCGTGGGTCGTCGCAACCTTGTCGTGGCGGCGGCCTTGAGACTGGGTCACTTTCCACCACCGGAGCCCGAGGCGCTAGAGGAGGGTCAGGAGCCCGAGGACCCACCCGAGGAGGAGGAGGTGGAGGCTGAGTAGAGTAGTATTTAGGTGTTTTCTTTTCATGTTTTTAGTTGTAGTTTTTTGTTTCATGTTTTAGTTGTAGTTTTTCGTTTCATGGTTTTAGTTGTAGTTTATCTTTTCTTGTGTTTGTAATATACTCCCTCCATCCAAAGCGACAAGTATTTTGGGACGGAGATACTCCCTCCATAAGGGACAAGTATTTTGGGACAGAGAGAGTAATGTTTTTAAGTTAAATGTACTTGATGTTCTTGTTCATGGATGTACTATCTGTGCAAAATTAGTTCGAATTTTGCGATCACCAAACCCTCCTAGTCTCCAAACCGGTGGAGTTGCCAGGAGATCGCCCGCAGCAGGGCCCGCAAAGCGGTCTGTAAAGTAGTAGTAACAGGAAAATGCAACAGGCCGGTAGCTAGGACTGGAAAGAAAAAAGTGAAGACAATACGAGGAAGAAAATGTTTGAAAAAAGGAAGGACAACTGAAATGTTAAACAGGAAATCTTTTCACGGAAATTAATCCAGTCGTAATCCTCTCAAACATAGGCTCCCTTTGAGAGATAGGATTTGTAAAGGATTTTTAGTTTCCATAGGTAACGTAACACATGAGCTAGGACACTTTGGTAGCCATACTAAAAGAGCTGCTTATCTGCCTCATCCACTTCCCCACACCGCCAGTAGAATCTCTTCGGCCGCGGGAAGGTGTCCCCCAAAGAGTTCGAGGACACTGAGGAGTGTCCGTCAGAAGAGTCGCCTGATGACGAGGAGGCCGGGGAGTTGGGGTGGACCGGCGGCGTATAGTCAAGGTAGTGATCCAGGTGGATGATGAGCTCCGTCGTGAGGCTGCTAGGCCGGACCACTACGGCATGATTGAAAGGTTATATCAGTGGCCCGCCGTCACTCCCAGTCCGGCCATCACTTCTTGCAAAGAAGGTGGCCATTTTGGCCCGAGGTAGGAGGCTTGGGTCTTTCATCCACCCAACGACCGTGCACAGGTCAGCACGCTCCCGGTGGTAAGTGGAAGCATCGAAGTGATCAAAGAGGAAGACGTCACCCAGAACCTGTCTGATGCCCTCCGCAGACCAGACATGCAGAGGGAGGTTCTCGATGACAACCTGCACGTGGAAGAACCACCCAACGATCGGCACACTGACGCCAAAGATCCATGGCCAGAAGTAGTGGTTATCATCCGACATGGAGATGATTTCCGTCTCGATGGCGAGCTCCCGATAGTCATCACGGGTGAACCGCACCAGGAACTCACCATCCCCAAACGTGGACACGGTGAAAGCCCAATGCGGGATTTCAAGTTGGTGATGGATGGCCAGGGTGATCCCCATGGGCGTCGCCTCGCTACGACCTCCTATGGGTCCCAGAACAGCTGCTTGGCAGTGCAAACGGATAAACTCCATCGTCATGAGGCAGTTGTTGACCACCGTGCATTGCCCCTCATGAGGGCGCAGGGACGGTGATCCTGCAAGTACCTGCTCGTATCTAACATGGTTGCGAGGCATGGCGCTGTGACAACAAAGGCAAAGGACTTCTCAGGCAACACACGGGAGCATGGATGGGAACCAGTCGGGAACTTGAGCCTGGAAGCAATAGGGGGGGGTGGTTTAAGAAGGCGAGGATGAAGAGGCCGAACATCGGAAGCAGCGTCCCTTGAGGATCTCACGAAAATCCGGTGATAGGACCGGACCTTTCGAGGCCTTCGGCTCTGTTGAAGCGTCATGAATGCGCGAAGGCCCAACTTGAATATAAAGTGAATCACGCAGTTCCAGCCCACAAATAACAAGCGGCCCAACTTTTTCGTCCTGCCTGCCTGCCTGCCCGCGGCGGGAAATTTTTGTCACGCCGAATGAAGAAGGAAAATAAGAAACCAAAATAATATTTTATTACGGTACCCTTCGACCCACAATGTCGACCCCCTCTCCGCAACGCGCTTGTAGGAGCATCTGCCGGCCGCCACGATTGTAGGAGCATCTACCGACCGCCATGCTTGTAGGAGCATCCGCGGGCCGCCACGCTTGGAGGAGCATTCGCCGGCCGCCACGCTTGGAGGAGCATTCGCCGGCCGCCACGCTTGGAGGAGCATCCGCCGGCCGCCACGCTTGGAGGAGCATCCGCCGGCTGCTAGGCTTGGAGGAGCATCCGCCGGCCGCCACGCTTGTAGGAGCATCCACCGGCCGCCACTCTTGTAGGAGCATCCGCCGGCCGCCAAGCTTGGAGGACCAACCGCCGGCCTCCACGCTTGGAGGAGCATCTGCCGGCCGCCACGCTTGTAGGAGAATCTGCCGACCGCAGCGCATGGAGTAACAACAGCTAGGTACAATTGCTCACATAATGTGTTCTTGTACATCTATCCTCTTACGGATAGGCTGAAGGCTGATTGAATTGTAGGAAGCGATGTCAGAAGATAAGACATGGATGGGAAAAGACAGGCATACGAGGGAGTGGCAGGATGGAATGAAGTCATTTTTAAATTTTGCATTTCAGGGCACTCGTGAAGGAGGAACTATACCTTGTCCTTGCACGAGATGTCGTAATATTTGCCATAAGACACGCAAGGGAGTTCATTTACACCTGCTCAGAAATGGGATGTTATTGGATTATACTTGTTGGATACACCATGGAGAAATACGAGTTCAGGAAAATATTGCTGAGGAATCAGCAAATAATGAAGAGATAATTTCTGATGATGGTGCTATGCAAAATATGTTGTCCAGTCTACTTAGAGGCACCGATCATGGTGGTACTTCAGCAGATGTTGATGATCAAGAAAATGCTATAAACCAGTAGGAGCCAACTGGGGATGCAAAGAAATTCTATGACTTATTAACTGATGCCAAAAAGGAGTTGTATCCAGGTTGTTCGCAGCTGACCCAATTATCCTACATTGTCAGGTTCTACCAAATAAAGTGTTTAACTGGTATGAGCAAAGTAGCTTGTGAGATGTTACTTGAACTATTCTCATTTGCGCTTCCAAAGGGCCACTGCGTTCCTAATACACTTGATAAACTTCAGAAGGTTGTTCGTGACCTCGGGATGGACTACCAAAAGATCGATGCATGTGTCAATGACTGTGTGTTATTCCGGAAGGACTATTCTCTGCTGAATAGTTGACCAAAATGTGGTGAATTAAGATGGAAAAATAGTACTCCTGGGGATGCAAGAGAGGCTTTACCTTGTGGAAAATCCAAGAAGCTTGTAGCACGCAAGATTCTACGTTACTTCCCTCTTATTCCCCGTCTACAAAGGTTTTATATGGGAGAATCTACGGCACCAAACATGCGCTGGCACAAAGAAGGTCGTGCTGATGATGGAATATTACGCCATCCCGCTGATTCGAAAGCATGGAAGCATTTTGATAGCATTCACCCAAATTTCTCATCTGATCCTCGCAACATAAGACTTGGGCTAGCATCTGATGGTTTCAATCCTTTTGGAGTAATGAATGTTTCTTACAGTACATGGCCTGTGATTCTAATCCCTTATAATCTACCACCTTGGTTGTGTATGAAGCAGTCTTATTGGGTGATGTCAATGATAATTCCTGGGCCAAAGTCACCTGGAAACAACATTGATGTGTATCTGTAGCCTTTGATTGATGAGCTACTGAAATTATGGTCTGATGGTGTTGAAACATATGACAGTTTAAAGAAAGAGACATTTGTCATGCGAGCTTCTTTATTGTGGACAATAAATGATTTTCCAGCATATGCAATGCTATGTGGATGGAGCACAAAAGGGAAGCTAGCATGTCCATACTGCCATATAAACACTGACGCCTTCTGGTTGAAATATGGACGAAAGCATTGTTACATGGGTCATCGTCGTTTCCTATCTCAGGATCACAGATGGCGTCGAAACAAAGGTTTTTTCAACAACAAGGCAGAGAATAGAGGCTCCAACATCACTCTCTGGTGACGAAGTACTCCAACAATACGAGTGTTTTGATCAAGTGAGTTTTGGACCAACGAATAATAAGAGAAAGCACGCTGAGGAAAATAGATGGCATAATTGGAAGAAGAAAAGTATATTTTTCGACCTCCCTTATTGGAAGACATTGCTAATAAGGCATAACTTGGATGTCATGCACATTGAGAAAAACATTTGTGATAGCATATTGGGGACATTGCTTGCTATGGATGGTAAAAGAAAAGATAGTCTACAAGCTCGTCTTGATATGAAGGATATGGGTATACGGCCAGATCAACATCCGAAGTTCATAAAGAGCAAGTACACATTCCCACCAGCATTATATACTTTGGGCAAAGATGAGAAGACCACCTTGTGCAAGTTTTTGGGGAATGTGAATGTGGTCGATGGTTATGCCTCAAACATCAAGAGATGTGCGGACATAAAAGCATGTAAGGTATCGGGTCTAAAAACTCATGACTGCCATATTATATTTCAGAAGCTCCTTCCTATTGCAATACGTAACATATTGCCTGAAAAGGTTGTTGCACCTTTAATTGAGTTTAGCACATTCTTTTCTGGAATTTGTTCTAAAGAATTGGCGGAACCAGATTTGGACAAGATGAGCAAACAAATTCCTGAAACAATTTGTAAGCTTCAGATGTTGTTTCCTCCCGCTTTCTTTGATATCATGGTACATCTTCCAACCCATCTTGCCGAAGAAGCACGGTTGGGTGGACCTGTTTCTTACAGATGGATGTATCCAATTGAGAGGTACCTTGGTACATTGAAGAGGTATGTATGTAACAAAGCTCACCCGGAGGGTTCTATAGCTGAGGGATATATTGCCGAAGAGTGTATGACTTTTTGTAGTCAGTTTTTGGATAACATCAGCACCAAGCGTAATAGGCCAGAACGTCATGAAGCTGCAGCTACAAATGAACCTTTTGTTGATAATTCTAACATATTTACAGAAGTTGATAATTCTAAAAAAGGGTATAAATGGGACCAACTTACTATGGTGGAACTACATAACATCAGGCATTATCTTATTACTAACGTTGAAGAGGCCGCTCCATGGATCAAGTAATAACGTATAACTCAGATGTTGTTTACTATATATATGGCTTATTGTAGATGGCTAATTTAATTTTGTACCCTTTTCAGTGAGCATATTGAAGAACTGAAAAAGATTCATTCTAGTGATGTTGATAAACGCCATAGAGATGAGTTTGTTGATTGGTTTCAGAAACGAGTAAGTACATGCAAGTTTGCACTTTGATGAAATATTGAACAAATATGTGTTCTGAAATTGGTTTGTCATCGGTAACCCCTGTTATACTAATATGTACAGATTACGACATTACACAAAGAAGGCAAAGCAACCGATTATCTGTATGCATTATCTAGAGGACCTGATTGTCGAGCACATTTTTTTAGTCGGTTATTCATCAATGGCTTCTTCTTTTGAACTGCAGATGTGGAAAAAGATTTACGGACCCAAAACAGTGGTATTGTTGTTCGAGGCACTGATCATGATTGGTTTGGAGTAATCAAGAAAATCATTGATGTTGATTTTGAAAAAAAATCAAGAGGTTCTGTTATTTTAGTGTGAATGGTTTGATCGGCCTTTTGGAAGCAGTCAGAACCAAAGCAGATGCTACAAATAGGATCAATACGGAATGATAGATGTTGACACTACTCTGTTTCGATTCCAGTATGAGCCTTACATTCTAGCCACCCAAGCAGAACAAGTTTTTTTATGTTCCAAGTGTGAAGCATCCTAAATAGGCTACAATTGTTAAAACGAAGCCACGGAACCTTTTTGCCATGCCCCTGGAGACAGTGAAAATAATGTGACTGAGACGATGGAGGCTGAGACATCTCATGATGATCTGCTTACTGATGAAATCAATAATGAGGATACAACCTGTGACGCCCGGTTCCGAAAACTGAACCAAGCTAACACATCTGTGTGCCCAGGATGTTCAACACACATACACGAGTGCAATCACAAAAGAGTATACAGAAATTTTCCACAGAACAAGATTAATTATCAAAATTTATTACACAAACCATATTATCCTCGAATACAAGCCCTAATGAATATTAATGACAAGTTCAACTAATGCAGCGGAAATAAACTAATTAAGCAACTAAGCAAACTAAGCAAAAGGGATAGCGCAGCTCCACGCAACACCACAGGCAAAGTTGACGGTAGACACGGCCTAGAACTCCGCATTATCACCATTAAACTCACAATCCTGACCTGCAACTGTTGGGGGGATTGCAAGAGTGAGTACATGTCGTACTCAGCAAGTGTGGAAAGTATGACATGTGGCTGATTCAAATAACGACAATAATAATGGCAAAGTGCTGAAAAGTACATTAAAACATTTGAAAAGCAATATATTTTAATTATATGAATCAAACCCATCATAATCATAAGTAATACCATAATACCAAACTGAATTTACTACCATCATCCATGATTCCAGATTTCACCATTTCTAATAACCATATTCAATACCAGAAATTAAATCCATAACCATTACCAAACCATAACCATTCCAATACCAAATTCCCTCTAATCATGGAAGTTGTCCAGGTGCTCATAACCGGGAGCACGGCTATCATGATAGTTTTAATTAACTCTACAGAGTTTGTACCTCTTTACCCACGTGTTCGTGATTTCATCACCTTTCGGCGACTAAGAATCTCCCTTATGCCCATGACCCGTCAGTCATATTACACACTTCCGTTGGTGTGTGGCCAAGAGATCACAAAATAGCCTTTACAAAGGGATTACTAGCCTATTTAGACCCCACGGAGGTTTCACCGGTGGTGATGCCTCCAACTAAGCACATCTTCAACCAAGGTCCCCCTCTTGAGCCATTTGGATCCCAGGGTAGTCCCACCAATCATCAACAAACCCAATCCGACTACCCCTTCCCCGAGCATCCTTAATGGTCCAAATAGCACTGGCAAAGCCCTAATTAATCAGCTATGCTGCACCCATACTTGGCCTCGTGGTGGCACTGTAGTCCTAGCTTATTCTCGCATGAACCGGTCCTTAGATCTAAAGCAAGCAAAACCACTATGATATCCAACCCATCCACATACCAGGCTTGCTTAGATCTCCTATTACCATACCATATTTAACCAGTTCATGTTAACCATAATCTCATCCATGCATAATTAAGTTGAGTGGTATAGTTATTTCCCATCCCAGTTGATTAAGCGAAGCAAAAAGGTAAAAAGCCCTTCCCGACTCTCTACCATATATTCCAGGTGACAAGGGTGGTTAAACAAATCTAGTAAACTTCCTACCATAGGATTCCCATCAAATTGACACAAGCATGCAGTTTACAAACAAAACATTTAGTTTAAAATAGGATCAATATGCTTCAAGGACACTTGCCTTGCTCCGGCAGATAGGGTTGCTCAAGCGCTTCGAAGTCTTGGTTATGGAAATCCTCGTACAAGATCTCTTGAGCACTTACCTCTACTCGTGATCACACATACAAGAAAATGTATACAAATCAACATGATGCACACACATTAATCAACATGCGATGATATGCATGCATGCAAAGATCAATTATTAATTAACTATGATTGTTTATTAATTAGATGCAACTAGTTCATACGTGTTCATACGAGTTTACGCGGGTTTTAGCGAGGATTAATGCTGCTGAAAATAAAAAGGCGATGCAACAAAAATCAATTTACGTCTATTAGATCTAATACGTCGCTACAATTCGCATTGGAAAAATGAACCCTACCGTAGATGTGACGGCTTCGACGATCGCAGGATGATGATGACGCGTAGACGAAGTAGATGGCGCAAGGGTCCTCCGGCGGCACGACGACGGCGACGCGATGACGACGACGATCTCCGGCGGACGGCGGCGCCCTCCTCCTTTTTTTCTTCCTCTTCCTCCTCTTTTCTCCTCTCTTTTCTTACCTGGCGGCGCAACCCTCTGGTCCTTTTTTTCTGTACCGGCGGCTAGGGCTTTTCCCTTTTTCCCTGGCGGCGGCGTTGCGGTTCTGGTGTCGATTAGAAAACGAAGCCCCTATGGAGGTTTATATAGGCGCGAATTCGGTAGCTAGGGCCGGCGCCGTGGCCGACTCGACCTAGGCGAGTGCGCGGTCGGGCGCTGGGGCGCGGGTGCTCGGCACGCGGGAGTGCGATGCGGGGTGGGGCCAGACGCGACATCGCGCGGGCGGCGGGGCTGGTTGGGTGCGCGGTCAACGCGGGAGGCGGGGTAAGGCGCGCGGTGCGCTGGTGGGGCCAGGACGGCGGCGCGCGCGTGAGGGCGCGGGCGGCGGGGGCCAGCTGGCGCGCGGGTGTGGAGGGAGGCCGGGGCATCGGTGTGGGGTGGGGCCCGGGCGGGCGACTCGGCGCGCGGGAGTGCGGGCCGGTCGGGGGTCTCGCTGGGTGGGGCGCTCGCTGGCTGGGCCGTTTGGCCTGGACGGCGGTTGTTTTTGTTTTTTTTTTTCTTTTTCTTTTTTTCTTTTATATATATATATACTTTTTGTTTTACATATATAAATATTATCATTAAATATATATTATATATATTTATTTATTTTATTTTTATATGTTATTATTATTTTTATACTTATTCCCTATTACAAGTTTTACGCTATTATTTTCCTTTTCTTCTTTTGCTACTCATATTTGTGTATGTATATTTTATGTTGTATTATTTTTCTTTTATTCTATTAATATTTAATGCATGAACATGTATGCAATGCATGATGCGAAAATTGATGGTGTTTCAAACCTACCCCCCTTAAAGTGAATCTCGCCCTCGAGATTCGACAGTGTGGAGAAAAGATGCGGGAATTCTGCCTTCGGGTCTTCTTCACGTTCCCACGTAGCTTGGGCTTCTGTATGGTGTTTCCATTGCACTTTGCACCAACGGACTTTCTTATTCCTCGTGACCCTTTCCTTCACGTCCAAGATCTTGATAGGTTGCTCGACATAGGACAAATCCTCCTGAAGTTCTAACTCGTCCATCGGCACTTGTTCTTCCGGCACCCTGAGACACTTCTTGAGTTGGGAAACATGAAACACATCATGTACGTCTGAAAGATGAGGTGGCATCTCCAACTTATATGCTACTTCTCCTCTTTTGTCCAAAATCTTGAATGGTCCAATATAATGAGGTGCGAGCTTGCCTCTTATGTTAAACCTCTTATGACCTCTCATAGGTGACACCTTGAGGTAAACAAAATCTCCTATTTCAAAGGCTAATTTCCTTCTCCTATTGTCCGTATAGCCTTTTTTGTCTTGATTGGGCAGCCCTCAAGTTTTCACGAATTATCTGGACTTGCTTTCGGCTTCTTGCAACACATCCGGACCAAATACTTGAGTTTCTCCTGCCTCATTCCAGAATAAAGGTGTCCTACATTTCCTCTCATAAAGCGCTTCATATGGTGACATTTTCAAGCTTGCTTGGTAACTATTGTTGTATGAAAATTTCGCGTATGGCAAGCTTTTTTCCCAACTTTTCCCATGCTTTAAAGCACAAGCTCTTAACATGTCCTCCAAAATCTGATTGGTCCTCTCGGTTTGTCCATCCGTTTGAGGATGATATGCTGAACTAAAATTCAACCTCGTTCCCAAAGCTTCATGCAATTTTTGCCAAAATCTGGAGGTAAATTGAGAACCTCTATCCGAGACTATCTTCTTTGGTACTCCGTGTCGACACACAATATGCTCCATGTATATTTCGGCCAATCGTGCAGCTGTATACTTGGTCTTCACAGGGACAAAATGAGCTGACTTGGTTAAGCGATCCACAATTACCCAAATTGAGTCATACCCGGACTGAGTACGTGGTAACCCAACTATGAAGTCCATTCCAATTTCTTTCCACTTCCATTCCGGAATATTCAACGGTTGCAATAATCCGGCTGGCCTTTGATGTTCCGCCTTGACTCGTTGGCACACATCACACAATGCTACATATTCAGCTATGTCCTTCTTCATGCTATCCCACCAATAGCAAGTCTTCAAGTCTTTGTACATCTTTGTACAACCAGGGTGAATTGAGTAAGGCGAGTCATGTGCCTCCTTTAATATTGTCTCCCGAATATGCTTTACATTAGGCACAACGATCCTCTTTCCAAGCCATAAGGTACCATGTTCGTCTTCATCAAATCTGAATTCTCTCCCTTCCTCGATCCTTTCCTTGATTACCTTGATCTCCTCATCCGTGGTTTGTGCTTCTCGAATTTCTTGCTCCAAGGTTGGGTTTAACTCCATCATCTCCATCTCATTTACAAACCCAAGGTTCAACCGTTCAAACTTCTTACATAATTCAAACGGTAACTCTCGAACCGTGAGTTGATGACTTACTCCTTTTCTACTCAAAGCATCGGCCACTACATTGGCTTTTCCCAGATGATAGTTGATCCCCAAATCATAATCTTTGATGAGCTCCAACCATCTTCGTTGCCTCAAGTTCAGATCCGTTTGTGTGAAAATATACTTCAAACTCTTATGATCCGTGTAAATTTCACACCTATGTCCAAGAATATAGTGTCTCCAAATCTTCAATGCATGTACCACGGCTGCAAGTTCTAAATCATGTGTTGGGTAATTCTGCTCATGTTTCTTCAATTGTCTGGACGCATAGGCGACCACTTGACCTTCTTGCATAAGCACGCATCCGAGTCCTTGTCTTGATGCGTCACAATAAATATCAAAACTCTTGCTTACATCCAGCAATACCAAAACTGGGGCTGTTGTTAACCTCTTCTTCAACTCCTCAAAACTGTTTTGACAAGCTTCAGTCCATTGGAACGCCTTTCCCTTCATTAGCAACTCCGTCATAGGCTTGGCTATCTTGGAAAAATCCTTGATAAACTGACGGTAATATCCAGCCATCCCAAGAAAACTCCTTATTTCCTTGACATTTTGCGGCGGCTCCCACTTCGACACGTCTCTCACTTTTCCGGGGTCAACCGATACTCCTCCTCCTGAGATTATATGACCCAAAAATGGCACCTCTTTCAACCAAAACTGGCACTTGCTGAACTTGGCATACAATTGATGCTCCCTCAATTTCTGCAGCGTAAGCCTCAAGTGTTCCTCATGTTCCTTCTCATCCTTCGAGTAGATCATAATATCATCAATAAACACCACAACAAATCTATCCAAGTACTCCATGAAGACCCTATTCATGAGGTACATAAAGTAGGCAGGCACATTTGTGAATCCAAATGACATCACGGTGTACTCATAAGATCCATACCGTGTTCTAAAAGCTGTTTTGGGTATGTCCGATGGTCTAATCTTCATTTGAAAGTATCCCGACCTCAAATCAATCTTGGAAAACACACAGGCGCCTTTCATCTAATCAAACAAATCCTCTATACGGGGCAAGGTGTACTTGTTCTTGATTGTTACCTCGTTGAGAGCTCGATAATCCACGCACATCCTTTGGGATCCATCCTTCTTGTCCACAAATAGAACGGGCGCTCCCCAAGGTGAAGAGCTAGGGCGAATAAAACCTTTCCCTAATTGCTCTTGAATTTGCTTCTTGAGCTCCGCTAATTCCATAGGAGGCATCCTATACGGCCTCTTAGCTATAGGTGCAGTTCCAGGTATTAAATCAATAACAAACTCAATGTCTCGATCAGGTGGCATACCTGGCAACTCATCTGGAAACACATCCAAAAATTCACACACTACCGGAATCTCCTCAATTGCGGCACCGTCCATATGATTCAGCTCCAATTGCTTCGGTGCGGTTTGAGATGCTTCAAATTCTACGGTGACCCCTTCCTCATTAGTCAACTTCACCGTCTTTATGGCACACTCAATAACTCCATTGTGCTTCCTCAACCAGTCCATACCAAGTATAATATCCAACCCTTGAGAATCTAAAACAATGAGGTTGGCGGAGAAGTCTACCCCCTTATTCTAAGGCTTACTTTTGGACATACTATATTTGTCCTCATCTCTCCTCCAGGAGACTTAACCAACAGAGTAAACTTCATATGAGAGATAGGCAAACTATACTTGGCAAATACTTCGATGCAATGAATGAATGTGATGCTCCAGAATCAAATAACATAGTCGCGGGGTTGGAGTTGGCGAGAAACATACCAATGACCACGTCATCCGCTTGTTGAGCATCCTCCGTAGAGACATGGTTCACGTTGCCACGAGCAAATTTCTGCTGTCCACGGCTTCCTTGTGGCTGCCCTCCATTGGGTCTTGGGTTTTGCCTCGACGCATTGCTTCCTTGACCAAGGCCTGACTTAGGACATTGATGCGCAAAGTGTCCAGCTTCTCCACAAGTATAACACTTCTTAACTCTACCAAAATTATTGGGACAAACTTGGTTTTGAACATTGGCTCCAGGAAAATCAGCATGAGGTGCATAAGGCATTGGAGGCCTAGGTGCTTGCATAACAGGGCGCTGCTGCACAAATTGAGTTGGGCGCGGTGCATAACCAGGGCGCTGAGCAGGAATAGAGGAGCTGTAATAGGGTGCATTGGGTGGTGCAAGGCGAGGGCGCATATTACTTCCTTGTTGCTGTCCTTGATATGGCACCTTCCTCTTGATTTCTTGCTCCATCTCACGGATCTTGTTCTCAACCACAATTGCTTTGTCCACAAGCTTCTGAAAATTGGCATAATCGCAGTTGAGTAGTTGCACTTGGATATCATTGTTCAAGCCCCTCATGAACAAGTACTGTTTCCGGCTGTCCTGACTAACATCCTCAGGCGCATATCTTGAGAGTTGAGTGAACTTGTTGAGATATTCACTCACGCTTGATCTTCCTTGCCTTAAATTCTCAATTCTTGCCTCTTCAAGATCATAGCACCCTCGGGCACATAATGAGAACGAAAATTCTCCTTGAATTCGGCCCAAGTGATTCTTTCTTGGTTCTCATGAGCACTACAATAAGCATCCCACCAATCCGCAGCTGCTCCAACGAGTTGATGAGAAGCGAACAGGACCTTCTCCCGGTCACTGCATTGGACAATGGCTAGCTTCTTCTCCACGGACTTGAGCCAATCATCCGCATCCATAGGGTCTGCGGCTTGAGCAAAGGTTGGCGGCCTAGTCCTCATAAACTCTCCCAATCGGTTATGAGGAGGTGGGGGTGGCGGTGGAGGCATGTGGGGCTGATTGTTGATATTGCCAGCCTGCAGCTGTCCCATAGTCTGTATCATGGTCTGCATGAGCTGGTTTTGCATAGCCAATAGCTGCTCAATGTTGATAGCTCCATGAGCAGGTCCTTGCCCATTGTTGTTCTGAGGTACTCCATTGTTCTCCTCCTCATCATTGCCATCCCTCTGGTTGCGAGTCCTCACCATCTGAAGGAAAGCAATAGGTAAGAATTAGAAAACATCCCCAACTATATGCATCAAGGGATATGAAGCTAACCAACTAGCTAGCCTACGTGGACATGGCAATGCTATAGCATCCCAAAATCCTCTATTAAGCACACAAGCAACCAATATATATAGCAAACAGCACTTCAAGCAAAAACACATCGATCCCTGAGTGCTCCTATGTGCTCTAAAGTGTCCATTCTATCTAGGCTGCGTCCTACGGTCAACCTGGCTCTGATGCCAATGTGTGATGCCCGGTTCCGAAAACTGAACCAAGCTAACGTATATGTGTGCCCAGGATATTCAAGACACATACACGAGTGCAATCACAAAAGAGTATACAGAAAATTTCCACAGAACAAGATTAATTATCAAATTTTATTACACAAACCATATTATCCTCGAATACAAGCTCTAATGAATATTAATGACAAGTTCAACTAATGCAGCGGAAATAAACTAATTAAACAACTAAGCAAACTAAGCAAAAGGGATAGCTCAGCTCCACGCAACACCACAAGCAAAGTTGACGGTAGACACGGCCTAGAACTCCGCATTATCGCCATTAAACTCACAATCCTGACCTGCAACTGTTGGGGGGATTGCAAGAGTGAGTACATGTCGTACTCAGTAAGTGTGGAAAGTATGACATGTGGCTGATTCAAATGACGACAATAATAATGTCAAAGTGCTGAAAAGTAAATTAAAACATTTGAAAAGCAATATATTATAATTATATGAATCAAACCCATCATAATCATAAGTAATACCATAATACCAAACTGAATTTACTACCATCATCCATGATTCCAGATTTCACCATTTCCAATAACCATATTCAATACCAGAAATTAAATCCATAACCATTACCAAACCATAACCATTCCAATACCAAATTCCCTCTAATCATGGAAGTTGTCCAGGTACTCATAACCGGGAGCACGGCTATCATCATAGTTTTAATTAACTCTGCAGAGTTTGTACCTCTTTACCCACGTGTTCGTGATTTCATCACCTTTCGGCGACTAAGAATCTCCCTTATGCCCATGAACCGTCAGTCATATTACACACTTTCGTTAGTGTGTGGCCAAGAGATCACAAAATAGCCTTTACAAAGGGATTACTAGCCTATTTAGACCCCACTGAGATTTCACTGGTGGCGATGCCTCCAACTGAGCACATCTTCAACCAAGGTCCCCTCTTGAGCCATTCGGATCCCAGGGTAGTCCCACCAATCTTCAACAAACCCAATCCGACTACCCCTTCCCCGAGCATCCTTAATGGTCCAAATAGCACTGGCAAAGCCCTAATTAATCAGCTACGCCGCACCCATACTTGGCCTCATGGTGGCACTGTAGTCCTGGCTTATTCTCGCATGAACCGGTCCTTAGATCTAAAGCAAGCAAAACCACCATGACATCCAACCCATCCACATACCAGGCTTGCTTATATCGCCCATTACCATACCATATTTAACCAGTTCATGTTAACCATAATCTCATCCATGCATAATTAAGTTGAGTGGTATAGTTATTTCCCATCCCAGTTGATTAAGCGAAGCAAAAAGGTAAAAAGCCCTTCCTGACTCTCTACCATATATTCCAGGTGACAAGGGTGGTTAAACAAATCTAGTAAACTTCCTACCATAGGATTCCCATCAAATTGACCCAAGCATGCAGTTTGCAAACAAAACATTTATTTTAAAATAGGATCAATATGCTTCAAGGACACTTGCCTTGCTCCGGCGGATAGGGTTGCTCAAGCGCTTTGAAGTCTTGGTTCTGGAAATCCTCGTACAAGATCTCTTGAGCACTTCCCTCTACTCGTGATCACACATACAAGAAAATGTATACAAATCAACATGATGCACACATATTAATCAACATGCGATGATATGCATGCATGCAAAGATCAATTATTAATTAACTATGATTGTTTATTAATTAGATGCAGCTAGTTCATACGTGTTCATACGAGTTTACGCGGGTTTTAGCGAGGATTAATGCTACTGAAAATAAAAAGGCGATGCAACAAAAATCAATTTACGTCTATTAGATCTAATACGTCGCTAAAATTCGCATCGGAAAAATGGACCCTACCGTAGATGCGACGGCTTCGATGATCGCGGGATGATGACGACGCGTAGACGAAGTAGATGGCGCAAGGGTCCTCCGGCGGCACGACGACGGCGACGCGATGACAACGACGATCTCCGGCGGACGGCGGCGCCCTCCTCCTTTTTTTCTTCCTCTTCCTCCTCTTTTCTCCTCTCTTTTCTTCCCTGGCGGCGCAACCCTCTGGTCCTTTTTCTGTACAGGCGGCTAGGGATTTTCCCTTTTTTTCCTTGGCGGCGGCGTTGCGGTTCTGGTGTCGATCAGAAAACGAAGCCCCTACGGAGGTTTATATGGGCGCGAATTCGGTAGCTAGGGCCGGCGCCGTGGCCGACTCGACCTAGGCGAGTGCGCGGTCGGGCGCTGGGGCGCGGGCACTCGGCACGCGGGAGTGCGATGCGGAGTGGGGCCAGACGCGACATCGCGCGGGCGGCGGGGCTGGTTGGGCGCGCAGTCAACGCGGGAGGCAGGGTAAGGCGCGCGGTGCGCTGGTGGGGCTAGGACGGCGGCGCGCGCGTGAGGGCGCGGGCGGCGGGGGCCAGCTGGCGCGCGGGTGTGGAGGGAGGCCGGGGCATCGGTGCGGGGTGGGGCCCGGGCGGGCGACTCGGCGCGCGGGAGTGCGGGGCCGGTCGGGGGCGCGCTGGGTGGGCCGTTTGGCCTGGCCGGCGGTTGTTTTTGTTTTTTTATTTTTCTTTTTCTTTTCTTTTTTTTATATATATATACTTTTTGTTTTACATATATAAATATTATGATTAAATATATATTATATATATATTTATTTATTTATTTTATTTTTATATGTAATTATTATTTTTATACTTATTCCCTAATACAAGTTTTACGCTATTATTTTCCTTTTCTTCTTTTGCTACTCATATTTGTATATGTATATTTTATGTTTTATTATTTTCTTTTATTCTATTAATATTTAATGCATGAACATGTATGCAATGCATGATGCGAAAATTGAGGGTGTTACACGACCGCATGGGCTAGGAATGACATTGAGGGAGCCAGCGGCGATGCTTCCAATCTTATAATGACAACGTCAGGTGATCGGTTTGAGGTAGATGGAGTTGCATCAGAAAATGAAGACGACGACGACGATACATATACCAATAATGGTCATGTAGCTCCATTGTGGGGGGACGACAGCAAAGATGATGATTTTTAGTATAATTAAGTACGTGACATGTAGGTCCACAATGAATTCATCCGTCCGAACCCGCCATTTATTTTTGAGTTATTTATATTTGCTACCCGAAAAGTACCCGATACCTGATATTTCGGTCTTTTTCCGGTCTCGGTTTTATCGGTTTCGGTTTTTTGGTCTCGGTTTATTTGCCCACCCCTAATTTACTCGTAGTAGTAGCATATATATGGGATATACATATTTCTCCTGCATGTTTTTTTTTTGCAAAACTATTTAGTGATATATCCTATGTGCATATTACATATGTAAACTAATGTAAAGTATAAAACTTTTTCAAAGGGAAGTCTTAGGTTTCATCAAATCTATCTTTCAGATTTACGCAATTTTGATCTGTTTTAACAATACAAGAATTGTACTTTTAGATTCACCATGAAAATATTTCCATAATATACAATCTAGTACTACATGTTATTGAAGTTAATAAATTCCATATAAATCATTTGTCAAAGGTAATTAGTTCGACCAAAACAGAAACAGAGTTGAGTTGGGGCGGAGGAAGTATTATATGTTGTTGTTTGCCGCATAAAAGGTTTCGTCCTTCGTTCAAGCCGTAGCCATTTGTACAGGCGGCTGATGCGACCGGACGCATCGAGCTTACGTGTGCGTCAGTCACCGAGACGCCTTAGACGCGCGCAGCGCATGTGTTGAAATCACCTGCGATACTGCAGGTGCAGTAACAGTCACTGACATGTGGGTCCAACTATCCGTGGGGCCCACATGTCAGTGACTGTTACTGCACCTGCAGTACTGCAGAGGTTATGCATCCCGCATGCACATCTTTGAATTCAATTGGAACCGCTCCGTGTCCCATCACTGCTTTACCGTGAACCACTGCGGATGGTCTTAAAGGCAGGCCCGCCTCTGGGCCTAGGCGGGCGGAAATAAATTTTCTGTGGCCCTGCCGCACAACGTCGTCTGCCGCGCCCCCGCCCCTGCCCCACCACCGGCCCACCGCCCCTGCTCCCCCACCGTCGGCCCGCCATTCGAGAACAGATCGAGGGGAAGGCTCATCGCCCATAGCGGTCGTGTAGCTTCCGTCCCCTCGATCCGTTGGCGATGAGCCTTCTCCTCATCCGTTCTCGAGTTCGCGGCGGCCACGACGCCGCTTCTACCCTGCTTCTGGACTGAGGACGCTGATGATCCGCAACATACTTTTAAATCTGCTTGCTGCTAACCGTTGTTGATGCGTTAATACCTGATGTTTTACATCGTTGACTATGTTGCAGATCATCAGCATCGTTAGTCTAGCACTGATTCGTCAGGAGGCAAAAAGTAATGAACATCATAGATCAGCATTGCGCCGAGGAGAACGCGAAAATTGCAGTTGGCCGCGTCAGGTCGGTTTTACGATTTTATTCACGTTCCATTTGACTTCAAGTACCACGCCTATGCTTTGAAATATATGATTATACTAATCAAGCTCCGGTCTTTTACTGATTGATACTTAACCTCGTTTGTTGCATTTGCCAAGGTCCAAGGCCAACAAGGGCTACTGCTTTGTCAACGTCACATCGCTAGATGCGGCGTTCTAGCTGTGGACGAAGCACCTGTATGGCTTCCGTTGGAAGGTGAACGACTCGCGGAATATGTGCGAGGTCGACTGCGCCAACATCCAGGTACGTCACCGTCCGCTGCCACCGTTTTCCATTGCGCCGCCACTGCATGGTGTTCACCTGCCGCTGCTCATCATCCTTTCGCAGGGTCGGGATGCTTTGGTGGCCCATTTCTCCAAGTCATGCTTCGACTGCGAAACCAAGGAGTTCCTGCCAGTGTGGTTCAGCTCGCCGCGGAAGGTGAATGACTCACGGAAGATGTGTGAGGTCGACTACGCCAACATCCAGGTACGTCACCGTCCGCTGCCACCATTTTCCATTGCGCCGCCGTTGCAACGTGTTCACCTGCCGCTGCTCATCATCCTTTCGCAGGGTCGGGATGCGTTGGTGGATGCAGCCAAATGGTTGCTTTTGCAGGTGTATGGTAATTACGTGAGTGTTTGGTCGGGTCATGTGGTTAGTCCACGATGCACCCTAAACCCGGTGTTGAGGCCGTGTATTTTTCATTTGTGCGTACACTCTAGTGACATGTGGCAAAGTGCTCAGTCATCAATTGTGTTTGGTTAGACGTCGAAATTCGATTGGAGATAGATCATCCATTTCTTTATGTCTTGGATCATCCAAATTAACGTTTGGTCGGATGGACTGGACGATCCAATTTTTCGTTGGTAGGTTGGATGAAACTTGATTGAGATTATTGAATCATCAAAGTTGATAATTTCATAATATTATTCGTGCGCATGATGATCGATCGTGCACGCCGAGCGCCGAGTTATTCGGATCGCTGAGCAAAGTTCGGACGTGGACTTCGTGTGTGCCCGTGCGCCCTGCAAGATTCGGTGCGCTCGCGTACGTGGCAATCATCAGGGTAGGGTGGTACAGTCGCGGGAACCGTGTAGTGCGTCCTTGGTTGTAATATTTGGAGCGTGAACGTACGTGGCAACCATCTGGGGATGCAACTTTGGTGCTCCCATTTGTGCTTCCATGCGTACTCCGCGCTTATGTGTCATCATCTAATTGGTTGAAGTTAAATCAGACATTATGTTAGGTAAATGAAAGGTCCAATAAAATCATGACACTTAAGTAGGAGCACGCATGGAAGCACTAAATGGGAGTATACAAGCCGTGTCCTCAGATGCAACTTCATGTTGCTCCATCCTAATGCAACGATTGTGGTCCCGTGGCGATAGATCCTAACGCCACGAACCAGTGAATCATGGCAAGACATCCTAATGCAACGATTGTGTTTCGTTGCATTAGTATCCTGACGCCACGAAAAAGTGAATCGTAGCCACACATCCTAATTGCTACGATTGGGGTCTGTGGCCATTGATACTAACGCCAAGAACCAGAGTATCGTGGCAACACATCCTAACGCAACGATTTTGTTTCGTTGCATTACGGTCCAAATGCAACTGTTTGCTGATTCGTGGCAACAGATCCTAATGCAACGACTGTGTTCCGTGGCAATAAAGCTGTAATGCCACGAACCAGTAATTCGTGGCAACAGATCCTAATGCAACGATTGTGTTCCGTGGCGATAGATCCTGTAACGACACGAACCAGTAATTCGTGGCAACAGATCCTAATGCAACGATTGTGGTCCCGTGGCGATAGATCCTAACGCCACGAACCAGTGAATCATGGCAAGACATCCTAATGCAACAATTGTGTTTTGTTGCATTAGTATCCTGACGCCACAAAAAAGTGAATCGTGGCCACACATCCTAATTTCTACGATTGGGGTCCGTGGCCATTGATACTAACGCCACGAACCAGAGTATCATGGCAAAACATCCTAATACAATGATTGTGTTCCATGGTGATAGATCCTGTAACGCCACGAACCAGTAATTCGTGGCAACAGATCCTAATGCAACGATTGTGGTCTGTTGCATTAGCATCCTGACGTGTGAGACCTATGTGTGCTGAATACATTGACTTGTCATGAATACACTTGGCCTTGATGATAAAAGTTTTGAATATCACCAAAACACCTTTTTATCAAGGTCTGACTCTAGCTCTGAGCTACAACAAGGTCCGACGATAGGTCCGGCTTGGTTTGGGTAGCTCCGGTTATGTTCGATGCTAGGTCCGACTAGCTTTGGTCAGCTCCGGTGAAGTTTTGTCTTTAGCTCCGGCATGTCTTTGATAGCTCCGACATGTTTTTGCTAGCTCCGTCGTGTTTTTGCTAAGCTCCGAAGTTGATTTTTCTAGCTCCGGCTTTTGGGATTACTAGTTCCGACTAGTTCTGGTTAGCTCCGGCGCTATGTCCTGCTAGTTTTGTAAGCTCCGGCGGGAGCTTGGTTGTACTAGTTTTGGTAAGCTCCGGCGCTAGATTCTACTAGCTTTTGTTAGCTCCGGCTCAAGGTTCGGGTTGCTCTGGCAAGGTCCGGAACCTGACCGTAGTGCTTCTGCTTTTTATTTGCAATGTTTTGTACTTTCTTTACATTGTTGGAAAGATTGTTTAGTATTCATTTCCTAAGTTTTTGGTGTGTTTTGGTTGATATGGATGATATGGTGTTACTGTGGTTTTGCAACATGCTTATGTGAGGTTCTCACGTAGGGTGTTGTGTTCGGAACTAACTTGAGTCAAGTCGAGGACTTGGGCTCGTATGGATTGGTTGTTTATTCATGTGCAGGTGTTGCTTGAGTTCAAGACAGGCTGGTGATGGGATCCATTGGACTAGTCTCAGGGAGGAGATGAGGTTCCAACAACCAAATTCAGGAGGAATTGTGGTTGAGCTGATCAGGAGGCTGCGCAGCATGATTGAATCAAGAACAATGCATGTGAAGATATCGTGGACGTCATTGGAAGATGTTTGCACGTGTGCAAGTAGTGCATGGACGTGGCTACATGGTTCCGAGATGTGATGAAGAGATGTGGATGTAAAAAGTTGGTCGGAAAGGTCCAACCGACTAGGTTATGGACTTAGGCTACGGCTGAGTCGGGTTCGACTCAAATATGGAAAGATTTGAGTTGGTTATGATAGGATTTCATGTGGGTCACGAATTTGAGTTGTTTAGTAATGTGGGATACGTTCCTAAGGTGTTTTGAAGTCTTAAGATTGCTTCTATCTGCGTATAGAAGAATCCTAAGCAGTTATGGAAAGTTACGATTCGTGAACAGAGTAGGATTAGGTTCCTGATTTGAGTTGAGTTGGCTTTCGAGCTGGTTATATAAACAAGGGAGCCCAGAGCTCGTAGTGCACGACTTTGGGGCTGTTCCTCTTGTGTTATATTGAATAAAATTCGTAGTTTGAAGGAACTTTTGTGCCTTGTTCGTCAGACTTGTTCCAGACAAGTTTTACTCGTCGAGTTTCTGGACAGCACTACCTTTCGTCGGTGGTTTTATCATAACTCGAGTTTTACAGATCCAATTGATGTTATTCTTTTTGGGTTGTCTTCACAACTTGATTGTCTATCATCTGTCGAAATTTCACGGTCATTGGATTTGTGGTCTATGATCTACATGAGTTTCTTTGCAGCGTTCCAGAACTGTTTTTTCTCGGGTAGGGCAGATTGACCATTGTTTGATCTTTCGATCATAACTTGAGTTTTTCTCGACGGATTTGAGTGATTCCTTTTGTGTTGTCTTCGTGACTTGATTCTCTCTGATATCCATCACTTTTTTCACGGTGAAACACATTTAGATTAGTCTCACACACGATTTCTTTAGCAGATCGTTTTTCTGCCGAAAGGGTTTGGGGTTTAATTGTTTCCACTGCGTAAGATTTTTAAATCTACCATTCACCCCCCCTCTGGTAGCTTTTCACATGCTCTTCGATCCTATAATTGGTATCAGAGCCACGGTGCTCTAATCTTTGTGATTTGCGCATGTTTTTGACTAATCATCATGGAGAAGTACTCTGCCAAACCTTGTGTGTTCGCTGGTATTGATTTTCAGGTTTGGAAGGCATGCATGGAGGCTTTTATCCAGGCACAAGGCTTTGCAATATGGGAGAAGGTATACAAGCCTTACGAAGTGCCATCAAACGATCAAGTTACAACTACAAATATGAGAGATGTCGACAACAACAACAAGGCTCGGAACTTGATCATACAAGGATTAACACAAAGCGACTTCGACCGTGTTGCACACCTCCGATCTACATACGATGTGTGGAAAGCACTTTGTGACTACCACGAAGGATCCAACACGATCAAAGAGGTAAGGCAAGACATGTTCAAGAAAGAATACATGCGCTTCGAGATGCAACCCGGTGAGTCTATTGATGACCTTTTTGCTCGCTTTAATAAGATTCTCAACAACTTGCATAGTGTCAATGTTAATTTTACAAATGCTGAAAATGCTAGGCAATTGCTAAGTGCATTAGATATGTCAATTTGGGAGATGAAAGTCACATCTATTCGTGGATCTACTGTAATGAGTTCACTTACTTTAGATGTGTTATATTCCAAGTTAAAAACTCATGAAATTGACATAATCTCACGTAAGAACCCCAATAAGTCTATTGCATTTGTTTCACAACGTGATATATCTAGCTCCGGCCAATCATCATCTTGCAATACTCTTGCTTTGTTGTCCTCACTAACCGTGGAGCAGGTCGAAGAATTTCCAAAAGAGGAGTTGGCACTCATCTCTACTAGATTCTCAAAAGCATTGCAAAATGTGAGAACTAGAAGGAGAGGAAGCTCCGGACCTCAACGCTGTTTTGAATGTGGTAAAACAGGACACTTTCGTACAGAATGCCCTAACCTTTCAGGTCCGACCACTCGGGAAGAAAAACAAAGCAAGGTTCGGACCTCCTTTGGAAATTCCAACAAGAAGAAGAAAGGTACCATAGGACGCAAGATGATCAACAATTTCATCACCGCACTTCAAGAGTTCAGTTCAAGCGACGTGGACATTAGAAGTGATGAAGATGAAGATGATTTGTCAAACTTGTGCTTTATGGCGGGCAAGTCAAGATCAAGTATGGAGGAGGCAGAACACAACAGCGACAATGAAGAGGTATGTCCTACTTGCGAAGAAATGTGTGATGCCATTTCTCGTACCACTATTATTGTTAAGAAAAAGGACAAAAAGCTTAGGGATAGTGCTGCTAAAATTGAATCACTAGAATCTGAAATCAACCGTTTAAAAACTTTGATTCCTAGTGATGATGCATGTTCCTCATGTGATTTAATATATGAACAATTGTCCTCATTAATAAGTGCGCACACCTCCACACTTGATAAACTTGAGTTAGTAATTGAAAAGAACAAAGAGCTTGCTGCACTTAATGATAAAAACTTGAAAGATGCTAGCTGTTCTACAATTGATTTGCATTGTTCTACTTGTGATGATCTTGATAAGAAACTATAGGATGCTACGAATGAAATTTCTATATTGAACAATGCTTTACGTTCTCATGAAGTTAAATTTTATTAAAATTGCAAACTAAAAGTAAAAACTTCATGTGAAAATTGCCTTGATCTGTCCAATAAACTTGATGACATGCATAGGACATTAGATCGGTTTTGCAATGGAAATAAGAACCTAAACTTACTGCTGAATTCTTCCAAGTCTTGCAATGATAAAATCGGTTTAGGTTTTGATTCTCATACTCATGCTAAGGCACATCCACCTAAAATTGTAAAGTCATTAGGAAGTGGTTTGATTCAAACAGTTCCTAAACAAAAAAGGAGTGGTTTTCAAATCTGCAGGAGTGTTGTCTCATTCGGTTTCAAATAAAAATATTGCTTGCTCATCTAGACATGAACACAAAGTTAATTTTCATTGTACCTTCTAGAGATGGTCATGTCATAAATTTTTGTTATAGACTAGCTAAACAACAGAAAAGGGAAAGAATGGTTGCTAGATCTCATAACTTTCATGCAAAATTTGCTGCACACATTGAACCGAATGTACAACCTGCTATTTTGGTCAAAAACATTCAAAGTTTACCTCCGGACCTTCTGTTTTTTCCTCCGGAGCTACTGATTTTTGTGCTACACAAGTAACACCTTATAGGTCAATAGTCAACAATAAAAAATCTCAAACTTTGACTCATAAACCTACTGTTTTGTCTCAGCTTTCGCGTGTTTTTCCTGCTGCACGTCGCGTGATTCAGTAATGGATTCCTAAATGCCTTTTGACTAACCCCAGTATTGAGTCATCGACGTATTGTGCTTCTATGTAGGTTACACGTTTGAGGAAGGAGAACATTTGGATTGTGGATTCAGGTTGCTCACGCCACATGACCTGTAACAAAGATTGGTTCTCCTCCCTCTCTTTTGTGTCACGTGTAGAGAATGTTACTTTTGCCGATAATTCTTCAACTCCTATAATTGCTAAGGGTTCGGTTAGAGTAAATGATCACTACACTTTGAAGGATGTGGCACTTGTCAAAAATTTGAAATACAACTTGCTTTCTGTTTCACAATTGCTAGATGAAAATCTAAAAATTATTTTCAATAAAAACTGCTGCAAAGTTGTAGGTTCAAATAGTGAGCTTATTTTTAACATGTCTCGGTTTGGAAGAGTTTTTAAAGCTGATTTTGATATGTCCTCCTCTAAGCATAGGTGTCTAGTTGCTAATGATTCAAAGGACCTATATTTTTGGCATCATAGACTTGGTCACGTAGGCTTTGATCACCTAACACGTGTTAGTGCTCTTGATCGCATACGTGGGCTGCCTAAGCTTAAAGGGGATAAAGAAATTGTGTGCTCTTCTTGTAGACATGCTAAGATGGTTGCAGGTTCACATACTCCTCTCACAATGATCATGACAACTAAACCATGTCAACTTTTGCATATTGACACCGTATGACCTTCATGTGTCCAATCCTTCGGAGGTAAATGGTATGTTCTTGTTATCGTTGATGATTATTCTAGATACTCTTGGGTTTACTTTATGGCGTCTAAGAATGAAGTTTTTAGTCACTTTAGAACTTTATTTCTTAGATTATCAATTGATCACCCAGGATCATTAAAAGCAATTAGAAGTGATAATGGAACTAAATTTAATTATCAATTTTTTGATCACTTTTGTGCTGAAAATAGAATAGATCATCAATTCTCTTCACATTGCAGGTCCAGATCCATATCCGCAGGGGGAGAGCATTTTCATTGAAGATGAGGAAGAATTGGAGTTGCTACCAGAAAATTCAGCAGCTAAAGACTTTGGTTTAGCTCCGGATGTTAATTCTCAACCAGCACCGACAACCATCAATGTTGATTCAAATCATCCTCAAGCTACAAGCTCATCGATTTGTGATGAACATGAAGAAGAAGAAGCTTGTGAGACATCTGTTCCCCTACGGTTTTACAAAGATCATCCCCCAACAGATGATTGGAAGCTTGCACGAACGAGTCACACGGTCCAGGTTTTGCGATCCAAACTCTCATGCTCATTCTGCTTTTGTTGCTTCTTTTGAACCCAAAGATATATCACACGCACTCACTAATGAATCTTGGATTATTGCCATGCAAGAAGAGTTAGAAAATTTTGAAAGAAATAATGTTTGGAAACTTGTACCTCCACCTCAAGGTCACACTTTAATTGGAACTAAATGGGTATTTAAAAATAAACAAAGTGAGGATGGGGTTGTGGTTAGGAATAAGGCTAGGTTGGTTGCTCAAGGTTTCACTCAAGTTGAAGGTCTAGATTTTGATGAAACTTTTGCTCCTATCGCTAGATTAGAAGCCATAAGAATTTTGTTAGCTTTTGCAGCATCTAAAGGTTTTAAGCTATATCAAATGGATGTTAAAAGTGCTTTTCTTAATAGCTACATAGATGAGGAGGTTTATGTCAAACAACCACCGGGTTTTGAAAATCCAGATTTTCCTAATCATGTTTACAAACTATCCAAAGACTTATACAGTCTCAAACAAGCCCCTAGAGCATGGTATGATAGGTTAAAAACATTCTTACTTGAAAAGGGATTTACCATGGGCAAGGTTGATAAAACTCTTTTTGTGCTTAAACTTAGCAATGACTCATTATTTGTTCAAGTGTATGTGGATGATATTATCTTTGGTTGTGCTTCTCATGATCTTGTGTCCAAGTTTTCAGCAATGATGAGTTCCGAATTTGAAATGAGTATGATGGGTGAACTCACTTACTTTTTGGGGCTGCAAATCAAGCAAACCAAGGAGGGTACCTTTGTGCATCAAACGAAGTATACCAAAGACCTCCTAAGACGCTTCAACATGGACAAAAGCAAGCCTGTTCGGACACTAATGGGAACAGCAGCAACACTTGAACTTGATGAAGATGGTGAACCCGTGGATCAAAAAGAATATAGAAGCATGATCAGATCACTTTTGTACCTCACGGCATCAAGACTGGACATACAACTAGCGTATGTCTTTGTGCACGGTTTCAAGCTTCCCCACGTGCTTCACATCGTCAAGCCGTCAAAAGGATTCTCAGGTACTTACATGGAACCCAAGAATTTGGCATTTTTCTTCCTTCTTCCTCAACTGTTACTTTGAAAGCTTTTTCGGATGCTGATTTTGGGGGTTGTAGGATTGATAGGAAAAGTACTTCCGGTGCTTGTCATTTTCTTGGTAATTCTCTTGTTACTTGGTCCTCTAGAAAACAAAATTCAGTTGCACAATCCACAGCCGAATCTGAATATGTAGCTATTGCTAGTGCTTGCTCTCAAATTCTTTGGATTGTTCAAACACTTAAGGACTATGGGGTTGATCTAGATAGTGTTCCACTATTCTGTGATAACACTAGTGCCATTTGCATTGCTAAAAACCCCGTGCAACATTCTAGAACTAAGCACATTGACATTAGGTATCACTTTCTCCGATATAACGCTGAAAAAGGAAACATTGTGCTTCACCATGTAGATACCGAACAACAATTGGCTGACATTTTTACAAAACCTTTGGATTTCACTCGTTTTTGTTACATTCGTAGTGAAATAGGGTTTATGCATCCTCATGGCTTAAATTGAGGGGGAGTTTTTGAAACTTGGGAAGTCTATGTGTGAATCTGAAACTAAAATAATATGAGCATAGTATTTCATACATATATGACTTTGTGATTCCTTTTACATGCTGAAAGTTCTTACTACATTACTCGTGTTATACATTTTGTAGTTTCTGCCATGTCTAGTAATTGGAATAATTACTTGCACTAAAACTGGTCATGGTCAAACTTTCTTGTTGTTTTGAACTTGTTACATGTTCACAAGTGCTTTTAATCATTAAGAATTAATCAAGTAATCAACTCACATGTTGAGTTTTTATGAACAAATACAAATTGAGAAAAGATTAAGAGAATATGCATGCATCGCACGTCTTCTTGTGAGATGGCTTATCATTGCACTTAGATTTGAACTTGGAAGAAGTTGTGTATGACTAAAACCATGTCCTTAAGCTTCTGATTGTCAAATGACATAGGCTTGGCTTGGTTGGTTAGAATAAGGCAGATGCCCATATAATCTCTTGCAAATATCATATGATCTAAATTTGTGTTTTGAAAAATAATAAAATGCAGCAACTAGTGTCATGCTTTCAAGTTATGAAATAGTTAAGTTTGTGAGATCATGACTTGCTTAAATTGAAAATTACATATGATCTCTAGCATGGCTTACACTACTTTATGTATCTCATGGATGTGATAGTGTAAGTTACTTGATAGTATGACTTGGATGAGCTTTGTTTTATATGTATATGTTATAATATGCTCATAACAATTAAAATTTCTCTTTTACCTTGCTGAATACATTGTCAAAGGGGGAGAGATTAATCACACATTCAAAAAGGGAAAGATAATGTGCATGGGGAGAGATGATAAAGGGGGAGAAATATGTGAATTTTTAATTTTGAATTTTTTCTTTTCTTCTCATTTTATTTCCTATTTACAAAAGGGGAGGAATTGTCTTCAAAACTTTTAATGAGAATAAGCCAATGCTCAGATTTTAAGTGGTGTTGCCAATGCATTCATCAAGGGGGAGATTGTGAGACCTATGTGTGCTGAATACATTGGCTTGTCATGAATACACTTGGCCTTGATGATAAAAGTTTTGAATATCACCAAAACACCTTTTTATCAAGGCCTGACTCTAGCTCAGAGCTACAGCAAGGTCCGACGGTAGGTCCGGCTTGGTTTGGGTAGCTCCGGTTATGTTCGATGCTAGGTCCGACTAGCTTTGGTCAGCTCCGTTGAAGTTTTGTCTTTAGCTCCGGCATGTCTTTGATAGCTCCGACATGTTTTTGCTAGCTCCGCCGTGTTTTTGCTAAGCTCCAAAGTTGATTTTTCTAGCTCCGGTTTTTGAGATTACTAGTTCCGACTAGTTCTGGTTAGCTCCAGCGCTGTCCTGCTAGTTTTGTAAGCTCCAGCGGGAGCTTGGTTGTACTAGTTTTGGTAAGCTCCGGCGCTAGATTCTACTAGCTTTTGTTATCTTTGGCTCAAGGTCCGGGTTGCTCTGGCAAGTTCCGAAACCTGACCGTAGTGCTTCTGCTTTTCATTTGCAATGTTTCGTACTTGCTTTACATTGTTGGAAAGATTGCTTAGTATTCATTTGATAAGTTTTTGGTGCGTTTTGGTTGATATGGATGATATCGTGTTACTGTGGTTTTGCAACATGCTTATGTGAGGTCCTCACGTAGGGTGTTGTGTTCGGAACTAACTTGAGTCAAGTTGAGGACTTGGGCTCGTATGGATTGGTTGTTTATTCATGTGCAGGTGTTGCTTGAGTTCAAGACAGGCTGGTGATGGGATCCATTGGACTAGTCTCAGGGAGGGGATGAGGTTCCAACAACCAAATTCAGGAGGAATTGTGGTTGAGCTGATTAGGAGGTTGCGCAACATGATTGAATCAAGAACAATGCATGTGAAGATATCGTGGACGTCATTGGAAGATGTTTGCACGTGTGCAAGGAGTGCATGGACGTGGCTACATGGTTCCGAGACGTGATGAAGAGATGTGGACGTAAAAAGTTGGTCGGAAAGGTCCAACCGACTAGGTTATGGACTTAGGCTACGGCTGAGTCGGGTTTGACTCAAATATGGAAAGATTTGAGTTGGTTATGATAGGATTTCGTGTGGGTCACGAATTTGAGTTGTTTAGGAATGTGGGATACGTTCCTAAGGTGTTTGAAAGTCTTAAGATTGCTTCTATCTACGTATAGAAGAATCGTAAGCAGTTATGGAAAGTTACGATTCGTGAACAGAGTAGGATTAGGTTCTTGATTTGAGTTGAGTTGGCTTTCGAGCTGGTTATATAAGCAAGGGACCCCAGAGCTCGTGGTGCACGACTTTGGGGCTGTTCCTCTTGTGTTCTATTGAATAAAATTCGTAGTTTGAAGGAACTTTTGTGCCTTGTTCGTCAGACTTGTTCCAGACAAAGTCTTACTCGTCGAGTTTCTGGACAGCACTACCTTTCGTCGGTGATTTTATCATAACTCGAGTTTTACAGATCCAATTGATGTGATTCTTTTTGTGTTGTCTTTGTCTATCATCTGTCAAAATTTCACGGTCATTGGATTTGTGGTCTATGATCTACACGAGTTTCTTTGTAGCGTTCTAGAACTGTTTTTTCTCGGGTAGGGCAGATTGACCATTGTTTGATCTTTTGATCATAACTTGAGTTTTTCTCGACGGATTTGAGTGATTCCTTTTGTGTTGTCTATGTGACTTGATTCTATCTGATATCCATCACTTTTGTCACAGTGAAACACATTTAGATTAGTCTCACACACGGTTTCTTTAACAGATCGTTTTTCTACCGAAAGGGTTTGGGGTTTAATTGTTTCCGCTGCGTAAGATTTTTAAATCTACCATCCACCCCCCCTCTGGTATCTTTTCACGTGCTATTCGATCCTACATGATGCCACAAACCAGTGAATCGTGGAAAGACATCCTAATGCAACGATTGTGTTTCGTTGCATTAGTATCCCGACGCCACGAAAAAGTAAATCGTGGCCACACATCCTAATTGCTACGATTGGGGTCCGTGGCCATTGATACTAACGCCATGAACCAGAGTATCATGGCAACACATCCTAATGCAACGATTTTGTTTCGTTGCATTATGGTCCAAATGCAACTGTTTGCTGATTCGTGGCAATAGATCCTAATGCAACGACTGTGTTCTGTGGCAATAAAGCTGTAACGCTACGAACCAGTAATTCGTGGCAACAGATCAATGCAACGATTGTGTTCCATGGCAATAAAGTTGTAACACCACAAACCAGAGTATTGTGGCAACACATCCTAATGCAACGATTCTGTTTCGTTGCATTAGGGTCCAAATGCAACTGTTTGCTGATTCGTGGCAACAGATCCTAATGCAACGACTGTGTTCCGTGGCAATAAAGCTGTAACGCCACGAACCAGTAATTCGTGGCAACAGATCCTAATACAACGATTGTGTTCCATGGCAATAAAGCTGTAACGCCACGAACCAGTAATTCGTGGAAACAGATCCTAATGCAACAATTGTGGTCCGTGGTGATAGATCATGTAACACCACGAACCAGTAATTCGTGGCAACAGATCCTAATGCAACGGTTGTGGTCCGTTGCATTAGCATCCTGACGCCACGAACTAGTGATTCGTGGCAACAGATCCTAATGCAATGATTGTGTTTAGTTGCATTAGCATCCCGACGCCACAAAAAAGTGAATCGTGGCCACACATCCTAATTGCTATGATTGGGGTCCGTGGCCATTGATACTAACGCCACGAACCAGAGTATCGTGGCAACACATCCTAATGCAATGATTCTGTTTTGTTGCATTACGGTCCAAATGCAACTGTTTGCTGATTCGTGGCAATAGATCCTAATGCAACGACTATGTTCTGTTGCAATAAAGCTGTAACGCCACGAACCAGTAATTCGTAGCAACAAATCCTAATGCAACGATTGTGTTCCGTGGCAATAAATCTGTAACGCCACGAACCAGTAATTCATGGCAACAGATCCTAATACAATGATTGTGGTTCGTGGCGATAGATCCCGTAACGCCACGAACCAATAATTCGTGGCAATAGATCCTAATGCAACGATTGTGGTCCATGGCGATAGATCCTGTAACACCACAAACTAGTAATTCGTGGCAATAGATCCTAATGCAACGACTGTGTTCTGTGGCATTAGCATCCTGATGCCACGAACTAGTGATTTGTGGCAACAGATCCTAATGCAACAATTGTGGTCTGTTGCATTACATCCTGACGCCATGAACTAGTGATTCGTGGCAACAGATCCTAATGCAACAATTGTGTTCCGTGTCGATAGATCCTAGTGCCACAAACTAGTGAATCGTGGCAAAAAGCCAAGCTTACTGCAATGATTTAGTATTCATTGTAGTACAATCGTTGCAACAGGTCGAAATCCTTGTAGTGTGGTCAAGCTCGTTCTGCGATCGGAGCCACTTCATATGTTCACTGCTCTTGGCAAATTCCTGTGATTCACACTTTTCAACAAATCTCCTCCGGTCCTCTTCTGAAACATGTTGATACTTATGGAAGGGGGTTTCATGATTCTACCAAAACTCGCGAAGCTTAGTTTTGTAGGTCCTCCATGCATGAGAGATCATCTTCATAGCAAGCTTATTCCCCTTCTGTTTCTTATGTTCCGTATATTGAACATATGGTTGGATAGAGCTTTCGAAGAGTTCATCCTTTTCATTTTCGGTCAAGTGATCGAATCTCTGTATGTTTAACGACACCATTTCCTGAGCAGCCAGACCACAAATTCTGGACAGTCTTGTATTCACATTATGGTCCAGAGGTACACCTTCATCATTGGACACATCAACAGTCACAACGTCTGTTGACCACGTCATCCACGACCTTTTCTTTCTTGTGTTACCAGAGGCAGATGCATCTTATTCATGTGTCGGCTGTTGAGTCTGCTGTTGAGCCTCCTTTTCAATATGCTACTGATGCTCCGACTGAGACATCTTCAAATTCACAAAAAACACTGAAATCCTGTAAAACATTATCAAATTTCAGTCACATTCGCACAAACGGTCATATAAGGGAGCAAATTATCTTATGGAATTTGTACCTTAATAAGAAAAAGATCTATGTGCCAAGTGTAAGGTCAATCCAAACCAAGCAATCATTAAATAAATCACTAAACATTGATCGGTACTTAGCCAAAGTAATACTCTAAGCGTAGGACTTCGGAAATATACTAAACATTGACTGGTGAACCACCAAAGCGCGGACCATTTCGACTCCAACCAAAGCATAATACTCTAAGAGTAGTACTCCGAAAATATACTAAACGTTGACCGGTGAACCACCAAAGCGCGGACCATTTCGACTCGAACCAAAGCGCAAACAAACCTTATTAGGGCAGTGTCGAGCTGGTCGACAGGGAGTCGAGGGTTGATGGCGGCAGTGCGACAATGATCAAGAAGGCAGCGTCAAGGCGGCGATGAGCTCCGGGGAGGCGGACCAACGCGGTGGCGTGCTCCGGGGAAGGGGACGACGTGGCGGTGGTTTCTAGGGCAAGTAGTGATCATCGCTCGTGAAAAGTGAAAAGTTGCGCTAAGTGTTGCGAAGAGAGCGTGCGAGAGAGCTAAAAGTACCTTAGGGAAGTGTAAAGGCGGCGATGAGCTCCAGGAAAGCGGACCGACACGGTGGAGTGCTCCGCAAAAGGGGATGACACGGCGGCAGTTTCTAGGGCGAGAAGTCATCAGCGCGCGCAAAAAGTGAAAAGTTGTGCTAAGTGTTGCGAAGAGAGCGAAAAGTACCTTAGGGCAACTATTGCAGAAACGCCTCAGAAGAGCCACCGCTAAGCGCATCTCACTTTCGGAAAGCGTGTCTCTTTTCTTTTTGAATCAATGTGCGTCTGTTGCCATAATGCCATTCGGGCACAGAATTCAAAGAGCTCCGACCTCATTGTCTATGACATGTGGGACCGTGCCAAAACTTAATAACAAAAGCCAAGTTCCGTGTGAACCTATATTATTAATTTGACATCACAAAGGTCCATGCGGAACTTGTTGCGAACATTACAACGCCACACCTTATATGCTCGTAACAACGCGCTCAAAGTTTTGAGGTGGGACAAAGAGCTAAAAGTACCAAGAGATCGAAGTGCCTAAATGGGAGACATGCTTTTTGAAAACTCGTCTCACATTATCTTGCCTGACAGATGCGCCTTTGTGAGGCGCGTCTCGCATCACTTTCGTATCCCATTTTTCAGGGCAGAGCGAGCGTCTAAATCAGGGACACACTTTTTATAAACACGTCTCACATTATCTTGCCTGAGAGATGCGCCTTTGTGAGGCGCGCCTCGCATCACTATTGTATCCCATTTTTCAGGGCAAAGCAAGTGCTATATTCAGTAGTGTTTCCTTAAGAAACAGAACACAAGGCATCAATACTTCTCCATAAGAAACAGAGCACATATGACGAATTAAAGTCAAATTTTCACTAAAATAGCAATATTTTCACACATTTCACAATATAATACACAAATATTCAAATGGAAGTCAATTTTTAACTCAATGGAGCATATTTACACACAATCAATTTGGTACTTTACGTTGCGGTCTTGGTTTTTTGAAATTCTTGACTTTTTCATGGTTACCGTTCTAAGAGTAAGGAAGTTCGTTGGCCGATGGCATTGTTAGCTTGATCATCGAGGTGACAAAAGGAGGAATATCATCAAATTGGTCAAACTCTTCCTCATCTATGACATTTTCGACTCCGACGATTCGTTGTTTTCCATGTATAACCACCTTAAGTCTCTTATTTGTTGTGTATGGAACATAGAACACTTGAACAATGTGTTCTACTAACACGAAAGGCTCCCACTTATATCCTTGACGGTTAAGATCAATGCTAGTGAAACTGTACTTGTCTTGTTCAACACCTTTGATTCCATCAACCCAATTGCAACGGAAAATAGGAATCTTGAATCCTTGAAATTCAAGCTCCAAGACCTCTTGTATTTGACCATAGTACATGTCATTGTCTTGGATCGCAACATTATAAGCATCAACACAGACACCACTATTCTGATACGTGCTTTTCTTATCTTGTTCTACAGTGTAGAATGTGTATCCATTTATGTCATACCCTTGATATGTAATAACTATGAATATAGGACCACGAGCCAACTTTTTTGACCAATTGCATTGAAGAAAAAGCAAAAGTTTATTATAGCCTCCCGAACATTGGCCGGTAGGATATTCTGAATTCCAACAACAATCATCTGCGTAAGCAATACATAGTAATCATGAGACTTCACATCGGAATCTACTTTCAGATCTGGAAATGAAATAAGCATTGAGATGTTCATCGAGTAGTCGGATGGTACTTTAACATTTTTCAAGAACCCACAAAACTTTTTTTCATTTTTTGAAAGGGTGATGCATGATGTGGGTAATTCCGTTCCTTTTACCGAGTCATCAATCCACAACTCGGACCTAATTCCCATTTTCTTTAGATCTGCCCATGCATGTCCATGGTCCCGAGTTTTCCCATATGTGTTAAGCAATGTTCCGAGTAGGTTCTCACACACATTCTTCTCAACATGCATCACATCAATCGAATGACGTACATATAAGTCTTTCCAATACGATATCTCCCAAAAAATCGATTGCTTCTTCCACATATCATCTTCTCCATTATTTTTGCATGTCCTTTTCCGCTTACCAAGGATAACATGGATATCCTTGATCATTTCATAGACTTCATGACCTGTGAGATGAGGTGGAGGCCGCATCTTCTCAGTGTCACCATTGAAATTTTCCTTCATACTCTGAAACGGATGCTTCATTGGAATGTAGCGTCGATGTCCCATGTACACTATTTTTTGCGACTCGCTCAAGTACTGTGAGTCTGTTTCTCTCAAACAATGTAGACATCCGCAACCTACTTTCTTACTCTGTCCGGACAAGTTACGTGCCGCTAGAGAACCACTAACAGTCACAAATAAAATGGCTTTGAGACGAAAGTACTCACGCTTGTGGTCATCCCAGGCCTGGACTCCGTCGTTGTACCACAACTTCTTCAGATCTTCAACCAGAGGCTTGAAATAAGTGTCGATGTCATACCAAGGTTGTTGTGGCCCCGGTATCAGTCCTGACATCATAATATATTTTCGTTTGTTGCGCAACCAAGGAGGATGGTTCAAAATTGTAAGCACAATTGGCCATGTGCTATGTGTGCTACTATTCAAAAAAGGATTCATGCCATCGATGCTCATTGTAATCCTAATATTCCTCGGATCAATGGCAAATTCAGAATTTCGTGAATCAATGTTTTGCCACTTTGTGGTATCAGCAGGATGTCTTATCATTCTAGCATCCTGCTTATGCTTCTCTTTGTGTCATTGCAACAATTCTGACTCCTTGTTTGCAAACCAACGCTTCAACGAGGAATAATAGGAAAGTACCAAAACACCTTTTTAGGTCCTCTTTTTCTTCTATTGCAGTTCTCGTCATCACCGTTGTCTTTCCTACGATTGAATCTGTCCACTCCACAAATATGGCATTTCTCGAGGTTCTCGTACTCAGATCCATGATATAAAAGACAATCATTCTTGCACGCGTGGATTTTCTCCACCTCCAAACCCAGTGGACAGATTATCCGTTTTGCCTCATAAACTGTCGTAGGGACAGTGTTGCCATGGGGTAATATGTCCTTAAGGAGCGTCAACAATTCCTTAAAAACTACAATCACTCCATCCGTTGCTCGCCTTCAACTAGGAAAGTTTTACCATTGCAAACAGTCTGGTGTACTTAGCCGCACGACCATGATACAATGGCTTCTTTGAGTCTTCAATCATCTTCTTGTAATTTGCGAGTTCACCATTACTGTACGGATCATCATCGCCATGTCTCTCGACATTGCGTACCATCTCCTCTATGTTATGCACCTGAAACTCAATGTCATCATCGGTGAACCCTGATATATCTGGCTCGTTCACATCCTCATCCTGATCTTCTTGGACACTGGTAGGGACCTCCCTCTCTAGATATGAATCTTTCATCCCTGCTTCATTAAGCCCCTCCTCCCCATGTTTGTTCCAACATCGATAATCCACCATGAATCCATGCGTGATCAAATGTGACCTCAACACTTCATCTGTGCGATATATCTTCTCATTCTAGCAGTGTTTGCAAGGACAACAAATACTCCCTCTAATGTTGTCCAACATGTCTTTCTTCGTGAAAGCGATAAATGCATCTACTCCTTGGATATATTCATTGCAAAGGCGCGGCCAATACATCCAACTTCGATCCGACGACATCTACGTATAGAAAAGTAGAGCTAAATCAAAGAAAATTGAAGCCACTGATAGTCAAGATCTAAAGGTGAAAAAATAGTAACGAACGGGATAGGAGGAAAGGACTAACCCTTTGTTTTAAGATCCACTGATAATAACCGCAAGACTTTTAGAATGAAAGAGGGAATGAACAGGGCAAGAACAGGGCAGATCTGGTAGCCACTTGTTCTGCCACAACAGGGAGGCCGTAAAAGGGCAACAGAAAATCGAGACGGACCGATATAAATCATTTCTCTCTATAGAGGGAATGGGTGTCACAGCCCGAAATTTCAAACCAGTTAAAAACCACTCCAAATTAAAAATTTTGAGTAAAACACGAACAAACATTAACCGTCAATAAAAATCAAAGCATATAAGAGTGCAAATACGAACAACTACACTTTTAAATACAAACCAAATTATAAAATCGTTTTGAGATGAATGAAATCCAAAGTAAGAGAATATATAAAGTTGCTATATACAAATTTACATGTACAGTTGAACCCACCTCAAATAAAATAAAACATATAATGAGTATTTGCAATTAAAGGAATGAGTTTCCAACCTTCAATCTGATCTTTGTCAAAGTAATAACGCCGTAGACCCAGATACAATTCAACAATAAGAAGAAAACCAATAACACATAAACTGAACTCAATTATGAATTTGAAGTATAATGATTAAAACAAGAGTTACTAGAAAATCAATTAAATCTAGCAAATAAACCAAGGGTGAATGCATTCAACCAAAACGGTAACAAAGTAACCGGAAACAGAGTTACTGAAAGGTGAATTAATTAGATGTAACCTAATACAAAATCAATATTAAATTCAAAATAAAATCAAATGCCAAAGTAGATCCAGAATAGTGAATTAATTGAGCACATTTAAAATCCAATAAAACCATAATCCAAGTTAACTAAAGTTGACTCAATACCAAATATAAAGAATCAGTCACCTTGATAAAATTTCCAAATAAAAATAGTCACATAAACTGTACTCGAACGAAGTTCAAAACCATATTCAAATTGATAATAGAAAAAGAAAATAGAAAGGGGAATGACATATAAGCACAACCACCTCTTCTCCAGCCGGCCCACCTCCCTCCTCCTTTTTTCTGGCCCAACTTCTCCTTCTTTTCCCTCCAAGCACACGGGCCACTCCCTTTTCCTGGCGCGGCCCAGTAGTGAACCGCCCCCACCTTTCTTCCTCCTACGTCTTTCCACATCACACCCGACCGGGCTCCCGTTTTTCCCGCGACGCGACAGCTCTGGGAAGCCGCCTGCTCTGCGCCGCGCCAGCTCGAGTCACCTTGCCGCCTTCATATCTATATCTCCATCATGACTCAAAGAAACATATGCGCCAAGGAAGCCACACCCTGCTAGCCATGCGCCAGCCGCGCCGCACCAAAAGGCGCACCCGCCACTGTCTTCCGCCACGCATCGCCTCTCTACGGCTATAAAAGGACCTCTCGATCCTCCATTCGCACAAGAACAATCCTCTCTCGCTCCCACTGCACACCAATAAGCTCGCGCAACCCTCCCCGAGCGGCCATTCAGAATTCCACATGTTCTTCCCCAATTCCGGCAACCTCGCCCGTTCTGACACGTCGGAGTCGAGGTAATCCAATTAACCTTTCCAATCACTTCCCAATTATGTAGAACGCGTAGAACACTTGTTGCTTGGTCGCTTAGTGTACTACAGAGCAGATCCCGACGATCCTTGCCGGTGTCGCTACGCGCCATAGTCATCGGTGAGCTAGGAGCTCCCTACACCCGATTCACCTTGCCCGACGTACTTCTAATAGCTCCTAGGACGCGTGTTCCCAATGTACTTCTAATGGAGGAGAAGACCACCCGAAACGTGTTCCCGACGTGCACCGCCATGTCGCCGCCTTTTCTCGTCGCCAGCCGCTGGGGGTGCCGTCCCGGCTAGAGCGACCACCCCAACACTTTACACACGCGCTAGAACACTCCCTTGGCCGGTCATCCCGTCGTTATAGCCAACTCTCGCGGGTTTCCTCTGAGCGCTGCCGCCACCTGCGCCGTTCTCGCGCCGCCCCTCGTTGTCGCCGGCCACCGTAGGGACCTTCCCAACCTGTACTAGTATCCCACAACCTTCATTGCACATAGGAACACGTCCCCGGTGAGCCGTCTTGTTAGATTGTAGAACGCACGCGTAGATCACCAGCGCACCGTTGTGCGCAGCCGTCGCGACCCGCTGCCAGCCGCTGGAGCGTCCCTCTGCAGTCAAGGCCACTGAGGGAATCCCCATTCCCATGAATGTGCACTCAACGACTCTGTTGAAGAGGATCCTGCAGAGTCCCGCGCTGACCCGCCACCGTCGTCGTCCTGACAGCTCGTCGGCGCCTCCCCTGTTATACGACCATGGCGTCTACGTGGTGCACGCATGGTTGCCACCTTGGCGCCACCTCACGTGCCACATAAGTGTGGTCTACCACCCAGGGCACACACCGTGATTGCACTCAGTCCACATAGACCCATGCCACCTTAGCCACTGCCTGCGTGTGCCCACTTGCCAGCCTTTGGTCGTCGGCTGAATCGCTAAGCACACACGCACGTACACACAGCTAGTGGAAGGACCCACTCGCAGCCTCACAGTACGCTAGGAAATTGCTAGAGCCACCTGTGTAGTGCACCCAGATAGTTATAAATGCATTCCTTGATACAAGAAAAATATGGAAAATTCCTAAAAAAATCCTTAATTGCTTTTAGAACATAATAGGAGTGATTTATGGTATGAATTACTTGTATATATTGTGTTAAATATTATTGGTTCACAAAAATGAACTAATCAATAGGGAGACTAATGAGGAATTACGTTTAATCTCTAAAATGATAAACCCCTTATTAACAACTTCTAGGAATTCCCCAAAAAAATATTTAATGACTATTAGAGAATAAACTAGTAATTAGTGACACAAATAAGATGTAGGAAATGTTATACTTATTCTTAACTAATGAAAATCATGTGATTAACTAGGAAATTGGAAAAGTCAATAGTTAGCCCCCGACTGATAAACCCACCACAAGTGAATATTTAAAAAGTATTATAAATATTAATTGGCATGTGTAATGTAATTAAAAGTAGTATTCAACCAATATAGAATATAAAGTAGTAAAATAATTGTCCTCCTACAAGAAAATGAGTAAGTTACCAAAGTTAGTGGAAAGTCCGAATACACGTAGAAGCTCCCAACTAAATAATCTTTCCACAAATGACCTTCTAAATATTCCAAGGAATCTATTACTAGAACTTTAGAATAATAATTGAATAAAATAAAATATAATGAACTAACTAGTGTCATTATAGAAAAACAATAAAAGAGCTATTGGATAATGGAAATTCACATACAAGCTCTAAATAGAATAGACCCTCCACTAGTAATTCTCTGATGTCATAATATCCATACACTAAAGGAATTCTAGAATAAGTTCATAACCTTTAGAGTATACTAAGACAATAATTTTTAAGAAATAGAATGAGGTGATAAGTCACACACTAGTCTTCACTAGAAACATTGCCTTAAGTCCAAACACGTTAGGAGTCATGCTTAGTCTATAAAATACGCGAGACTTACATTAGTATAACTTTAGCGAGTATACTATTGTGAAGATAGGATAATTATAAATACGCCCATAGAAGTTATGTTCAACCCATTGACCACAATATATGTAATTTATAGTATAAACTAGTGAGCTCACCTTAATTATCATAAACCATGAAAATAATTATAACCTTTCGGTGACCATTTGGTTGACCAATAAAGTAGTAGCATTTCCAGATAAGCCACCAGTAGAATTACGTATTCTCCAATAAACCTTATAAAAATCTTAATAACAGTGTTATTGAATGATTGTTTGTATTTATTGGAGTTCTATTTGGATTTATTGGATCTTTATCGATGAATCGTATTTTCTTCGTGTAGCAATGCACTTAGTAATCGGAGAGTTTGCGAAGGAGATATTCAAGACCCGAATCACGAGGAACAAGACAAAGACTTCGATAAACCACTATAAAGGCAAGCTCTAACTCCTTGATCATATTTCACCTATATTTTGCAATTGCACCTATTGTCCTATTTTGATTGCATAATTGTGTGTCTATTTTAAAACGTTGCTATTCTATGAACCACTTGAAGTGTGGTAGCATGAGCTATGTTGATGACTGAGTATCGGTGTTAGCTACTAGCCAACGATAAAGAGTAACATGATAGTTACTCGCTATCAATGGCTTGAAACAAGACACTGCATCAGTTATGATACTAGCAGTGACTACCACAATCCCCTCCTTGACCTTGACAACACAACCCCTTGACAACCTAACAGCTACAAAACTGTACTATAGTAGTGATGTGAGTACCTCCTTGTTAGTACTATGCTTAGGAACCTCAGCGATGTTCACATCACGAACCACTACACACTGTATACATGATTGTGAAATGTGCTAAAAGGGTGTTTGGTGGTGTGAGTTAGGATATGGGTGGGTGATTAATGAACTGTGTGTGTGAAGAGCGAGGGTGGTCGAGGCGGGTATGGAGATGGGATGTCGTGAGCTCCCTAAGAGGTATACCAGCTGCGACTGCAATTTTGGTGTAACCCATCGATCAATGCTGAGTGTTTCATTAATAGTTCGATGACCATGTTTTTGGACTAGCCTTATGCTGAGTACTTCAGTTTAGCTTGATGTTGTGTGTTTCGGACTGGTCCTTTTGCCAAGGAAGGATGGAGCCGCCTCACCAATATAACCACCGATTCATTTGACCTCAACATAGTGATTTTGTACAACCACAAAACCTGTATGGACGGGACTCGCCCTACCTTTCTGGTCACTGCCACATGAGACACCTGGAGAGACATGGAGGGCACGGTGGACCAGGAAATGGCACAAAGACCAAGGGTCGTTTGTTGTCTGGATAGGTAGGAAATGCCCAAATAGGCCCTGCATCGAGCCGAGGTGTGATTGTGAGGTTACTCGGGGAAGATGGTATGAGCATCATGTCATACCCTTGCAAGGTGTGCATGCCCTGTGGGTAAAGTATACAAACTCTATAGAGTCTTAATCTATCCAGATAGCTGTTGTCATAGTCTTGGCGCGCTATGCTCTGGGCTCCTATTGATTAGCATTAGTGCATCTCCTTTAAGTCCGTGTGGGTGGCCGAGGCTGCCATGTTTTGGGAAAGTGTTGGTATGCGTGTCGGAGTCATCAGGACCATGAGTCCGAAGACTCATCTAAAAGTGAGGGAACTGGCGGGATGGTCTGAAATTCCCCCAGGGCCCACCAACTATAATAATACTTATTCTACTACTTCTCCCTCTTATTGCAAAACTCTTTTCAAAGAGAACCTTGCATAAAATACTTTTCGGCAAAACTAAGCCGTATAGTCTCTCCTTGCTACAAGCCCCTATGCATGAAACACCTCCCCTTGAATAGTGTTAGGGCTCGCGGAGTACCTTATGTACTCACTCTTGCTTTATATGTGGTTTATCAGAAGACAAAGAAGCTGAAGCTTGTGAGGATGACGATTAGGTCTAGTCCTACTTCCCAAGTCTGTCTGTTGGGCATGGCACCGTTCTGCTCTGCTGTTTTGAGGATTTTATCTATTTTGGTGATCATCTCTGACCACATCCAATGTAATCTAGATCATGTTTGTAAGACTTATATTGATTATAAATAAATAATCATTGTCTGGATCTTGATCTATTCTGTTGTGCGTACCAACTACTGATACAGAGATTGGTACGGGATGCACAAGTGTACCCTTAGAAGGCAGGTCCTAACAGAGTGGTATCAGAGCTATACTTGGCTGTAGGATGAAACCTTAGAGTCATTCTATACCCTGAACAAATATTTTGAAAAGTATAAGACTATTTTTTAAATATTCTCTCTCTCCTCTCTGTTCCTTCTGCACTTATCTCCTTCTATGTTGAAAACTTAATTTATTTCCGTCGATTGTGCCACTGACCTCAACCAAACACACTTTGGTCGTTCAAGAGTAAGATGGACACCAATGCAATATGCAAGGTTGGAACCATGCAACGTCCGCACCGGACAATTTGAAGATTCGATCAGTCAAACAACCTTCTAATCAACTCAAGAGGGTGTAAAGATAAAGGAAGCAATTACTCTACTAAGACTACTCGAAGATGTCATCGACACATATCAAGAGCGACATCATATTTATGGAAAGAGCAACCACATGTAACCCTACGTTCCTCAGTCACATTGATAGAATTGTAGAATGACCATATTGCCCATGAGTAGAATGACTTAGCCTATAGTGACCTAGAGTAAGCTACGAATAGAACGATTACTAGTATAATATATAAGTTTGTAATCTAGTTATGTTTGGGTGTGATTCACTGGTTTTCATTTGGTTCTTGATTGAGTGAAATTGTGTGCTCTAATATACAAACACAGATCAATAATCAAATGAAAGAATATAAGTTGGGTGTTTAATAAAATAAATACATATGGGTTACGTGTATCTATATATCTACGCACGTATTCCTATATGTATATCAAATAAAAAGCACCAATAAGAACACATAATATAAAATTTAATATATATGCCAACATACGTATATACATGAGGATAATAATAAAGACCAAAGCAAAATCCTCCACCTATCTTCCTACCAAACCAAAAAAATATCCATTTAGAAACCTATCTGTGTTTGAGCTCACCATGAGCACGCTGCTTATGCAGGAACGCCATCCCGATCCAAAGTACTCCAAGTACAGCGAACCCCCAAAATCAGTAAATAAATAACTAAATACATAAATAGATAAAACAAAAAAAGAAAGAACTACATATAATAAAATAAAGTAATAATAATAATAATAAAACATACAGTAGTTAAAATCCCATTTAAGTGGGGTAGGATTTTAGCAGACCTAAAAAAAATCATAAGACAAATGGTGTGGATCATACCCTTATGGACCGGTTGGCACACCGGCAAGGATTTAAACCCTGTGCCAACCGCAAAGTCACTACGGTGAATCTTGTTGAGATAATGATAAGAGGTCAGCCGCAAGAGCTCCCTTAGAATTCATGAGACGTAGTTTGGAAGCTATGCTCATGGAACTAGTGTCGGAAATGTATACATCCTCAGATATAGATCTGGAAGGATTACAAGGAATGGAACCATACATAGACGTGAAGTTTCCGACCACGTCAACCCTGAAAGCAACACTGAGGGCAAAGAGATCTTATTAGATGGACACATATTGATTGATCACACACAAGAGACACAACTGTAAGCTATAAGAAAGGATTTTCTAACTAAGTTCATCACCTTAGGGAACCCTAGTGTTATGGTCAAGCAGAAAGAAAACAAGCTCAGGACGTGCATCGTCTGTCGAACATCAGATGAAGTTGCGGAAATAGATGTCACCTTGAGTCGATGACTTGCTTAACCACTTAAGAGAGTTAGGTACACCTGTGAGTTGGGGTCAAGTTAATACCAATTCAAGATCATATATGCTCACATCATGAAGCCGGTGCTCGCGACCCAATGTGGAAAATACGAGTTTTCATGGTGACGCCCTTTGTACTGACCAACACATCAGTCTGCTTCTTGAGTCGTATGGGCAAGATAGCAGTAGAGGAGCTAGCAGCAAACCTTTCTTGGACAAGCCCTAAAAGCCAAAGTCATGGTAGTGGACCTCACAAAGTCTAAAGATGTCACCTTCCGAGACATTGTACGATACAGAATATCGAGCAACACTAGTATGGTCAGAGATGAACGAACGTCATTATGTGGCTCAGCCCGTAGTAAGGACCCTAAGAGGCAGAACTCAGAACCAGAGTGTGAGACCTATGTGTGCTAAATACATTGGCTTTGACGATAAAAGGTTTGAATACTACCAAAACACTTTTTTTAATAAGGTCTGACTTTAGATCCGAGCTCCTGCAAGGTCCGGCGCTAGGTCCGACTAGCTTTGGTTAGCTCCAGTGCTAGGTCTGACTAGCTTTGGTAAGCTTCGGTTCTAGGTCCGACTAGTTTTGGTAAGCTCCAGCGCTAGGTTCTACTAGCTTTAGTAAGCTTCGGTTCAAGGTCCGGTTAGCTTTGGCAAGGTTCGGAGCTTGATTGCAGTGATTCTGCTTTTAACTTGCAATGTTTCAAACTTGGTTTTTGGATTATGGAAAGTTTGCTTAGTATTCTTTTACTAAGTTTTTGGTGTGTTTTGGTGGTTATGGTTGCTATCTTTTTGCTAAGGTTTGCAACATACTTATGTGAGGTGCTCACGTAAGGTGTTGTGGTTATCGAAACTAACAAGAGTAAAGTGAAGGACTTGTGCTCGAAAGTATTGGTTGTTTATTCATGTGCAGGTGTTGCTTCAGTTCAAGACATGACTGGTGACTGGATCCATTGAACTAGTCTTAGGGAGAAGATGAGGTTCAACAACCAAGTTCGTGAGGAATTGTGGTTGAATTGGTCGGGAGGTTGCGCAGCGTGTTTGGATCAAGAACAGTGCATATGAATGTATCGTGGACGTCGTTGGAAGATGTTTGCATGTGTACAAGGAGTTCATGGAAGTGGATACATGGTTCCGAGGTGAGATGAAGAGATGTGGATGTAAAAAATTGGTCGGAAAGGTCCAACCGACTAGGTTATGGACTGAGGCTGCGGCTGAGTCGTATTTGACTCAAATATGGAAAGTTTTGAGGTGGTTATGATAGGATTTCGTGTGGGTCACGATATTGAGTTGTTTTAGGAATGTGGGATACATTCTTAAGGTGTTTGGAAGTCTTAATATTGCTTCTATCTGCGTATAAGAGTCTTGAGCAGTTATGAAAAGTTTTGATTCGTGATTTTAGTAGGATTAGAGTCCTAGTTTGAGTTGAGTTAGCCTTCGGGCTGGTTATATAAGCAAGGGAGGCCAGAGCTCGTGGTAGTCAACTTTGCGGGCTGATCCTTGTAAGTTTTGATCAATAAAATTCATAGTCTAAAGGAGCTTTTGTGCCTTGTTCGTCTGACTTGTTTTCTTTGAGCCTTTCCCGTCGAGTTTCTGCATAGCACTACCTTTCCTAGGTGATTTTATCATAACTCGAGATTTACAGATCCGATTGATGTGATTCTTTTTGGGTTGTCTTCACAACTTGATTTTATATCATCTGTGAAAATTTCACGGTCATTGGGTTTATTTGCAGTGTTCCAGAACTGTTTTTCTCGGGTAGGATAGATTGACCTTTGTTCGATCTTTCGATCGTAACTTGAGTTTCTCTCGATGGATTTTTGTGATTATTGTTGTTACGTCTTTGTTACTTGATTCTCTATAATATATACTAGTTTTGTCACAGTTGAACACATTTATATTAGTCGCACACACGGTTTCTTTAACAAATTGTTTTTCTGTCGAGGGGTGTTTCGTAGCTTCCATTGAAAAGTTTTAATCTACCATTCACCCCCTCTGGTAGATTTACACGTGCTCTTCGATCCTACAACTGGTACCAGATCCACGATGCTCTAATCTTTATGGTTTGCACGTGTTTTTGACTAATCATCATGGAGAAATACTCTGCAAAACCTTGTGTTTTTAGTGGTATTGATTTTCAGGTTTGGAAAGCATGTATGGAAGCTTTCACCCAGGCACAAGGCTTCGCAATATGGGAAAAGGTGTACAAGCCTTACGAAGTGCAGCTGAATGATCAAGTCACTGCTACAAACTTAAGAGATGTCGACAACAACAACAAAGCCCACAACTTGATAATCCAAGGACTAACTCAGAGGGACTTCGACCGTGTTGCACACCTCCGATCGATGTACGATATGTGGAGAGCACTTTGTGACTACCACGAAGGATCCAACACGATCAAAGAGGTAAGACAAGATATGTTCAAGAAAGAATACATGCACTTTGAGATGCAACCCGGTGAGTCCATTAATGACCTCTTTGCTCACTTTAATAAAATTCTCAGCAACTTGCGTAGTGTAAATGTTAATTTTTTAGATGCGGAAAATGCTAGACAATTGCTAAGTGCATTAGACATGTCAATTTGGGAGATGAAAGTCACATCTATTCGTGAATCTACTGTCATGAGTACACTTACATTAGATGTGCTATATTCTAAATTGAAAACTCATGAAATTGACATAATCTCATGTAAGAACCCCAACAAGTATCTTGCATTTGTTTCTCAACATGATATGCCTAGCTCCAGCCAATCTTCATCTAGCAATACACTTGCTTTGTTGTCTTCACTAACCCTGGAACAGATTGAAGAATTTTCAGAAGAGGAGCTAGAACTCATCTCTACTCGGTTCTCAAAAGAATTACAAAATGTGAGAACTAGAAGGAGAGGAAGCTCCGGGCCTCAACGATGCTTTGAATGTGGTAAGACATGACACTTCCATATAGATTACCCTAACCTTTCAGGTCCTTCTACCCGTGATGAAAATCATAATAAGGTCAAATCCTCTTCTGGCAACATCAACAAGAAAAAGAAGGGTTTTACAGGACACAAACTCATAAACAGTTTCATCACCTCACTTCAAGAACTTGGCTCGAGTGATGTAGACATTGGAAGTCACGAAGATGAAGATGATCTGGCAAACTTGTGTTTCATGGCGGGCAAATCAATATCAAGTATGGAGGATGCAGAACACAACAGTGACAATGAAGCGGTATGTCCTACTTGTGATGAAATGTGTGATGCTATTTCCCGTGCAACTGTATTGTTAAGAAAAAGGACAAAAAGCTTAGGGACAATGCAATTAAAATTGAGTCACTAGAATATGAAATTAATCATTTGAAAACCTTGATTCCTAGTGATGATTCTTGTTCCTCATGCGATTTAATATATGAACAATTGTCCTCCTTAAGAAGTGCACATTCCTCCATCCTTGATAAACTTGAGTTAGAGTTTGAAAAGAACAAAAAGCTTGCTGCACTTAATGACATAAACTTAAAGAATGCTTCTTGTTCTACAATTGATTTGCATTATTCTACCTGTAATGATCTTGAAAAGAAACTAAAAGATGCTATCAATGAAATTTCAATAATGAACAATGTTTTACATGCTCATGAAGTTAAATATTGTTCTAATTGCAAATTAAAAGTAAAAACTTCATGTGAAAACTACCTAGAATTGTCTAAGAAACTCGATGACATGAATAGGACACTAGAGCAGTTTTGTATTGGTAACAAAAATCTAAACTTGCTGCTGAATTCATCCAAATCTTGTAATGATAAAACTGGTTTAGGTTTTGATTCTCATGCTCATGCTAAAGCACATCCACCTAAAATTGTAAAGTCATTAGGAAGTGGTTTGATTAAAACGGTTCCTAAACCAAATGAGGTGGTTTTTAAATCTACAGGAGTGTTGTCACATTTGGGTTCAAATAAACATACTGCATACTCATCTATACATGAACACAAAATTAAATTTCATTGTACCTATTGTGGTAGAGATGGTCATGTCATAGACTTTTGTTATAGACTAGCTAAACAACATAAAAAGGAAAGAATGCAAGCTAGATCTTATAACTCTCATGCAAAATTTGCTGCACATACTAGACCGAATGTTAGGAACATGCAACCTGCTGTTATGAGTCAAAAAGTTCAAAGTTTACCTCCGAAGCTTCAGTTTTTGCCTCCGGACCTTCTGTTGTTACCTCCGGACCTTCTGTTTTTGCCTCCGGAGCTACTGATTTTTGTGCTACACAAGTAACACCTTATAGGTCAGTAGTTAAGAACAAAAAATCTCAAACTTTGACTCGTAAACCTGCAGTTTTATCTTAGTTTTTGCGTGTTTTTCCTGCTGCACGTCGTGTGACTCAATACTGGATTCCTAAATGCCTTTTGACTAACCCCAGTATTGAGTCATCGATGTATTGTTCTTCTATTTAAGTTACACGCTTGAGGAAGGAGAACATTTGGATTGTGTATTCAGGTTGCTTACGCCACATGACTGGTAACAAAGAATGGTTCTCCTCCCTCTCTTTTATGTCACGTGTAGAGAATGTTACTTTTGCCGATAATTCTTCAACTCCTATAATTGCTAAGGGTTCGGTTAGAGTAAATGATCACAACACTTTGAAGGATGTGGCACTTATTAAAAATTTGAAATACAACTTGCTTTCTGTTTCACAACTGCTAGATGAAAATATGGAAATTATTTTCACTAAAAATTGCTGCAAAGTTGTAAATTCAAATAGTGAGCTTATTTTTAACATGTGTCTGTTTGGAAGAGTTTTTAAAGCTGATTTCGATATGTCTTCCTCTAAGCATAGGTGTCTAGTTGCTAATGATTCAAATGACTTATATTTTTGGCATCGTAGACTTGGTCACGTAGGCTTTGATCATCTAACGCGTGTTAGTGCTCTTGATTGCATACATGAGCTGCCTAAGCTTAAAGGGGACAAAGAAATTGTGTGCTCTTCTTGTAGACATGCTAAGATGGTTGCAGGTTCACATACTCCTCTCACAATGATCATGACAACTGAACCGGGTCAACTTTTGCACCTTGACACCGTAGGACCTTCACGTGTTCCATCCTTCGAAGGTAAATGGTACGTTCTTGTGATTGTTGATGATTATTCTAGATACTCTTGGGTTTACTATATGGCATCTAAGAATGAAGCTTTTTGTCACTTTAGAACTTTATTTCTTAGATTATCAATTGATCACCCAGGATCTTTAAAAGCAATTAGAAGTAATAATGGAACCGAATTTAAAAATCAATATTTTGATCACTTTTGTGCTGAAAATGGAATAGATAATCAATTTTCTTCTCCATATGTACCTCAACTAAATGGTGTTGTAGAAAGAAAGAACAGAACCTTAGTTGAGATGACTAGGACTATGCTTGATGAATATCAAACTCCTAGGAAATTTTTGGCTGATGCGATTGCAACCGCTTGTTATGTCTCAAAATCGTGTTTTCTTGCGCGCTAAGCTAGGTAAAACACCATATGAGCTCCAGTTTGGACATAGGGCTAGTGTTACACACTTTTGGGTCTTTGGTTGCAAATGCTTTGTTAAGAAACATGGTAATCTTGATAAATTTGAACCTAGATCCATTGATGGCATGTTCTTGGTTATCCATCTCATACTAGAGGCTATCATGTGCTTTTACTTGACACTAACAAAATTGTGGAGACTTGTGAGGTGTCTATTGACGAAGCTAGCTGAGGCACTAGCTCAAACATTGCAGGCCCGAATCCATATCCTCAGGTGGAGGGTATTTTCTAAGAAGAAGAAGAAGATTCGGTGATATTGCCTGATAGTTTCGAAGCTGACACGTGTCCAGCTCCGAACTTTGAACAAGGTTTGACTACCATCTCTGCTGGTCCTAATCATCCACAAGCCACAACCTCATCAATCTGCGATGAACTTGATGAAGAATAAGCTTGTGAGACATCTGTTCCCCTAAGGATTTTCAAAAATCATCCCCCGCAATAGATAATTGGAAGCTTGCATGAACGAGTTACAAGATCCAGGTTTTCCGACCCCAATTCTCATGCTCATTCTGCTTTTGTTGCTTCTTTTGAACCCAAAGATATATCACACGCACTCACTAATGAATCTTGGATTATTGCCATGCAAGAAGAGTTAGAAAATTTTGAAAGAAATAATGTTTGGAAACTTGTATCTCCACCTCAAGGCCACACTTTAATTGGAACTAAATGGGTGTTTAAAATTAAACAAAGTGTGGATGGGGTTTTGATTAGGAATAAGGCTACATTGGTTGCTCAAGGTTTCACAAAAATTGAAGGTCTAGATTTTGATGAAACTTTTGCTCCTGTTGCTAGATTAGAAGCCATAAGAATTTTTTTAGCTTTTGCTGCATCTAAAGGTTTAAAGTTATATCAAATGGATGTAAAAAGTGCTTTTATTAATGGCTACATAGATGAGGAGGTTTATGTTAAGCAACCACCTAGTTTTGAAAATACAGATTTTCCTAATCATGTTTTCAAACTGACTAAAGCCCTGCATGGTCTAAGACAAGCTCCTAGAGCATGGTATGATAGGTTAAAAACATTCTTACTTGAAAAGGGGTTTAACATGGGCAAGGTTGATAAAACTGTTTTTGTGCTTAAGCATGACAATGACTCATTATCCGTTCAAGTGTATGAGGATGATATTATCTTTGGTTGTGCTTCTCATGATCTTGTGTCTAAGTTTTCAGCTATGATGAGTTTAGAATTTGAGATGAGTATGATGGGAGAACTCACATACTTTTTGGGGCTGCAAATCAAGCAAACCGAGGAAGGTACCTTTGTGCATCAAACGAAGTATACAAGGGACCTTCTCAAGTGCTTCAACATGGACAAAAGCAAGCCTCTTCGGACACCAATGGGAACAACATCAACACTTGAACTTGATGAAGATGGTGAACCCGTGGATCAAAAAGAATATAGAAGTATGATCAGATCACTTTTGTACCTCACAACATCAAGACTGGACATACAATTCAGCGTATGTCTTTGTGCATGGTTTCAAACTTCCCCACGTGCTTCACATCATCAAGCCGTCAAAAGGATTCTCAGGTACTTATATGGAACTCAAGAATTTGGCATTTTCTTCCTTCTTCCTGAACCGTTACTTTGAAAGCTTTTTGGATGCTGATTTTGGGGGTTGTGATAGGAAAAGTACTTCCGATTCTTGTCATTTTCTTGGTAATTCACTTGTTGCTTGGTCCTCTAGAAAACAAAACTCAGTTGCACAATCCACAGCCGAATCTGAATATGTAGCTTCTGCTAGTGCTTGCTCACAAATTCTTTGGATTGTTCAAACACTTAAGGACTATGGGGTTGATCTAGATAGTGTTCCACTATTTTGTGAGAACACTAGTTCCATTTGCATTGCTAAAAACCCCGTGCAACACTCAAGAACAAAGCACAATAACATTAGGTATCACTTTCTCCGTGACAATGTTGAAAAAGGAAACGTCGTGCTTCACCATGTAGATACCGAACAACAATTGGCTGACATTTTACAAAACCTTTGGATTTCACTCGTTTTTGTTACATTCGTAGTGAAATAGGGGTTATGCATCCTCATGGCTTAATTTGAGGGAGATCTTTCAAATTTGGGATCTGAATTTAAAAATAATATGAGCATAATATCTCATACATATATGACTTTGTGATTCCTTTTACATGCTGAAAGTTCTTACTACATTACTCGTGTTATACATGTGAGGATCGGGTCCACACATTCCAGGAATCACAGAGGGTGGTGTCGTGCGATGCAGCACCCAACAACACACACAAAAATAATATAACAAAATACAAAGTTTTATTCTTATAAACAGCAGAAGTCTTTTAAAATACATAATATACAACGGAAGATAATATTCATAGCTAAACTCTCAGTCTAGCTATGCAAAAGTGCAGCCGTCCAGCCCGCGGACGCTACACACTAGCCACACAAAAAATTATTGCGGCGTGCAGGGCTCCCATTCGGCGGTATACCCCGACGGGGGCATCGCCTCATCCTCGGGTCCCTCCTCATAAGTCTCACCTGCAAACAACTTAATATAGCAACCGTGAGCACGAAGGCTGAGCAAGACTTAACCGTCTCACCTAAGCATGAAACTTTATATGCAAGGATACTTAACATAGGACTAGATATAGCAGTAAATGACTCACGTATAAATTGATCATCATTTTACAAGTTAATAGCAGCAGCTTAAATGTTCAATAATAGGAACTTTAATGAGCCTAATCTATAGCAAACATAGTGGCAAAACAATTATATTTCAATACATCATATTCTCCTGACTTCTTCAGTATTTACTACGTCACAACACAGTGAACAACGGTACTCAAATAACCGTGAGGGACGGTGATTGCAATCAGGACACACCCGAATAACACGTCACGTACACCCGTGCCTAAGGAGCGTGTCGTGCTCCTCATCACGTCATACACAGCCACCTTTCACAAGAGAACTCAAATGCCGAACCGGTCCCACCATCGCGGGCATAAGGTTCCCGCACGTAGAGTGTATGTGCCCGCCGACGAATTTACACCTTACTACCCTCAGCCCACCCCTATCGACAATGGTCTATGCCTCAACATTCAAGTTATCAAGTTACACCGGTTTCCTGGGTTCCATATGCCCAGTATGCATCCGGTACTGTTCAAACTTGTCCAACAGAGCCGCACATGGATAGGTCCTCAATCGACACAAGCAGGGCTATGCACATGAGACCATGTCTAGCTGCATCCTACCCGCTGCTCGGTCTTAATTTCACATTTGTAAACCATTCTTTGATTCAATTCATCCCGTGTGATAAAATCCTATCTCACGAGTAGATTCCAACTACTCGACTTCTAAACATTAGCATGGCATTGTCTACTCGTCATGCTCTAGACCTACCCAATACTCCATAGGATTTGTGGGTCATGCAAGTGGGTAACAAGCACCTTAGCCCTAATGCACAAAGTTCATCCTAGACATAGGTGATACAAATAGAAAATTTGAAATAGCACTTAAATGCATACCGGAGCTTGTCTGGCTGCAAGTCAGAGGGGGAGATAGCTTCTGGAAGTAGAGTCTCCAAGGGTTCTGGGTCCTCCTCGATCTCGGTCACTATATGATATGTAATATATAAAGTACATGAGTGATATAGAAACTATAGAGAAGATCTTATAAATAATGATCATGTATGTAAATGATTTTAATTGGCTATGAGATTTTTACAGTGGACACTAGAATCTATCAGGAATATCTGGACCAATAATTGGAGACGTTCAAAGAAGCTTGTTGACTCTAATATTCCAACAAGTAAAAGAATTCTCTGAATTTTGGGACTGAATCTGTAGCTTTTACATGGCCACCAGTGGTTGATTATGGTAGAGGGGGTCTTACTGGTTCTTGGAAAATTTGTTTCAGAATTTTATAAGCTTTCTACCGGGAGAAAATGATTTTATAAGCTTGCAAGAATTTCTGAAATGGTTACTGTACTTTTCCCGATTTTCAGCTACATAGAGATTTGGAACACTGATCAACCCAGCAAATGAAATCCAATGAACTTGAAATTTTTACTGGAGATCAAGTGTATCTTTATGAGTATCCTGACAAAAATTGGGAATTTTCCAATTAACATAACAGGAGTGATTAATTTCCCAAGATTTTTTTTAAGGAATTAGTTATGAAAATTCCGAGAGTTTCATGTCCAAAAAATTGCACAACTGCAAAGTTGGGATTAAGATGAGTCTACTAGAATTTATTTGGAAACTTTTGAACACATATGCAAGGAGCAATTGATTTGTAAAGTTGGGATGAAATCTGGAATTAATTTGGGAAGGAAAAGCTTAAATAAAACTGGCTGGGCCCCACTGTTTAAAATGACCCAATCGCAGCTGGGCCACAGGGTTCATCCCGCACAGCTGTATTTAATCCGGGCCACAGACGATCTGAGGGGAAACAACCGACGCTGACTGGTGGGACCCACGCGTCGTCTTCTACCTCGCGATGCGCGGTTCGGCCGCGGCAGCGCAGCGCCGGCGAGCTCGCCGAGATGGCTGCGTCTACCTCCTCCCAGCCTAGCCTTGAACTCCTAACCTTAAAATCGATCGTGCAAGACGATGGTTGGGTCCAATCGTGGTGGCGACGGCCGGAGATGGCGGTGCGACAACGGCGGCGGAGCTAGGGTTTCGGTGATGGTCGGAATCGCTCGGGAATGTCGCGAGAAGCTCAGTAAAAGGTTGGGAACGTTGCTGGAAGCATGAGGAAGATGACTAGGGTAGAAAAAGGGATGAAATCGCTGGCAAAGTTGACTTCGATGGTGGACCGACGGATTTTTATCGGCGGCGGGGAAATTTTGAAATCCGACCTTGTCTCTCGATGACTTCCCTTCATTTTTGGTGAGCTGGTGCACCGGAAGGTCTAGAAGATATTACTTGATTGGATTGAAAAATAGTTGCACGAAGAAACGGAATTAAACTGATGATCTAGGGACCTCGGTATGAACTAGCCACGGTGAAACTCGAGATACGGAAGCTAGGAGGCATGATAGGGGCTGAAACTTCACCAGTAGAATCTATGTGTCTCTGTGCACCTGTTTGTAGTTGACGGGGAAGAGTGTAATGGCCTATAACCTCAACTCCACGGTGGAACAGAGGAGGTCCAACGGTGGCTGCACGACGACGTCCGCGGAACTTCAAAATACGGGCAAGACAATGAGCAAAAGGATAAGCCAAATGGTGGAGATGATAGAGCAACGAGTTGGGTTACTTTTATCTTCCTGGAGCACGGTGCAACACTACTTCTTTTGGCCGGCAAGCTTAAGCAACGGCGTGGTGGTGATGTGCGTGCGGGCGGACAAAAAACAGAGAAGCTTTTCAGTTTTCACCGGGGGACATGAATGGGAACCGATGTGCTCGACTTGACTCTGTATATGAGCTGTTTCCCAGAGGGTAGAGACAGTGAAAGTCGGCAAGGAGGAGTTGTCCTGGTTGCTGCGTCCGTGGCGCAAGCAGAGGAGGTAGAAATGCGGCGTGCAGAGTGGTACTGACCAATGGGTCCCACTCGACATAACCAGCCCACTTCCCTGTTCCATTCAATTCACCCACCCACAAATTGTCCAAAAATTCTAGATTTTTGTGGAGATGCCAATTTAAATATGTAGATTAAGATTCTGGAATTTGATTTCAAATTCAGACTGGTTTCATATGGATTTCAAATTCAAATTTGAATTTGAATAGAATTCAATGTACCCATTGAATTAAATAGAATTTGAGCTCCAAATTTTATGAAAATTGACAGGGATGCTATTTTGAATATTTGGAAGCTATTTCTGAACTCAAATTTTTATTTTGGCATATTTTGAACAGGATCTAAATTTGAATTTTTGAATCCCTTCTATTTAAGCTTGAATGGGTTTAATTCCTCCATTGCCATTTAATTTCTTTTGCCTATCCAAATTTAAATTCTCCTATATGAACTTTGTACCTTGAATTTAGGGCTTTTAGATTCCTCCCCCCCTTAAAAGAATCTCATCTTGAGATTACAAATAAAATAGACGGAGGTAAAAAGATTACCGGATATGAGATGATAATAAATCCAGATAGTTTGATTGGAGATAATCCTTGCTTTCTCATGTCGCTTCCTTAGCGGTATGGTTACTCCACAATACTTTGTAGAAGTACAAAGTCTAGTTTCTGGTGGTGTGAGTCTTTTCATGAATAATCCAGATCGGATACTCAGAATAAATGAGATCCGGTTGGAGATCCTCAATGTGTTCAGTGCGGATTTCAGCTGAGGATTTAAGACATTTCCGCAGCTGAGAAATGTGAAATACATTATGAACTCCTAAAAGTGACGCCGGTAACTCCAAATGATAGGCCACAGGTCCGCATTTTTCCACGACGGTGAACGGACCAATGAATCGTGGAGCAAGTTTTCCCTTCACTCCGAAACGATGAATCCCTTTCATCGGAGAGACACGGAGATAAACGTGGTCTCCGATGTTGAAGTGGAGAGGTTAACATCTTTTATCCGCATAGATTTTCTGACGATATTGAGCAGCCTTGAGATTTGCTTGGATCACTCGTACTCGTTCTTCGGCGTCATTTACAAGATCAATTCCGTATATAACCCGCTCGCTGGACTCACACCAGTTGAGTGGTGCGCGACATTTTCGGCCGTAGAGAGCTTCATACGGCACCATCTTGATGCTATCTTGATAGCCATTGTTATATGAGAACTCCGCCAATGGTAAATGGTCACCCCAATTTTTACCGTGGTGGATGGCACATGCGCGTAGCATATCTTCCAAAACTTGATTCACCCATTCAGTTTGACCATCAGTTTGCGGGTGATATGCGGAGCTTCTGATCAGTTTTGTCCCCAATGAAGTGTGCAGCTGCTCCCAAAAACGAGCAACAAACAGCGCACCGCGATCGGAAATAATCGTTTGAGGAACTCCGTGCAAGCACATGACTCTTGCAATATACAATTCCGCTTACTTCTTGGTGATGTTGTTTGTATGTACAGGGATGAAATGAGCTGATTTAGTTAGTCGATCGACTATCACCAAAATCAAATCATGCTTGTGGAAGGTGAGAGGTAATCCGACAATAAAATCCATACTAATATCCTCCCATTTCCACGCTGGAATTTTTAATGGTTGCAGCTGTCCAACTTTCCTCATGTGTTCGGCTTTCACCCGCCGACACGTATCACACTCCGATATGTACTTTGCAATTTCTCTTTTCATCTGTGTCTACAAAAATCTGGTTTTCAAATCTTGGTACATCTTGTTGCTGCCTGGATGAATAGAGTACTTGGATAAGTGAGCTTCATCCCAGATTTTCTTCCGAAGTGTCATGTCACGAGGTACCACGATACGGTCCTTGAACCACAGGGTACCATGTTCATCACTTCGAAAGCACATTTCCCTATTCTTCATTTTCCTCCGAATGTACGACATACCCATGTCTTTCTTTTGAGCCTCCATAATCTCCTCTCGTATGGTAGGGATGAGAGCAAGACTATATAGCGCTCCATATGGAACCAAGTATAAACTCGGCTCGTCCTCTTCCATTGGAGTGATGGACAGATTATTAATGTGAGACTTGCGGCTCAGCGCATCGGCAACCACATTTGCCTTGCCCGGATGGTAGTGAATTTCAATCTCATAATCTTTGATCAGTTCCAACCATCTTCGCTGTCGTATATTCAGTTCCTTCTGAGTGAAAATAAGAAATGGTACTTGCTTGATCCAAAACTCACACTTGCTGAATTTTGCATAAAGCTTGTGATCTCGCAATCGTTGGAGCACGATATGCAAGTGTTATGCGTTTTCTTCTTCTGATTTTGAATAAACCAGAATGTCGTCAATGAAGACCATGAAAAACTTGTCCAACTCTGGCATAAAAACAGAATTCATGAGGTACATGAAGTGAGCCGGCGCATTGGTAAGCCCGAACGATATGACGAGATATTCATAGAGCCCGTATCTCATTGAGAATGCCGTCTCCGGTATATCCTCCGGTCGGATTTTTATTTGATGATATTCGGACCGAAGATCCATCTTTGAGAATACCTTAGCACCCACTAATTGATTGAATAAAATATTGATGTGCGGTAGTATATACTTGTTCTTGATCGTCACGGCATTGAGAGGACGATAGTCCACACATAGATGTAACGTCTTGTCCTTCTTCTTTACAAATAATGCGGAACATCCCCAAGGTGATGAACTTGGGCGTCTCAGACCTTTGTCTAGCAGGTCCTTCAAATGCTCCTTTAATTCCACCAACACATTGGGTGCCATCTTGTACGGCCTTCGGGAAATAGGCGTGGTTCCCGGAATAAGTTCAATCTTGAACACGATATCCCTATACGGTGGCATACCCGGAAGGTCGTCGGGAAACACGTTCGGATACTCACAGATCACACGAATGTCTTCAAGCTTTGTGGCTTCCGTGTTGTAGGTGGATGGAATTCCTTGGATAAGGCAGTCTAGAATGAGAGCGTGTGGTTCATATAGTGAAGAGTTCAAATGGACCAAAAGTGGAACAATGTCGAGAACAGCACCACGACGGTGCAACCACGACATCCCTAAAATGGCATCAAGCTTTTGAACCTCTAATATAATTAGAGAAGTCAGATAGATATTCCCACCTAGCTTAAGTTGTGCTTTATGGACTTTCGTGTCCGCTGCTATTTTTCCACCCGGAGAGCAAATCAAATATGGACTTTCTGTGGGAGTGATAGATAATTGATCCTTGATAACATATGATTGGCTAATGAAATTATGGGTGGCACCGGAGTCAAATAATATGACTACGGGATTTTGGAGTAGAGAAAATGTACCCGCGAGAATGGGTTCGCCTTTCGGCACGTCTTCGAGATCTAAGTGGTGGACGTTGCCGGGTTTTGGTGCGGGTTTCTTGGGCTGGTTGCGGGGTTGAACGGCACCTCGATATGGTGTTTGCCCGCTGCCTTGACGCTGCTCGGGGCATTCCCTCGCAAAATGCCCGGCACAACCACACGTATAGCACGTGTACTGTGTCGGGTTCCCTCCAATCTGTGGACGGAATGCTGGTGCACGTAGTGGAGGTGGATATGCATGCAGGACCATCCTTTGCTGCTGCTGCTGCTGTTGTGGAGATGGCAGTTGAAAACTCGGGCGTTGAAAGATAGACCGCAAAATTGTTGTGGTCACGCCGGTGGCTGCCATCGCTGACTGGATGGTGAACGATACACCACGCGGTACTTCTGCGGACCACCCCTGCTGCTGCTCGACGGCGCGCTCCGTTTCCTCTTATCAGAAACGAGCTCGCGCTGAGCATATTTCTGTACAATCGAGGCATTGACGATTTCGTTGAAGGTGCCGCAGTTGCATTGTGCAAGTTGGACCTTCATCTTCGGAGTCAAGCCCCGGAAGAATATGTCTCTCTTCTTATCTTCTGTCCCCACATATTCGGGCGCGTACTGTGCCAAATGATTGAACGCGCGGGAGTATTTATGGGCACTCCTCCCACCTTGCTTTAGGTCCAAAAATTATTGAAGCTTCCTCTTCATTATTCCGGGAGGTATATGGTAGGTGCGGAATGCCTCCCGGAATTCGGTCCAGGTGACTGCATGACCGGCTGGCAGTGAGGCGATGAAGTTCGCCCACCAAGCACCGGCGAATCCTTGAAGCTATTGCGCTACAAATAGCGCCTTCTGCTGTTCGGTGCATCGCAGCAAACCGAACTTCGCCTCGAGTTTGCGGATAAACTTGTCCGCTTCCAGAGGCTCCTCGGCCTCCGTGAAGACCGGTGCATGCATCGCCAAGAAATCCGAATACAAGCTTTGTTGGGGCTGGCATTGCCTATTATCTTGTCGTCCCCCTTGACGGGACAAATTTTGAACCAACATCCGCAGTAACTTGGTTTGCTCATTGCGCGAACTGAGTATTGTGGCCAGAATCTCCGCGAGCATCCTCGGAGGTTCAGGTGGTGGTGGAGGAGGGACTTGTTGCTGTGGTGTCACGGTTTGCTCCCGGGTCGGAGATTCATCCTCACGACCACGGCTAGATCCTCCCATATCGGGCGTAGAGCGCATAAGCACCATTCTGCATCCACATGATTTAAATCAGCAACATGTTTGTTTTCTTCATCCATTTTATACCATAGTAGTGCGAGTAATGACAATGTGATAATTGCATAACATTCACATATATTGATAAAGTACAAACTTTATACAAGATATATTATCTCATGACCAAGTGTACAATAGTGATTTCCGAAATGACGGACTCCCACTACGGAAGTGCATCTCAACTATACTTGGTCCTCATGAGTCATCATACACACCTTGTCATCTTCTACACACCCACTACTATTTATAATATGACATGAATATGGCCACAAAATAAACACGAGCAACTACTAACTATCCATTGCCCCGTGATGGCAGTAGTGCTGCCCCATCCTACTCCGATGCATCATGATTGGCGTACTCAATTATCTCTGGTTCTTCCTCCTCCTCTGGGTCTGAAGGCACTTGCTCACCCATATTTAGTGGTATGTCATGAGCCGGTGGATACACCACTGGTTGCAATTGTGCTTTGGCCTCAATCAAACTATCCTGAAGTAGCCCTGTCTCGTACTCCCAATTTTGAGCTTCCTCGATGGCTTCATCTTGTGCCTTAGTGACTACCAACAGCTGCTCTTGCTGTTGTTGCACCTCCAACTGACTCGCCTGCAGCCCATCAGAAGTTTGCTGCAGATCCTTGCGACCTTGCCGCAGTTCGGCACAAGCCTTCTGCAATCTAGTGCGAGTGTGATGCAACTGATTCTCGCATTGATTTAGTCGGTGATTCGTCGGATCCAGGAACGAACGTAGGTTCTCATTGATATAATCAAGAGTGTCACCCTGTTCAGTCGCTTGCCTCAAGGCTTTGACTTGCTCCTGCAGGATTGCACCTTGTGCAAGAACCACCATGCTGGATGCAGCGGCAAATGTCCCAAGTGTTGTCGAGGTTGTGTCGCCATATGGTCGATAGGCCGCAACCATACGATGTTGCCACTCAAAACCAGCAGAACCACGGACCGGGAGAAGAGCAAATTGTGTCCCAGCCATGGAATCTTGATGAAGCTTGCGAAGCTTCATAAGCGCTTCGCCCGCTGCAAAGGCCCACGTGTCCTCCAATCGAACTCCCTGGAACGTGACCGAAAAAGGAGCCCATCCATAAAAACGAGGACTTGCCGGAATGTCAACCAGAATGGTACACGACAGTACGCCTCTGTCAACCGTCTCTTCACCCCAATAGCATGGCATTGATGAAGCCAAACTGTTGGAGCACCTCCTGCAGCAGGCTCGGGAAGACCGAACGGTTGGCGCACGTGGAGAACACCCATCCGTCCGGTAATAGCATCACATCCGTCATCTATAAAATAAGTACTTGAATGAGTCAAATACTCAAATTCAACAAACTTTATTGATAAACAGACCATGGATAAAATTGAATTATGAAAGTGAATTCAATTTCGAATGCCAAATGGAACATCGCACTGGAATTCTGTCACAGTTCTGTTCTATCTGACCAGTCTGGAGAAACATGAAATTTTCATCCAGTTAGAGGCACATTCAGAACTTGAGTTCAACTACAAAGTTGTAGTACACTCGAATATATTTCCATAATGTATTTATTTGCCTCCATATCGTTCCTGTATGAGGAGATATGATTTTCTGCAAGTTGACAGTGTTTTTGGAAAAAATTTGACAGCACCTCCTCTGTTTAAGGCTGATTTTGTCCACATTTTTCCAGATACCAAACATCAAGATATGCAAAAATCGTGAATTACAACATTGTTTTATACATCCTCTGGATTACATAAATGCATTATATGAAGTGATTTGTGGATCCTACTAAGAGATATGATGGAAATAATAACAGGGTACAGAAACTGTCCAGTCTCTGTCCCGATTTAACAGAGTTTGGAAATTTGAATTTTTCAATAGATTACAGGGGGGGTTCTGATTTGGAGTTGAACATAAGAGTTTTAGAGGACTCTCTAAACTTTCCAACCATGTGTGGTAGACCTTCAGGGGTAACATATACAGGAAGTTATGCTATTCCAAACTTAGTCAATTTTCTGTCCATTTTACAGTTTGAACCAGGAACTGGTTATTTTAAGTTCAAATGAAGTTTTCAAGTTTTAAATCTTGAAATCTGCCTTGGAGCTGAAAATGAAACTTGTGGAGGACTGCCTCAAGTTTCCAAATCACATGCCTGCATACCGCAGCGACCCCATGATTAATTTTAAATCTGACCAGCACGCTCCAAAACAGAGATTACAAATTCAACCTTAGTCCTAAGTTGGGAATTTTTTACTTGTTGTCGAGTCACACCACCAGCACGGATATCGTTGTTGACATGCCTGATGGGACTCGAATGCACTGTCGGTACTACGCCCTCACCAAAGAAAAATCCTAGACCAGTATTCCGGCATACATCTCAACGGTGGCAGTAATAACGTTCACTCGCAAACATTTTCTACTCGAGCTACTTAAACGTGGTTAGTGTACTGCATCTACACACAAATGATAGATCAAACATATGGTGCTGTACGGCACAGCCCGCACGGGCGAATAGTTCACAAAAATATATTTGAAAGTAAAAACATTCGTCCCATATCATTCCATACGGGCCACCCCGAGTTAAGCCACGTCTCGAGGTACATGACCGGGTTTTCTAACACCCGACAGGGTCCCACGTCTTTGCATAGTGCTGCACCAGTAGGAGGCGCATCGGGTTATATCCCACCCGACGGGGGCTCCCACTAATTTTGTAGCATGTTGGGATATCGCGTGTCATATATTCTCAGAAATATGGAAACTTTCAGAGACTCATATTAATATTTCCGTGCCAAGCCACGGAAACAATCACATGTTACCTCTCGCATGGTGAGCTTACCGCAATTGATCCGCTTGCGGTGGCGTACCTTACCTCTTACCCGATGTCGGAGTGTCGGTACAAAATTTAATAACACATAAGTTAGCTTGCCACCTTAAGTAACTAATACTATAATAGACCTTATGTGGGTATAGTACTAATCCTCACTCGACTACTCTTAAGTTTTCCAAAATAGACTCTTTTCGAGTGTGCTATTACCAATGCGGCTCTGATACCAGGCTGTGAGGACCGGGTCCACACATTCTAGGAATAGCAGAGGGTGGTGCCGTGCGATGCGGCACCCAACAGCACACACGAAAAGAATACGACAAAATACAAAGTTTTATTCATATAAACAGCACAAGTCTTTTACAATACTTAATATACGCGGAAGATAATATTCATAGCTAAACTCTTAGACTAGATATGCAAAAGTGCAGCCGTCCATCCCGCGGACGCAACACACTAGCCACACACAAAATTATTGTGGCTTGCAAGGCTCCCATAGGAATAGATATAGCAGTAAATGACTCGCATATAAATTGATCATCATTTTACAAGTTAATAGCAGCAGCTTAAATGTTCAATAACAGTAACTTTAATGAGCCTAATCTATAGCAAACATAGTGGCAAAACAATTATATTTCAATACATCGTATTCTTCTGACTTCTTCAGTATTTACTACGTCACAACACAATGAACAAGCGGTACTCAAATAACCGCGAGGGATGGTGATTGCAATCAGGACACACCCGAATAACACGTCACATACACCCGTGCCTAAGGAGCGTGTCGTGCTCCTCATCATGTCATACGCAGCCACCTTTCACAAGAGAACTCAAATGCCGAACCGGTCCCACCATCGCGGGCATAAGGTTCCCGCACGGAGCGTGTCTGTTCCCGCCAGTGAATTTACACCTTACTACCCTCAGCCCACCCCTATCGACAATGGGCTATGTCTCGACATTCAAGTTATCAAGTTACATCGATTTCCTGGGTTCCATATGCCCAATATGCATCCGGTACTATTCAAACTTGTCCAGCAGGGCCGCACACAGATCGGTCCTCAATCGATACAAGCAGGGCTACACACATGAGACCACGTCTCGCTGCATCCTACCCACTGCTCGGTCTTAATTTCACATTTTAAACCATTCTTTGATTCAATTCATCCTGTGTGATAAAATCTTATCTCGCAAGTAGATTCCAACTACTCGACTTCTATCGGATTCCTACAAACATTAGCATGGCATTGTCTACTCGTCAAACTCTAGGCCTATTAAATAATCCATAGGATTTGTGGGTCATGCAAGTAGAGTAACAAGCACCTTAGCCCTAATGCACAAAGTTCATCGTAGACATAGGTGATACAAATAGAATTTGAAATAGCACTTAAATGCAAACTGGGGCTTGCCTGGCTGTGAGTCAGAGGGGAAGTTAGCTTCTGGAAGTAGAGTCTCCAAGGGCTCTGGGTCCTCCTCGATCTCGGTCACTATATGATATGCAATATATAAAGTACATGAGTGATATAGAAACTATAGAGAAGATCTTATAAATATTGATCATGTATGTAAATGATTTTAATTCACTTTGGGATCTTTACAGTGGAGACTAGGATCTATGAGGAAGATTTGGACCAAAAATTGGAGATTTTCAAGGAAGCTTGTTGTCTCTAAAATTCCAAAAAATAAAAGGCTTCTATGAATTTTGGGACTAAATCGTAGCTTTGCCATGGCCACCAGTGGTTGATTATGGTAGAGAGGGTCTAACTGGTTCTAGGTAAATTTGTTTCATAATTTTCTAATATTTCTACAGGGATAAATTGATTTTACAAGCTTGCAATAATTTCTGAAATGGTTACTGTATTTTTCCCAATTTTCAGCTACATAGAGATTTGGAACACCGATAAACCCAGCAAATGAAGTCCAATGAACTTGAAATTTTTACTGGCGATCAAGTGTATGTTTATGCGTTTCCTGACCAAAATTGGGATTTTTACAATTAACATAAAAGGAGTGATTAATTTCCCAAACAATTTGCACTAATAAATTAATTATGAAAATTCCAGGACTTTCATGTCGAACAAATTGCACAACTGCAAAGTTGGGATTAAGATGAGTCCAACAGAATTTATTTGGAAATTTTTGAGCACATATGCTAGGAGTAATTGATTTTTAAAGTTGGGATGAAATCTGGAATTAATTTGGAAAGGAAAAGTTTAAATAAAACCGGCTGGGCCCCACTATTTAAAATGACCCAATCGCAGCTGGGCCACATATGGGCCACAGGTTCACCCTGCACAGCCGTATTTAATCCGGGCCACAGCCGATCCGAGGGGAAACAACTGACGCTGACCGGTGGGACATGCACGTCGTCTTCTACCTCGCGACACGCGGTTCGGCCGCGGCGGCGCAGCGCCGGCGAGCTCGCCAGGATGGCTGCGTCGACCTCCACCCAGCCTATCCTTGACCGCCTAACCTTAAAATCGACCGCGCAAGATGATGGTGGGGTCCAATCATGGTGGCGACGGCCGGAGATGGCGGCACGACGATAGCGGCATAGCTAGGGTTTCGGCGATGGACGGAGTCACTCGGGAATGGCGCAAGAAGCACGGTAAAAGGTTGGAAACGTTCCTAGAATCATGAGGAAGATGACTAGGGGGAGAAAAAGGGATGAAATCGCCGGCAAAGTCGATTTCGTCGGTGGACCTATGGATTTTCATTGGCGGCGGGGAAAACTTGAAATCCGACCTCGTCTCTCGATGACTTCCCTTCATTTTTGGTGAGCTGGTGCGCCGGAAGATCTAGAAGATATTAATTGATTATATTGAAAAATAGTTGCACGAAGAATGGAATTAAACTGATGATCTAGGGACCTCGGTATGAACTAGCCACGGTGAAACTCGAGATACGGAAGCTAGGAGGCATGATAGGGGCTGAAACTTCACCAGTAGAATCTATGTGTCTTTGCGCACCTGTTTGTAGTTGACGGGAAAGACTGGGACGGCCTAGAACCTCGGCTTCACGATGGAACAGAGGAGGTCCAACGGCGGCTGCACGACGACGTCCGTGGAACTTCAAAATACGGGCAAGACAATGAGCAAAACGATAAGCCAAATGGTGGAGATGATAGAGCAACGAGTTGGGTTACTTTTATCTTCTTGGAGCATGACGCAACACTGCTTCTTTTGGCCGGCAAGCTTGAGCTACGGCGAGGTGGTGCTGTGCGTTCGGGCAGACGAAAAACATAGAAGCTTTTCAGTTTTCACCGGGGAGATGAATGGGAACCGATGTGCTCAACTTGACTCTGTATATAAGCTGTTTCCCAGAGCGTAGAGGTGGTGAAAGTCGGCAAGGAGGCGGTGGCCTGGTCGCTGTGTCCGTGGCGCAAGCAGAGGAGGTAGAAATGCGGCATGCACAGTGGTACTGACCAGTGGGTTCCACTCGACATAACCAGCCCACTTCACTGTTCCATTCAATTCACCCGCCCATAATTGTCCAAAAATTCTAGATTTTTGTGGAGATGGCATTTAAATATGGATATTAAGATTCTGTAATTGGATTTCAAATTTAGACATGTTTCATATGGATTTCAAATTCAAATTTGAATTGGAATAGAATTCATTGTACCCATTGAATTAAACAGAATTTGAGCTCCAAATTTTATGAAAATTTACAGGGATGCTATTGGAATATTTGGAAGCTATTTGTGAACTCAGATTTTTATTTTGGCATATTTTGAATAGGAGCTAAATTTGAATTTCTGAATCCCTTCTATTGAAGCTTGAATGGTTTTAATTCCTCCATTGGCATTTGATTTCTTTTGCCAATCCAAATTTCAATTCTCCTATATGAACTTTGTACCTTGAATTTAGGGCTTTTACAATACATTTTGTAGTTTTTGCCATGACCAGTAATTGGAATAATTACTTACACTAAATCTGGTCATGATCGAACTTTCTTGTTGTTTTGAACCTGTTGCATGCTTAAAAGTGCTTTTAAAAGAATCAATCAAGTAAGCAACTCACATGTTGAGCTTTTATGTTCAAAGGAAAAAATTAGAAAAGATCAAGAGAATATGCATGCATCACACTTCTTCTTTTGAGATGGCTTATCATTGCACTTAGATATGAACCTGGAAGAAGTTGTGCATGAATAAAACCATGTCCTTAAGCTTCTGATTGTCAAATGGCATAGGCTTGACTTGGTTGGTTAGAATAAGGAAGATGCGGCATATAATCTCTTGCAAATGTCATATGTTAAAAATTTGTGCTTAAAAGAAAATAAAATTTCAGCAACAAGTGTCATGCTTTCAGGTTTTAAAATAGTTAAGTTTGTGAGATCATGACTTGCTAAAATTGAAAATTACATTTGATCTCTAGCATGGCTTACACTACTTTATGTATCTCATTGTTGTGATAGTGTAAGTTACTTGATAGTATGACTTGGATGAGCTTTGTTCTATATGTATATGTTATAATGTGCTCATAACAAATTAGAATTTCTCTTTTGTACCTTGCTGAATACATTGTCAAAGGGGGAAAGTATGGAAGGGGGAGAAATAATTATAGGGGGGGAATTTATTTCTATCTCATCTGATTTTCGAAAAGGGGGAGAAATTGTTTTCAAAACTTTTCATGTGAATAAGCCAATCTTCAGATTTTAAATGGTGTTGCCAATGCATTCATCAAGGGGGGGGGGGGTTGTGAGACCTATGTGTGTTGAATACATTGTCTTTGATGATAAAAATTTTGAATACTACCAAAACACCTTTTTTAACAAGGTCCGTCTTTAGGTCCGAGCTCCTGCAAGGTCCGACGCTAGGTCCGACTAGCTTTGGTTAGCTCCAGCGCTAGATCTGACTAGCTTTGGTAAGCTTCGGTGCTAGGTCCGACTAGCTTTGGTAAGCTCCAGTGCTAGGTCCTGCTAGCTTTGGTAAGCTCCGGTTCAAAGCCCGGTTAGCTTTGGCAAGGTTCAGAGAATGATCGCAGTGGTTCTGCTTTTAACTTGCAATGTTTCAAACTTGCTTTTTGGACTATGGAAAGTTTGCTTAGTATTCTTTTACTAAGTTTTTGGTGTGTTTTGTTGGTTATGGTTGATATCTTTTTGCTAAGGTTTTCAACATACTTATGTGAGGTGCTCACGTAAGGTGTTGTGGTTATCAGAACTAACAAGAGTCAAGTGGAGGACTTGTGCTCAGAAGTATTGGTTGTTTATTCATGTGCAGGTGTTGCTTGAGTTGAAGACATGAGTGGTGATAGGATCCATTGAACTAGTCTTAGGGAGAAGATGAGGTTCAACAACCAAGTTCATGAGGAATTGTGGTTGAGTTGGTCGGGAGGTTGCGCAACATGTTTGGATCAAGAACAGTGCATATGAATGTATCGTGGACGTCGTTTGAAGATGTTTGCATGTGTACAAGGAGTTCATGTAAGTGGCTACATGGTTCCGAGGGTGATGAAGAGATGTGGACCTAAAAAATTGGTCGGAAAGGTCCAACCGACTAGGTTATGGACTCAGGTTGCGACTGAGTCGTATTTGACTCAAATATAGAAAGTTTTGAGTTGGTTATGATAGGATTTCATGTGGGTAACGAATTTGAGTTGTTCTAGGAATGTGGGATACGTTCCTAAGGTTTTGGAAGTCTTAATATTGCTTCTATCTATGTATAGAAGAATCCTAAGCAGTTATGGAAAGTTACAATTCGTGAACAGAGTAGGATTAGGTTCCTGATCTGAGTTGAGTTGGCTTTCGAGCTGGTTATATAAGCAAGAGAGGCCAGAGCTTGTGGTAGACGACTTTGCGGACTGTTCCTTGTAAGTTTTTATCAATAAAATTCATAGTCTAAAGGAGCTTTTGTGCCTTGTTCGTCTGACTTGTTTTCTTCAAGTCTTTCTCGTTGAGTTTCTGCACAGCACTACCTTTCTTCGGTGGTTTTATCATAACTCGAGTTTTACAGATCCGATTGACGTGATTATTTTTGAGTTGTATTCACAACTTGATTTTATATCATCTGTGAAAATTTCACGGTCATTGGATTTGTGGTTTCTGATCTACACGAGTTTCTTTGCAGTATTCCAGAACTGTTTTTCTCGGGTAGGACAGATTGACCTTTGTTCGATCTTTCAATCGTAACTTGAGTTTCTCTCGACGGATTTTCATGATTCTTATTGTGACGTTTTCGTGACTTGATCATCTATAATCTATACTATTTGTTTTCACAGTTGAACACGTTTAGATTAGTCGAACACACAATTTCTTTAATAGATCGTTTTTCTGCCGAGGGATGTTTCGTAGCTTCCGCTGAAAAGTTTTAATCTACCATTCACCCCCCATCTGGTAGCTTTACACGCACTCTTCGATCCTACACAGAGGCAGTCAACAGTAACAATAAACAAACAACCACTATGAGAATTCACCACCATGGTAGTGATTGCGTGTACCCTAGGGAAACACTGGTGTGGGGTACAAACGAATTTTTGAAACTAAGGCATGTTGCCTCCATGACCAGTGGGACCAGTTAAGACAATAGGAGCTACAACCTAATACCGTGAGTACCAGACAAGGATGTTAGATACACACACCCCTCAAGGTGTGCAATCACACGCAAGACCCGTACAAAGTCTTAAAGGGCAAGTATTGCTTCATGCAATGGATCAACAAACTGATGCTACATACCGAGAACTAACTCTACGAATACTCGAACTTATGGCACAGTAAACAAGGGCAACTGCAATACACTGATGTCAAGATCAAGGAAACAACCATCCCAAGTCAGTAAATAAAACTATAGAAAATAAATCTGTTCCTACCTAAGATAGCCTTCGAATCTCGAGGACGTGATTCTATTTAAGTGGGGTAGTTCTGTCACAGCCTGAAATTTCAAACCAGTTAAAAACCACTCAGAATTAAAATTTTTGAGTAAAACACGAACAAACATTAACCGTCAATAAAAAGCAAAGCATATAAGACTACAACTACGAACAACTATAGTTTTAAATACAAATCAAATTATAAAATCATTTTGAGATGAATGAAATCCAAAGTAAGAGAATAGATAAATTTGCTATATACAAATGTATATGTACAGTTGAACCCACCTCAAATTAAATAAAACATATAATGAGTATTTGCAATTAAAGGAATGAGTTTTCAACCTTCAATCCGATCTTTCTCAAAGTAATAATGCCGTAGATCCATATAAAATTCAACACTAAAACGAAAACCAATAAAACATAAACTGAACTCAATTATGAATTTGAAGTATAATGATTAAAACAAGAGTTACTAGATAATCGATTAAATCTAGCAAATAAACCAAGGGTGAATGCATTCAACCAAAACGGCAACAAAGTAACCAGAAACAAAGTTACTCAAAGCTGAATTAATTAGGTGTAAACCTAATCCAAAATCGATATTAAATTCAAACTCAAATCAAATGCCAAAGTAGATCCAGAATAGTGAATTAATTGAGCACATTTAAAATCCAATAAAACCATAATCCAAGTTACCCAAACTTGACTCAATACCAAATATAAAGAATCAGTCACCTTGATAAAATTTTGAAATAAAAATACTCACATAAACTAAACTCGAACGAAGTTCAAAACCATATTCAAATTGAAAATAGAAAAAGAAAATAGAAAGGGGAATGACATATAAGCACAACCCACCTCTTCTCCAGCCGGCCCAGCTTCTCCTTCTTTTCCCTCCAAGCGCGCGGCCCACTCCCTTTTCCTGGTGCGGCCCAGTAGTGAACCGCCCCCACCTTCTTCGTCCTTCGTGTTTCCCCATCGCACCCGACCGGGCTCCTGTTTTTCCCATGACGCGACAGCTCTGGGAAGCCGCCTGCTCTGTGCCGCGCCAGCTCGAGTCACCTCGCCACCTTCACATTTGTATCTCCATCATGACTCGAAGAAATGCACGCGCCAAGGAAGCCGCACCCTGCCAGCTGCGCGCCAGCCGCGCTGCACCAAAAGGCGCGCCCGCCACTGCCTTCTGCCACGCACTGCCTCTGTACGGCTATAAAAGGACCTCTCGATCCTCCATTCATGCAAGAACAATCCTCTCTTGCTCCCACTGAACACCAACAAGCTCGCACAACCCTCCCTGAGTGGCAATTCGGAATTCTCCATGTTCTTCCCCAATTCCGGCAACCTTGCACGTTCTGACGCATCGAAGTCGAGGTAATCCAATTAACCTTTCCAATCACTTCCCAATTATGTAGAATGCGTAGAAGACTCGTTGTTTGGTCGCTCAGCGTACTGCGGAGCAGATCCCGACGATCCTCGCCGGCGTCGCCGCGCGCCATAGTCGCTGGCGAGCTAGGATCTCCCTACACCCGATTTACCTTGCCTGACGTATTTCTAATAGATCCTAGGATGCATAGGGGTACTGAGGACCTGTTTGGCACAGCTGGAACTTGTTACAAAAGCAGCTTGTATGAAAAGCTGGTAGAAAGCAACTTCTGCTTATGTCCTGCTTTTAGTTCATTCTGAGAAGCAGCTGAACTAATAAGCTGTTACAGAAGTTTCCTGTTTGGCACAGCTTCAACTTATTTTTATGAAGAAGCTGCAACAAAAGTTGTACCAAACATGGTCTTATATGTAGGAGAATACCATCGGAAGTGTGTTCCCGATGCGCACCGCCATGTTTGCTACCTTTTCTCGTCGTCGACAACGGGGGGGGGGGGGGGGGGGGGGCGGGGGGGTGGGGCCTTTCCCGCTGGGGCGACCACCCCAACACTCTACATACACGCTAGAACACGCCCTTGGTCAGACATCTCGTCATTATAGCCAACGCTCGTGAGTTTTCCCTAACCACCACTGTCGCTGCCGCCTGCGTCATTCTTATGTTGCCCCTCATCGTCGCTGGCCGTCGTAGGGACCTTCCCAACTTGTAGTAGTATCCCACAACCTTCATTGCACAGTGGAACACATCCCCGGCGAGCCGTCTCGTTAGATCTCGCGTAGATCACCGGTGCACCGCCGTGCGCAGCAGCCGCAACCCGCCACCAGCCGCTGGAGCGCCCCTCTGACGCAGTCAAGGCCACTGAGGGAATCCCCATTCCCATGAACGTGCACTCAACGGCTCTATTGAAGAGGATCTTGCAGAGTCCCGCGCTGACCTGCCGTCGCCGTCATCCCGGCAGCTCGCCGACGCCTCCCTTGTTCTGCGACCATGGCGTCTACGTGGCGCACGCGTGGCTACCACCTTGGTGCCACCTCACGTGCCACATAAGCGTGGTCTACCACCCAGGGCACACACACCATGAGTGCACTCGGTCCACATAGACCCATGCCACCTTTGCCACTGCCTGCGTGTGCCCACTTGCCAGCCTTTGGTCGTCGGCTGAATCGCTAAGCACACACGCGCGTACACACAGCTAGTGGAAGGACCCACTCGCAGCCTCACAGTACGCTAGGAAATTGCTAGAGGCACCCGCGTAGTGCACCCAGATAGTTATAAATGCATTTCTTGATACAAGAAAAATATGGAAAATTCCTAAAAAATCCTTAATTACTTTTAGAACATAATAGGAGTGATTTATGGTATGAATTGTTTGTATATATATTGTTAAATATTATTGGTTCACAAAAATGAACTAATCAATAGGGAGACAAATGAGGAATTATGTTTAAGCTCTAAAATAATAAACCCCTTATTAACAACTTCTAGGAATTCCCCAAAAAATTATTTAATGACAATTTGAGAATAAACTAGTAATTAGTGACACAAATACGATGTAGGAAATGTTAGACTTATTATTAACTAATGAAAATCATGTGATTAACTAGGAAATTGGAAAAGTCAATAGTTAGCCCCCAGGCTGATAAACCCATCACAAGTGAATATCTAAAAAGTATTAGAAATATTAATTGACATGTGTAATATAATTAAAAGTAGTATTCAACCAATATAGATATAAAGTAGTAAACTAATTGTCCTCCTACAAGAATATGAGTAAGTTACCAAAGTTAGTGGAAGTCCGAATACATGTAGAAGCTCCCAATTAAATAATCTTTCCACAAATGACCTTCTAAATATTCCAAGGAATGTATTACTAGAACTTTAGAATAATAATAAAATAAAATATAATGAACTAACTAGTGTCATTATAGAAAACAATTAAAGAGCTATTGGATAATGGAAATTCACATACAAGCTCTAAATAGAATAGACCCTCTGCTAGTAATTCCCTGATGTCATAATATCCATGCACTAAAGGAATTCTAGAATAAGTTCATAACCTTTAGAGTATAATGAGACAATAATATATTAAGAATCAGAATGAGGTGATAAGTCACACACTAGTCTTCACTAGAGACATTGCCTTAAGTCCAAACACGTTAGGACTCATGCTTAGTCTCTAAAATACGCGAGACTTACATTAGTATAACTTTAGCGAGTATACTATTGTGAATATAGGATAATTATAAAGACGCCCATAGAAGTTATGTTCAACCCATTGACCACAATATATGTAATTTATAGTATAAACTAGTGAACTCACCTTAATTATCATAAACCATGAAAATAACTAAGAAGACCAATAAAATAGTTATAACCTTTCAGTGACCATTTGGTTGACCAATGAAATAGTAGCACTTCCAGATAAGCCACCAGTAGAATTACATATTCTCCAATAAACCTTATAAGAATCATAATAACAATGTTATTGAATGATTGTTCGTATTTATTGGAGTTCCATTTGGATTTCTTGGATCGGAGAGTTCGCGAAGGAGATATTCAAGACCTAAATCACGAGGAACAGGACAAAGACTTCGGTAAACCACTATAAAGGCAAGCTCTAACTCCTTGATCATATTTCACCTATGTTTTGCAATTGCACCTATTGGCCTGTTTTGATTGCATAATTGTGTGTCTATTTTGAAATGTTGCTATGCTATGAACCACTTGAAGTGTGGTGGCATGAACTATGTCGATGATTGAGTATTGGTGTTAGCTACTAGCCAACGATAAACACTAACACGATAGTTACTCACTATCAATGGCTTGAAACAAGACACTACATTAGTTATGATACTAGCAGTGACTATCACAATCCCCTCCTTGACCTTGACAACACAACCCCTTCACAACCTAACAACTACACCACTGTACTATAGCAGTGATGTGAGTACCTCCTTGTTAGTACTATGCTTAGGAACCTCAGCGGTGTTCACATCGCGAACCACTACACACAGTATACATGATTGTGAAATGTGCTAAAAGGGTGTTTGGTGGTGTGAGTTAGGATATGGGTGGGTGATTAATGAACTGTGTGTGTGAATAGGGAGGGTGGTCGAGGCGGGTATGGAGATGGGATGTCGCAGGCTCCCTAAGAGGTATACCAGCTGCGGCTGCAATTTTGGTGTAACCCACCGATCGATGTTGAGTGCTTTAGTAATAGTCTAATGACCATGTTTTCCGGACTAGCCTTATGCTGAGTACTTTAGTTTAGTTCGATGTTGTGTGTTCCAGACAAGTCCTTCTGCCAAGGACGGATGGAGCCACCTCACCAATATAAGGACCGGTTCATTTGACCTCACCATAGTTATTTTGTACAACCACAGAACCTGTATGGGTGGAACTCGCCCTACCTTTCTGGTGACTGCCACATGAGACACCTGGAGAGTCATCGAGGGCACGGTGGACCAGGAAATGGCACATAGACCAAGAGTCGTCTGTTGTATTGTTGGGTAGGAAATGCCCCAATAGCCCTTGCGTCGGGCCGAGGTGTGATTGTGAGGTTACTCGGGGAAGATGGGATGAGCGTCATGTCATACCCTTGCAAGGTGTGCATATCCTTTCTGCAGAGTCTTGATCTATTCGGATAGCTGTTGTCACAGTTTTGGTGCGCTATGCTCTGGGCTCCTATTGATTATCATTAGTACATCTCCTTGACGTGTGTGTGGGTGGCCGAGGTTGCTGTGTTTTGGGAAAGTGTTGACATGTGTGCCGAAGTCGTTAGGGCCATGGGTCCGAAGACTCATCTAAAAGTGAGGGAACTGACAGGATGGTCTGAAACTCCCCCAAGGCCCGCCAACTATAATAATACTAATTCAACTACTTCTCCCTCTTATTGCAAAACTCTTTTCAAAGAGAACCTTGCATAAAATGCTTTTTGGCAAAACTAAGCCGTATGGCCTCTCCTTGCTACAAGCCCCAATGCATGAAACACCTCCCCTTGAGTAGTGTTAGGGCTTGCGGAGTACCTTATGTACTCACTCTTGCTTTATATGTGGTTTATTAGAAGACAAAGAAGCTGAAGCGTGTGAGGATGATGGTTAGGTCAAGTAATACTTCTCAAGTCTGCCTGTTGGGCATGGCGCCGTTCTGCTCCGCTATTTTGAGGATTTTATCTATTTTGGTGATGATCTCTGACCACATCCAATGTAATCTAGATCATGTTTGTAAGACGTATATTGATTATAAATAAATAATCGTTGTATGGATCTCAATCTATTCTGTTGTGTGTATCAACTACTGATCTAGGGATTAGTACGGGATGTACATGTGGACCCTTGAAAGGCGGGTCCAGACAATGGGAGACGAGCCTGCTTCCACAACTAAAGGAGACGCGCCAGACCGATGGTTATGGGAGATGCGCCTTATTCCATAATGAAAGGAGATGAGCTGCAACCAAAGTTTGTCTCAGTTACCTAATAGATATGAGTCACGCTTAATGAAAGCACGTCTCCCGTTTTTCAGAGAGGAGGGTGCATCTCGGATACCTACTTAACTGAGGTGGCTATATTGTAACATGTCTCCTTGTACGTTCAACCGAGCCATGTCAGATCCTCGCTGAAGCGAGCTTGTCTCACTTAAGCTTATCGGAGATGATCTCCTTTTAGCACGTCGCCCATATTTGTCTCCTATTTGGGTTTCTTACGTAGTGTGATCTAACAGACCACCGGCATGAGTCGTGATCTTCTCATGAATAACCTATCACATTGAAAATTGAGGCATTCTGAATGGCTCGAATTCTGGTTGATTGATCAATCCGATGAGATTTTCATAAAGATTTCATAGATGTGATCTATATAATTCCGTTTGATGTTCAAGGCAATGCCATGAAACCCGCTGGGGGTGGCTCCCCATCAACAGCGGGACCACCGTTGTTGTCTACTATAGTGATATCAAAGAATCGTTTCGCGATAGAAATCGTTCTATGCTTAACTTGTTTCTACAGGGAATGATGAGAATGGTACGACCTTAATGTGATGTGATGATATGTGTGTAATATTTGTGCAGCCTGCGAGTTGCAAATTAACACAGTCGGGTTGAGGTTGTCACTATTGTATAACGACCTGCGTGTCAAGTTGTGATGCTTGATCACTCATGTAATTTATTTGATAGCTATTAGATGTATTAGCTTCTTTCAGTTCATGGAGATGTCTTCAAGCATGGTGGAGACGGTGATCACCACCAGAAGGGAGGCATAACAGCTCAGATCATGATGGAACCATGACAATGGAGTCTACTATGATTCTAAAGGCCATACTATCCACAATATGATATGATCCTATGCCTGTGATGTTTACGTATTACTATTTTTTATACTTTTCATATGGTGGATGTTTTGTCATGATAGAATAGCTTCCATCGCAAAAGTTTAGTATTTGATGCCATTTACCAATAGTTGCACCTATGTTATTTTGATGCCATTTACCAATAGCTGCATGGAGAAAACATTGGCTGAATTGCATGGGATGCTTAAACAGCCGAAGAAAGCATTAAGAAAAAGTCACTCATGTGATGATGGTTCAAAAGGAGAATAAAAAAAGGAAGTGTGTGACGTATACTAAAGGGAAAGACAATAGAAAGGTTCCCAATGAGCCCTCAAGCACAAAGTCTAAGCCAAAGGTCAAATCTGGCCCTTCTCCTGATGATGAATGCTTTCACTGTCATGCTAAGGGGCATTGGTCAATGAATTGCAAGAAGTACTTGGAGGATCTAAAGAAGAAGAAGGGAAGTGAGACTTCCACTTCAGGTATAAATGTTATAGAAATTAATATTGCTACATCTTCTAGTGAATCATAGGTATTTGATACTGGATCGATGATTCACACTTGCAAATCATTGCAAGGTCTAAGTAAGAATAGAAGATTTACAAAAGTTGAGGTGGATGTTCATATTGGCAATGGAGCAAAAGGGCTCGACAAAATGATCTAAATCCCACTTTTATTTGGCATTATCGGTTAGGTCATATAAATGAGAAACACATTGAAAACTCCATAAATATTTTTTACTAAGCTCATTTTATTTTGAATCACTTACACATGTGAATCTTGTTTGCTTGGGAAGATGACCAAAACACCCTTCACTGGTCAAAGTGAGAGGGCGAATGTTAGTTTGGGACTTCTACATACAGATGAATGTGGACCAATGAGTTCAATGACCAGAGGTGGTTTTTAGTACTTCATCACATTTACCGATGACTTTAGTATATAGGTTATGTCTACCTAATGAGGCACAAATCTAAATCCTTTGAAAAGTTCAAAGAATTTCGGAATGAAGTACAAAATCTATTGGGCAAGGCAATTAAACTTCTACGATCTGATTGTGGGGGTGAATATTTGAACCATGGATTTTATGATCATTTAAAACAATGTGAAATTGTTCCACAGTTGGCTCCACCTGGAACGCCTCAATGGAATGGGGTGTCCGAACGGAGGAACCAAACCTTGTTAGACATGGTTAGGTGGATGATGAGCCAAGCATATCTTCCACAATCCTTTTGGGGTTATGCTCTTGAAACTGCTATGTTTACACTAAACAGAGTCCCAACTAAGTATGTTGAGAAGACACCATATGAGATGTGGACCGGGAAACGTCCCAGATTGTCTTTCCTCAAAGTTTGGGAGTGTGATGCTTATATCAAACTTTTAATGTGAAACAAACTCACCCCCAAATCAGACAAATGCTTCTTTGTGAGATATCCTAGGAAAACCAAAGGATACTATTTTTATAATAAAATAGAGGGTAAAGTGTTTACCGCTCGCAATGGTGTCTTCTTGGAGAAAGAGTTTCTCTCAAAAGGAGTTAGTGGGAGCAAGGTGCATCTTGAAGAATTTCAAGAAATACTAAAAAATGTTTCAGCATCCACTGATCCTATACATGATGTACAAGATGTTGTGCAATCAATTGATGAAACACCAGTCCCATGAAGGTCTATGAGGGCACGTCCTGCGACTGAAAAGTTAAAGCTTCTAACCACGCAGCAGCATGACATGGTATTATTGGACAATAATGAGCCTATGACCTACACCAAAGCAATGAACGGAGCCGACTTTGAGAAATGGCTTGGAGCCATGGAATCTAAAATTGAATACATGCACGAGAATCAAGTTTGGAACTGGGTTGATCCTATCGAAGGGGTGAGACCTATCAATTGTAAATGAATTTTCAAGAAAAAGACTTACATGGATGAAAATGTTCACATCTATAAAGCGCGATTAGTGGCGACAAGTTTCAAACAAATTCAAAGTGTTGATTATGATGAAACTTTCTCACCCGTCGCAATGCTAAAGTATGTTCGGATTCTCCTAGCAATTGCTGCATATTTTAATTATAAAATATGGCAGATGGATGTCAAAACAACCTTTTTTAATGGAAGTCCGACTGAGGATGTGTACATGACACAACCTGAGGGTTTTGTCGATCCTAAAAATGCTAGTAAAATGTGCAAGCTTCAAAAGTCCATCTATGTATTGAAGCAAGCATCTCAGAGTTGGAATCTACATTTTGATAAAGTTGTCAAAGGGTTTGGTTTCATCAAAAATGTAGAAGAACCTTGTATGTAAAAGAATTTTAGTGGGAGCGCACATGTATTTCTGATCCTATATGTAGATGACATATTATTGATCGGAAATGACATTCCAATGTTTGATGATGCTAAATCCTCATTAAGAAAAAGTTTCTAAATGAAGGATTTAGGAGTGGCTGCGTACATTTTGGGCATAAAGATCTATAAAGATAGATCTAAAAGGCTAATTGGATTAAGCCAAGATATATATATTGAGAAGATATTGAATCGGTTCAATATGCATGATTCCAGGAAAGGTTTCTTGCCAATGTCACATGACATTACTCTAAGAAAGATTCAGTGTCCTTCGACACTTGATGAGCAAAAGAGGATGAGAGTAATTCCTTATGCTTTGGCTATTGGATCCATGATATATGCCATGTTATGTACATGCCCAAATGTATCCTATGCTCTAAGAATCACGAGCAGGTATCAATCAGATTATGGTGATGCTCATTAGACCGTTGTCAAAAACATCCTTAAGTACTTGAGAATAACTAAGGATGCATTCTTAGTGTTTGGAGGTGAAGAAGAGCTCGTTGTAAAAGGTTACACCGATGCTAGCTTCCAAATTGATAAGGATGATTCTAGATCACAATCTGTTATTGTATTCTGCCTCAATGAAGGGGCAGTGAGCTGGAGAAGTTCCAAGCAAGATACAATAACAGATTCAATGACGGAGGCGGAGTATATTGCAGCTTCTAAAGATGCAAAGGAAGTTGTTTGGATCAAAAAATTTGTTTCTGAGTTGGATGTTATTCCTACTCTGTCTAGTCTTGTGGATCTCTATTGTGACAATAGTGGAGCCATCGCATAGGCAAAGGATCCCAGATCACATAAAAGATCCAAACACATACTACGACGCTATCACCTCATTCGAGAGATCATTGATCGAGGTGATGTGAAGATATGCAAGATGCACATGGATTTGAATGTTGTAGATTTGTTGACAAAGCCTCTTCCACAATCGAAGCATAAGGCACACACGAGATCTATGGGTATTAGATACTTACATCAGTGATCGTAGTGTGTAGTAGAAGATTTGTGTCATAATTGTGTTTATGTACTATTAAATAAGTTGGTATACGAGTAATCATTGTTTACATTGATCATCGAGTATGTGACTTGTTCGTGAAATTCTTTGTTAATAGTAATGTTACTCTAAATGATCCCTAGTCTATATCATTATATGAGATAAAAATGACACACGGACTATGTCGGTGTTTGGATCCGGCAGATCTCCCGACACTACTTTTGGTAGATCAAGGAGTTGTAGTTCGGTAATGGGCGCGCATAGATTCAAGAAGGTGAAAGACAAGTGTACACGAAGATTTACGTGGTTTGGTCCGCCTGAGCGTAATACCCCACTTCACGGGGTGTGTTGGTGTTGTATTAAGCGTGTGAGTCTAGAAGAAGCTCCAGAAGAAGAAGCTCGTCTAGCTCAGGGAGTTCAGTCGTGGTTTGGAACCGTCCCTTGTGTATCGTCGACCAATCCTTTTATAGTACAAGGGCTGGTCGTTACATCGTTAGCCTGGCCCGACAGGTGGCCCTGGCGATTACACATGCTTGATACACAACTAATGAGGTTAATTACCCTTAATAGCCTGGTAACAGACCTTAACAGTGCCATTACCAGTATTAAAGGCCATCCGATCATGTGTCATTAATATGATATTAATGACACTTAATCGGTTCTTGCAGTCTTTGATTGCTCCTTGAAGGTTTGGAGCCGTTGGGGGGTCCACCAGCCTGATTGTTGAAGTTGAAGGTCCGGTGGTCGCCACGTGGCAGCACCGGAGCTTACCGTCGTGGACGAGTAGGTCCGGTGCTACTGGACACATGTCAGTACCGGAGCTTCCCTCTGTCTAGGGTTAGGTCCGGGGGTGCCATACTAGTATTCTAACTGGAGCTTCCCACGTGTGGGTGATAGCTCCGGTCTTATGATACACGTGGCGGCCCTGAGACTAAGCATGTCGGGGAAGTAGGTCCAGTTACGTCTGACACATGGGGCCTTCGGAGGTCTTCAAATCTGGTAGATGGAGTTTCCTTGTGATCTTTGCAATCTCAAGGGGTATCCGGTGCAGAGGGTACCGACAGACTAGCACATGTATTAATTGATGATCACGTTTCACGGATCATAGATATAGAGATATCAAATTAATAATGTGAACACATGTTAGTGAACATGGTGTTGGATTGACCCACTTCAAGACACTGCTGGGATTGTTTATTTCATATGTGTCACCAGTTGGTCTTGAATAATACACCTGCTAGATCCTTAGACCTGAGATCGCTATTATTTCTCACTATGTGTAGTTATGTACTTTGAGACTACCAAACACTACACTGTAACTGGGTAGTTATAAAAGTAGTTTTGACTACATAGTGAAATATAGAATGGGATGTGCGCAGATCAAGATAGGATTTGTCCCACCTTAATAACAGGAGAGATATCTGTGAGCCCCTCGAGATAGTTAGATTTGAAAGTGCATGGTCATACCAAGGTGATTAAAGGTTAATCACAATGACTAAAGTTAGTCATGGAATGAATCTACTATTTGATCGAGTGAATGATCGAGCTATCACAAGGATGGCACGTATCTCACCTTGAGCTTGACTAGCTTCGTGAGGCAAAGGGATTAGCATGTGAATGTATCTAGGTTCGGTCAATATGATCTTTTTGTACACTTGGAAATCGGTATGTACTGCTAGGTACCTCTACTGATTTATGGTTGGAAACAGTTTTCATTCACAACTGACTGCATATGAACCTAACGAGTCACACACTTAAGGGGTTAGAATATAAAAAATCTTGTCTAGATCATAGTCTCAAGTGCAAGTGGGAGATTGTTGGTGATATGCCTAAGAGGCAATCTTAACTATTCGGGTCAAGACCTGTAAGATATTTGATCTATAAGCAATTAGGATATTAATGAGCCTGCGACCTAAAAGCTCATTAGTACGCCTATAAATACGAGGGATAGAGTTAGGCACTAATGACTCTACCACGTGATAGCTCTATCCGCCACCCCTCGCATGCCTCACGCCAAGACCCTTGTCGCGCGTACGGTACCAGCACATGGACGCACGGCGTTCCTGCCTGTACATGCGGACTCCATGGAGACACTGCTGCTACTGCTGCGCTGATCGACTACAATGAACGTGATCATCTACCTGCTGTCATAACGAGGACAAGGAGGAGACGAACGAGATCGTCTACTTCTCCTACACCGATACGCGTCTACATTTCGCTATGTTGCACGTCTAATAGTAACGATCTATGACCTATATACTTGCATGTTTCCAGGATGATGTGGTAGAATTGCTAAAGTAGTGTACTGCCGATTTCCCAACACATAACCACATGATATATATCCAAAAAATTAAGTATCAAATACAATATATATAATCAGGCTAGTGGCTACCGGATGGGCCAGCAGCATTGTCGTCATTATCCTGTTTAATCTCCTGCAGACCCAGCTCGATTAGAGCAAAAAGATGTTCTTTCTCCTGCTTGTACACAAAAAACTTCTGCTTAATAGAGAACAATCTACTCGTGCTTACGTTCTGAGCTGGCTTCTCGACGAGATTCTTTATCTTTCTGCTGAGGTCTTTGATCTGGGACAATCAACAAAATGACATGAGAATTATCGATCAGCAGTACGTATGTTTACAAATGCAAATTTACATTTCATATGCTTACTCTGCGCGCGTGCCTGCAGTATCTTGGGTGCCTCCTCCATTGTCAGATTGGACTCCATTGATTGTTGCCTCTCACGCATCTTCTTGAGCATACTTGGTACAACAAGACATTGCACTGCTACAATAAGCCTCATCACAGGCGGCTCCAAACCTATTATCACAGACGGCTTTTAAAACCGTCTGAAACGAAGAGTCTGTGATAATCAGCAATTTCACAGGCGGAGAAGTGAAACCGCCTGTGAAGACTAATTATCATAGGCGGTTCTTAACTTAGGCTAGCCGCCTGTGAAGACAGATTATCATAGGCGGTTCTTTACTTAGGCTAGCCGTCTGTGAAAATACTTTATCAAAGACGGGTCGTGCAACATATATAACCGTCTGTGATAAACGTCTTATCACAATCGGTTATTGAAGCATAACTAACCGCCTATGATAATAAGTCTTCACAGACGGTTATTGAAGCATAACTAACCGCCAATGATAATGTGTCTTCACAGGCGGGTTTTGAAGCATAAGTAACTGTCTATGATAATGTGTTTTCACAGACGGATTTTGAAGCATAACAAACCGTCTATGATAATGTGTTTTCACAGGCGGGTATTGAAGCATAACTAACCGTCAATGGTAATGTTTCTTCACAGACGGTTATTGAAGCATAACTAACCGTCAATGATAATGGAGTTATCACAGACGGAGTTTACCTATATCAGCCGTCTGTGAAGACCCTTTAACGCAGCCGGTTTCTACCATAACAGTCACCGCCTGTGAAAAATTGGTTATCACAGATGTTTCTTTACTTGTATCTAGCCGTCTGTGATAATTGTTTTTCACAGCCATGCCTAGCCGTTGGTTAATAACCGTCTATGATAAGGTATAACCTATGCAGTGCTTTTACAATCAAAACTATACTACTTGAAGTTCAGCGTTTGCTGCATCAGCCAAATGTGCCTGATGTTGAAAATGATTGCTATAATCTACTTATCAAGGTTAGATGACACTTTGACTTAGTGACCAATGTAGGTTATTCATTCCTCCTTCGAAATTTGCTAATTTAAATAATGTCAATATTTTCAGGATCCAGCGGAATATAAGAGACGTGTTCGGGAGCAAGCAGGACGGTACAATTTAGATTGATCGATGGGAGCTTCATCGTCGATCTACAATGAATGTAGCATGATTTTTGTTCAGTGTGTAAAGAAATTATCTTTGAACAATTGTAAAGCCTCTAATGGTGTATTATCACAATTAAGTCAGCCTCACTGGTGATCGAGCATTTCCTACAATGCATTACTGTACTAGTATCCGCTCATCTGTGTTTTTTCCTGATATAATTTTCCCTGCAACGACTACATACAGTTGTGATAATTGAACAACTACATACATGATCTTCTCAGACCGTTGTTAACCAAGAACCGTCTATGAAGTTCATTGCATTACAGGCGGTTATTAATTAAGAACCGTCAACGAAGATCATGTATTTACCCAGACGGTTGTTTTTTAAAATCCGTATATGAAGTTCGTTGCATTACAGGTGGCTATTAATTAAGAACCGTCAACGAAGATCATGTATTTACCCAGACGGTTGTTTTTTAAAATCCGTCTGTGAAGTTCAATACATTACAGACGGTTCTTAATTAAGAACCGTCTATAAAGATCATGTATTTACGTAGACAGTTGTTTCTTAAAATCCGTCTGTGAAGTTCATTGCATTACAAACGGTTCTTAATTAAGAACCGCCTGTGAAGATCATGTATTTACCCAGACGGTTGTTCTTTAAAATCCGTCTGTGTTGTTCTGTCATCACAGGCGGTTATTATATCATTCATCATCACAGTCGCATATTTTTAAGGACCGTCTGTGTTTGAAAATTTGAGGCACCTGTAAAAATGCTTTTTGTAGTAGTGTTGATACCTGACTCTGGATCTCATATGATTTAACATGAGAGGATTCCAGAATGTCAGGAGTAAATCCAAGCAAATTCATAGGCTTAAATTTGCTCTCCGCATCGTTGTTTCCTTCTTCCTGTGTCGTCACCGGCGGGTAAGACTCTTCAGAGGAAGCCTTAGGGGCATTGCTGTTCTGCTCTTCCGGCATAACCGGCTGAGAGAAGAAGATCCAGGGGCCTCTCCACCACCTACATATGGAATAAAAGATCCATTACACTGACAGAATTAATTATTTGCACATCAGCACATATGCATGAATGAGAATTGTCACTCCATTTTGTGAGGTTTTCACCATTTCCATCAAGGGTAGGCAGTATGTTTCCCAGCATACTGATTCCAAACTCCACGTGCGAATCATTCGGCGGGAGCTGTGCTGATGTTTGAGCAGGCATTTCTCAGACCCACCGCACTTCTTTCAATGAAGTCTTGCACCAACCTATGTGTGTGACTACGGAAGCTGTTACAAGGAAATAACGAGATGAAGCCAGTACTCCCGAGTGCAATGCCTCATGTATATCATGGTCACATACGTTTGCTATAAAATGTGTATTTGACTCGTTCATTTAGTCAGTCTATTAGTTACGTCGCTTACTCAACATACACCAGTTTGTCTGTTTGGAATTGGCCGTTAGCATCAATGCTCGTAAAATGGAAGATGCCGTGCTGGAATGCGCCTTGGTCCTTGCTGTGCACCATGAAATATAGCCTGCGACGATCTGGACAATTGCACAAGAAATATGGAATGTCGATTTTATAGAAGAAAAAAAATAGTAGACATGCATATGCACGAGGCGAGAGTTTACATTCGCTTGCAAGATCATCATGTGCACATATTAGATGTATGCACAAGAGGATTACCAGTCTTATGTAGAACCTCGCGCACCGGGGGCACCTGGTGCAGTCCAGTTGCCCGTGGACGAAAGGAACGTAGACGAAGTCATCCTCATCCTAGGACGCTGCCGTCGCCACTCCTTTCCTCCTTCCCTCCCACCTCGCCGCCGCCGGAGGGAGCCGCCGGCGCGCGGCAACCAAGGATGGCGGCGGCGGGGGCTTCATCCTCGGCGTCTCGGCGGCAGCAAGGTCAGATCTTCAGCATCAACGGCGGCCAGATCTTCGGCGGAGGCCGGCGGAAGGAGGAATGGCGGTCAGATCACTACAGGAAAAGCGATCATTTGCGACGGCTGTTTTTATTTGCGACGGTCAGCCGTCGCAAATAGCTTAAATTGCGACGGCCCGCCTTTGGCCGTCGCAAATAAGATGGCCGTCGCGAATAAGAGCTTATTTGCGACGGCTTTCGGACCTGTCGTCGCAAATAAGCGGTTATTTGCGACGGCCAACCCTAGGACCGTCGCAAATAACAGAGCCGTCGCAAATAAACCCTTATTTGCGACGGCCGGTTAAACGGCCGTCGCAAATAGGATTTAATTGCGACGACCGTAAGTCCAGGCCGTCGCAATTAATACGGCGGCCGTCGCAAATTAGGGCTTATATCGGGACGCTCCACCCCGACCCTTCATTTTCCTCAACACCCCGCCGCCGCGCCCCCGCCACCGCCGCCGCGCCCCCGCCGCCGCGCCGTGCTCCCGCCGCCGCGCCCCCGGCTCCGCCGCCGGCCCGCCGCCCTCGGCCCCGCCTCCGCGCCCGCCGCCCTCGGCCCAGCCTCCGCGCCCCCGCCACCGCCGCCGCGCCCCCGCCGCCGCGCCGCGCTCCCGCCGCCGCGCCCCCGGCTCCGCCGCCGGCCCGCCGCCCTCGGCCCCGCCTCCGCGCCCGCCGCCCTCGGCTCCGCCTCCGCGCCCGCCGCCCTTGGCCCTGCCTCCGCGCCCGCCTCTGCGCCCGCCGCCCTCGGCCCCCACCGGTGTCGCTTCCGCCTCCGGCCCGCCTGCCTCCGCCTCCGGCCCGCCGCGCCACCGGCGTCGCCGCTGCCGGCCCGGACCGCTGCGCCCCCGACCGGACCGCCGCGCCCCGACCTTGAGGTCAGTGCTACCCCCCCTGTTTTAGGGTTTTTTTTTCAGATGTAGCTAGCAATTTTGTTAAGAGGTAGTAGCAATTAGCTATAGTAGCTTAGAATAGCTTGTATAGTTTATTTAAGGATTGAATCACTTAATTATAGAAGATGTAATAAAAAGGGCATTTGCTAGTGCAGTTTTATGCATACGGCGAAAGAACTTGAGTGTGTGTATGTATGGGAACGATGCCATGTAATAGGCCCCCGACCCCCCGCCCCCAGCGCGCCCACCGCCCCCAGCCCCCCGCCGCCCCTGCGCCCCCGGCCCCACCGCACCCTCGCCATCGGCCCGCCGCGCCCCGACCCCGCCGCCCCCAGCGCGCCCACCGCCCCCAGCCCCCCGCCGCCCCTGTGCCCCCGGCCCGCCGGCCCCGCCGCTAGCCGCTAGCCGCGCCCCCGAGCCGTCGCAATTTAACTGCCCGTCGCAAATAATTGCCTTCATATGGATTGTTCAATCTTCGAATGATTGTTGATCGAATGAGTAGAAATTATTGCTCGATCTTGATGTTAATTATGCTTAGTTGTTAATGATGTTGGTTATGCAAATTTGTTGATAATGTTATTGATTATGTAGATGTTAAGCATGCTTATGTTTTGCTTTAGTATTCTTAATGTTTATGTTCATTGCTGCTTATCGTTATTGAATTAAGTTATTAAATGTTCATATTTTGATTAATTGTTATGTTTCTTTTAGCATGTTCAATATTCTTTATATATATAAATATATAAATATATATATATAAGCGGGTTAAAACGATAATGTATCAGAAGAAATATCAAAAGAGAGAGGAGATATTCTACGCCATATCGCCTGCGGCGAGCATGACAGCGGAGGAGAGGCCGGCAGCGGAGGACGGCCCTGACTATGAAACTTTCAACTCTGACCCACTTTTCTCCTCACTCTCGTTCTCTTTCCTCATTCGTAAATGATTTATAAATGAACATGAGCAACGTAACCTATAGCAATTGATTACCCGTTTCGGATCGGCATGTCTCACATGCCATTGGCATGTGAGACGTGCAGGTTCGGAATTGTCCCTTTTTGGACAGCCTCGGAGTGACCGAGGGGGCGTGGCTTGTGACGAGACGTGGGTCCGGATTTGGACGAGATTTCGGTGGCGTAACCCTGTTGTTCTCTGCTGCACCATTTTTGGGCGTGCAGTGGAGAACAGCGGGGTTATGCTGCCGAAATTTCGTTCGAATCCGGATCACTTCAACGCTGCCAAGGCGCTTCGACAAGCTTTGTCGAACGCCCGTGTTCAAATTATTAATGAGCACTTGAAGGCGAACCAGCAGCACGTGTTACACTTCCGGCAAGAGAGCGAGAGGCACCTGACGGAGGAGGAGTACGCGCAGGTACGTGGAGTGTAGTAAGTATTTTTTTCTGATAATGTCCTCGATGGTACTTTTAACGACTTTCAACTATGTGCAGGGCCACGTGAGCTGGTTGCAAGGTCGGAACGATGCATTTCGGGCCCTTTGTCGCTACTGGGCTAGCGACGAGTTTAAAGCTAAGTCCGGGAAGGCTCGAGACTGCAGAGGGGTGGAGGGGAAGAGCAGACACGGGCAAGATAACCACTTGCGTTTAGCTAAACGCATGGTAAGTGTGTGTAACTTATGTTTATATATTAATAATATATTGTTCGTACTAGCACGTATTGACAGGAGCGCGAGACGGGGGTGCCGCCCACCCCTGCTGAGGTTTGGAAGAGAGGTCACAGGGACCCTTCTCAGCCGACGGGGTGCAGTCAGGCTGCAGCCGAGCGGTTGGTAAGTTTAGAAACCATTCATATTACATATAACTATATAGATTGTTGAACTTACACGATTTTATTATTTTGCAGGCTAAGTACGGGGAGGAGGCTAGGAAGATACACGGCGAGGATTTCGATTGGGAACATCAACCGATCGATCCTCAAGCCGCGTATGCAACCGGTGGTGGAAAAGCACACGGAAGGTGAGTTTGCAAGTCATTTTATCGTTTTCAATTCAAAGTATTCAAGATATTTTAATTTCATATTACTGACTCTCTTTTTTATAGGCTCGCCATATTCGACGGAGTTGTCGACTCGAGGGCGTGTAGACCTGCGAGAGGCAGCTCCACGCAGGCTTCGGGTACGGGAGGTCGCCGCTCGCAGAGGGACATTGAGATGCAGTCCCTCCGAGAAACTGTAGAAGAAAATGAAAGGCGACATGAGGAGGAAAGGAGGGCGATGGAGGCCACGATCCAAACCCAGGCAGTAGCGTTGGCGCAGATGCGGGAAGCAATGGAGGTAACAATCTAAAAATTAAAATTCTCATTAATTCAGCTTAAATGACTTACTAATAGGTAGCATTTAATGTTTGCAATGACAGGCCATCGCTCGGGCGCAGGGTCTGGGAATCCAGCTACCGGTACTACCACCGGTCCTCCCAGGCGATCCTTCTTCAGCGGGTCAGGTAAGTCTCTATGTAATCCTTCTTCTCCAGTGTAATAAGATTGAGATAGATGAAAGAGACAGATAGTTAGATAGAAGAAAATGATTGAGATAGAAGAAAGAAAGAGATAGAAGAAAGGGAGACAGAAGAAAGAGTGAAAGATAGATAGAGTAGGATAGGAATGAAGAGAGAGTAAGATGTAGATGGAGATAGAGAGAGGGGAAGATAGAGGGAGGGAGATGTAGATGGAGATAGAGGGAGGAAGATAGAAGGAAAAGGATAGCAATAGAGAGATAGAGTGAGCAAGAAATATAGAGTGAGAGACAAAGAGAGAAATGAAAAGAGAGAGGAAGAGAGGGTGATCTAGATGAAGATAGAGGGAGAGGGAGGGAGAGAGATGTTGATGCATTTATATTCTAACTCTAAGTTTTATTAATTGCAGGGATCCGCGACGGCTGCACAAACGCCGTCGCCTTCGCTACCGCCGCCTGGATTGAGGCGCGACGACGACGACTTCGACTTCGGAGGTGGCTTCGGAGGTTAGATGGGCGAGAGTGAGCCCTTTTATTTACTTTGTTGATGACGATGTGAGATGTATCGGAATTTTAGTTTGTGATTGTGATGATGTTTGTGTATGCTGTGTATATACTGTGTATATTGTCTATATTGTGTTTGTTGTGATTCTGGCCATCGAGCCGGGTAGTGTTTTCTGTTTTTTTTTTTAAAAAAAAAACTTATTTGCGACGGCTTTTTATACAGTACCGTCGCAAATAAGGGTACAAGCCGTCGCAATTAAACCACAGTTATTTGCGACGGCCTGGCCGTCACAAATAGAGTTGTGGGTCCCGGAGGAGGACACGTGGGCCCTGCCCTCTGAACTTATTTGCGACGGCCTGGCCGTCACAAATAGTGGAACTTAATTGCGACGGCTACGCCGTCGCAAATAAGCTTTAAATGCGACGGCTGGGCCGTCGCAAATAAGATCGCGGGGCCCACCAGCCCGCAGCAACAACTTGCAATGGCCTCTCCTAGCCGTCGCAAATAAGCTTATTTGCGACGACATATTTGCGACGGCCGAAAGCCATCGCAAATAAAGAAAGCCGTCGCAAATAGCTTATTTGCGACGGCATCTGGCTTATTTGCGACGGCTTCGGCCGTCGCAAATCGTCGGGATTCCTATAGTGGATCTTCGGCGGAGGCCGGCGGAAGGATGTGCAGCGGGCAGATCTTGTGGCGGAGGCCGGTGGAAGGTGCTGCAGCCGCACGTAGCGGCGACGGCCAGATCTGGCGGTGCAAGGGCCACCAGTGGCGCGGCTCGCGGCGGCGCAAGGACCGGCAACGCGGCGGCTGGCAAAAGGAGGGGCGGTGGCCGGCTCTGGCTGCAGCATGGTCGAACCAGACGATGGGGTGCCGTGTTCGGCACTCGAGGCTGCCGGTTCCTCGGCCGCAGATGCCAGTTCCCTCCCTGTCCTTTCTGCAGCACGTTGACGGAGGAGGGACGAACGGGCAACAATGATGGCAACCTAGCTACAGTGGTGGCAAAGAAGGTGCTCTTGCTCCAGAATGGCGGCGGCCATGCATTGGGGCTGGACTGACAGCTTCCTTGGTTGCCACTTGCCACAAAGTTGTGGGTTGCGGTGGCAGCTGGCAACGAAGGATGGTTGTGCAGGTGAGTTGGGGGTGGCGTGGGCTATTTGAGACTCCATCGACAAAGAAGTTGGTTGTAGAAGGCCGTTGGTGCAAAGTGGTCAGCGTGGCGCGATTGTGGCGTCGGCAGGTGCGACACAATTGGCCGTCGAGGAAGACAGTGTGTCGTAAGGTGGGTTGATGGTGGTCTCTGTGTAGTAGGTTCATGGATGTGGATGGGTGATGGATACTGGCGAAAGCCTAATCCGGCGGTGGTTGGACCGACAACAGCGACGCTTGCGGGCGCCGTGAACTCCTTAGGGATGTTGTTGTAATCTCCATCATCATTGTTGGCTCCCTCCAGGTGAAAACCCAGGTCCAGGTCTACTGGACGAGCGACGACAGCATTCCTATGTCGTGTTCCTCGTTGGAGGCGTCGTTATTGGAGGACCATTTGTATCCATCTCAACCTACTGACGGGGCAACTTATCGTTTATTGTTAACCTCTCAACTGCTTGGATGTAGACAGGGTTGTAGAGAAGGAGTGGATCTTCTTCTCTCTCACCTCTCCCTCTCAACATCATGTTTGACATTTGGGCAGCTAGGAGGTTTAACAATGGACGGTTGGTCGTCGCCGCACAGAGTTCACTGTGAATTATCAAGCTTCTTGTGTACCTTCTTCCTAGTCTGAAAGTGGTTCAGTGTTTGTTTGTACTTGTTGTGTGTTGGGTATGGCAGCTGTTCATATTTTGTATTTCTCTCATTTACTCCTTCTTTAATAAAAAGGCAGAGCACCTGCCATTTGCGTCAAAAAAAGTCATCCTCATCCTCTCGACGGGGGCCTGTCCCCTCCGTGACGGACTTGGAAAATGATGGTGTCGGTATCCTACGTATCGGGTACCCCTCGGTACCGCAAGAAGTGCAAGGAAGTTCCACCTGTCAGGAAGGGAGGTCACTTCAGGCCCCACACGTCACACTGCACCAGGCCCGCTTCCCTCATATGGGTAGCTCCTGGGTTGACATGTGTAAAAGAAGGCTGGAACTAAACTCCCAACGTAGGGAAGCTCCGGTGTCAACACGTGTACAACGACTCCGGACCTAACCCCCACCAGAGAGGAGCTCCGGTGCCTCCACGTGTACAACAGCCCCAGACCTACCCTCTCGCAAGGGAAAGCTCTGGGGCTGCCACGTGTGGAGCCTCCGGACCCACTTCACCTACGATCACACTGGCGGATCTTCTCCTGCACGGACAATCAATAGACAATTAAAGCGGCAGTTACAAGACCTGATTATGTGTCATTAATACAGTATTGATGATACACGATCAGTGTACTGTTAATAGGGGTAGTGTAGCTATAAAGGCACGTTATCTCACTATTAATCATGCTTAATATCCTTAGACAGTGTATTAGGCCATTAAATACGCCGGAGCCACATGTCGGGTCAGGCAGACTTTGTAACGGTCAGTCCTTGGACTATAAAAGGACTGAGCCGCATGATACAAAAGAAAAAGCTAAGTCAGAGAGGACGCTTTCTAGCAATTGATAATACAACACACACACACTCCGTGGAATAGGGTGTTACGGTCAGGCGGCCCGAACCATGTAAATCTCTGGTGTCGCCATCTTGATCTTTGTCTCTGCGTGCCCCAACCATAACAAGAATCTCCGCGGGCTACAGTTTAGTAGTGCCGGGGGAGTGTCGTTGCTATACTTCGACATTTGGTGCGCCAGGAAGGGGGGCATCATCTCCCGAGATCTCAAGATGGTGAATTCCGCCGCAGGATCTTCCAACGGCGCTCGTGCTGAACAACCTGCTGGAGGAAATCCCTCCAACATGCAGCAGCCAGCAGGTGCCATTGTTCCAGCAGACACTATGGCACCACATCCACCATCTGTTCCGGCAAACAATGTTGGGCAACAAGATGGTGCGTCTGCGTCGATCACTGCATCGACGAACAACAACCCAGAGCACACGCTCATTGCCGCGCGAGCTCTCCTACAACACCCACTGCCTCTAGGAGCACCACAGGGTGCTATGAAGCAGTGGAAGGCTGATGTTGACCATCTGGTTGTGGCTGCAGCCGCTGGCATCAGCAATCAGGGTCCTCCACCTTCGGGGCGAGCACCATCACAATGACGAACCTTGTCGGGCCGACTTGGTCCGCGAGTCTCGCAGCAGAGGAGACGTGCTGCATCTCAGCAGATGATGAGGACATCACAACAGCGGAGACACACATTAAAATGCAAGGTCCAATCACAAGAGCACGAGCACGGTTAATAAATCAGCAGGTGAATTCGCTCCTAACTTCTTTTTCATGTGAGTTTGAGAATAGATTGCTATGTGATGATTTAAGGAATAATGGAAAAGATCAACAAGTGAAGGAAAGAGGTCTTGGGAGCATGGAGAACCAGCTGGGACGTCCACAAGTTGATGGAAGCAGTTTACAACTCGGACTCGAGTTCAACTCAGAGTCCAGGAGAAGTCCACCTTAAAACGGACGCCCAGGAGGCATACGGACTCTGTTTTCGACGTTCTACATATGCACGGAAAGAGGAAAAGATAAACTTTCCAATGGTTCTGGTCCCATCTCAAATTCTTCTAGAGTCATTGGTAATCGTCGAAACAAGTCGATTATAGATCTCTGTCCGGTGCTGCGCCACCGAATCGGTCCTTTGGGCCTTGTATCCTGTAAGAGTCCATTAGGGACGCGTCTAATCGTGTTTTGGCCGAACCCTAGCCTTTAAATACTACAGACGCTGGTCATATTTGGTGGGTTTTACTTAGATCAATAATATCGCCGTTCTACGGTTTGTGTGACCCCAACTTCGCGATTTCAGATAGTGTCTTCGATGTTCTTGCTTGTGTTCTCGGTTGCACTTGCAAGGATTAGCCTTCTTGGCGAGGTCAAGCGTGTGCAACACGGTTTATAACCAATGGAGCCGTGGTGTAGTGATTGCAGAGGTACTCGAACCGCTCGAGTGACACGGATCATCAACGTCGAGTTCTCCACCCCAATCGACTTACCTTTCGGAAGATCGGGCCTAAACCTACTCATCAATTGGTATCAGATTTCCAGGTTGCCCGTGAGGTATCTTTGTTTTCCTTCTATTAGATCGATTTTGTTTCGTACCTAGAGTCCACAGAAAAGCCACAATAAAATTAGATCGTTTTTTACAGCTTCCTAGACTATAATGCCTGCAGTTTCGTTTTTCAGATTGCATTGTTGAGTTTGCATTCGTGTGGTCGAGTCTTGTTGCTGGTTTAGCTTTGTGTTTTGGGTCCTAGTTATCTTGTTTCGTCCTTGTTTTCTTGTTCGACACATATTCTGCAATCCCTAAATAACAAACTGATCCACCACGTTCATCGGTTTGCCCTAGCAAGCCGCCTTGCGTGAACTCCCACATCACCAGCCCTAGATTAGGTGACATACCTTTGTGCCACTCATCCTTGAATCATCACAAACCACCCTATTAGTTCCTGTGCAAATTTCCGATCGTTTTCATATCTGATTGCGAGTTCTGTTCTCAAACCGAGTTCGAATCAACATCCAAAAAAATCGTAACTCGGACAACCTACTTTAAAACGGCCATAACTTTCGGATACAAACTCGGAATCGGGCGATTTTTTTTTCAAATTCATCTACGCAAAATTTCGCATCTGATTTTCCACTCCGTAGCCGCGTTCGCCGAAATTAGATTGCCCAAATTCCCCTCGGAAGATAGGCTATCCGGCCTCTGAAGTTTCAACACGAATTTTAAAGAATCTTTTTTATTTTCTATAGACCGTATATTACATCCAATTGAGATGCAAATATTTGTGCTTCCTATATTCGTGCTCTTGAGTAAAGAAAAAATATCAAAAAAATATTACGAAAAGAAAAAAAATAGTGAAGAGCACGCATATTAAAGCAATTGTCCTATACTACTTGTGTTGTGATTGTTGGTTATATCATTATGTATTTCTTTTGCCTTCCTACTTCCTTGTGTTGTGCTAGGCCCTAGAACACTTTGTTGACCAGCAACAGTTTCCTATATTGAATACTTATTCAACTTTGTTTACCTGTTAAAGATTTTCTGCTTAATTAGCCACCATATAGTGCCATCCAAGCTCCACCTTTCTCTTGAGCATAAAAGGTACCTTTACAATCATCCCACACTTCATTGGTTCATCTCACCGTCCACACCACCTGCTGTGTCGGTAAGAATACTTGTAAGAGCGTGGTAAGACGCTTGAGCGAGAGAGATTGTTTTTTTCTTCCACCTTTCACATTGTCACTGTAGTTGATAGGGATAACATATTTTTGTTGTCTTTTGTTTCCTACTAACAATGGCAGGAGAAGACAATGATGACGAATGTGTTCAACATACTGAGTTACATGATATGATGAAGACCATGACAGATATGTTTGCCAAATACAACGCAGCAACGGAGGAGTCATTGGCGAACTTGACTCGCCAACTTGATCACCTTGCTCTTCGGATGAATACTTTTGAGGCTCGGTTGCCTCTCGCTGGAAGACATGAAGACAATGCTTATGATGATATGGAAGATCACAACAATCAGCCAAGACTACCACTTTATCGTCGAGGTATAGGAGGTAATAATCATCATAACAATTATAATCTTCCTCCTGATGATCCTTTTGCTAAAGTGAAATTTACTATACCCCTTTTTTCTGGTGCTTATGATGCTGAGGCTTATCTTGATTGGGAGATGATAGTAGACCAAAAATTTAATGCCCATCTTGTTTCTGAACAACGTAGAGTTTGTCAAGCCACTAGTGAGTTTAAGGACTTTGCTATCATATGGTGGAATGAACTTGTTAAAACTAGAACTGATCCTCTAACATGGGATAGATTAAAGGAAGCTATGCGTGTTCGATTTGTTCCTCCATCTTTTCAGCGGGGCCTTCACAAAAAATTGCAGTGCTTAGACCAAGGTAACATGTCCTTAGAGGAGTATTATCAAGAGTTACAAAAGGGTATGTTGCGTTGTGGGGTAGTAGAGGACATGGATGATAAAATAGCTCATTTTTATGGGGGGTTGAGGCATGAAATTCAGGACATTATTGATTACAAGGAATATGATATTGTTAACCGATTGTTTCAGCTTGCTATGTTGGCAGAAAAAGAATTGCAGGACCGACAACAACAGCAACAACACACGAGGAGAAACTTCATGCTGTGTTCGACGTCTACACCATCCAAAACAGCACCATCTTCGACCCCCCCCCCCCCCCCCCACCCCCATGCAGCAACTACACCGTCCAATGGTGGCCAATGAACTATACCTGCTGCTCCACCTTCTCGCGTGCTGGAGGGCAACAAGGTGACATCATTCAATCCTTCGTCATCCACTCCTTCTACGGGTCGTACTTCTGACATTAAGTGTCACCGCTGCCAGGGACTTGGTCATATGATGAGAGATTGCCCGAGCAAACGAGCATACATAGCACGCGACGGTGGCGGGTATGATAGTACTTCGGATGTTGAAGATGAATATTCTCTTGCTACTGACTTTACAGATCCAAATGACAAACACACCAAAGAAGAGGTACTTGGTACATCGGCGACAGAGAACTATAGGAGCATCATTGTGCAGCGTGCCTTGAGCTCCAAAGTGGAGACCGACGACAAGCTACAACGACACAACCTCTTCCACATGTTTCTCGTCGTCAAGGACTGCCGTGTACACACTATAATTGATGGAGGTAGCTGCAATAACTTGGTAAACACGGACGTCGTCAAGAAACTTAGTTTGACAACAAGAGCACACCCTCATCCATACCACATTCAATGGTTCAACAACTGCGGTAAGGTTCGGGTAACACAAACAGCGAGAATACATTTTTCAATTGGTTCTTACCATGATTTTGCTGATTTTGATGTCGTTCCTATAGATGCTTGTTCTCTTTTATTGGGTCGTCCTTGGGAATTTGATACAGATGCTATTCATCATGGTAGAACTAATAAATACACTCTCATGCATAAGGGAAAGAAAATCACTTTGCTCCCCATGACTCCTGCTGAAATTGTGCATTTTGAGAAGAGTAAAATTTGTGATGGCAAAGCAACAAAACTAGAATCTTAAAAACAGCAAGTCATTAAGTTAAAATCACCATCGTTGCTCGCAACTAAATCTGACCTTGCTTATTTATTCGATGCTAAGGGGATGTGCTATGCTTTAGTATGCAAAGAAGCCATGTTTTCACTTCATGAATTGTCTATTGCATTGCCCCTTGCTGTTGCTAACCTTTTGCAGGAGTTTGAGGATGTGTTTCCCTCCGAGATACCCCCTGGTTTACCACCGATGAGAGGCATTGAACACAAGATCGATTTGATTCCAGGCGCAAGTTTGCCAAATCGTGCAGCATACAGGGCGAATCCAGGCGAAACTAAGGAAATTCAGCGACAAGTCCAAGATCTTTTGGACCGCGGGTACATTCTTGAAAGCCTTAGCCCTTGTTTCATTCCTGTTCTTTTGGTTCCTAAGAAAGATGGTAGTTGGCGCATATATGTTGATTGTCGAGCGATTAATAAAATCACTATTTGATATCGTTATCCTATTCCGCGTTTAGATGACATGCTTGATGAATTGAGTGATTCTATCATCTTCACAAAAATTGACTTGCGTAGCGGTTACCACCAAATTAGAATGGCACTAGGAGATGAATGGAAAACTACATTTAAAACCAAGTTTGGACTTTACGAGTGGTTAGTCATGCCTTTTGGATTAACTAATGCACCGAACACCTTTATGCGATTAATGAATGAGATTTTACGTGCTTTCATTGGACAATTTGTGGTGGTTTACTTTGATGATATCCTCATTTACAGAAAGTCATATGATGAACATCTTGATCATTTATGTGTTGTTTTTACTGTTTTGAGAGATGCACGTTTGTTTGGTAACCTCAAAAAGTGCGACTTTTGCACCAATCGAGTCTCGTTTCTTGGCTATGTCGATTCCTCGTAGGGAATTGAGATGGATGCGGCAAAAACTGAAGCGATCACCAGTTGGCCAGCCCCAACAACTGTCACGCGGGTTCGTAGTTTTCTTGGTCTTGCAGGTTTTTATCGCTGTTTTGTGCGGGATTTCAGCACCATTGCAGCACCTCTACATGAGCTAACAAAGAAGGGAGTGTCGTTTCGATGGGGCGAACAGCAGCAACAAACTTTTGATGCTCTCAAATCGAAGCTTACACAAGCACCATTGCTACAACTTCCTGATTTTGACAAGACCTTTGAGCTAGAATGCGATGCAAACGGCATTGGTATTGGTATTGGAGGCGTTCTCATACAAGGAGGTAAACCCGTTGCATGCCTTAGTGAAAAACTTAGTGAAAAACTTCATAGTCCTTCTCTGAATTATTCCACTTATGATAAGGAATTGTATGCTTTAGTGCGAGTATTACAAACTTGGCAACATTATCTTTGGTCTAAGGAGTTTGTCATACATTTCGATCATGAATCATTGAAGTATCTTAAGTGTCAAACCAATCTGAATAAACGACATGCTAAATGGATTGAGTTCATAGAGTCGTTTCCATACATCATTAAGCATAAGAAAGGGAAGGAAAATGTCACTGCCGATGCATTATTTAGGCGTTATACCATGCTGTCCCAACTTGATCGTAAAATCTTCGGTTTGGAAACAATAAAAGCATTATATCCAACTGATTTGGACTTCAAAGATGCTTTTGAAAATTGTAGAGAAGGAAGAACTTGGAATAAATATGTGCTTCGAGAGGATCTCCTCTATCGTGCTAACAAGCTATGTGTTCCAGCTAGCTCCATTCATTTATTACTTTTGCAGGAAGCACATGGAAGAGGTTTGATGGGACATTTTGCAGTGAAGAAAACTGAAGACGTGTTATCCACACACTTCTTTTGGCCAAAGATGAGGCGTGATGTCGAGCGCTGCGTGTCACGATGCACTACTTGCAATAAAGCTAAGTCTCGGCTTAACCCACATGGTCTTTATATGCCTCTTCCTGTTCCTAGTGTAACTTGGGAGGATATTTCTATAGACTTTGTTTTGGGATTGCCTAGGATTAAGAGGGGGAGGGATAGTATTTTTATAGTTGTTGATCATTTCTCCAAAATGGCACACTTTATACCTTGTCATAAGAATGATAATGACTCACACATTGCTAATTTATTTATGACGGAAATTGTTCGTTTACATGGTGTACCAAATACCATTGTTTCTGATCATGATGCAAAAATTTTAAGTCATTTTTGGAGAACTTTGTGGTATAAATTGGGAACCAAGTTGCTGTTTTCAACTACATGTCACCCACAAACGGATGGACAAACTGAGGTAGTTAATCGTACTTTATCCACTATGTTGCGGGCTGTATTGAAAACTAATTTGAAGTTGTGGGAGGAGTGTTTACCACATATAGAATTTTCTTACAACATATCCGTTCACTCCACGACAAAGGTAAGTCCATTCCAGGTAGTGTATGATTTCAATCCCCGTGCTCCTATTGATTTACTACCTTTGCCTCCTTCTAAAACTATAAATATGGATGCTACACAACGATCTGAATTCATTCTTAAGATGCATGAAACTACATGAAAAATATTTAAATGATGAATGAGAAGTATAGGATTGTAGGTAGTAAAGGAAGAAAAGAAGTAAAACTTGAACCGAGTGATTTGGTGTGGTTACATTCGAGAAAAGAGCGATTCCCAGACTTGAGAAAATCTAAACTTATGCCACGAGCTGATGGTCCTTTTAAGATTGTTGAAAAGATTAATTATAATGCATATACGCTTGAATTGCCTCCCGATTTTGGGGTTAGCCCTACATTTAACATTTCAGATTTGCGACCGTACTTGAGAGAAGAAGATGAACTTGAGTCGAGGACGACTCCAATTAAAGAGGGGGAGGATGATGAGGACATCACAACAGCGGAGACACATATTGAAATACAAGGACCAATCACAAGAGCACGAGCACGGTTAATAAATTAGCAGGTGAATTCGCTCCTAACTTCTTTTGCATGTGAGTTTGAGAATAGATTGCTATGTGATGATTTAATTGTGATTAGAAATAATGGAGAAGATTAAAAAGTGAAGGAAAGAGGCCTTGGGAGCATGGAGAACCAGCTGGGACGTCCACAAGTTGATGGAAGCAGTTTACAACTCAGACTCGAGTTCAACTCGGAGTCTAGGAGCAGTCCACCTTAAAACGGAAGCCCAGGAGGCATACGACTCTGTTTTCGTCATTATACATATGCACGGAAAGAGGAGAAGATAAAATTTCCAATGGTTCTGGTCCCACCTCAAAATTCCTCCGGAGTCATTGGGAATCAGCAAAACAAGTCGATTCCAGATCTCTGTCCAGTGCTGCGCCACCGAAAACGGCCTTTGGGCCTTTTACCCCGCAAGAGTCCATTAGGGACATGTCTCATCGTGTTTTGGCCGAACCCTAGCCTTTAAATACTGCAGATGCCGTTCATATTTGGTGGGTTTTGCTTAGATCAATAATATCACCGTTCTACGGTTTGTGAGACCCCAACTTTGCGATTTCAGATCGTGTCTTCGACGTTCTTGCTCGTGTTCTCGTTTACACTTGCAGGGATTAGCCTTCTTGGCGAGGTCAAGCGTGTGTAGCACGGTTGATAACCAACGGAGCCGTGGTGTAGTGATTGCAGGGGTACTCGAATCGCTCGAGTGTTGCGGATCATTAACGTCGAGTTCTCCACCCCAATCGACTTACCTTTCGTAAGATCGGTCTTAAACCTAGTCATCAGTAGGTGACCTCGTTGCCTCCCGGGGCACAACGCACCCACACTATCACCAGGATTCTGACTCATGACCTGCGGTCGAAACTTGATCGCCGTTACCGGCAATAGGATGACCGTGTCCATATCGAGCGTGCTAATGAGAGGCGGGAGGATCAGGACAACCCTGCTCCTCAGGGAGTAGGAGGAGACTGTTCTGCCTTGGCCATGCATTTACGCATGGTCAGATGGCCACAGAAGTTCCGGCCTCACTTATCGGAAAAATTCGACGGGACTGTCAACCCCGTCGAATTCCTTCAAATTTACTCCACTCCATACTAGCAGCGGGAGGTGATGAGGCTGTAATTGCCAATTACTTCCCGGTGGCCTTAACTGGGATTGCAAGGTCTTGGTTCATGAGTCTTCCACCCGACTCCATTAATAGTTGGGCGGAGCTATGCCAACAATTCACTGCCAATTTTGGGAATTCTTACACCCGACCTGGCACCGAATTAGATTTGTTTGCTTTAAAGAAAACATTGGGAGAATCGTTGTGATCCTTCATCCATCGGTTTTCTCTGGTACGGAATACTATTCCTTCGATCTCGAGCTCTTCTGTTACCGTTGCATTCAGACAGGGTATTCGAGATGTTGGAGAAGCTGGCCATCAAAGAGGTCACCAACGTCACGGAACTCTTTAGCCTAGCAGACAAATGTGCTAGGGATGCAGAGGGCCGTGAAATGCACTCAAAGACAGCTCCGAAGGCCAATAAGAAGTCCTCCAAAACTGAAGCCACTACCTCTGGCAGTGGCAAAAAGAAGAAGAAATCCAACGGCAAAAAGAAGCCATTGGTCAGCACACCTGCTGCTGCGGCTGCTGCAGCTCCGGGTGGTCACGGCCCACACCCTGAGAAACGGCCTCGACCATCATCAAAAGATGGAGGCAGTTCCAAAGTGTGGTGTCCGATCCACAAGATGGACTGACACAGTTTGGAAGAATGCCGGGAGGTCCAGAACCTTGTCGAGCGCTATAACAAGTGCTGGGAAGAAGCTCCTTTTCGTCAACGGAGAGGAAAACAAAAAGTTGACGAAGCTCCGGCTGAGGAGGAGCTAGGTTTCTAGGATACCAAGAAGGTCCTGAAAGATGTCTACAACACTGTCGACTATGATTTCGACGTCTCTGACAACGAGCGCCGGAAGACCCTAAACACCATCATTGGTGGATCTTGGGACTTCAACTCTCGTCGCATCCTCAAGACAATGCGGCGGGACATGGCCGTGGCAGCTCCCACTACTAAGGTGAAGCCTCATCGGAAGTGGATCGATACTCCCATCATTTTCGATGCTTCGGACTGCCCCCGAAACATGATCGGGGCTGGCCAAATCCCATTGATGGTGTCACCCACCATTAAAAATATTCAAATCCACCATGTAATGGTGGACGGAGGTTCAGGGCTAAACCTCATAAGCTTCGAAGCTTTCGTTAAGCTCCAGCTCCGGCCTTCCGACCTTCGCCCGTTCCGACCTTTCTTTGGGGTAGGTCCAGGAACCATTACTCCTCTCGGTTCCATCACACTCCCAGTGACCTTCGAGACTCGGGAGAACTATAGAACCGAGAAGTTGTTCTTCGACGTCGCGCAGATCAGTCAGCCGTTCAATGCCATTCTGGGCAGGCCAGCCATGTACAAGTTCATGGTTGCCGCTCATTATGGTTACTTAGTGTTGAAGATGCCAACACCCAAAGGCGTTCTCCAGATCCGCGGAGATCACACTGCAGGAGTTACTGCTTTAGAAGAACTCTATGCACTTACCACAGTGCAAGAGGAAGCATCCGGTAAGGAGCCGCTTCGAACCCTTCGAGCATTCGTCACAAAGGCTCTACCTCTGCACCTTGTGTGCAACCAAGCGACGACACCGATGTTCTCGTCAAAGTTGTCCAAATTGGTTCCGATGCTGCTCAGACCACCCATATATCGGGAGGTCTGAAGAACAAATAGGAACTCGCGCTCATCACTTTCCTCCAGGCTAATGTCGACGTGTTTGCCTGGCAACCATCACAAATGCCTAGGATCCCTAGGGAGGTGATTGAGCACAATCTGAAGATCTGTCCCAACGCACGGCATGTACACTAGAAGCCCCAAAAGCAATCAATCGAGCGACAAAACTTCATCCGATAGGAAATCAAGAAGTTGCTCGAAGCAGGATTCATCCGGGGAGTCTTCCATCCAAAATGGCTGGCAAACCAAGTTGTTGTACCCAAGGCCGGTGGGAAGCATCAGATGTGTACCGACTACACCACCTTGAATAAGGCATGTCCAAAGGATCCATTTCCACTACCTAGAATAGATCAGATAGTGGACTCCACCTCCGGGTGTGAGCTATTGTGTTTCTTAGATGCGTATTCTAGATATCATCAAATCCAAATGTCTAAGGAAGATGAAAAGCATATTGCCTTCATTACAGTAGATGGATTGTACTGTTATACTGCCATGCCATTCGGTCTTAAAAATGCTGCTTCAACATTTGTGCGAGCTATGTACAAAACATTTGGAGAGCTAATTAGAGACTTGGTGGAGGTGTATGTCGATGACATCGTCGTGAAGATCAAAAACAAGGAGTCACTCCTTGACAGCTTACGAGCTGTCTTCGACAAACTGCGCACCACGCGCACCAAGCTAAACCCGGACAAGTGTGTCTTCGGGGTTAGCTCTGGGAAGATTCTGGGTTTCTTGGTGACTCACTGAGGAATTGAAGAAAATTTGGCGAAGATCAAGGCCATAGAAGATATGCGGCCCCCAGCCCGCATTAAGGATGTCCAGAAGTTAACTGAATGTCTAGTTGCGCTTAGCCGGTTCATCTCAAGACTGGCAGAACGGGCACTACCCTTCTTCAAACTTCTGAGGAAGTCCAGACCATTTCATTGGTCTGAAGAAGCAAAAAAGGCATTCCAAGAGCTGAAACAACTCCTCACCACACTACCGATATTAGTAGCTCCGAATCCTGGTGAGCCTTTACTGCTTTATATTTCGGCAACCACCGAAGTTGTCAGTATGGTCCTAGTTGAGGAAAGACTGGAGCCACATCCAGTTCAAGGACCCAGACCCCTCTGGGAGGGTCTGGAGTTAAATGAAGGCATGTTCGGGTCCCAGCCCCCAGACATGGAATCTCAAGACAAAATGCTAGGAAATAAACCTCATTCACATGAGGGGGTTCACCTGACCGACCAACACAATCTGGACCCTTCTAGCAAGGTCCGGGTCGAACAAGAAGAAGTTTTGGACCCCTCTAGGAGGGCTGAAGAAGCACAGCCTGAAGGTCTAGAACCCTCCAGGATGGTCCGGGTCGATGGAGAAGAAGCTTCGAGTCCTTCTGAAAGGGTCCAGATCATCCAACACCCCATGTACTTCATGAGCGATGTACTCCACGACGCCAAGACAACATAGATTGAGGTGCATAAGCTGCTTTATGCAGTTCTTATTGCCTCAAGGAAGATTCATCACTACTTCCAAGCCCACAAAATATCAGTGGTAACTTCTTTTCCACTGCGTGCTATTTTGCATAACCCTAACTCTACTCGGAACATTGCAAAGTGGGCATCGGAACTGGCCAAATTCGATCTAGAATTCGTGTCACGACAATCAATCAAAAGTCAAGTCTTGACTGACTTCATGGCGGAGTGGACTCCCTTTCCATCAAACCCTGGGGGCCACAATGAGCAGAAACCAGAACCCAAGGTTTCGGTCTTCACCGAGCCTCACTGGACTCTTTACTTTGATGGCTCCGTGCAAAAGCAGGGGGCTGGAGCTAGAATCCTTCTCCTGGCTCCGACTGGGGAGAAGGCCAAGTACATGGTACACCTTGATTTCAAGGCAACCAACAACATGGCGGAGTATGAAGCCCTCATCTATGGACTCAAGGTGGCACTATCTTATGGTGTCAAACAGCTATTGGTGAAGGGAGATTCACAACTCATCATGAAACAAGTCAAAGGTGAATGCTCCTACAACAATTCTCAACTAGCTGCTTATCTCCTTGAAGTCCAGAGGCTTCAGAAGGATTTCGAAGTCCTGGATCTCCACCATGTTCAGCGCCTTCATCACGCTGAAGCTGATGAACTCTCGACGAAGGCTTCAACTGGAGCTCTGGCTCCTGACGGAATCTTCGTCTGGAGGTTGTCAAAACCAACAGCTCAGCCTGCCGAACTAAGCGAAGGGGGCGAGACCAGCACAACAAAGCTGGCAGCCCCAGTGGCCCTGTTACCATGGCGTCCACCAAGGGTCGTAGGTGATGCCTAAAGCTCCTAGCAACCCAGCACGCAAGACTCAGAAGCTCAAGTAAGCTCCGATGCATGGATCTCGGAGATCTGGAGCTACTTAAAAGATAATATCCTTCCTGAAGACAGTGTATCCGCTGACCGGATTGTCAGATTGGCTAAAAGATACACGTTGGCATAAGGGGAACTCTGCCGGCACGGTACCAATGGCATCCTAATGCGGTGCATTGCAAGGGAAGAAGGCCGCGAACTCCTTGCGAAAATCCATGGAGGCGAGTGCGGGAACCATGCTTCTTCTCGCACGCTTGTCGGTAAAGCCTTTCGACATGGCTTTTACTGGCCTACAGCACTTCAGGATGCAGTTGAGCTAGTGAAAAAATGTGAAGTGTGCCAGTTCCACGCAAAACAGATTCACACACCAGCTCAATCACTACAAATGACACCTCCTACATGGCAATTCATTGTGTGGGGCATGGACATCTTGGGACCTTTCCCAAAAGCTGTCAGAGGTTACAAGTTCCTATATGTCGCCATCGACAAGTTTACTAAGTGGCTGGAAGCAACTCCAGTTGTGACAATCAACAAGCAATCAGCAATCAAGTTCTTGAAGTCCATTATATGCAGATTTGGAGTTCCAAACAAAGTCATAACTGACAACGGAACTCAATTTACAAGTGCTACATTTCAAGAATATTGCGAAGGCCTCGGCATTCAACTCAGCTATGCCTCAGTAGCTCATCCGACAAGCAATGGCCAGGCCAAGAGAGCAAATGCAGAAATCTTAAAAGGACTCAAGACGCGCACATATGAGCACCTGAAAAAGCACGGAGCCAACTGGATTGAAGAGCTTCCGTCCACATTGTGGGCGAACAGAACAACTCCAAACCGGTCAACCGGGGAAACTCCATTCTTCCTGGTGTACGGAGCTGAAGCAGTCCTTCCTCTGGAGATCACCTTGGGATCCCTCCGGGTCTGGACCTTCGACGAAGTCACGCAGGACTAGCTTCGGCGTGAAGACCTTGACCTCGTCGACGAGGGAAGGTGCCAAGCAGCTGTTCGGAATGCACGTTATCGCCAAGCGCTCTGGTGCTATCATCAAAGGCATGTGCGCAACCGACAACTCGAGGAAGGCGATCTGGTGCTTTAGAAGATACTAACTCGTGAAGGAATGAACAAACTTTCCCCTGGCTGGGAATGCCCTTTCTGAGTGATCAAAGTATCCCGACTCGGATGCGTTCGCTTGGCAACTGAGGATGGGACTCCACTTCCTAATCCTTGGAACATCGAGCACCTCTGTAAGTTTTATGCTTAGAATCACGAAGGTGAGTCTGTAATTACACATGATGTATGTTATGGAGTCGTTAAACAGAAAGGGGTAGGACCTCCGAGAGAACATTTGGACCCCTACGGGAGGGTCTGCGAAGTTCAAGTACACTTCATACAGTCCCCGCACTAAAAGTGTAACTGCCTACCCTGGGTTAGTACAAGACGTATAGCACACTTAGCTTGGTCCCGTACCCTAATTGTGTCATTGTCCCCCCTGAAATCTAGACCTATAATGAAAGATATTGTTGTGTGAAAACAGACTCCACGTGCATTTATTCTTGTGCAAGGCTTGATTTATCAATTTATTGTTTTTAACCTTCTTGTCTATAATGAGGTTGTGCAATTCTTCTTGAGTTTTTACCCAAGTTATTCATATGCGTTGAAAGTTATATTGTTGATCTCTTTGGGTCTTAACATGTTGTATAGTCTACTTTGTGAGACCTATGTGTGCTGAATACATTGGCTTTGACAATAAAAGTTTTGAATGCTGCCATAACATATTTTTACCAAGGTCCGACTCTAGCTCTGAGCTTCTGCAAGGTCCGACAATAGGTCCGACTTTCTTTGTCTAGGTCCGAAATTTTTTTGGGTAGCTCCGGTGAGCTTTGTTTTTAGCTCCGGCATGTCTTTGATAGCTCTGACATGTCTTTGTTAAGCTCCGATATGTTTTGCTAGGTCCGACTTATGTTGGTTAGCTCCGACATGTTTTTCTAGCTCCGACTTTTGGGATGGCTAGGTCTGACTAGCTTTGGTAAGCTCTGGCGCTAGGATGTACTAGCTTTGGTAAGCTCCGGTGCTAGGTTGTACTAGCTTTGGTAAGCTCCGGCTCAAGCTTCGGTTAGCTTTGGCAAGGTTCAGAGCTTGATCGTAATATTCCAAATTTTCATGTGAAATGTTTCAAACTTGCTTTACACTTATGGAAAGGTTGCTTAGTATTCTTTTACTAAGTTTTTGGTGTGTTTTGGTTGATATGGCTGATACCATTTTGCTGTGCTTTGCAACATGCTTATGTGAGGTGCTCACGTAAGGTGTTGTGTTCGGAACTGACTTGAGTCAAGTAGTGGACTTGGGCTCGAACGGATTGGTTGTTTATTCATGTGCGGGTGTTGCTTGAGTTCAAGTCATGGCTAGTGACAGGATCCTTTGGACTAGTCTCAGGGAGGAGATGAGGTTCCAACAACAAAATTTAGGAGGAATTGTGGTTGAGCGGGTCAGGAGGTCACGCAGGATGATTGAATCAAGGGCAGTGCATATGAAGATTACTGAACGTCGAAGGAAGGTGTTCACACGTATGCATGCAGTGCATGATGTGACAACATGGTTCAGATCGGTTGATGACTTTGGCTGCGGCGGAGTCGGTTATGACTCGGTATGAAAAGTATCGAGTTGGTTATGATAGGATTTCGTGTGGGTCACGAATTGAGTTGTTTTAGGAATGTGGGATACGTTCCTAAGGTGCTTGGAAGTCTTAAGATGTCTTCTATCTGCGTATAGAAGAGTCCTAAGCAGTTATGGAAAGTTTCGATTTGTGATCGGAGTAGGATTGGAGTCCTAGTTAAGATTGGGTTGGCCTAAGGGCTGGTTATATAAGCAAGGGAGGCCAGAGCTCGTGGTGCACGACTTTGGGGCTGTTCCTCTTGTATTCTATTGAATAAAATTCGTAGTTTGAAGGAACTTTTGTGCCTTGTTTGTCTGAATTGTTGCAGACAAGTTTTACTCGTCGAGTTTCTGGACAACACTACCTTTCGTCGGTGGTTTTATCATAACTCCAGTTTTACAGATCCAATTGATGTGATTCTTTTTGGGTTGTCTTCAAAACTTGATTTTCTATCATCTATCAAAATTTCATCGTCATTGGATTTGTGGTTTCTGATCTACACGAGTTTCTTTGCAGCGTTCCAGAACTGTTTTTCTCAGGTAGGACAGATTGACCTTTGTTCGATCTTTCGATCATAACTTGAGTTTCTCTCGACGGATTTGAGTGATTCTTCTTGTGTTTTCTTCGTGACTTGATTCTATCTGTTATATATCAATTTTGTCACGGTTAAACACGTTTATATTAGTTTCACACACAATGTTTCTAACAGATGGTTTTTCTGCCGAAGGGGTTGGGATTTAATTGTTTCTGCTGCGTAAGACTTTGAATCTACCATTCACCCCCCTCTAGTAGCTTTTCACGGGCTCTTCGATCCTACAATTGGTATAAGAGCAATGGTGCTCTAATCATTGTGATTTGCACATGTTTTTGACTAATCATCATGGAGAAATACTCCGCCAAACCTTGTGTGTTTGCTGGTATTGATTTTCAGGTTTGGAAGGCACGCATGGAGGCTTTCATCTAGGCGCAAGGCTTTGAAATATGGGAGAATGTGTACAAGCCTTATGAAGTGCCGTCAAATGATCAAGTTACAGCTACAAATCTAAGAGATGTCGACAACAACAACAAGGCTCGAAACTTGATCATACAAGGATTAACTCAAAGCGACTTCGACCGTATTGCACACCTCCGATCTGCATATGATGTGTGGAAAAATCTTTGTGACTATCACGAAGGATCCAACACGATCAAGGAGGTAAGAAAAGACATGTTCAAGAAAGAATACATGTGCTTCGAGATGCAACCCGTTGAGTCTATTGATGATATCTTTGCTCGCTTTAACAAAATTCACAGTAACTTGCGTAGTGTCAACGTTAATTTTTCTGATGCTGAAAATGCTAGGCAACTTCTTAGTGCATTAGACATGTCAATCTGGGAGATGAAAGTTACATCTATTCGTGAATCTACTATCATGAGTACACTTACTTTAGATGTGCTTTACTCTAAACTCAAAACTCATGAAATTGACATCTCATCACGTAAGAACCCAAATAAGTCTATTGCATTTATCTCACAACGTGATATGCCTAGGTCCGGCCAATCATCATCTTGCAATACTCTTGCTTTGTTGTCCTCACTAACCCTGGAGCAGATCGAGGAATTTTCAGAAGATGAGTTAGCACTAATCTCTACTAGGTTCTCAAAAGCATTGCAAAATGTGAGAACTAGAAGGAGAGGAAGCTCCGGACCTCAACGCTGTCTTGAATGTGGTAAGACAGGACACTTTCGTACAGAATGTCCTAACCTTTCAGGTCCTACTACCTGTGAAGAAAAACAAAACAAGGTCAAGACCACCTTTGGAAACCCCAACAAGAAAAAGAAGGGTACCATAGGACGCAAGATGATTAACAGCTTCATCACTGCACTTCAAGAGCTCGGTTCAAGCGATGTAGACTTTGAAAGTGATGAAGATGATGACGATCTGGCCAACTTATGCTTCATCGCGGGAAAAACAAGATCAAGATCAAGTCAGGAGGATGCAGAACACAACAGTGACGACGATGAGGTATGTTATACCTGTAATGAAATGTGTGATGCAATTTCTCGTGCAACTGTTATTGTTAAGAAAAAGGACAAAAAGCATAGGGATACTGCTGCTAAAATTGAATCACTAGAATCTGAAAACAACCGTTTGAAAACCTTGATTCCTAGTGATGATTCTTGTCCCTCATGTGATTTAATCTACAAACAATTATCCACACTAAGAACTGCACACTCCTCCACTCTAGATAGACTTGAACTTGAAATTGAAAAGAACAAAAATCTTGCTGCACTTGACATTGGAAACTTAAAAGATGCTTCTTGTTCTACAATTGATTTGCATTGTTCTAGTTGTGATGATCTTGAAAAGAAACTAAAAGATGCTATGAATGAAATTTCTATATTGAACAATGCTTTACGTTCTCATGAAGTTAAATATTGTTCCAATTGAAAATTAAAAGGAAAAACTTCATGTGAAAATTGCCTTGATCTGTCCAATAAACTTGATAACATGCATAGGAGATTAGATCGGTTTTGTAATGGGAATAAGAACTTGAACTTGCTGTTGAATTCTTCCAAGTCTTGCAATGATAAAACTGGTTTAGGTTTTGATTCTCATGCTCATGCTAAGGCACATCCACCTAAAATTCTAAAGTCATTAGGAAGTGGTTTGATTCAAATAGTCCCTAAATAAAAAGATTCAAATCTGCAAGAGTGTTGTCTCATTCGGTTTCAAATAAAAATATTACTTGCTCATCTAGACATGAACACAAAGTTAAATTTCATTGTACCTACTGTGGTAGAGATGGTCATGTCATAGATTTTTGTTATAGACTAGATAAACAACTGAAAAGGGAAAGAATGATTGCTAGATCTCATAACTTTCATGCAAAATTTGCTGCACATATTAAACCGAATGCTAGGAACATGCAACCTGCTGTTATGAGTAAAAAACATTCAAAGTTTACCTACGGACCTTCTGTTTTTGCCTCCGGAGCTACTGATTTTTGTGCTACACAAGTAACACCTTATAGGTCAGTAGTTAAGAATAAAAAACCACAAACTTTGACTCATAAACCTGTTGTTTTATCTCAGCTTTGCGTGTTTTTCCTGCTGCATGTCGTGTGACTCAGTACTAGATACCTAAATGCCTTTTGACTAACCCCAGTATTGAGTCATGGACGTATTGTGCTTCTATGTAGGTTACACATTTGAGGAAGGAGAACATTTGGATTGTGGATTCAGGTTGCTCACGCCACATGACCGGTAACAAAGATTGGTTCTCCTCCCTCTCTTTTATGTCACGTGTAGAGAATGTTACTTTTGCTGATAATTCTTCAACTCCTATAATTACTAAAGGTTTGGTTAGAGTAAATGATCACTACACTTTGAAGGATGTGGCACTTGTCAAAAATTTGAAATACAACTTGCTTTCTGTTTTACAATTGCTAGATGAAAATCTGGAAATTATTTTTAATAAAAACTGCTGCAAAGTTGTAGGTTCAAATAAGGTTATTTTTTACATGTCTCGGTTTGGAAGAGTTTTTAAATCTGATTTTGACATGTCTTCCTCTAAGCATAGGTGTCTAGTTGCTAATGATTCAAAGGACTTATATTTTTTGCATCGTAGACTTGGTCACGTAGGCTTTGATCACATAACGCGTGTTAGTGCTCTTGATTGCATACGTGGGCTGCCTAAGCTTAAAGAGGACAAAGAAATTGTGTGCTCTTCTTGTAGACATGCTAAAATGGTTGCAAGTTCACATAATCCTCTCACAATGATCATGACAACTAAACCGGGTCAACTTTTGCACCTTGACACCGTAGGACCTTCACGTGTTCAATCCTTCGGAGGTAAATGGTATGTTCTTGTTATTGTTGATGATTATTCTAGATACTCTTGGGTTTACTTTATGGCATGTAGAATTAAGATTTTAGTCACTTTAGAACTTTATTTCTTAGATTATCAATTGATCACCTAGGATCTTTGAAAGTAATTAGAAGTGATAACAGAACTGAATTTAAAAATCAATCTTTTGATCACTTTTGTGCTGAAAATGGAATAGATCATCAATTTTCTTCACCATATGTACCTCAACAAAACGGTGTCATAGAAAGAAAGAACAGAACCTTAGTTGAGATGGCTAGGACCATGCTTGATGAATATCAAACTCCTAGGAAATTTTGGGCTGATGCGATTGCAACCGCTTGTTATGTCTCAAATCGTGTTTTCTTGCGCGCTAAGCTAGGTAAAACACCATATGAGCTCCGGTTTGGACATAGGATTAGTGTTACGTACTTTCGGGTCTTTGGTTGCAAATGCTTTGTTAAGAAACATGGTAATCTTGATAAATTTGAACCTAGATCCATTGATAGCATGTTTCTTGGCTATCCATCTTATACTAGAGGCTACCGTGTGCTTTTACTTGACACTAACAAAATTGTGGAGACTTGTGAAGTGCCTTTTGATGAATCTCGCCCAGGTACTAGTTCATAAATTGCAGGTCTAGATCCATATCCGCAGGGGGAGAGCATTTTTGTTGAAGATGAGGAAGAGGTGGAGCTGCTGCCCAAAAATTCAGCACCTAATGACATTGTTCGAGCTCCTGATTTTGATTTATAGCCAGCACCGATGACCACCATTGCTGGTCCAGATCCTCCTCAAGTCACAAGATCATCGATTTGTGATGAACATGAAGAAGAAGAAGAAGCTTGTGAAGTGTCCACTCCCCTCCGGGTCCTCAAAATTCATCCTCCACAACAGATTATTGGAAGCTTGCACGAACGAGTTACACGGTCTAGGTTTTGCGATCCAAACTCTTATGCTCATTCTGTTTTTGTTGCTTCTTTTGAACCCAAAGATATATCACACGCATTCACTAATGAATCCTGGATTATTGTCACGCAAGAAGAGTTAGAAAATTTTGAAAGAAATAATGTTTGGAAACTTGTACCTCCTCCTCAAGGTCACACTTTAATTGGAACTAAATGGGTGTTTAAAAATAAAAAAAGTGAGGATGGGGTTGTGGTTAGGAATAAGGCTAGGTTGGTTGCTCAAGGTTTCACTCAAGTTGAAGAAACTTTTGCTCCTGTTGCTAGATTAGAAGCCATAAGAATTTTGTTAGCTTTGCTGCATCTAAAGATTTTAAGCTATATCAAATGGATGTTAAAAGTGCTTTTCTCAATGGCTACATAGATGAGGAGGTTTATGTCAAACAACCACCGGGTTTTGAAAATTCAGATTTTCCTAATCATGTTTACAAACTGTCCAAAACCTTGTACGGTCTCAAGTAAGCCCCTAATGGTATGATAGGTTAAAAACATTCTTTCTTGAAAAGGGGTTTACCATGGGCAAGGTTGATAAAACTCTTTTTGTGCTTAAGCATGGCAATGACTCATTATTTATTCAAGTGTATGTGGATAATATTAACTTTGGTTGTGCTTCTCATGATCTTGTGTCCAAGTTTTCAGCTATGATGAGTTCAGAATTTGAGATGAGTATGATGGGAGAACTCACGTACTTTTTGGGGCTGCAAATCAAGCAAACCAAGGTGGGTACCTTTGTGCATCAAACGAAGTATACAAAAGACCTCCTAAGGCGCTTCAACATGGACAAAAGAAAGCCTCTTCGGAAGCCAATGGGAACAACAACAACACTTGAACTTGATGAAGATGGTGAACCCGTGGATCAAAAAGAATATAGAAGCAAGATCGGATCACTTTTGTACCCCACGACATCAAGAACGTACATACAATTCAGCGTATGTCTTTGTGCACGGTTTCAAGTTTCCCCAAGTGCTTCACATCGTCAAGCCGTCAAAAGGATTCTCAGGTACTTACATGGAACTCAAGAATTTGACATTTTTCTTCCTTCTTCCTCAACCATTACTTTGAAAGCCTTTTCTCATGCTGATTTTGGAGGTTGTAGGATTGATAGAAAAAGTACTTCGTGTGCTTGTCATTTTCTTGGTAATTCACTTGTTGCTTGGTCCTCTAGAAAACAAAATTCAGTTGCACAATCCACAGCCGAATCTGAATATGTAGCTGCTGCTAGTGCTTGCTCACAAATTCTTTGGATTGTTCAAACACTTAAGGACTATGGGGTTGATCTAGATAGTGTTCCACTGTTTTGTGATAACACTAGTGCCATTTGCATTGCTAAAAACCCTGTGCAACATTCAAGAACTAAGCACATTGATATTAGGTATCACTTTCTCTGTGATAATATTGAAAAAGGAAACATTGTGCTTCACCATGTAGATAACGAACAACAATTGGTTGACATTTTTACAAAACCTTTGGATTTCACTCGTTTTTGTTACATTCGTAGTGAAATAGGAGTTATGCATCCTCATGGCCTAAATTGAGGGGGAGTTTTGAAACTTGGAAAGTTTATGTGTGAATCTGAACTTAAAGTAATATGAGCATAGTATTTCATATATATATATATATATATGACTTTGTGATTCCTTTTACATGCTGAAAGTTCTTACTACATTACTCGTGTTATACATTTGTAGTTTTTGTCATGTCTAGTAATTGGAATAATTACTTACACTAAATCTGGTCATGGTTGAACTTTCTTGCTGTTTTGAACTTGTTGCATGCTCACAGGTGTTTTTAATCATAAAGAATTAATCAAGTAATCAACTCACATGTTGAGTTTTTGTGAACAAATATAAGTTGAGAAAAGATCAAGAGAATATGCATGCATCGCACTTCTTCTCTTGAGATAGCTTATCATTGCACTTAGATCTGAACTTGGAAGAAGTTGTGTATGACTAAAACCATGTCCTTAAGCTTCTGATTGTCAAATGACATAGGCTTGGCTTGGTTGGTTAGAATAAGGCAGATGCGCATACAATCTCTTGCAAATATCATATGATATAAATTTGTGCCTTGAAAAATAATAAAATGCAGCAACAAGTGTCATGCTTTTAGGTATTGAGATAGTTAAGTTTGTGAGATCATGACTTGCTTAAATTGAAAATTACATTTGATCTCTAGCATGACTTACACTACTTTATGTATCTCATTGTTGTGATAGTGTAAGTTACTTGATAGTATGCCTTGGATGAGCTTTGTTTTATATGTATATGTTATAATATGCTCATAACAATTAAAATTTCCTTTTTTTAACCTTGTTGAATACATTGTCAAAGGGGGAGAGATAATATGGTGAATTATGCAAGGGGGAGAAATATGATTAGGGGGATAAATTTATTTCTATCTCATTTGATTTTCAAAAAGGGGGAAATTGTTCTCAAAACTTTTCATGCCAATGTTTGGATCTTAAGTGGTGTTGCGAATGCATTCATCAAGGGAGAGATTGTGAGACCTATGTGTGATGAATACATTGGCTTTGAAAATAAAAGTTTTGAATGTTGCCATAATATCTTTTTAGCAAGGTCCGACTCTAGCTCTGAGCTTCTGCAAGGTCCGACAATAGGTCTGACTTTCTTTGTTTAGGTCCGACATGTTTTTAGTAGCTCCGGTGAGCTTTGTTTTTAGCTCCGACATGTCTTTGTTAGCTCCGGCATGTCTTTGTTAAGCTCCGATATGTTTTGCTAGGTCCGACTTATGTTGTTAACTCCGACATGTTTTTCTAGCTCCGACTTTTGGGATGCCTAGGTCCGACTAGCTTTGGTAAGCTCCGGCGCTAGGATGTACTAGCTTTGGTAAGCTCCGGCGCTAGGTTGTACTAGCTTTGGTAAGCTCCGGCTCAAGCTCCGGTTAGCTTTGGCAAGGTTCAGATCTTGATCGTAATGTTCCAAATTTTCATGTGAAATGTTTCGAACTTGCTTTACACTTATGGAAAGGTTGATTAGTATTCTTTTACTAAGTTTTTGGGTGTGTTTTGGTTGATATGGCTGATATCGTTTTGCTGTGCTTTGCAACATGCTTATGTGAGGTGCTCACGTAAGGTGTTGTGTTCGGAACTGACTTGAGTCAAGTAGTGGACTTGGGCTCGAACGGATTGGTTGTTTATTCATGTGCAGGTGTTGCTTGAGTTCAAGTCATGGCTGGTGAAAGGATCCTTTGGACTAGTCTAAGGGGGGAGATGAGGTTCCAACAACCAAATTCAGGAGGAATTGTGGTTGAGCGGGTCAGGAGGTCGCGCAGGATGATTGAATCAAGGGCAGTGCATATGAAGGTTACTAAACATCGAAGGAAGGTGTTTGCGCATATTCATGCGGTGCAGTGGCAACATGGTTCCGAAGATGGTTTATGGATGGGAAGATCTGGTTTGAAGGATCGGATCGTATCGGTTGATGACTTTGGTTGTGCCAGAGTCGGTTATGACTTGGTATGGAAAGTATCGAGTTGGTTATGATAGGATTTCGTGTGGGTCATGAATTTGAGTTGTTTTAGGAATGTGGGATACGTTCCCAAGGTGTTTGGAATTCTTAAGATTGCTTCCATCTACGTATAGAAGAGTCCTAAGCAGTTATGGAAAGTTTTGATTCGTGATCGGAGTAGGATTGGAGTCCTAGTTAAGATTGGGTTGGCCTAAGGGCTGGTTATATAAGCAAGGGAGGCCAGAGCTCATGGTGCACGACTTTGGGGCTGTTCCTCTTATGTTCTATTGAATAAAATTCGTAGTTCGAAGGAACTTTTGTGCCTTGTTTGTCCGACTTGTTGCAGACAAGTTTTACTCGTCGAGTTTCTGGACAACACTACCTTTTCGTCGGTGGTTTTATCATAACTTGAGTTTTACAGACCAATTGATGTGATTATTTTTGGGTTGTCTTCACAACTTAATTATCTATCGTCTGTCAAAATTTCATGGTCATTGGATCTGTGGTTTTTGATCTACACGGGTTTCTTTGCAGCGTTCCAGAACTGTTTTTCTCGGGTAGGACAGATTGACCTATGTTCGATCTTTCGATCATAACTTGAGTTTCTCTCGACGGATTTGAGTGATTCTTCTTGTTTTTTCTTCGTGACTTGATTCTCTCTGTTATATATCACTTTTGTCACGGTGAAACACGTTTATATTAATTTCACACACGATTTTTCTAATAGATCATTTTTCTACCGAAGGGGTTGGGATTTAATTGTTTCCGTTGCGTAAGATTTTTGAATTTATCATTCACCCCCCCCCCCCCTCTGGTAGCTTTTCACGTGCTCTTCGATCCTACATACTTGCCTGAACGCCAAGCCAACATAGGTCCGGAGTGTGCTATCGACTTAACCTGGTCCTGCACCCTAAGTACGCCACTCTACCTACACTCCGGCAGGCCTCAGTAGGGTGAGTACTAAAAAAGCATAAGAGTCCGGAAGGGTTATATCAATACACTTGTCACCATATCGAGTTACTTCGAAATAAAACTTAAGTAAGAACAATAAGTCACAAACTATTTATAGACAAGAGGACGAATTTTACTTTTTTCTTGTATTTAATGTGCAGGAAAAACAGAAATTCAAAGAGGTGATGGTTGACGTCGCATCTACTAAACTCCGACAACCCCTAGGGGGCCTAAATTCAACTATTCATGCGGTGACATCAGGAGCTACCAAGCTCCGATAGTCAATGTTTTATATGTAGATACGGGGTACTGTCAGAGCTACCAAACTCCGTCAATCCCAAGGGCCTGCCATCGGCGCCAATCTCAGAATTGAAGACTTCGGACCTAAAATCTACAAGTGTGAAGCATTCAAGTCATCAATATACTGTCAAAACCTTTGGTACATGTACACACTTCAATTGTACACATGTACCAGGGGGCCAACAAGACAGAGCACATTATATTGAAGACAAAAGTAAAATGAAGTTCATGGCAGCAAAGTAGATTTCATTAAGTCGAAGCACTGGATTACAAAATTGGGATTATAGCAGAAGGCAGAAGGAAAAAGTCCTAGCTACTGGAAGGTCTAAGACCTGCTTATGTAACACGTCAGCACATATTCTGAGATGTTAGTAGCCAAAGACTTCCCCTCTGTCTCAAGCTTGTCGTAATAACATCGTCCATCGCATCGAGTTTGCCACCAGCACCATTGAGGGCCACCAATGCTCGGTCCAAGTCTAGCTCCGGGTTGTCTGGACGTACGGGACTGAAGCCTAGTGGTGTTAGTGCATTGTTGGGCCACCCCAGGAAGTCCCACACTTGAATGGACTCTGTCTCCTTCAAGCTCCGCAGCTCCTCCAGTGACTTCTGGGCGGCCGCAAGCTCTGAACCTTCCCGAGCAAGGCGCTCGACCAATTTAGCATGTTGTTGCATACTCTCAGCAACTTGCTTCTCACAGTCGGTCAGCTCCGTCTCTCGGAGGTGGATGCGGTTCCACCTTGCCACCAAGTCCTTCTCCCTTCCTTTCACCTTCCCTTCCCTGGTGGCAACGTCAGCCTCTCTTTTCGAGAGCTTCTGCCCCAGTTTCCAGTACTTCTCCTTTTCTTCTTTGCTCCATAGATCCAGCTTCTTGCTGTGATCTTCCAAATTTTGTTCACCCAGAGTCAATTTTTGGGTGACCCCCGCCTCCCTTTTTACAACATCCTCCTGCTGCTCCAGGAGCTTTTCTTCCCTCGCCTCCAGGTCCGCCCAGTGCTTCAGGAGAACCTCGTTCATTTCATTGAGGTTTCCGTGACGCTCATCAGCAGCATCACGCCTCTCCTTGGCTTGTTCAAGGATCTCCCTGGAGTTAGCGTCGAGCGCCTGGATGGTTGCTTCCTTCTCCTCCAGCAGCTTGTCCCAGTATTCTAACCGGGCCTTCTCCCTCTTCATCCACTCCTTCTGGTCAGCCAGCCTCGTTTGGGCAAGCCTGGTTTCGATGTGGAGTCTGTTGCGCCAATTCCTCAAGGTGTTGTGCTCCTCCTCCACGGCTTTGCTCTACTGATCGAAGGTGAGCTGGACCTGTCGAAGGCTGGAGTAGGCGTTGTCTATGGACAACGCCAGAGGGATAGGCTCCGGACCTGCTAGGACCATCTCCGTAGGCTCCAGATGGTTCTCCATTACAAAAATGGGGTCCCACTCTACAAGAGAGGACCCTTGAGCTTCTGTGGCACTGGGACCGCTCTCTAGGAGCCCTTCAGCAGCAGTAGAAGAGGAACCCACTAGAGGAACTCCCACCTCTGGAGCAGAAGTTGAAGGTGCTACCTCTGGGCTTTCAGTTGTTGGCTCCGAGGGTGGAGGACCCGCTGCTACTTCTTTGTGCTGCTCCTACTCTGGCCCAAGCACCTCTGGGATAGCTACTTCTGGGGCAGCAGTCGGGGCTTCATCCGGCGCCCCTGCCACTGTCGGCTCAGACACCAGCATGTTGGTCACTTCCGGATCAACGACCGAAACTTCAAGCATTTTTGGCTCAGCCGCCAGATCTTCAACATCTTCTGGCCCAAGGGTCGGACCTTCAACCATTTCTGGCTCAGTGGCCGGGGCTTCAATTACCTCTGGCTCCGCGGCCAGGGCTTCGACGACTTCCGGCTCAAAGGCCAGAGCTTCTGGCATCTCCGGTACTGGAGCATCAGCCTCCGCCACCATCGCCAGGGGTACATCTTCGACTTATTCCCCGTGGTCCGGTGCTACCACGGGAGCTTCTGATGAGGACTCCAAATCCAAGTCCACGACAGCGGGCATCAGAGCTATCGCGACTTCTGCCACCACTTGAGGAGGAGGCTCGGTGCTTGAAGCCGGAGCTTCGGCATGTGCAGCCCCGGTCGTTGTGACAGGCACCGAAGTTCCTAACCCCTTCTTCGACACCCTAGAAATAAAGGGAAGAGAAGATTAAAGACACATCAAAAATAAGACTAGCATTTTAAGGTGAGCAATCAATGCTTACCTAGGGATGCTACCACCTCTGTCACCTCGGAACCTCTTCTTCTGAGGCCCGGAGCTAGAGCCCACCAAGTCTGGTGAGACAACGACTTTGGACCTCAGTTGAGAGCCACTTGCAGTAGCCGGAGTCCTCTCGACCGGAGCTTCTCTTGGCCGGGAAGAACTCCCGGACCCGGAATTCTTAGCCGACACTAAGGTCGGGGTTGACTTCCCGGAGCTGGAGCCTCTTGAGGACGCCTGCGTTGGAGAAGGTGCAGTCGCAGAGGATCGCCTCCGCCGGGGAGAAGGAGCTGTCGAAGAGGGAGCAATCCTAACGGACCTTCCATCAGCATGCTTGAGCTTCCTCTTTCGGCTGGAAGGTTTGGTTGGCTCCTTGCCTTTGCCCTTGCCTATGTCCTCAACCCTCCGATCCAGGGCGGAAGCAGGCCCTCCTTCGGAAGCTCTGGGGATTCCCACCCTGAAGGTTGGAAGCCTTTCCACCTCACCAAGGTCGTCAAGTGTCGACATCTTTCTCCGGAGCTCTCTGCTGAACTGCACCTCCATGTTCAAAGGAAGGAAAGCTACTGGCGGAACCAAGTCATCGCCGTCGAGGCTTATCCCATGCTAGAATTTCTTAAGATGAAGCTTCAAATCTTCGTCATCCAAGTTGGATTTCAGACCAGTTTCAATCCGGTCGTCATCCATCACGCTATTGAGGACCCAAGCGAGCTTCTCCCTCTTCCTCAGCAGAGCCCATCTATTGGCCAGGAAGTTGCAGAAGACCATCTGAGGAGTCACTCAACCCTCCACACATTCGCGGATCCTAGTCAAGACGGGGTTGAAGGCATCTGACAGTACTAGAACTACACTCCAAGCATCGGTGTCAATGTTGGGGAGTCCTTCGGGCAGCTCCAACCTCTCATGCTCCTCCATTGCAATGATGACCCAGTCCTTCCAATCATCCATTTTGCTGGAAGGAAATGACTTCAAGTATTTGAAGGGGCAGTTCTTGTGCTTCACGAAATAGTAGAAGCCAAGAAGCTTAGTCCCCTTGTTGGTGTTGTGGATGGTTAAGAAGGTGCAGAACAGCTCGACACAGGGGGGAATACCCACCCACATCTTGCAAAAGTGGACGAACATCGCCAAGAGAAGAAGAGAATGGGGGCCAAGGTGATACAGTTGCAGACCGTAAAAGTCCAGCAGCATCAAGAGAAAAGTTGAGAAAGGCGGGATCAATCCCACCATGGCATACGCTGAGAAGTACACCATATCGCCATTGTGCTCCTTCTTAAACGGGAGTTTGCCAGCGTAGATCAAGTGGTTGAAGGAGTCACTGGACTACCCCATGTCGGTCTGGACCTTCTTCAGATCGTCATCGCTCTTGAGGCGGATCTTGGGAAGACCCAACTCCATCGCGGCAAAGTGGAGCAAAGGAAGGGAAGCTAGGTAGATTTTGGGAGGCTCTGAGCGCAAATTTGATCGAAGGCGTAAAGAGTCCTCAACCCATCCGCACTTTCCTTCTTAAGTAAGCCTCCACGAAGCTTGGATGGAAACCGCAGCGAGAGCGAAAGCACTTTTAAAAAGTATACCCCATCATTGACGAGTGGTCCTGGGGCCACCCTGATGAAGAGATCGAGGTTCTTACCCTAGGCGAACCGTTGTCATGATGAGCAGTGGGAAACCCAAAGGCGGCACCCTGACGGGGCTCGCGGAACCGATACAGTTTTTGTATTGGGAACTGGCGACCTTCAATTGCGTGAGATCCACAATCAAAGATCTCATCTGCCGCATTCATAACAAGCCATGCGTCAATGGTTCAATCCTAGATCATCGCTCCAACGGCACATCAGAAGACTTTGAAGTTGAAGTGCAGGATCGAGAATGGCCCCACCTTCGGTAGAATAACTTAACCCAAAGGATTTCTCCCAGAGGTGGGCCCGGGGGCCACTGTCGGTACCATGCATACAGGGTACCCCTCGGTACCGCAAGAAGCGCAAGGAAGTTCCACCTGTCAAGAAGGGAGGTCTCTTCATGCCCCACACGTCATACTGCACCGGACCCGCTTCCCTTATATGGGTAGCTCCTGGGTTGACACGTGTGAAAGAAGGCCAAAACTAACTTCCCAACGTAGGGAAGCTCCGGTGTCAACACGTGTACAACGACTCCGGACCTAACCCCCAGCAGAGAGGAGCTCCGGTGCCTCCACGTGTACAACAGCCCCGGACCTACCCTCCCGCAGGGGAAAGCTCCAGGACTGCCACGTGTGGAGCCTTCGGACCCACTTCACCTACAATCACAATAGCGAATCTTCTCCTGCACGGACAATCAAGAGACAATTAAAGTGGAAGTTACAAGACCTGATTACGTGTCATTAATACAGTATTGATGATACACGATCAGTGTACTGTTAATAGGGGTAACGCAGCCATAAAGGCACGTTATCACACTATTAATCATGCTTAATACCCTTAGATAGTGTATTAAGCCATTAAATACGCCGGGGGCACATGTCGGGCCAGGCAGACTTTATAACGGTCAGTCTTTGGACTATAAAAGGACTGAGCCGCACGATACAAAAGAAAAAGCTAAGTAAGAGAGGACGCTCTCTAGCAATTGATAATACAACACACACACACACTCCGTGGAGTAGGGTGTTACGCTCAGGCGGCCCGAACCACGTAAATCTCTGGTGTCGCCATCTTGATCTTGATCTCTGCGTGCCCCAACCATAACAAGAACCTCCGCAGGCTACACTTTTGTAGTGCTGGGGGAGTGTTGTTGCTACACTTCAACAGAGGGCCTTCAGTGAGCATTTCATCGATCCAGGAATCACAGTCGGCAGTGCCCCCCCTGTTCCAACATTGGATCAGGAACACCGTATGCCTCCTCCTATTCCAGTGTATGCGGCGTCTGGACGTCTGTATCTGGCGGCGTCTGGTTGTGCTCGATGTCGTCCATGGCTGGCGCCATGTTGTTCTCGACGACGTTCGAGGCTTGCACCTGGTGGTGCTCAATGACGTCCATTGCTGGAGCCAGGTGGTGCTCGACGTCGTCCATGACCGGTGCCTGGAAGCGAACGTCAGCCCTGAGTTGTGCTCGACGCTGATGATTGTCGCCTGGAATTCGAACGCGGCCGATGGTGCTTGGTGTTCTCCAGCTTCCATGGTCGTCTCTAGGAAACCGAGCATCGTCGGCGACTGGGGTTGCCCGACGTCGATGGCCGACCCCTGGAAACCGAGCATCTGTGCAATGTTGGGTGGGCCCCACGGCCAGCACATGGTGGATCTGCCCGCCACCGGGATGCGTGGCCTCGGGTTCAAGCACGTCTAGCAGACAGGCTCCCGGCCAGGACTTCGCAAGTAGCAGCAGACGTTGACATCGGAGTCGTACCCCTCGCTGGACATGGCGGTGGTGGCGACTGGCGCAGAGGACGGTGGGGGGGAATGTAGGGTTTGGTGAGGACAGAGAAATGGCGAGTGGAGGGTCCATCCCTGAACGACGACTGCGACTTTATGTAGGCTGCCAGGAGGGGTGCCCGTTGAGGCACCGCGCGCGGGCTACCAATTTTCTTCGCATGCCCAAACATTTTAACTGAGCGGAATTTCATTTACGGCTTGGTACGGGAGTTAATATGAGTATCTGAACCTTCTCATAGTTCTGAGAATATATGAAAACGTTGTTCCCCGGCGTGCTTCAGGAAAAAGCGTGCATACCCCCATCGTGTGGTCAAAAACACGAAGTATGCAACTCTTGAACATTCAATGTTCAAAGGACCATACGCAGCGTTGATCCCTAGCGAAAGAGATAGATTACGTGGCCACCTATCATGCGGTTAAAAAGAAAGTAGTGTATTTTTTAAGAAACACGAAAAGCACCTCCTACTGGTGCAGCATTATGCAAAGATGTGGGACCTCGTCAGGTGGTAGAAAACCTGGTCATGTACCTCGAGATGTGCCTCAGCTCGAGGTGGCCCGTATAGAATGATACGGGACGGATGTTCTTACTTTGATATATATTATTGTGACTGCCTGAAATGATCGCTCGTGCGGGCTGTGGCGTATGGCACCATAATGAGTGTTTTGTATATTGTGTATCTTATGCAAGTACATTAACCGTGTTATCGTATTGTGCTTAGAAAACGTTTGCGAGTGACCGTTTATAGTTCCACCGATTTAGATGTATATGCCGGTATAACCGGTTAGAATTTTCACTTTTGTGAGGTGCGTAGTACCGACATGTATCCCATCGATGCATTAATGAAATTGTTGTAAAATGGAACTAAGCAGGTGCAAGAATTCATATATTAGCTATCGAGCTCTGATTTTGAACTAAGTTTCAAAGTTGGAGTAGGTTTAAACTCATATGTGTCCAAGAACCCTGCTTTCTGTCAGAAAAAATACCTGAATTTAAAAAGTAATATGTCCCAGAATAAAACTACAAGGAAGGTGTATTTTACATGCATGAAAATATTAGGGAGTCTTCTAAAACTCTTCTGTTCATCCCCAGAGCAGAATCTCCCTGTAACCTATTGAAAAGTTCAAATTTCTAAACTCTGCCAAATCTGGACAGAAACTGGAACCATTTCTCTACCTGTCACAATTTCTATCATATCTCCTAGTAGAAAACTCGAATGACTTCATATGATGCAGTTATGGAATCCTCATGATGTAAACTACAACTTTGTTGTGAAATTTTGATATTATCTAACTGTATATCTGTCCTCAAACCAGCCATATACAAAGGAGGTGCTGTCAAAATTTCCCAAAATTCTGGGGAATTTGTTCAACTTTAAAAATCCATATCTCTTCAACCGGAAATGCCATGAAGTCAATTGAAAACTTTTTGGAAATATTTGTAAGTCCTATACAATCTTTATATTTTCTCCAAGACCAAAATCCCACTCTAAATTGGCTAAAAGTCCAGAACAATAGAATCTGTCCAGAAACACCAATTCTGGACATAGTTTCTGTACATTTCTATAATTTGCTTATAACTTACAAACTAAAAATCACTAAGAGTCTTATGGAACATTTTTAGAAATATTACGAGTCATGATACAACTTTGTAGTTTTGAGCTTGTTCAAATTTGGAGCATAAGTGTATGAAACAATTGGATCAAAGTGTGTACATCCAAATGGAATACTGCTGCAAGTCCATAGAAAGTTTGTCAGCTTTGCAAATTCATATCTCCTCAACCCCAAATAATGTGGTGGAAAACCAATACTTCCTAAAAACGTTTTGAAGTTAACTACAACTTTGTTTTTCACCCCTGGGGCTGATTCTACTGTTAGCTAGCTCAAAATCTTGGTTAAGTGCAGACTGGTCAAGCTGGATAGTGAGGTAGTCAGTGTAACCAGTTTTGAATTTTCCAATTCTTTTAAGTTTGGTTCACTTCTCTGAGTGCTCAACACCCCCCCCCCCCCCATGATGATTATTTGGTGTACGTTTATTGATCTCCTAAACTTAAGAGGGAAGGAGTGCGCTCAAATAACTCAAGTGTTCCAGCACCGAACGTGTCAACCACAAGATGATCAAGTGGGATTACATCCTTGAAGAATCCAGCTCTAAACATCCTCGAAGAATCCAGCTCCAAGAACAAGGTTGACTCATCATAAAGGGAATATAATTTCAACTCCACAAGATTATCAAGGAAGATATCAATCACCACTACATGATTGAAGTGAAGATTAAGTGAAGTATCGTTAAAGACAACTCTAGTAGCCTCGACTCTAGGCCTAGTGATAATAGATCATTGAGGTAACTTAGTTAGTAATTTCTATACTAGGGGTGAATCCTTAGTTCTGCAGCTGCAACAAGAACCTAGGTTAAGATATGGATAAGTCGATTAGAACACATACACGTTTTGGAGAGGTTAAGTTGAAGTGGTATATTTCCCACATTCCTTATCGATACTCTGAATATGAATTCCTTGACTATGGTTGAGTTATGAAAGTGACCTTCCTTATTCAATGCCTTTCACGACCACGGTATACAAGCCTTGCAAGTCATGTGTTATTCATTATTCTTATGTGAGTGGTTTACTCCTTTTTCAAACCTAAAATATAATGCACCATACATATTGCAGGACTTTGAGAATTGCACAACCCTTCTTGTGCAAAAACCTTGTTTGCACCATACATATGCATCATTGTGCACCATACATATGCACCATTTGCACCATACCATGTGCATCTGCATTGCACCATCCAACATGTGATGCATCCTGAAGCACTATAATTAATGAGACAAGAAAACATGATGCATGAACACAAATAAACTTCGAGCACGAATGTGTCCCTCCATTTATATCCTTAAATTGTGTCTAATAACCTTGATCATCTCACAATCTTTGTGTTATTCACATATTTCTTATTTATTTTTCATTGAGTAATACATGGGGAACCGATTACTCGACCTTCTTTGTAACTAAGCAAAAGTTTGAACCTTCATCCTTGACTTGTTAGGTTCGAGTACCTTGATTGTTGAAACTATACCGTCCTTAATTGTGTGATCATCAGTGAAAGGATCAACCTCACGAGATCCTTGATTTTCTTTATTCGTGAGAGTACCATTTGATCATCGGCCTCCCAACATTCCTCAACTTCCATCGAAATTCTTGATTTGATATATGATGACTCTGACTCATCAAAAATCTTGTGCTTGCCATATAGTTGTGTTCTTTGCTGTTTGAAAACATATGGGAAGCTGAATAGCAAATTCCCATATGCCACCGCAAAGAGTTTGCATCCTTGACTCCTATTATATGGTGACGTTGTTATGTCCAAAAGCCTTGTAGTTGCCGTACAGTCAGCGACCTTGCTGTTTTGACAACATAAGAGCACTGAAATTTTACTTCTCTTATGTCCTAGCAAAGAAATCCTATTGTTGATCAAACACCAGACGAGGTTATTGATTCACTGTGTAATCTTTTAACCTTCTTGATTCATGTTTGGGAAATACTACATTAAGGTTATAAGGACTTGTGTGTAATAAAGCAAGCAAACAAGAACCATTGCAAGATTAGTTCAAAGATATCAAGATGATCAGAAGAAGTGAGGAGCAAGTATTAATTCCTCAAGTCAAGATTAGAACAATAAAGTACATGTTTTCAATGTTATAGAAAGAATTGCAAGATGCTAATGGAAGCTCGAGCACCACATCAAGTTTATCGAGATAGAGACATGAATACATAGAAATCAAATACAATGTTCAATAACCCCAACACACTGAAGTAATAGCATTTTCAAAGACACTACATGAAGGCAAGAAGATTATCATATCTGAATAGTCGACGACTCTCTTTTACCATCGTCCCTTTTTCCAATCCTTTTTCTTTCCTTAGAATCTCGGGAAGAGATTCCTTTAAGGGGGAATGATTGTAAAAGCTCACATTTGAAAGGACCAACAGTTCAAAAATGTGAACTTAAAATTTTTTGAAGTGGAAATAGAATTTCAACTCACATGAGCTATGGTTACTAATAAATGAAGTTAAAAACAGGACTTCTAAAAACTTCACATTAGAAGAGAGATTATGAGGGTGTGTTACACTAAAGCAATTAAGAATTTAAAAGAAAGGATTCCCCATTTCAATTCAAAAATCAAAAATCAAACCTGAATGTGCATTTGAATAAAATACAAAGGCTAGAATCAAGATTCAAATCAAGGATAATGTAAAATCCCAATTAAAGGGTATTCAGCTCAGGTCAATGATAATATTAGAAGAAGAAAATAAAATATAATATAGTGTTCTTGGGAGAATGAAATTAAATTAAACCCTAGAGTGAAGGTTTAAATTAAAATCCAAAGTTCATACAAAAAATTTGGTAAAACCTCAAATCTGGAACTACAAATGGATTATCCATAATTCAAGTCGAACCCCTGATATGGTTGACAATTTTGGAACCATATTTGTCATGTATTTGAATCAATCCCTTCTGAAAGCTTTCAAATTTGAATTTTAATTCAAATTTCCACTTCAACATTGTCAATTGCCAAATTAAGTTTCACAATTGAAGTCTACACATTTTAATTACCCTAACTAGAAGATTTCACAATTTTTAGATATTGTTTGATTGGGATTTAAATCAACAGTAAAGGGGAGAGGTGGACCCGCATGTCAGCCTCTTCCTTGAGTACTCTGTTTCCCTCCTTATCTTCAGTGGCTAACCATGCACCACCTCTTATTGCTGCATGTGCCACCTCCTGCTTGCTTACCAAGTTGTATCCAGCTGCCCCAACAAATATCCCTACATCCTCATCCTTCTCTTATCTGCCCAGAACAAGGCAACGCCGAGTTTCTCCCTTGTTCTTCACTCTCCCGTGCAGTTCTCTGTTGTCCAATGAATGTTCTTCGAGTTCCCTCCAATCCAGCATGAAGCAGTAAGTTTAGGTCCTCATTTCTTGTCTCTACTTACTCACAAACATCGTGCACAGTGTTTTGATCCTTCTTCTTGCCAGCTTGATCGCTCCCGAAGTCAACCGAGGCAAAACTGTGGCTGCCGGCGCTCTGTTTCTCCCTGCCGCTCCTCTGGACACCGTCGACCCAGCGACACAAGCTGTTTCTCATCCCCGGCCATGAAGGAAAAAGGTGCGCCATAGCACCTAGAATATGCTTGTAGAATTTCAGCCTTTGCCATGCCTCCTAGCCGAATTATTTCCAAGTTTATCGACGAGCTTTTCATATGAACATTGCTAGACCTCGGTCCAAATTCCTTTTCTACGTTGGGGCATAGATTTTTTTCTAGTTAGCTTTTATGTTCTTCATGTCCAGGCTCACCATCGGACATCCATTTTTGAAGATTTTCAGTCCTATTTTTGTCCACCTTCATGTTCTCCAGGTCTCTAGGATTCTATTGATGAAAATACCGTGCAAAATTATGCACCATAGGGCCCAACCGACATGGTCGGAACCCTAGTTCCGCCCACCGCCGTGGAACTCCCCTCTCCGGCCGCCGTTCGCCGTAGGAAGCTTGTCCATCGTCTTCCTCGTGCAAAAATAGGTGGGGGTGGCTAACCCTGAAGGGCCCTAGCGTGGGCACTAGCAAACGGCCGCCGTCGGGTGCCGCCCCTGGCGCGTCTGATCGAGAGGTAGAAGACGACCAGGTGGGCCATGGTCATCAGCCACAGAGAACAAAGCTCGTATCTGGTGTGGGTCTCGGATCCAATGTGGCTCAGTGGCCGTGGCTTAGAACTGAGTGGCTCGGTGTGGCAGCAAGCCCATTGGCTGGTTTAAGTCCCATAGGTCCAGTTAAATAATTCAAACTTTCCCATTAGAATTTAATTCCAGTTTTTGATCTAACTTAGAAAATTCATATCTCTCTTATCCTTTGGCCAACAATTATCAAATAAATTTTGCTAGAACAAAGATGATCTGCACTTTCCAGTGGTGCACTTGTATAATTATGAAAGTTCATAAATTTCCCTCAATAATTCCATAAATCAAAATTCATTTCGAATTATTTACAGGAAATCCCCTTTATGAAAAATTCCTATTTTTTCCCAGAGTGTTATCTCCAAATCCACTGATCTTCAGTAAAAATTTGAGCATCATTGGACTTTATTTGGTGGGTATAATTGTGTTCCAAATGTCTATGTCTCTGAAAATTAGGAAAACAACAGAAACTAATTTCAGTTTATATCTAAACATGTAAATTCAATATGTCTCTGTAGGGAGCTCCAGAAATCATGAAACCAATTTATTTGTACTCATAATATTCTTAAATTAATAAAAAGGTAAGTTTGAAGTATGACAAAACCTCATGAATTTCTTAGTAATTCAGATAAGCCAAAATACTTATGGAATCCTTTAGAACACATCTCCCATCAACTTCCTCTGAAATTCGTCATGCTGAGTCTCTGCTTAATATAGGAATTCCTGTAAAAATATCAGAGTCATTGGAGTTGATCTTCTTTAGATTTATGCTAAATCATTCCAGCCTCACCATATGTTTAGAGTATAGACTATGTATTTTCTTCCAAAAACATTCCTTTGATCAAATGGCTGTTCCTCTCTGTTTCTTTTACACAACAGAGACCCACACTTCTGTACTACTTAGTATTGATCACTCATTAGTCATAACCCTGCCTGGTTCTTAAATTAATAACTTATATTATACCATTGTGCATTTTCATGTCGATAGCGTACACAACGAAAGAGTTCGACGAAGAACCTTATTTGGAGCAGCGGGAGGTTGATTGGAGTGTTGAGATGTGATCCAGCAAGCTTCTAACATTTTATGATAGCAGCAAGTCAAGCCCCGGTTTGCATTAAACAGCGTTTTGAACTTTTATTTGTATCACACTATATGGGTTAGTATGTGTGTGCATTAAGTCTAAGTTTCTTGGAGTTTTCCACTTGGATGACCAGAGTACCCATGAGAAAAGGGTAGATGTTTAAATCCTCGATGTGTCCATGCTATGCTTAATGTTATAGTTGCTTCGGTAGAAGTTGAGTAGTTAGAATTTACTCGCGAGTTCAGGAATTGGGTTCACACGGGTTTGGTTCGAGTGAAAGGATCACAATGATGGAATATGAGACCGGGTATGGAATAGGAGCAGCAGGACAAAGGGGCCTGTGAACGTTGTTGTGTCTGTGTCGATCAAGGACCGATCCGTGTGCGGCCTTGTTGAGCAAGTTTGAACTGTACCGGAGTCATACTGGATATATGAGGTCCAGGAAACTGATGTACCTTGGGAATGCGTTGTTGAGCCTTTTTCGATCGTCTCAGGCTTTCGGCCACAGCACAGTAGATGGAAACTCGCTCACGACATCTTCATAGTGCAAAGATGCACCGTGAGTGGGAATACAATCCTAGATGATTGAATCCATTCAACTTGGGCGGAACTTGGGAAAGGTTGCTGCGTACTACGTCTGTGAAGTGCACCTACGTGACTTCTAGTACGGGCGTACATGTCGTGTATTCTGGGTATTTTTTATTCGAATCACCGTCCCGCGCGGTTATTGACTACCACTTGTTCCCTGCGTCGTGACGTAGTTAACTATTTGGAGCTGAATATTATTGATCATGATTTATGAATTAATCTTGTATTGATACTTGCAATGCTCTAGATAGGTTGCTCACTAAATTTACTTTCCATGAAGCCATAATTTGCTGCTAAAACTGAAATAAGGACAAAGAATTAGGCGAGTCTTTTATTGCAAACTATTGTCCTATATTATGTATATTCTGCATATAGAGTTTCATGTTTAGTGGAGACGGTTAAGTCTTGCTAAGCCTTCGTGCTCATGGTTGCTATATTAGTTGTTTTGCGGGTACTAGCCTCTATGCTTATGTTTATGGTTGTCTGATGAGACTCGAAACTCTCCGAGCATTATACTCACCGAAGACCATGCCGCTGCTGTATGTTCTTCATGTGGCTAGTGAGGAGCATCCGTGGGATGGACGGCTTCTCTTTTGCTTATTAGACTTGAGTACGAGAGTTGTATTATTATCTTCTGTTGTAGTTTATTTTTATAAAATATTTGTAAACTGAACAACTTTGTAAATTTCAGCCAGTGATTTATGTGATACGTGTTCCTTTACATGTGTGTTGTTGGGTGTCGCATCGCATGGCACCACCCAATCAATTCCTGGAAAGTGTGGACCTCAGTCCTCACAAAAATGATCTTTCCTAGTTGCCTTGTTGAATTTTTGGTAATCAATGCACATCCTCCATCCTGTGACGGTTCGTTGAGGAATTAATTCATTCTTTTCATTTTGAACGATCGTCATTCCTCCCTTCTTCGGCACTACTTGGACTGAGCTAACCCACTCACTACGAGGCAAGAGATAAAAATCCCGACATGAAAGAGTTTCAAGACCTCCTTCTTGACAACCTTATGCATCGCATTATTTAACTGCTGTTGAGGCTGCCGTGAGGCGGTACTCTCGGGGTCAATGCAAATACGATGGGTGCAAATAGCAGGGCAGATCCCCTTGAGGTCTTGGAGTGAGTAGCCAAAAACAGTCATATGCTTTTCTAACAAGGATAAGAGTTTGAGTGTTTCCTCATCTGAAATCTTATCACTTATGATGACACAGGGGCTTCCAAATCTCCATTTATTAAAAGCATAGTGTAGGCCTGTAGATAATATTTTGAGTTCAATAGGAGGTTTTCGGTGTAGGCTCTTCTTTTGGCAAGTCAAAAGTCTCTTGAAGTTCATCCTCTTCTTCGATGAAATCTTCTTCCCTTTCTTCTTCAGGGGGTTCCAAGTATTTAAGAGTCCTAACCTCCTCAATTGGTCCATCTTGGAGGGATGGTTCCGTAGATGTGTTCTTGGAACATAGAATGGGAATGGAAACTTTGTTCCCTCCAAGTTTTATGTTGAGGTTTCCTTCAGAGAGGAATTCCATGAGAATTTTCTCAATGGGTACCCCAATCATAATGTTGAAGTCTTGGACTTCGAACACATGAAAATCAAGGAGGACCTCAATAATTTTGTGCCTTACTGATACTCCTTGCAAAACCCCATATCCTTCAAGAAGATTTTTGTGTTGGTTCCACTGGCACATGGCCCAAAAGGGTGAGAGCACAAGTATCAAAAATGATATTTGCTCCAACATATGGATTACAAATGACTCGCATTGTTGCTCCTCTAATATAACATAGAATAGTGGCTAAGGGTGAGGTCATCCGAAGGATCTCGGGTGAGTTCACAACCTCTTCCGTCCATTTCAAACTCAAAATAGAGGTCAACTCCTTGACCGTCTCTTGGACGTATACTCCATCAGGTGGGTCAGGTGGAGTTGGAGGCGATGATGGCTTCCTATGATAATGGTACTTCGAGGTATTTATATGAACATAAAAAATCTCTTCCTCCAAGTAGAAAGGGAATTCCGAAGGTTGAATTTCTTCATCATTTGATGGTTTAGGTTCGGGATAGAATTCTACAGGCAAGGCAGGTGATGGGCATGATTCTGGCGCTTCCTTGGCTATAGGAGTGTCCTTGATGCTCGGTGTGGCTTCCTCTTGGGGAGGTTCATTAAGACCTGTAATGAAGGAGGCATTTACTAGAATTCGATCTAGAAGTTCCTTCCCTTCTTTTGGGCTCTTATGGAGGAAAGACCCTCCAATTGTAATGTCGAGATATAGGGCAGACTCTTTGTTAAGTCCTATAAAGAAATGTTGCAATAGCAACAAATATGAGATTAACAAATACGGGCTGAAATTTCACGAAAGCAAAAACCTATCCCAGGCTTAGCCTATTGATTCCTTCTCCATCTGTTGGAAGCCTAGTACTTCTACTCGTAAGGAAACAATTCGAGATATTGGAAAGAAGGCAAGACAAAATCTGTCTCGTAATTCTCTCCAATCATCGTTTGTTTTCCAAACATTATGGGTGTTTCATTGTTTTGCTTTTTCTTTGAGGGGAAAAGGAAAAAACTTCCATTTAAGAGTTTCTTGTGTCATGCCTTTAATTAAAAGGCAAGAACACAATTGTTAAAACTCTCGCAGATGGTGGTAAGGGTTTTCACAATATGTTTCTGAAAAGGATTGTTCCTAAACCATGGCTATAAAGCCAGGGCGGAGATCAAAGCTGGTAGAGCAAATAGGTTCCTTTGATGGCGATAGCTCGCAGAACTCGCCCTTTGGGGGAGAATAAGAAAGAATGGTTGTCTAATCCATATTGGTGGTGGAAAGATAAGATGTAAAGGAAAGAAAATAGATATGAGGGTGAACAAGGTTCGAAGATCAACAACAATCGTTCCCCAGCAACGGCGTTAGAAATGCTTGTTGGTATTTCTTACAAAAACAGAATAATCTGCAAGCACAAAGAAATACCGCTGTAGCACTTCCCCTTAAAGAGTATTCCCAAGGGTATCGAATCTGAGGAACGTGTGTGAGATCTTCTAACTTGTTCTCCCAAGGACACACAGTTTGTTTGGTAGGCAAGGATTTGAAAGGAATTTAATGGTTTGAGATCTAAGCCACAGTAGTCCATGGCAGCTGAAAGGAGAAAAGAGTTGAGGGTAGTAGTATAGGTCCCAATCCTCTGATAGGTAATGGATAAGTCGATTGAGGTGGAGATCTCGACGTTGATGATCGGCGAAACTCGAGCAGCTCGAATACCCCGGCAATCACTACATCACTGCTCTGTTGGTTATCAACCATGTTGTACATGCTTTACCTCGCCAAGAAGTCTAATACCTACAAGTGCAACCGAGAACGCAATAAAAAACGTAGAGGACGCAATCTGAAATCACGAAGTTGTGGTCTCACAAACCGTAGAACAACGTAATTGTTTATCTAAGCAAAGCCCAATTCTTTATGGCGGCTAATATAGAGTATATAAAGGTGGGAGGATGTCGAAGGGGGTGTTGGGGTCGTGACCTGAACCTAAGACATGAAAATAACATATGTAGACTTGATACAAGGCCCAATAGGCCAATACGGTGGTGCAGCACCCTGACAGATTCTGAATCCAATTTTGTTTTGGCGATTCCCTTAGACTCTTAATAATTGATATGGGATCAGCGGCATTGTAAAGTATATCCTCTCCCCTTTTCGTGCATATGTGGAACGTCCAAAACGGAGTTTGTATGCGTCTTGGGCGTCCGTTTTAGTGCGAAGTGCTCCTCGGTTCCGAGTTGGACTCGATTTTGAGTTGGGCTCGGTTTCCATCTTCTTTGGTCGTATTCTCTGATCCTCCACGTCCTTAAGACTTCCTCCAAGCACTCCTTAAACCTCTCTATGGATCTTAATCACAATTAAATCATTAGGTAGCAATCTATTCTTAAAAACATATAAGAAAACATCTAAGAACGAGATCACCTCTAAAATTAATTGTTGTGTATGAACTCTAATGATTGCATCTTGTAATATCAATGTTGTGTTGTGTGTATCCATAGGAGTGATGTCCTCATCATCCTCCCCTTCTTGATTTGGAGTTGTCCTCGACTCAAATTCATCTTCTCTCATGTGTGGGTCCAAACGCGCAACGCCATCAAATCCTCTTGTATGCATGAAAGGAGGAGGCTAGGGTCGTGGACGACATAGTGCACCATCTCGATGTTCTCCATTAAATAAGCGTGCATATTCACTTGAGCCAGGATCCCAAACAAATAAGCATTGTACTATGTTTGTATGTGCACTTATAATGTGCATGATCTCATCATTATCTCCTTCTTTATGACAAGCCGTCCTCGGCTTGCTCATATGTCCAGCAAAGAGGCTTGCTTTGGGGGTAGAATGAGCGTTGTCCATATTGCACAACCGCAGCGAACAATGCTCCTCTTTTATATGTTGTACCTTCTGCAAGAAAAAAATACTAGAAAAACTTGCCAAGACATTATTAGCGTTAGTGCATCCTTTTACTTTACCATGTTGTTGCAGCGTAAAAGGAGCTTTCTCATTTGAACATATGTAAACTTTATGCACCATAAACACACTACTATGTTCACATTGCCTATAGCATAAAAACTATTTCTTGCCAACAAAGGTAATTCAGTTTTAGAAAATATTCCCCTCTCTACAATATCTAGATCACAAAGAGTGTCAAATTCAATATAACCCAAAGTATTTATTGAAGACAACAATTTCAGGTCATCCCTTTCACATGTAATTGGAATCAAATGCTTAATTTCAGTACAAGTGGGTGATAAAGTATCAAATTCATTCAGTTGTGCTAGCATAGGTACAATATAAATATAAGCACACAATTCATTTTTGTCATAAGAATCAGAAGGAAAATCAATTAGTGGTAAATGTGTATTATGAAAAGGTTCATCTTGTTGCTTCTCATCGATAGCATGATTGGAGGCAAAATTCAGCACATCTGAAAATGTCATACTGTGGTTAAATGTAGAGCATTATTCATTAACATTAATCTCATTTTTAGCAAGAAGTTCAAATGCATTATGGGTTGATTCATCAAAAAAATTCAGAAGAGTTGTTCAACACCCCATTCTCATTTGCATCTACATTTATTTGTTCACGTTCTTGCAAAAGGTTAGGCATAGGAGGAGGTACAACAAGAAAATGTAAAAGCCCGCTTTTCGGAAGAACAAAAACGAAAAATGCGAACTTAAATTTTTTGAAAGTGGACTTGAAATCCAAACTCACATGAACCATATGAAGTAACCCATGTTCACTAAAAATAGGAACTTGTTAAAATTTTACATATAGAACATGGTTGCTAATGTATTTGGAACTTAAGGGGTAAAATCCTTAATTTCCAGGTATTCACATTTTCAATGAAAAAAAAAATTAAAGGAGAAAAGAAAACAAAATGGAGAGAAAGAAAAAGGAATTATTCCAACCCTAAAATGGGACATTCAAAAAAAAATCAAATCTAAGGTTGTAAATTTTTCCATGACCTTCTAATATTCCAAATAGACTCTCGGTAAAGTTTCAAAATTTTTGAAGCACGTTTTCCATTTATTGGACACGTACTGAGAGTTTAATCAGAGTCGACTTCAAATTTAAACTTTGTACTTAACTTTGTCCAAATCCATTCAAAATTTTTCCTGAGGTCCCTTATGGTTCAAAAAGGGTAACTTCAAAGTTTCAGGATTTTTAAACCTAATCTACTATTTATTTCCTTGAGTCAAGTATCACCACTTGAATTCAAATTCAAACCTGAGTTCAAATTCAACTTGCTCAGTTCTGAAATCTGATTGCACCATAAAATTCTTCACATTTTATTTAGTCATTGGGCCAAAGTTGAATATTTTTGAAGCATGTTTGCTAGCTCTATTTGAATTTTGAAAAGAGAAGGGAGAAGAGAGTGGGACCCACATGTCATACTTATCCTCAGTAATAGGAAAAAGGTGGGCCCCACTGATAAGCTGCTCAATGGATGGAGATATTTTGCATCTGGAATGAAGTGGATAAGGGAAAAATTGGAGTGGGTCCCACATGTCATGTCTATCCTCATGGCCACAAAACCAACTTCACTTCTCTCTCTCGGTCCTTATCACCGCGCCCGACTCTCTCCCGGTCCTTATCTTCGCGCCTTCTCCGCGTCCGACCGTTCCTCGCCTCCCTCCGGCGCCCATCCACGCGCCGCCGACGCCGCGCTCGCCCCCGCGCTGCGCCCTCCTCTCCCGGCTCTGCTCGCACCGCCGCTCGCCCTGCATCCTCCCGGCCGCCTGCAGCGTCCGAGCCGCGCCACTCCGGCCACCACAACGCGCGCTCCCACGTCCCGGCCGTAACTCCCTGGTGCCCGGCAGCCCACAGCGCCGCCCCCGCCAGCTCCTCGTCCGCCAGGCCCGCGTGCCTCCCCGATGTCCGCCTGTCTCGGCCGCACGCCCGCGCACCTAGCTCGCCGACCGCCTCCTCGCCTCTGCTCTGGCCCCTGCACCACAGCGTCGCACCTGCTCACCGGCGTTGCCCACTTCCACCGCGCGTGCCCCCCTCTCACCGCTGGTGCGCCCCCGCCTGCAACTGCATCGTGCCCCGCTGGCCGCATCGCGCTTGCCCGACTACAGCGCCGAGCGCGCCGTGCCCCACCTCCCGGTTGCCGCGGCATCTCCCCACGCCGGCCGTCTGCTCGCCACACCCCTGCATCTCTGTTCCGGCCGAACGCAGCAACATCGCCCTCGCTGCTGCTCGCGTATCGACTGCCAGTTGCTCCATGCCGCCACAGCGTGCATGCACCGGCCCTGCTATTCGACGGCCCCTGTTTCCCCCCTCGCTCGGCCACAGCGGCACTGGTCACCCGCGTTGCGCAGTCCTGCGCCTTGCCTTGCCGCGCTATCCACAGCAACCATCATCCGCCCTTGCTGTTGTCCAGACCCAACACCACGCGCAGACAACCGCCCGCCGTGTCCCTGCTGGCTGCGCCTTTCCGGGCTGACCGCGAGCACCATGATGCCATGTCCGCGTTCCGTGCCGTGGCTATGTCCTGGAAGCTAGGCGAGTAATGGGTGTGATGGATGAAACGCAGGAACACATCGTTGACACACCAGCATCGACAATTGATCCAAGGTTAGCTCTTATTTTGCAAGAGTGATTGGATCAGTGACAGCAGCCAAGGTGTTCGATGAAATGGTTACAAGGCGAAACTATGTGTGATGCCGTTCAATGCTGGTCTATGGATGCAGGTTTACTGTGGGTTGGCAATCGACCAAGATATGTGCCAAGATGCCCTTTGAATGGTGATGAAGCAACGGAAATCAAGTACACACACAAGATGTTCGGTGAAATGCCTACAAGGTGAGCCTTGCCCTGAATGTCTTGCTTGATGCACCAAAGTCCGTTCGTCGTAATCGCTAAGGGTACTCATATGTCATCAAGCCGTACGTCCATGTTCCGCGTTAATATCATTCCTATAGGAGTCCCCAAGTCGACCTCCTTTGTCGTTTGTATCACGTTGGCTTGTCCGTGCGTTCTCGTGATGCTCCACCATGAGTCGCGTCGACGTCGGTGACCACATGACGTCGTTGTGATGCTCTGAGCCATCATTGTGCCCTGGCATCGAAATGAAGGATGTCTGTGATGAGTGTGGTGTTGAAACACTAGCACGACTCGTCGGACAATGGTTGTCAAGCCAAGTTAGGTTTACTCATTGCGAGAGCAATCGAGTCCTAAGTGTAGCCAAGGTGCTCAATAAAAGGCCTTCTAGGTCAACCACGGGTATTGGTGATCACCGATCACCTATGGTTGAGTAATGCAAGAATGTTGCGACCAGCAAGGAGAATTAGACCAAGGGGAACCTTGGATAAGAGTTCCTTGGTTGTGTCGAGGATGTTCTCTAACCGATCACAGGATTGGTTAACTTGGTGTACCACTTCTTCGACGACAGGTTCGTCGAGTCGCTTATCAACAACCGAGTCGACATCACTAGCCTTAAGACTCACAAGGTGGTGTTCGGGGTTCTACTCGCCCCATTGACGAGTCCGGGTTGATGTGGATGTCGCTAAGACGATCTTCTCGAGATGGCAAAGAATGCCTTCACGGCAAGGTCCCGCATCATATTTAAGTCCCGAGAGCTTACTGAGCTCACCTGGACAAGCTTGTGGGAGACACTACATTAGTGTCGTCGTGTAAGCACCTGAACGATGCTTGCGCCGTTAGTCATAGCAACTGGTTTACCTAAAAATGGTTTGAACATTGTCTTGGTACTCATGCTAGGTTAATAGTGCTTGTAATGACTTCTTAAGTCCAAGCCATGTTGATCTCAATTCAGTCCCAAGTGTCGTTAGGTTCCATCATGGTTCATCCTAAGTCAGGACCCTATGACAGCACTGCTCACTTAACTAGGTTTACTCCTGTATGAGTTAAGTCAAGTTCATTGGTCGACTGCTAAATCGCGACCTTCGTCTTGTACACTCCACTCATACTCAAGCTTTCGATGTCCCACCTTGATTTTTTGGGTTGTCCTTACACTTCTCCGCCCAACACTTCTTGACTATTCAGATTTGTCAATCTCGCGTGGCATAGCTTGAAGTGTGGTATGCTAAGTTGCAATGTAGCTTTATGTTGTATCTTTCAGTTCATACTGACACTACTATGTCCACCTTGACTCATCCTCTGGTTACCCACACAACAGAGGCATATCTGTCCTTCCTAGTCAAACTCCTCATTCTTAAAGTTTACATAACCCCGTGGAGACTATTATTAAACTACTTAATTACTTAATTACTTATATGCATATCATGTCGATAGGAACGTGCTGATAGGTGTTCGACAAGAAACTTCTCTTGGAGGAGAAGGCTAGGGTGTCCACTTGAAGTCCTTGGCGGAGTCGGCACAGAAGGACCACTAACAATTGACATTTATTCGAGTCGCAAACTAAGGCAAGCCCCGGGTTGCATTTAAGTCATTTCTAAAATTTTGCTTTATCACTATGATGAGTAGTATATGAATTGTGCATTACGTTTAGGATGATTGATACTCCACATGCATAACCAAAAATCCCAGGGATTGGTTGGAACGGGTTACAGTTTGACATGTAGTAACTGCTTTGCTAATGTATAGGAAATCCGGTAGAAGTCGAGTAGTTGGAATCTACTCGCGAGAAATGTAGGACATATCTCACAGGATTGGTTAATGGCTTAATATAATAAAACTGAGACTGGGCAGGGGATGGATAGGAAGCGGCGAGAATTGAGTCTCGGTCGCATAGCCTTGCCTGTGTCGATTAAGGCCCGTCCGTATGCAGCCCCTTCGGACAAGCTTGAATTGTACTGACAACATAATGGACATATGGGATCCAATAAACTGACGTAACTCGATAACTGGGGTGTCGAGGCCCATTAACTCACCATCGATTGGGGTGGGTTGAGGACAGTAAGGTGTAAATTGGTCGGCGGACACATGAGGTGTTCCGTGCGGAGACCTTCTGTTTGCGGACGAGAGACGGGCTCGGCATTCGGGTTTTTTGTGAAAGGTGGCCATATACGCCTAGTACTGAAGTGTTATGTAGGTACAGGTGTGCTCGCTGACACTTCCGTACGACGTATGTGTCGTGTTGTCCAGGTGTGTCCTGATTGCAATCACCGTCCCTCGCGGTAATAGAGTACCACTTGTTCACTGAGCAGTGACGTAGTAAATACTAAAGAAGCCAGAAAAATATGTTGTATTGAATTATAATTGCTTGCAACCTTGTATGGCTTAGAGATAGTATAATTAAAAGTTTATAGTTTCCCCATACTTTACCTGTAATAGCATTATGTGCTTTGGGCATGTCATATCATCGGCAAAGCGTTTCTTGTTTGATTGTGGAGTCCATGATGTGCCATGCTTGAAGAATGTCATTTGCTACTTAAAACATGATTATAAGGATCCACTTATAGGCGAGTCTATTTATGATATTCCTTACCTATGTTTAGTATTCACCCTGCATATGTCTAGTGAGACGGTTAAGTCTTGCCGAGCCTTATGCTCACGTTTGCGCTTTAACGATTTTTGCAGGTATTTGGTTTATTTCCGCTGTTCAGGTTGTACATGAGATCTCGAGATATCGAGATAAATCTCAGGTGAACGACGCTGCTGCTGAATGTTCTTCTTGTTGCTAATGAGAAGCGTCCTAGGGCATGGACGTTTTCTCTCCTGCTTAGTTAGGTGAGATTATGAGTATGTATTTTCCGCTGCGTGTGTACCCCTGTTGTACACTCTTTTGTAAACTCTTCTTATTATGAAATGAAAATTTTATATATTTTGGTATCCTTTTTGTGTGTGCTGTTAGGTGCCGCATCGCACGACACCACCCAATGAGATCCTCGGAGGTGTGGACTCCGGTCCCCACAGACATGGTATCAGAGCTTCATTGGGAACAACACGCTCAAAAAGAGCCTATTTTCGAAAACTCCGAAGTAGTCGAGTGAGAATTAGCTATATGCCCATTAAGGACTATTACTAGTATAAGTTATAAAGGTGATGAACTAACTTGTTATATTATTCTGTAACGACACTCCGTCTTCAAGGTAAGAGGTAAGGTACGCCGCCGAGAGCGGATCAATCTCGGTAAACTCTGCATACGAGATATGGTATGTGATATTTCCGTGGCTTGGCACGGAAAGTTAATATGAGTCTCTGAATATGACACGTGGTACCCCAGTGTGACACAAAATTAGTGGGAGCCCCCGTCGGGTGGTGTATAACCCGATAGTATGCATCTCTAGAACCATTCATGTTCTATGGGATCATGCGAAACACGTATGCCCGAGCGTGTATAAGCCGGTTCATGCGGGAGTCTTTGCTGTACAGACGTAGTACAACCATGTACCTCGAGACATGACTTCGCTCGAGGGCGACTCACACCAGAGTCGTATGCATTTACTTTTGATTATATCTTATTGTGACTGCCTGTCGTGTTTTCCCGTTCCGCCCTTGAGGTGTGAAGGTGTGAAAGGGGATTGTTTGTCTTCTGCAGGTACACTAACTCCGGTAGCGACCCGTGTAGCAAACGTTTGTGAGTGATCGATATTAGGACCACCTATAGACGTATCTGGATGTACCAGGTTAGACTTTTCTTTGGTAAGGAACGTAGTACCGTCAGTATCACAATTGATACTTTGACCACTCCCCACGAAAGAATGGCTTCATCATCATCTTGTAAGATCCAACTACTAGTTGCTGGTAAGATTTGGATCGAAGTTTCAACATGGAACGTACAATGTGAAGAAGGATGAAGATTAAGGCTTTTGTGTACTCTTGACGGAATCTAGCTCGATTATGTCAAGATGTGCTTCTAGTTAAACTTCATAGGACATCGTAGTATGCTATAGGGATGGGTGAGATCTTCACGTCCTCGACGATTTCTTTATGGACGAGTTGGACAGAACAACACTGTGGAAACTCGTCCAAATCATTAGAAACCAGCATTTCTTCACCTCTTTGATATAATGAACTAGCCTCGGCATTTCAACCATAACTCTTTGTAGAATCGTCGAATACCTTCGTGTAATACATTTCCGGAAACCTTGCGACTTGTACAACAAATTTGTAATGGAACTTGCTATCAAGTTGTGAGGTTATCCATCTGAAAATCAGTGGCCAAATCAGCTTTAAACAACCGTGATCTATCAAACTAAATTCTGAAACCTGAATCGATTGTTCCACTTCAAAAATCCGTATCTCTTCAACCTGGAGGGTTTTGGAGGCAATTTAATACTTTTTGGAAAGCTTTTGAAGTTTTCTATAAGTTTCTATTGACCTCCAAGCCAAAAGACGCTTTTATGGTGATGAAAATGCACCGTTATCACAAGCAGCTGCTGTTCTGAAACTACATGGACCAGTATCTGAATTTTTACCATATTTCCTTGTAGAAAGCTCTTCTATTCCATTGTGATACATTTATGGAAAGGGGAAGAGCTGTTCTACAACTTTGTCATTCAGTGTTAGCTCAAATTCAGTTTAGAACTAATTAGAAACTGGAGTTGAAGATAGTACATGTATATAGGTGCTATCTGAAACAGTCAAAAAAAATTCTGAACTTTGAACGGCCATAACTCTTAAACTAGAAATGCAACCTATGCATGTTTATACATGTATAGAAAGCTTAAAGAGTCCTCTATCAACTTCCTATTCAACACAATGACTAAAACTCGAAATAACAAGGTCTAACTTGAAGTGTTGTTTAAGAGATTCTGGCAGCCCGGAAGAGGGGACAGAATCTGAACTCTTCACCAATTGAATCATAACTTTCTGCATACTTCACTGCTGCAGGCCTGTCGTTGGAAAGTGTAGAGAGTCATCTACAACGTTTCTATAGAACTCCAGAGCAGAAAACATCTCTAACATACTCAAAATTTCAAATATCTAAACTTGATAAAATCTGGACAGCGAGTGGACAATCCTGTATACAGTTACTGTTTCTCGCATAACTCGCTGTAGAATTGTCGAAAGACTTCATAAGATTCATTTCTGGAATCCTCAGAATGTATGCAGCAAGTTTTCTATGTGTTAGTTTTGCAAATGTTGATATTTGTATATCTGAAAATTGTGGACAAAATCAGCCTTAAACAAAGGAGATGCTGTCCAAATTTACAGAAAAACTATCAATTTGCAAATGCCATATCTTATCAACCAGAAGTGCTACGAGGGCAAGTAAGTACTCCTTAGAAAGTTTTGGAAGTACTTTACAAGTTATCTATTCACCTCAAGACCAAAATACTTTTCTAAGTGGGTGAAATTTGGATAATCGCAGAGACTGTCCAGGCACTCCCAAACTGGACAGCAATCTGTACACCTCTGAATTTAACCCATAACTAGCAGATTTTGCATCCAATGGTGTCGCACGAGTAACCGTTGGACAGGTTAGTGAGTTAGCTACAATTTTTCTAATTGGCTCCAGACGTGAATCTGTCGTCTACTTTTTCCAAATCGAGTTTGAATACAATGTGGTCAATCTGAACTGAATATAAAGGTCTGAATGCTGAAATTTCAGCAAACTTTAAAACTGCATATCTCTTAAACCAAAACTGATATGAAGACAAGTAAGTATATTATGGAAAGCTTATTACCTTGGATACAACCTTGTTAATAAGAATATTTCCAGATTTCTAACGGAACAGTCTGAAAACTGTAGATCAAAACTGGTACTTTTTAAGCAGGTCCTGCTGAAAGTGCAAAAAAATTCTGTTAACTTTAGAATAGCATAACTTGAAAACCAGAGATGATCTAGAGGCAAACCAATACTTTTTGGAAAGGTCTTAAAGTTTACTTTAACTTTGTTATTCACCTCAAGTTCTGATTTTTCCATTAACTGGATCAAAATCGAGTTTGCATTCAGACTGGTCTTTGTCACCATAGCCTGGCCAGTTTGAACCTTTTGGTTTTTGTTAGATATTTGGTTCTCGAGTTCAACTCGAGGAGTTTCATAACATCACAGGTGTTGTGATTCAACAATAATTACCATTATAGTTGAGTATTAAACTCAATCAAATCTCTTTGGCTCGGTTTCTCATGATTAGTGTTCTAATTAGGCAACCGTGCACCTCACACTTTAAGAGTGTATTGAGCATGTGTTGCACTTTCATTAGTCGACAACCCTCCCCGTAAGGATCGTTTGGGGTAAATTTCTCGCTTACCTAGTTTAAACCTTAAGGGGGAAGGAGTGTACCTAGTAATCAAAGTGATACGTTCACCTAGGTGTCATACCAAGGTACATCGACACCGAACCAACGTGCTGGAAGCAATGCTCAAATAAGTAGGACCCAGTACAACATTGACTCATTGGGTCAATGAGACGCTTATTTAACGGATCTTCTCGAACCCTGTTTCTTGGGGAACTCGATCATCGAGTTAAAGAAGTCAGTTGATTCTTCACACTAAACCACTCCCTTGCTTCAGTCTCTGAGACGAGAAGCCATAGGTGATTAGTATAAGCTGGAAATTCTTTAGCAAGAACGTGAATCACTAACCAAGGTCGTGCCTAGCACAGTACCTTGTCAAACACTTAGTGTAACCTACAGAAGTGATGAGAACCTTACTCTTCAAAGGTTACTCTCTTTGCAACTTCTGAAGGCAACCCTACCGCACCTTTTAAAGGTTAGACATACTACCTTAGAAATCCTACATGATGAAAAACCTGACCCTTTGTTAAGAAGTCACATCTACCTGTAAGCTGTGATTAGCAAGCTTCAGGGAACTTCACATCAACAAGAAGTTCAATCGTTTTGTTCCATTATGTACACTCCGTTTCCTTGAGATGAACCTCATCATCCCTTGCTAATGTTCTTACCTTGAAATTCTTGAATTTGGTCAAGACGTGAAAGTGAAATTCGTCGTTCGACACTTTTAATGACCAAGTCACTTAATCCTTCTGTATCTAGGGTACTTTTGTTTGTGTTTGATTGTCTTACCTATTTTTGCTCAAAGAATAATACTGAATGCACCATACCTTGCATTATTATCCGTGGAGTTGCATTGTGTCTGCATAACATCATCCGGTTTGTGATGCATCATAAAACGTAATTACTAATGAGTTTTGAGCAAGAATATGTGACCCCGTTCAGATACTTAAGTAGTGCCTAACATTTTTAAGTTGTGATTAATTTTATCGTTCGCAACGCCTTTGATTGGTTTCATTATCTTGAGTAGCACAAGGGACACATTGTGACTAAAACACAGTTGAGTCATTGTCCTTGACTTGTTGAAACTCAAATCGCCTTGAGTACTGGAAACTGAATGTTTCTAGCTACGAGGAGTTTCTTTTTGACTTCTTGACCTCGCTAGAACCTTAAAATCTTTCTATTCGCGAGATTATTATTGATTACCAAACTTTGGAACTCTTTGACTTGTACTGCCTGATGGCATTGCTTCAGCTAAGACCAAAGCAGAAAAGTCTTCATAAGGGAAACATCCAGAGTTAAGGACGCTTAACTATCTTAGAACTCTAAGTACCTCTTCAATCAAGAAGGTTACTTCATTTTGACGGAAAGAAAAAGACCTCAACACCTCAACATAACTTTTTAAGACCCAAGTTTTATGATGCCTGAAGATAATTCATGTCAAGCACCCGATCAAGGTTATCAACCTAATTACTGGAATCACTTGAAGCAAGCTTTAGAATTTCTTAAGATGCCTGAAGATAATCACTATTTCGTAGAACCTAAGTCTTCAAGGGCATTGCCATTTTCCTTAGTCAATGACCCTCTTTTACGGATCGTCCCCTCATCGTTCCTGTTATTCTACTTGCTAGAATCTTGGGACGAGATTCCTTTAAGGAGGAAGGATTGTAAAAGCCCACTTTTCGGAAGAAAAAAAACGCAAAAATGCGAACTTAAAATTTTTGAAAGTGGACTTGGAAATCCAAACTCACATGAACCATATGAGTTAACCCATGTTCACTAAAAATAGGAACTTGTTAAAATTTTACATATAGAACATGGTTGCTAATGTATTTGGAACTTAAGGGGTAAAATCCTTAATTTCCAGGTATTCACATTTTCAATGAAAAATAAATTAAAGGAGAAAAGAAAACAAAATGGAGAGAAAGAAAAAGGAATTATTCCAACCCTAAAATGGGACATCCAAAAAAAAATTCAAATCTAAAGCTGTAAATTTTTCCATGACCTTCTAATATTCCAAATAGACTTTCGGTAAAGTTTCAAAATTTTTTATGCAAGTTTTCCATTTATTGGACACGTACTGAGCGTTTAATCAGAGTCGACTTCAAATTTAAACTTTGTACTTAACTTTGTCCAAATCCATTCAAAATTTTTCCTGAGGTCCCTTATGGTTCAAAAAGGGTAACTTCAAAGTTTCAAGATTTTTGAACCTAATCTACTATTTATTTCCTTGAGTCAAGTATCACCACTTGAATTCAAATTCAAACCTGAGTTCAAATTCAATGCTCAGTTCTGAAATCTGATTGCACCATAAAATTCTTCACATTTTATTTAGTCATTGGGCCAAAGTTGAATATTTTTGAATCATGTTTGCTAGCTCTATTTGAATTTTGAAAAGAGAAGGGAGAAGAGAGTGGGACCCACATGTCATACTTATCCTCAGTAATAGGAAAAAGGTGGGCCCCACTGGTAAGCTGCTCAATGGATGGAGATATTTTGCATCTGGAATGAAGTGGATAAGGGAAAAATTGGAGTGGGTCCCACATGTCATGTCTATCCTCATGGCCACAAAACCAACTTCACTTCTCTCTCTCGGTCCTTATCACCGCGCCCGACTCTCTCCCATTCCTTATCTTCACGCCTTCTCCGTGTCCGGCCGTTCCTTGCCTCCCTCCGGTGCCCGTCCACGCGCCGCCGACGCCGCGCTCGCCCCCGCGCTGCGCCCTCCTCTCCCGGCTCTGCTCGCGCCGCTGCTCGCCCTGCATCCTCCCGGCTGCCTGCAGCGTCCGAGCCGCGCCCCTCCGGCCGTCATGACGCGCGCTCCCACGTCCCGGCAGCAACTCCCTGGTGCCCGGCCGCCCACGGCACCGTCCCCGCCAGCTCACTCGTCCGCCAGGCCCGCGCGCCTCCCCGCCGTCCGCCTGTCTCGGCCGCACGCCCGCGCACCTAGCTTGCTGACCGCCTCCTCGCCTATGCTCTGGCCCCTGCACCACAGCGTCGCACCTGCTCGCCGGTGTTGCCCACTTCCACCGCGCGCGCCCCCCCTCTCATCGCCGGTGCGCCCCCGCCTGCAACCGCGTCGTGCCCCGCTGGCCGCATCGCGCTTGCCCGACTACAGCGCCGAGCGCTCCGTGCCCCACCTCCCGGTCGCCGCGGCATCTCCCCACGCCGGCCGTCTACTCGCCACACCCCTACATCTCTTTTCCGGCCGAGCGCAGCAACATCACCCTCAGTGCTGCTCGCGTATCGACTGCCGGTTGCTCCATGCCGCCATAGCGCGCATGCACCGGCCCTGCTGTTCGACGGCCCCTGTTTCCCCCCTCGCTCGGCCGCAGCGGCACTGGTCACCCGCGTTGCGCAGTCCTGCGCCTTGCCTCGCCGCGCTATCCACAGCAACCGCCGTCCGCCCTTGCTGTTGTCCAGACCCAGCACCACGCGCAGACAACCGCCCGTCGTGTCCCTGCTGGCTGCGTCTTTCCGGGCCGACCGCGAGCACCATGACGCCATGTCCGCGTTCCGCGCCGTGGCTATGTCCTGGAAGCAAGGCGAGTAATGGGTGTGATGGACGAAACGCATGAACACATTGTTGGCACACCAACATCGACAATTGATCCAAGGTTAGCTCTTATTTTGCAAGAGTGATTGGATCAGTGACTGCAGCCAAGGTGTTTGATGAAATGGTTACAAGGCGAAACTAAGTGTGTTGCCGTTCAATGCTGGTCTATGGATGCAGGTTTACTGTGGGTTGGCAATCGACCAAGATATGTGCCAAGATGCCCTTTGAATGGTGATGAAGCAACGAAAATCAAGTACACACACAAGATGTTCGGTGAAATGCCTACAAGGTGAGCCTTGCCCTGAATTGCCTTGCTTGATGCACCGAAGTCCGTTCGTCGTAATCACTAAGGGTACTCATATGCCGTCAAGCCGTACGTCCATGTTCCGCGTTAATATCATTCCTATAGGAGTCCCCAAGTCGACCTCCTTTGTCGTTTGTATCACGTTGGCTTGTCCGTGCGTGCTCGTGATGCTCCACCATGAGCCGCGTCGACGTCGGTGACCACATGACGTCGTCGTGATGCTCTGAGCCGTCATCGTGCCCTGGCATCGAAATGAAGGATGTCTGTGATGAGTGTGGTGTTGAAACACTAGCACGACTCGTCGGACAATGGTTGTCAAGCCAAGTTAGGTTTAGTCATTGCGAGAGCAATTGAGTCCTAAGTGTAGCCAAGGTGCTCAATAAAAGGCCTTCTAGGTCAACCATGGGTATTGGTGATCACCGATCACCTATGGTTGAGTAATGCAAGAATGTTGCGACCACAAAATCCCAGGGTTTGGTTGGAACGAGTTACAGTTTGACCTGTAGTAACTGCTTTGCTAATGCATAGGAAATCCGGTAGAAGTCGAGTAGTTGGAATCTACTCGCGAGAGATGTAGGACATATCTCACAGGATTGGTTAGATAGAAAATGGCTTAATATAATGAAATTGAGACCGGGCAGGGAATGGCTAGGAAGCGGCGAGAAGTGAGTCTCGGTCGCATAGCCCTGCCTGTGTCGATTAAGGCCCGCTTCGTGTGCGGCCCCTTCGGACAAGCTTGAATTGTACCGGCAACATAATGGACATATGGGATCCAATAAACTGACGTAGCTTGGTCACTTGGGTGTCGAGGCATACCGTTCCGTTTTATAGGTGTGGGTTGAGGGTAGCAAGGTGTAAATCCGCTGGTGGGCACGTCAGAGTACGCCCCACGCAGGGACCTCCTGCCCGTGACGGATCGACCGGTTCGGCATTTGAGTGTCTCGCGAAAGGTTGCCATATACGACTAGTACTGAAGTGCTACGTAGGTACTGCGCGAAGTGCTCGCTGGCATTTCCGAAAGTGCGTATGTGTCGTGTTGTCCGGGTGTGTCCTGATTGCAATCACTGTCCCTCGCAGTAATAGAGTACCACTTGTTCACTGAGCGGTGACGTAGTAAATACTAAAGAAGCCAGAAAATCATATTGTATTGAATTATAATTACTTTGCAACCTTGTATGATTTAGAGATAGTACAATTAAAAGTTTACAGTTTCCCCTTACTTTAGCTGTAATAGCACTATGTGCTTTGGGCATGTCATATCATCGGTAAAGCGTTTCTTGTTTGATTGTGGAGCCCATGATGTGCCGTGCTCAGAGAATGTCATTTGCTACTTAAAACTTGATTATAAGGATCCACTTGTAGGCGAGTCATTTATGCTATTCCTTACCTATGTTTAGTGTCCCCTTGCATCTGTCTAGTGAGACGGTTAAGTCTTGCTGAGCCTTATGCTCACGTTTGCGCTTTAACGATTTTTGCAGGTATTAGTTTTATTTCTGCTGTTCAGGTTGTACATGAGACTCGAGGTGTCGAGATAAATCTCATGTGAGCCACGCCGCTGCTGTATGTTCTTCGTGTTGCTAGTGAGAATCGTCCTAGGGCATGGACGTCTTCTCTCCTGCTTAGTTAGGTGAGATTATGAGTATGTATTTTCCGCTGCGTGTGTACTTCTATTGTACACTCTTTTGTAAACTCTTCTTATTATGAAATGAAAACTTTATATGTTTTGGTATCCTTTTTGTGTGTGCTGTTAGGTGCCGCATCGCACGGTACCACCCAATGAGATCCTCGGATGTGTGGACTCCGGTCCCCACAGACATGGTATCAGAGCTTCATTGGGAATAGCACGCTCGAAAAGAGCCTATTTTCGAAAACTCCGAAGTAGTCGAGTGAGGTTTAGCTATATGCCCATTAAGGACTATTACTAGTATAAGTTATAAAGGTGGTGAACTAACTTGTTATGTTATTCTGTAACGACGCTCTGTCTTCAAGGTAAGAGGTAAGGTACGCCGCCGAGAGCGGATCAATCTCGGTAAACTCTGCATACGAGATATGGTATGTGAAATTTCCGTGGCTTAGCACGGAAAGTCAATATGAGTCTCTGAAACTTTCCATGTTTCTGAGAACATATGACACGCGGTACCCCAGCGTGACACAAAATTAGTGGGAGCCCCCGTCGGGTGGTGTATAACCCGATAGTATGTATCTCTAGAACTATTCATGTTCTATGGGATCATGCGAAACACGTATGCCCGAGCGTGTATAAGCCGGTTCGTACGGGAGTCTTTGCTGTACAGACGTATTTACAGCCATGTACCTCGAGACATGACTTCGCTCGAGGGCGACTCACGCCAGAGTCGTATGCACTTACTTTTAATTATATCTTATTGTGATTGCCTGTCGTGTTTCCCCGTGCCGCCCTTGAGGTGTGAAGGTGTGAAAGGGGATTGTTTGTCTTTTGCAGGTACACTAACTCCGGTAGCAACCCGTGTAGAATACGTTTGCGAGTGATCGATAGTAGGACCACCTCTAGACGTATCCGGATATACCGGATTAGACTTTTCTTTTAGTAAGGCACGTAGTACCGTCAGTATCACACTTGATACTTTGACCATCCCCCACGAAAGAAATGACTTTATATTCATATTGAGTCCAAGTATCAGTTGCTGATATCTTGTGGACAAAGTAAAATGTTTCTTTTCAAGAGTAGGTGAACCAAAGTCCTTTGCTCCTGGCGAGAGTTTAGCTCGACTTCGCCGGAGTAAGACTTTGGTTAAGTTTGAAGATCCATAGTGATATGCTATGGATAAGAAGGTCGTCAAGTCCCTTTTAAGATTCCATTTGGTTCTAAAGGAAATGATTAGTTGTGAATCAAGTTCTAGCCATCAGACTTAAGTTTTGAGCTAAGTTTAAAAATTTGAGTTTGTTCCCAAATTCTTGTGTTTCGAAGCCGGTGAGTTCTGTTTTCGAACAGAATTGACCTGGCTTTGAAATTCCATATCTCTTCAACCTGGAGGGCTTTGGAGGCAAGTGAATACTTTTTGGAAAGCTTTTGAAGTCTTGTAATAGTTTCCTATTGACCTCCAAGCCAAAAGATGCTTTTATGGTGATGAAAATGCACCATAACCACTGCAGCTGCTGTTCTGAAACTGTACAAGAAAGTATCTGAACTTTTGTCATGATTCCTTGAAGAAAGCTCTTCTATTCCATTATGATACATTTCTGGAAAGTGGAAAAGCTATTCTACAACTTTGTTATTCAGTGATACCTCAAATTCAGCTTATAACTAATTAGAAAACAGAGTTGAAGATAATACATGTATATAGGTGCTATCTGAAACAGTCGGAAAAATTCTGAACTTTGAACGGACATAACTCTTAAACTAGAAATGCAAACTATGCATGTTTATACATGCCTGGAAAGCTTAAATAGTTCTCTACCAACTTTCTAATCAACACGAGGGCTAAAACTCGCAATAACCAAGTCTAAATTGAAGTATCGTTTAAGGTGTCGAAACAGTTCAGAATATGGACCGTTACCTATTCAGTTACTGTTTCGATTATAATTCCTAGTAGAATTGTCGAATGGATTCGTATTTTACATTTCTGGAATCTTGAGAATGTATGCAACATGTTTTCTATGTATTACTTTTGCAAATATTGATTTTTGTATATCTGAAATTTGTGGACAAAATCAGCCTTAAACAAAGGAGGTGCTGTCCAAATTTTCAGAAAAACTGTCAACTTGCAAATGCCGTATCTTCTCAACCAGAAATGCTACGAGGGCAAGTAAATACTATTTAGAAAGGTTTGGAAGTCCTCTACATGTTTTCTGTTCAGCACCAGACCAGAATCCTTTTCTAAATGGGTGAAATTTGGATAATCGCAGAGACTGTCCAGGCATACCCAAACTGGACAGCAATCTGTACACCTCTGAATTTAATCCATAACTCGCAGACCCTTGATCCAATGGTGTCACGCGAGTAACCGTTGGAGAGTTTAGAGAGTCAGCTAAAATTTTTGCAATTGGCTCCAGACCTGAATCGGTCATCTACCTTTTCCAAATCGAGTTTGAATACAGAGTGGTCAATCTGAACTGAATTCAGTTCTGAATACTGAAATTTTACCTAACTTCAAAAATTCATATCTTTTGAGCTAGGGCTGATATGAAGACAAGTAAGTACATTATGGAAAGCTTATTACACTGGATACAACTTTGTAAATAAGAATATTTCCAGATTTCCATCAGAACAGCCTGAAAACTTTAGATCAAAACTGCTACTGTTTAAGCAGATTCTGCTGAAAGTGCAGAGAAATCTGCTAACTTTAAAATTGTATAACTTGCAAACCAGAGACGATCTAGAGTCAAACCAATACTTTTTAGAAAGGTCTTGAAGTGTATTTTAACTTTGTTGTTCACCTCAAGATATGATTTTGCCATTTACTTGGCCAAAATCTAAGTTGCGTCCAAGCTGTTCATCCTCCACCAGGATTTAATCGGGTGATGACCCTTCAGGGTGTTTATGGATTTGGTTCTCGAGTTCAACTCGAGGAGTTCCATAACATCCCAGGTGTTGCGACCCAACAATATTTGCCTTTAGAGTTGAGTATTACACTAAGGCAAATCCCTTTTGCTCGGATGCACATGCTAGTGTTTTGACTATGCAACCTTGCATCTCACACTTTATTTGTGCATTGAGCATGTATGACACTTCCCTTAGTTGGACGACCCTCCCCATAAATATTGCTTGGAGTAAGTTTCTTGCTCACCTAGCTTGAATCTTAAGGGGGAAGGAGTTCATCTAGTAATTGAAGTGTTACGTTCACCTAGGTGTCATACCAAGGTACATCGACACCGCACCAACGTGCTGGGAGCAATGCTCAAGTAAGTAGGACCGAGTACAACCTTGACTCATTAAGTCAATGCGAAGCTTAAGTAACGGATTACCTTGAACCCCGTTTCTTGTGGAACTCGATCATCGAGTTAAAGGAGTCAGTTGATTCTTCACGCTAAACCACTCCTTTGCCTCAGTCTTTGAGACGAGAAGCCATAAGTGAGTAGTATGAGCTGGAAATTCTTTAGCAAGAACGTGGATCACTAACCAAGGTCGTGCCTAGCACAGTACCTTGTCAACCACTTCGTGCAACCTACGGAAGTGATGAGAACCTTACTCTTCAAAGGTTACTCTCTTTGCAACTTCTGAAGGTAACCTTGCCGCACCTTTTAAGGGGTAGACATAGTACTTTAAGAAAACTATGAGATGAAAAACCTAACCCTTTGTTAAGGAACCACAATTACCTGTAAGTTGTGATTAACAAGCTTTAGGGAACTTCCGATCAACAAGAAGTTCAATCACTTTGTTCCATTTTGTATACTCCGTTGCCTTGAGATGAACCTCACCATTCCTTGCTAATACTTTTACCTTGAAACCATCGAACTTGGTCGAGATATGAAAGTAGCAAGTCTTCTCTAGCGCCTTTCATGACCAAGTTCAATCAATCCTCCTGTATTTGGGATACTTCTGACTGTGTTTGGATTGTCTTACCTATTTTTGCTCAAAGTATAATACTGAATGCACCATACCTTGCATAATTATCCGCGGAGTTGCATTGTGTCTGCATAACATCATCCGGTTTGTGATGCATCATAAAACGTAATTACTAATGAGTTTTGAGCAAGAATATGTGACCCTGTTCAGATACTTTAGTAGTGCCTAACATTTTTGAGTTGTGATCAATTTTATCGTTCGCAACGCCTTCGACTGGTTTCATTATCTTGAGTAGCACAAGGGACACCTTGTGACTAAAACACAGTTGAGTCCTTGTCCTTGACTTGTTGAAACTCAAATCGCCTTGAGTACTTGCAACTAAACAAACACTTGGACTTCCATCCTTGACTTGTTAGGTTCAAGTACCTTGATTGTTGCAACTATACCGTTCGTCATCGAGTAGTCATCAGTTCGATGATCAACCTTGTAAAATCCATGAAATCTCCTTCCTCGCGAGGATACCGTTCGTTTGTCAACCTCGTGAAACTCTTTGGGTCCATCTAAGATCTTATGTTGTTATATGGTAACCTTGCTATACTAATTACCTTGTAGTTACCATATGATTGAGTTCTTTGCTGTGTTGAAACATATGAGGATACTGAATCCTTACATCCTCATGTGCCACCGCAAAAAGGTCTTCATCTTCTGCTTCTATTGTTTGAAGACGTTGATATACCCAGGAACCTTGTAGTCGTCATATCTTCAATATTCCTGCTGTTTTGATTACATAAGAGTGTTGAGTGTCTTGCTACTCTTATGCTACGGCTAAGGAATCCTATGGTTGACTAAACATCAAACGAGGTTAATGATTGTTGTTTAACCTCGTAAACCATCTTAACTCATGTCAAGGGAAATACCACATTAAGTTGAAAGGACCTATGCAAAACCAAGCAAGCAACCAAGAATCAATGCAAGAAAAGTTTCAAACTATCAAGGTGACCTAGAGAAGCAAAGAACAAGTGCAAATCCTTCAAATCAAGACTAGGACAGGACAAGATGTCATGTCAGTATAAGAGTACAACAATAAAGGATCAGTACCAGACGTGAGAGCTTTACGATGTGATATTGTCATGTCGAACATCCTGTCAAGGCTATCAACCTAAAGACTGGAATCTCCTGAGGCAAACTTTAGAATTTCTTAAGATGCCTGAAGATAATCACTATTTTGTAGAACCCAAGTTTTTAAGGACATTGCCATTTTCCTTAGTCAATGACCCTCTTTTACGGATCGTTCCCTCATCGTTCTGTTATTCTACCTGTTAGAATCTCGGGACGAGATTCCTTTAAGGGGGAAGGATTGTAAAAGCCCGTTTTTCGGAAGATCAAAAACGCAAAAATGCAAACTTAAAAATTTTGAAAATAGACTTGGAAATCCAAACTCACATGAGCCATTTGAGTTAAACTATGTTCACTAAAAATAGAGACTTGTTAAAACTTTACATAGAACATGGTTGCTGATGTGGAATGGGAATTAAGGTGAAGAATCCTTAATTTCCAAGTATTCACATTTTCAATGAAAAATTAAAGGAGAAAAGAAAACAAAATAGAGAGAAAGAAAAAGGAATTATTCCAACCCTAAATTGGGACATCCGAAAATATTCAAATCTCAGGCCGTAAATTTTTCCATGACCTACTAATATTCCAATTAGACTCTCGGTAAAGTTTCAAAATTTTTGAAGCCCATTTCCCATTTATTGGACACGTACTGAGAGTTTAATCAACGTCGACTTCAAATTTAAACTTTGTGCTCAACCTTGTCCAAATCAACTCCAAATTTTTCCTGAGGTCCCTTATGGTTCAAAAAGGTTAACTTCAAAGTTTCAGGATTTTTGAACCTAATCTACTATTTATTTCCTTGAGTCAAGTATCACCACTTGAATTCAAATTCAAATCTGAATTCAAATTCAACTTGCTCAGTTTTGAAATCTGATTGCACCATAAAATTCTCCACATTTTATTTAGTCACTGGGCCAAATTTGACTATTTTTTGAAGCATGCTTGCTAGCCCTATTGGAATTTTGGAAAGAAGAGGGAAGTGGGTCCCACAAATGGTCCCCACCAGTCAGGTCGGCAAGGCTTCCTCTCTCCTCCCCTGCCTCCACGCGACGGCATGCAGCGCTACCGCGATGAAATCCGTCCTTATCGTGCCCGCCCGACTCCCAGCCGGCCCTGCATCCTCGCCCGACCTCGCACCTCCTCCACGCTACTCCTCGCGCCTTCATTCTCCCTCCCGACCCCGTCCGGCCACCGGCTCCGCCGCCTCGGTTCCGCACCTCCCGGTCGCGCCCAGAGCCGCACCACCCCACGCGTCGTCCCCTGCTCGTGCCTCCGACCGCCGGCGCCAGGGCGCGCCTCCCTCGCCGGCCACCCTGCGCGCTGCTCACCGACCACCACGCCGCTCGCCCTGCCTCCCCAGCGGCCGCCTCTGTTCGCGCCCCACGCCGGCGCCTCCTCGTCTCCTCTCTGGCGCCGCTTCGCCGCGAGGCCGAGCCGCCCCAGCGCCCTGCTCCACGGCCCGCGTCGTGTTGCCCGACCGCAGCGCCGCCGCTCACCTCCCTTCACCGCCTGCGCCGCCACCGACGCCAACACCCCACCTCCGGTCGCCACGGTGTCGCCCCACTCCGGTCGCTGGCTCGCCCGTGGCCCTGCGTCCTGGTCGCCGCTCGCCTGGTCGCCCCGACGCGCCCGTGCTGCTGCGCCCCACGCCGGCCGCTATGTCCCTGTTGCGTCGCGTCTACATTAGAAGTAGCGCTGACCTCTCGCGCCGCGCCCACAACTACCACCGGGGTGTGCTCCTCCATGTTCGCGCCATTTGCTGACGATGCTCGTTCCGCTCGCTGTGTTCCGACCCTCACCACTGTCCAGTACTCCCTAACCAGCGCCAACACCCAACCTCACCACCCCTGCGTCACCGGCAAGTCCATGTGGGCGCTTGTATTGCTTCGACGGCTGCTTCGGCCAAAGCCGTCACCTTAATCGTGTCGTCGCGGCGTTCCGTGCCATGGCTATGTCCTGAAAGCAAGGCGAGTAATGGATGTGATGGAGGATATGCAAGAACACGTCGTTGACACAACGGCGACGACAATTGGCTCAAGGTTAGATCTGAATTGTGCGAAGATTAATTGGGACAGAGCTGCAGCCTAGGTATTCGATGAAATGTTCACAGGGAAAGAACCAACTTCGTTGATGTTCAGAGCTGGTCTTGATGCAGGGGTATGGTGATGTGGCAACTCGACAAGCCCAAGTGCCAAGATACCCTTTGAATGGTGATGAAGCGACGGAAATCAAGTACACACCCAAAATGTTCGGCGAAATGCCTACAAGGTGAGCCTTGCCCTGGAATACCTTGCTTGACGTCATCGATGTCCGTTCATCGTGACCCCTAATGGTACTCATGTCTCGTCAAGTCATACGTCCAGTTTCCGCATTGATATCATTCCTATAGGAGTCCCCAAGTTGACCTTCTTTGTCCTTTGGATCGCGTTAACTTTTCCGTGCGTGCTCGTGATGCTCCACCATGAGCCGCGTCGACGTCGTTGACCATATGACGTCGTCGTGACGCTCCGAGCCGTTATCGTGTCCTGGCATCGAGGTGAAGGATACATGTGATGTACGTGGTACTGGAACACGACCACGACACATCAGTCGATGGTCGTTTAGCCAAATTAGGGTTTGGTCAAGGCGAGACTCGTCGAGTCCTAGGTGTAGCCTAGATGCTAGATGAAATGCCTTCTAGGTCAAACCGAGTGTATTGGTGACCACCAATGACCTAGGGTAGAATACTGCGAGAACGTTGCGACCGACGAGGAGAACTAGTCCAAGTGGAACCTTGGATAAGAATTTCTTAGTCGTGTCGAGGACGTTTCCTTTCCGCTCGCAGAATTGCTTACCTAGGTGTACCTCTTCATCGACGGTAGGTTCGTCGAGTCTTTTGTCGACAACTAAGTCGAGTCCCTAACTCTTCGACTCATGAAGTGGTGTTCGAGATTCCGCTCACCCCTTTGACGAGTCCGGGTCGAGGTGGACCTCGCTAATCCGATCTTCTCGTGATGGCAAAGCATGATCGTCACGACAAGGTCTCGCATCATGTTCGAGTTCTAGGAGTTCACCGAGCTCATCTGGACAATCTTGCAAAGGACACTGCAATAGTGTCGTGTAAGCACTTGAACGATGCTCAAGAAGCTTGCCGTAGAAACTACTTTACCAAAAAGTCATTTCAATGTTGTCTTGGTACTCACATCAGATTAACAGGGCTTGTTACGACTCTTTGAGTCCAAGCAATGTCGATCTCACTTCACTCCCAAGTGTCGCTAGGGTTTCATCCTGGTTCATCCTTATCAGGACCCTGCGATCACACTTGTCACGTAATTAGGTTTACTCCTTAATGAGTTTGTGTAACTTCATTGGTCGACTTCTAAGTCACAACCTCTTGTTGCACAGTTCACTCATGCCTTAAGCTTTCAATGCTCCACCTTGACTCTTAGGTCATCCTTACCCTACCAGTCCAACACTTCCACACCATTCAGCTGTATCGTCCTTGAGTGGCATAGCGTCGAGTGTTGAGTGCCAAGTTGCAATGTGTTCTTACATTGCACCTTTCAATTCACATCTCGATACTACTATGACCACTTGACTTCATCCTTTGTTCATTCACACAACAGAGGCATATCTGTCCTTCCTAGTCGAACTCCTCATTCTTAGAGTTTACCCAACCCCGTGGAGTCTTTTCTTAAATTACTTAATTACTTAATTACTTATATGCATATCATGTCGATAGGAAACGTGATGGTAGGTGATCGACGAGGAGCTTCGCTTGGAGGAGGAGGCCAAGGTGTTTCCACTGAGGTTCCATGGCAGGTTCTCCGGAGGAAGATCGAGCCCTAACAATTGACATTTGTTCAGTCGCAAACTAAGGCAAGCCCCGGTTTGCATTTAAGTCGTTTATAAACTTTTGCTTTATCACTATGATGAGTAGTATATGAATTGTGCATTACGTTTAGGGTGAATGATACTCCACATGCATGACCAAAAATCCCAGGGTTTGGTTGGAACGAGTTACAGTTTGACCTGTAGTAACTGCTTTGCTAATGCATAGGAAATCCGGTAGAAGTCGAGTAGTTGGAATCTACTCGCGAGAGATGTAGGACATATCTCACAGGATTGGTTAGATAGAAAATGGCTTAATATAATGAAATTGAGACCGGGCAGGAAATGGATAGGAAGCGGCGAGAAGTGAGTCTCGGTCGCATAGCCCTGCCTATGTCGATTAAGGCCCGCTTCGTGTGCGGCCCCTTCGGACAAGCTTGAATTGTACCGGCAACATAATGGACATATGGGATCCAATAAACTGACGTAGCTTGGTCACTTGGGTGTCGAGGCATACCGTTCCGTTTTATAGGTGTGGGTTGAGGGTAGCAAGGTGTAAATCCGCTGGTGGGCACGTCAGAGTACGCCCCACGCAGGGACCTCCTGCCCGTGACGGATCGACCGGTTCGGCATTTGAGTGTCTCGCGAAAGGTTGCCATATACGACTAGTACTGAAGTGCTACGTAGGTACTGCGCGAAGTGCTCGCTGGCATTTCCGAAAGTGCGTATGTGTCGTGTTGTCCGGGTGTGTCCTGATTGCAATCACTGTCCCTCGCAGTAATAGAGTACCACTTGTTCACTGAGCGGTGACGTAGTAAATACTAAAGAAGCCAGAAAATCATATTGTATTGAATTATAATTACTTTGCAACCTTGTATGATTTAGAGATAGTACAATTAAAAGTTTACAGTTTCCCCTTACTTTAGCTGTAATAGCACTATGTGCTTTGGGCATGTCATATCATCGGTAAAGCGTTTCTTGTTTGATTGTGGAGCCCATGATGTGCCGTGCTCAGAGAATGTCATTTGCTACTTAAAACTTGATTATAAGGATCCACTTGTAGGCGAGTCATTTATGCTATTCCTTACCTATGTTTAGTGTCCCCTTGCATCTGTCTAGTGAGACGGTTAAGTCTTGCTGAGCCTTATGCTCACGTTTGCGCTTTAACGATTTTTGCAGGTATTAGTTTTATTTCTGCTGTTCAGGTTGTACATGAGACTCGAGGTGTCGAGATAAATCTCATGTGAGCCACGCCGCTGCTGTATGTTCTTCGTGTTGCTAGTGAGAATCGTCCTAGGGCATGGACGTCTTCTCTCCTGCTTAGTTAGGTGAGATTATGAGTATGTATTTTCCGCTGCGTGTGTACTTCTATTGTACACTCTTTTGTAAACTCTTCTTATTATGAAATGAAAACTTTATATGTTTTGGTATCCTTTTTGTGTGTGTTGTTAGGTGCCGCATCGCACGGTACCACCCAATGAGATCCTCGGATGTGTGGACTCCGGTCCCCACAGACATGGGAGTGTGGACTCCGGTCTCAATTTCATTATATTAAGCCATTTTCTATCTAACCAATCCTGTGAGATATGTCCTACATCTCTCGCGAGTAGATTCCAACTACTCGACTTCTACCGGATTTCCTATGCATTAGCAAAGCAGTTACTACAGGTCAAACTGTAACTCGTTCCAACCAAACCCTGGGATTTTTGGTCATGCATGTGGAGTATCATTCACCCTAAACGTAATGCACAATTCATATACTACTCATCATAGTGATAAAGCAAAAGTTTATAAACGACTTAAATGCAAACCGGGGCTTGCCTTAGTTTGCGACTGAACAAATGTCAATTGTTAGGGCTCGATCTTCCTCCGGAGAACCTGCCATGGAACCTCAGTGGAAACACCTTGGCCTCCTCCTTCAAGCGAAGCTCCTCGTCGATCACCTACCATCACGTTTCCTATCGACATGATATGCATATAAGTAATTAAGTAATTAAGTAATTTAAGAAAAGACTCCACGGGGTTGGGTAAACTCTAAGAATGAGGAGTTCGACTAGGAAGGACAGATATGCCTCTGTTGTGTGAATGAACAAAGGATGAAGTCAAGTGGTCATAGTAGTATCGAGATGTGAATTGAAAGGTGCAATGTAAGCACACATTGCAACTTGGCACTCAAGACTCGACGCTATGCCACTCAAGGACGATACAGCTGAATGGTGTGGAAGTGTTGGACTGGTAGGGTAAGGATGACCTAAGAGTCAAGGTGGAGCATTGAAAGCTTAAGGCATGAGTGAACTGTGCAACAAGAGGTTGTGACTTAGAAGTCGACCAATGAAGTTACACAAACTCATTAAGGAGTAAACCTAATTACGTGACAAGTGTGATCACAGGGTCCTGATAAGGATGAACCAGGATGAAACCCTAGCGACACTTGGGAGTGAAGTGAGATCGACATTGCTTGGACTCAAAGAGTCGTAACAAGCCCTGTTAATCTGATGTGAGTACCAAGACAACATTGAAATGACTTTTTGGTAAAGTAGTTTCTACGGCAAGCTTCTTGAGCATCGTTCACCGAGCTCACCGAGTACTCCCATGTCTGTGGGGACCGGAGTCCACACATCCGAGGATCTCATTGGGTGGTACCGTGCGATGCGGCACCTAACAACACACACAAAAAGGATACCAAAACATATAAAGTTTTCATTTCATAATAAGAAGAGTTTACAAAAGAGTGTACAATAGAAGTACACACGCAGCGGAAAATACATACTCATAATCTCACCTAACTAAGCAGGAGAGAAGACGTCCATGCCCTAGGACGATTCTCACTAGCAACACGAAGAACATACAGCAGCGGCGTGGCTCACATGAGATTTATCTCGACACCTCGAGTCTCATGTACAACCTGAACAGCAGAAATAAAACTAATACCTGCAAAAATCGTTAAAGCGCAAACGTGAGCATAAGGCTCAGCAAGACTTAACCGTCTCACTAGACAGATGCAAGGGGACACTAAACATAGGTAAGGAATAGCATAAATGACTCGCCTACAAGTGGATCCTTATAATCAAGTTTTAAGTAGCAAATGACATTCTCTGAGCACGGCACATCATGGGCTCCACAATCAAACAAGAAACGCTTTACCGATGATATGACATGCCCAAAGCACATAGTGCTATTACAGCTAAAGTAAGGGGAAACTGTAAACTTTTAATTGTACTATCTCTAAATCATACAAGGTTGCAAAGTAATTATAATTCAATACAATATGATTTTCTGGCTTCTTTAGTATTTACTACGTCACCGCTCAGTGAACAAGTGGTACTCTATTACTGCGAGGGACAGTGATTGCAATCAGGACACACCCGGACAACACGACACATACGCACTTTCGGAAATGCCAGCGAGCACTTCACGCAGTACCTACGTAGCACTTCAGTACTAGTCGTATATGGCAACCTTTCGCGAGACACTCAAATGCCGAACCGGTCGATCCGTCACGGGCAGGAGGTCCCTGCGTGGGGCGTACTCTGACGTGCCCACCAGCGGATTTACACCTTGCTACCCTCAACCCACACCTATAAAACGGAACGGTATGCCTCGACACCCAAGTGACCAAGCTACGTCAGTTTATTGGATCCCATATGTCCATTATGTTGCCGGTACAATTCAAGCTTGTCCGAAGGGGCCGCACACGAAGCGGGCCTTAATCGACACAGGCAGGGCTATGCGACCGAGACTCACTTCTCGCCGCTTCCTAGCCATTCCCTGCCCGGTCTCAATTTCATTATATTAAGCCATTTTCTATCTAACCAATCCTGTGAGATATGTCCTACATCTCTCGCGAGTAGATTCCAACTACTCGACTTCTACCGGATTTCCTATGCATTAGCAAAGCAGTTACTACAGGTCAAACTGTAACTCGTTCCAACCAAACCCTGGGATTTTTGGTCATGCATGTGGAGTATCATTCACCCTAAACGTAATGCACAATTCATATACTACTCATCATAGTGATAAAGCAAAAGTTTATAAACGACTTAAATGCAAACCGGGGCTTGCCTTAGTTTGCGACTGAACAAATGTCAATTGTTAGGGCTCGATCTTCCTCCGGAGAACCTGCCATGGAACCTCAGTGGAAACACCTTGGCCTCCTCCTTCAAGCGAAGCTCCTCGTCGATCACCTACCATCACGTTTCCTATCGACATGATATGCATATAAGTAATTAAGTAATTAAGTAATTTAAGAAAAGACTCCACGGGGTTGGGTAAACTCTAAGAATGAGGAGTTCGACTAGGAAGGACAGATATGCCTCTGTTGTGTGAATGAACAAAGGATGAAGTCAAGTGGTCATAGTAGTATCGAGATGTGAATTGAAAGGTGCAATGTAAGCACACATTGCAACTTGGCACTCAACACTCGACGCTATGCCACTCAAGGACGATACAGCTGAATGGTGTGGAAGTGTTGGACTGGTAGGGTAAGGATGACCTAAGAGTCAAGGTGGAGCATTGAAAGCTTAAGGCATGAGTGAACTGTGCAACAAGAGGTTGTGACTTAGAAGTCGACCAATGAAGTTACACAAACTCATTAAGGAGTAAACCTAATTACGTGACAAGTGTGATCACAGGGTCCTGATAAGGATGAACCAGGATGAAACCCTAGCGACACTTGGGTGTGAAGTGAGATCGACATTGCTTGGACTCAAAGAGTCGTAACAAGCCCTGTTAATCTGATGTGAGTACCAAGACAACATTGAAATGACTTTTTGGTAAAGTAGTTTCTACGGCAAGCTTCTTGAGCATCGTTCACCGAGCTCACCGAGTACTCCCATGTCTGTGGGGACCGGAGTCCACACATCCGAGGATCTCATTGGGTGGTACCGTGCGATGCGGCACCTAACAACACACACAAAAAGGATACCAAAACATATAAAGTTTTCATTTCATAATAAGAAGAGTTTACAAAAGAGTGTACAATAGAAGTACACACGCAGCGGAAAATACATACTCATAATCTCACCTAACTAAGCAGGAGAGAAGACGTCCATGCCCTAGGACGATTCTCACTAGCAACACGAAGAACATACAGCAGCGGCGTGGCTCACATGAGATTTATCTCGACACCTCGAGTCTCATGTACAACCTGAACAGCAGAAATAAAACTAATACCTGCAAAAATCGTTAAAGCGCAAACGTGAGCATAAGGCTCAGCAAGACTTAACCATCTCACTAGACAGATGCAAGGGGACACTAAACATAGGTAAGGAATAGCATAAATGACTCGCCTACAAGTGGATCCTTATAATCAAGTTTTAAGTAGCAAATGACATTCTCTGAGCACAGCACATCATGGGCTCCACAATCAAACAAGAAACGCTTTACCGATGATATGACATGCCCAAAGCACATAGTGCTATTACAGCTAAAGTAAGGGGAAACTGTAAACTTTTAATTGTACTATCTCTAAATCATACAAGGTTGCAAAGTAATTATAATTCAATACAATATGATTTTCTGGCTTCTTTAGTATTTACTACGTCACCGCTCAGTGAACAAGTGGTACTCTATTACTGCGAGGGACAGTGATTGCAATCAGGACACACCCGGACAACACGACACATACGCACTTTCGGAAATGCCAGCGAGCACTTCACGCAGTACCTACGTAGCACTTCAGTACTAGTCGTATATGGCAACCTTTCGCGAGACACTCAAATACCGAACCGGTCGATCCGTCACGGGCAGGAGGTCCCTGCGTGGGGCGTACTCTGACGTGCCCACCAGCGGATTTACACCTTGCTACCCCTCAACCCACACCTATAAAACGGAACGGTATGCCTCGACACCCAAGTGACCAAGCTACGTCAGTTTATTGGATCCCATATGTCCATTATGTTGCCGGTACAATTCAAGCTTGTCCGAAGGGGCCGCACACGAAGCGGGACTTAATCGACACAGGCAGGGCTATGCGACCGAGACTCACTTCTCGCCGCTTCCTAGCCATTCCCTGCCCGGTCTCAATTTCATTATATTAAGCCATTTTCTATCTAACCAATCCTGTGAGATATGTCCTACATCTCTCGCGAGTAGATTCCAACTACTCGACTTCTACCGGATTTCCTATGCATTAGCAAAGCAGTTACTACAGGTCAAACTGTAACTCGTTCCAACCAAACCCTGGGATTTTTGGTCATGCATGTGGAGTATCATTCACCCTAAACGTAATGCACAATTCATATACTACTCATCATAGTGATAAAGCAAAAGTTTATAAACGACTTAAATGCAAACCGGGGCTTGCCTTAGTTTGCGACTGAACAAATGTCAATTGTTAGGGCTCGATCTTCCTCCGGAGAACCTGCCATGGAACCTCAGTGGAAACACCTTGGCCTCCTCCTCCAAGCGAAGCTCCTCGTCGATCACCTACCATCACGTTTCCTATCGACATGATATGCATATAAGTAATTAAGTAATTAAGTAATTTAAGAAAAGACTCCACGGGGTTGGGTAAACTCTAAGAATGAGGAGTTCGACTAGGAAGGACAGATATGCCTCTGTTGTGTGAATGAACAAAGGATGAAGTCAAGTGGTCATAGTAGTATCGAGATGTGAATTGAAAGGTGCAATGTAAGCACACATTGCAACTTGGCACTCAACACTCGACGCTATGCCACTCAAGGACGATACAGCTGAATGGTGTGGAAGTGTTGGACTGGTAGGGTAAGGATGACCTAAGAGTCAAGGTGGAGCATTGAAAGCTTAAGGCATGAGTGAACTGTGCAACAAGAGGTTGTGACTTAGAAGTCGACCAATGAAGTTACACAAACTCATTAAGGAGTAAACCTAATTACGTGACAAGTGTGATCGCAGGGTCCTGATAAGGATGAACCAGGATGAAACCCTAGCGACACTTGGGAGTGAAGTGAGATCGACATTGCTTGGACTCAAAGAGTCGTAACAAGCCCTGTTAATCTGATGTGAGTACCAAGACAACATTGAAATGACTTTTTGGTAAAGTAGTTTCTACGGCAAGCTTCTTGAGCATCGTTCAAGTGCTTACACGACACTATTGCAGTGTCCTTTGCAAGATTGTCCAGATGAGCTCGGTGAACTCCTAGAACTCGAACATGATGCGAGACCTTGTCGTGACGATCATGCTTTGCCATCACGAGAAGATCGGATTAGCGAGGTCCACCTCGACCCGGACTCGTCAAAGGGGTGAGCGGAATCTCGAACACCACTTCATGAGTCGAAGAGTTAGGGACTCGACTTAGTTGTCGACAAAAGACTCGACGAACCTACCGTCGATGAAGAGGTACACCTAGGTAAGCAATTCTGCGAGCGGAAAGGAAACGTCCTCGACACGACTAAGAAATTCTTATCCAAGGTTCCACTTGGACTAGTTCTCCTCGTCGGTCGCAACGTTCTCGCAGTATTCTACCCTAGGTCATTGGTGGTCACCAATACACTCGGTTTGACCTAGAAGGCATTTCATCTAGCATCTAGGCTACACCTAGGACTCGACGAGTCTCGCCTTGACCAAACCCTAATTTGGCTAAACGACCATCGACTGATGTGTCGTGGTCGTGTTCCAGTACCACGTACATCACATGTATCCTTCACCTTGATGCCAGGACACGATAACGGCTCGGAGCGTCACGACGACGTCATATGGTCAACGACGTCGACGCGGCTCATGGTGGAGCATCACGAGCACGCACGGACAAGTTAACGCGATCCAAAGGACAAAGAAGGTCAACTTGGGGACTCCTATAGGAATGATATCAATGCGGAAACTGGACGTATGACTTGATGAGACATGAGTACCATTAGGGGTCACGATGAACGGACATCGATGACGTCAAGCAAGGTTATCCAGGGCAAGGCTCACCTTGTAGGCATTTCGCCGAACATTTTGGGTGTGTACTTGATTTCCGTCGCTTCATCACCATTCAAAGGGTATCTTGGCACTTGGGCTTGTCGAGTTGCCACATCACCATACCCCTGCATCAAGACCAGCTCTGAACATCAACGAAGTTGGTTCTTTCCTTGTGAACATTTCATCGAATACCTAGGCTGCAGCTCTGTCCCAATTAATCTTCGCACAATTCAGAGCTAACCTTGAGCCAATTGTCGTCGCATTTGTGTCAACGACGTGTTCTTGCATATCCTCCATCACATCCATTACTCGCCTTGCTTTCAGGACATAGCCATGGCACGGAACGCCGCGACGACACGATTAAGGTGACGGCTTTGGCCGAAGCAGCCGTCGAAGCAATACAAGCGCCCACATGGACTTGCCGGTGACACAGGGGTGGTGAGGTTGGGTGTTGGCGCTGGTTAGGGAGTACTGGACAGTGGTGAGGGTCGGAACACAGCGAGCGGAACGAGCATCGTCAGCAAATGGCGCGAACATGGAGGAGCACACCCCGGTGGTAGTTGTGGGCGCGGCGCGAGAGGTCAGCGCTGCTTCTAACGTAGACGCGGCGCAACAGGGACATAGCGGCCGGCGTGGGGCGCAGCAGCACGGGCGCGTCGGGGCGACCAGGCGAGCGGCGACCAGGACGCAGGGCCGCGGGCGAGCCAGCGACCAGAGTGGGGCGACGCCGTGGCGACCGGAGGTGGGGTGTTGGCGTCGGTGGCGGCGCAGGCGGTGAAGGGAGGTGAGCGGCGGCGCTGCGGTCGGGCAACGCGACGCGGGCCGTGGAGCAGGGCGCTGGGGCAGCTCGGCCTCGCGGCGAAGCGGCGCCAGAGAGGAGACGAGGAGGCACCGGCGTGGGGCGCGAACAGAGGCGGCCGCTGGGGAGGCAGGGCGAGCGGCGTGGTGGTCGGCGAGCAGCGCGCAGGGTGGCCGGCGAGGGAGGCGCGCCCTGGCGCCGGCGGTCGGAGGCACGAGCAGGGGACGACGCGTGGGGTGGTGCGGCTCTGGGCGCGACCGGGAGGTGCGGAACCGAGGCGGCGGAGCCGGTGGCCGGACGGGGTCGGGAGGGAGAATGAAGGCGCGAGGAGTAGCGTGGAGGAGGTGCGAGGTCGGGCGAGGATGCAGGGCCGGCTGGGAGTCGGGCGGGCACGATAAGGACGGATTTCATCGCGGTGGCGCTGCATGCCGTCGCGTGGAGGCAGGGGAGGAGAGAGGAAGCCTTGCCGACCTGACTGGTGGGGACCATCTGTGGGACCCACTTCCCTCTTCTTTCCAAAATTCCAATAGGGCTAGCAAGCATGCTTCAAAAAAAAATAGTCAAATTTGGCCCAGTGACTAAATAAAATGTGGAGAATTTTATGGTGCAATCAGATTTCAAAACTGAGCAAGTTGAATTTGAATTCAGATTTGAATTTGAATTCAAGTGGTGATACTTGACTCAAGGAAATAAATAGTAGATTAGGTTCAAAAATCCTGAAACTTTGAAGTTAACCTTTTTGAACCATAAGGGACCTCAGGAAAAATTTGGAGTTGATTTGGACAAGGTTGAGCACAAAGTTTAAATTTGAAGTCGACGTTGATTAAACTCTCAGTACGTGTCCAGTAAATGGGAAATGGGCTTCAAAAATTTTGAAACTTTACCGAGAGTCTAATTGGAATATTAGTAGGTCATGGAAAAATTTACGGCCTGAGATTTGAATATTTTCGGATGTCCCAATTTAGGGTTGGAATAATTCCTTTTTCTTTCTCTCTATTTTGTTTTCTTTTCTCCTTTAATTTTTCATTGAAAATGTGAATACTTGGAAATTAAGGATTCTTCACCTTAAGTCCCATTCCACATCAGCAACCATGTTCTATGTAAAGTTTTAACAAGTCTCTATTTTTAGTGAACATAGTTTAACTCAAATGGCTCATGTGAGTTTGGATTTCCAAGTCTATTTTCAAAATTTTTAAGTTCGCATTTTTGCGTTTTTGATCTTCCGAAAAACGGGCTTTTACACAGCAAGGAGAACTAGACCAAGGGGAACCTTGGATAAGAGTTCCTTGGTTGTGTCGAGGATGTTCTCTAACCGATCACAGGATTGGTTAACTTGGTGTACCACTTCTTCGACGATAGGTTCGTCGAGTCGCTTATCAACAACCGAGTCGACATCACTAGCCTTAAGACTCACAAGGTGGTGTTCGGGGTTCCGCTCACCCCATTGATGAGTCCGGGTTGATGTGGATGTCGCTAAGACGATCTTCTCAAGATGGCAAAGAATGCCTTCACGGCAGGGTCCCGCATCATGTTTAAGTCCCGAGAGCTTACCGAGCTCACCTGGACAAGCTTGCGGGAGACACTACATTAGTGTCGTCGTGTAAGCACCTGAACGATGCTTGCGCCATTAGTCGTAGCAACTGGTTTGCCTAAAAATGGTTTGAACGTTGTCTTGGTACTCATGCTAGGTTAATAGTGCTTGTAATGACTTCTTAAGTCCAAGCCATGTTGATCTGAATTCAGTCCCAAGTGTCGTTAGGTTCCATCATGGTTCATCCTAAGTCAGGACCCTACGACAGCACTGCTCACTTAACTAGGTTTACTCATGTATGAGTTAAGTCAAGTTCATTGGTCGACTGCTAAATCGCGACCTTCGTCTTGTACACTCCACTCATACTCAAGCTTTCGATGTCCCACCTTGATTTTTTGGGTCGTCCTTACACTTCTCCGCCCAACACTTCTTCACTATTCAGATTTGTCAATCTCGCGTGGCATAGCTTGAAGTGTGGTATGCTAAGTTACAATGTAGCTTTATGTTGTATCTTTCAGTTCATACCGACACTACTATGTCCACCTTGACTCATCCTCTGGCTACCCACACAACAGAGGCATATCTGTCCTTCCTAGTCAAACTCCTCATTCTTAAAGTTTACATAACCCCGTGGAGTCCATTATTAAACTACTTAATTACTTAATTACTTATATGCATATCATGTCGATAGGAACGTGCTGATAGGTGTTCGACAAGAAACTTCGCTTGGAAGAGAAGGCCAGGGTGTCCACTTGAAGTCCATGGCGGAGTCTGCACAGAAGGACCACTAACAATTGACATTTATTCGAGTCGCAAACTAAGGCAAGCCCCGGTTTGCATTTAAGTCGTTTCTAAAATTTTGCTTTATCACTATGATGAGTAGTATATGAATTGTGCATTACGTTTAGGATGATTGATACTCCACATGCATGACCAAAAATTCCAGAGATTGGTTGGAACGGGTTACAGTTTGACATGCAGTAACTGCTTTGCTAATGTATAAGAAATCCAGTAGAAGTCGGGTAGTTGGAATCTACTCGCGAGAAATGTAGGACATATCTCACAGGATTGGTTAATGGCTTAATATAATAAAACTGAGACCGGGCAGGGGATGGATAGGAAGCGGCGAGAATTGAGTCTCGGTCGCATAGCCCTGCCTGTGATATTAAGGCCCGTCCGTATGCAGCCCCTTCGGACAAGCTTGAATTGTACCGACAACATAATGGACATATGGGATCCAATAAACTGACGTAACTCGATAACTGGGGTGTCGAGGCCCATTAACTCACCATCGATAGGGGTGGGTTGAGGACAGTAAGGTGTAAATCAGTCGGCGAACACATGAGGTGTTCTGTGCGGAGACCTTCTGTTTGCGGACGTGAGACGGGCTCGGCGTTCGGGTTTCTTGTGAAAGGTGGCCATATACGCCTAGTACTGAAGTGTTATGTAGGTACAGGTGTGCTCGCTGACACTTCCAAACGACGTATGTGTCATGTTGTCCGGGTGTGTCCTGATTGCAATCACCGTCCCTCGCGGTAATAGAGTGCCACTTGTTCACTGAGCGATGACGTAGTAAATACTAAAGAAGCCAGAAAAATATGTTGTATTGAATTATAATTGCTTGCAGCCTTGTATGGCTTAGAGATAGTATAATTAAAAGTTTACAGTTTCCCCATATTTTACCTGTAATAGCATTATGTGCTTTGGGCATGTCATATCATCGGCAAAGCGTTTCTTGTTTGATTGTGGAGTCCATGATGTGCCATGCTTGAAGAAAGTCATTTGCTACTTAAAACATGATTATAAGGATCCACTTATAGGCGAGTCTATTTATGCTATTCCTTACCTATGTTTAGTATTCACCCTGCATATGTCTAGTGAGACGGTTAAGTCTTGCTGAGCCTTATGCTCACGTTTGCGCTTTAACGATTTTTGAAGGTATTTGGTTTATTTCCGCTGTTCAGGTTGTACATGAGATCTCGAGATATCGAGATAAATCTCAGGTGAACCACGCCGCTGTTGAATGTTCTTCTTGTTGCTAATGAGAAGCGTCCTAGGGCATGGACGTTTTCTCTCCTGCTTAGTTAGGTGAGATTATGTGTATGTATTTTCCGCTGCGTGTGTACCCCTGTTGTACACTCTTTTGTAAACTCTTCTTATGATGAAATGAAAACTTTATATGTTTTGGTATCCTTTTTGTGTGTGCTGTTAGGTGCCGCATCGCACGGCACCACCCAATGAGATCCTCGGAGGTGTGGACTCCGGTCCCGACAGAATACTCTCCTTAAGTTCATGTATTTCATCTTTGCAATTAGATACATTAGAAAAAGTTTCTCGCATAAGAATTTTCATATCTTTTCATGTTTGAGGTTTTTCTAAATCATTTAAGTTGTCCCACCAAGTTAATGCACAATCAACTAATACACTAGAAATATTCCTAATCTTTCTCCTTTCACACATACGACATTGTCCAAAAATTTTATGCATCACTGTTTCCCAAGTAATATTTTCATCATAACAAAAACCAACATAAGAAGGAAGAGATGGGAGAATGTAATTACTTCTTGTGGAAGGAGTTGTAAAGGTGGTCTGAATGTCATGTGCAGTCTCGACTGGTGTTTGTTTCTTGGTGAGCAGCCTCATCATCATCTTCATCATGTCAAGTAACTCAACATGTAGAACACATTCACCATGCTCTCTTTTACTTGACATTGTTAGTAGCAAATAGAAGACAACAAAAATATCTTTCCCTAACAACTACATATGGATATGGCAAGGTGAAAGTGGAATCACACACTCTAAAGCATCTTATCATGCTCTTACAAGTGTTCTTACCGACACTGCAGGTGGCAAACGGTGGCCAGTGTTAAGAACCAATCGGAGAGTTGGTTGATTGCAAAGGTGCACGAATTCAACTCAATAGAAAAGTGTAGCTTGGAAGACACTTTATATCGTGGCAAGGATTGGCAACATTGAAATCAGAACACAAAACCCTAAGACACTTTATAGTTCAAGCTAGCAAGACATGTAACAAAATCAAAGGACACAAAGGATGCAAGAACTTCTGTTTTTTTATTGTTTTTTTATCTTTTTTTGTTCTTTTGTGGCTTTTATATTTTTGCACTTGCCATTTTCTTTTTTCTTCTTTTTTTCCAGAATGTGCTGCAAAAGAACACAATGCAAAACAATCAAAGATATTTCATTGTGTGTCACAGATTTTCTGCTCAATCTTCTAAAGACAATTAGGCAAAATTGGAGGCTCCAAACCGAAAAACATACAATAACAAGATTTAGATCTATCTCTCCTCCTTAATTTGAGTATATGGAAGACCTATTTTGGATCAAAACAATAGAAAAGTTGACGATAACTTCTCAAGCTTTCCAGAAAGTACAAGAACACCATAATTTGAGTTCGTATGGTTGAGATATGATCAAAATACTAAACTGGACAAAGACGAATCTAATCTAGGCGTGATGACGTGATTCAAAAGGATGAATCCACATAATGCAAAACTCAAACTAAAACCAAAAACACTTTCTAAACCACCAATATGACTCAACCACAAACACAAACTCAACAAAACCAAACTGAAAAACAAAGTTGCAAATACTCAATGGTGGTTTGGACAAAGTGATGAATAGATCTACGAAACTACAAGTTTTTTTGTGGCTTTTTTGTGGACTCTAGGTATGAAAAATAAAACTAATCTAATGGATAGATGAATTACCTAACGGGCAATCTGGAAATCTGATACCAATTGATAGGAAAAAAAGAGTTGAGGGTAGTAGTATAGGTCCCAATCTTTCGATAGGTAATGGATAAGTCGATTGAGATGGAGATTTTGATGTTGATGATCTGCGGTACTCGAGCAGATCGAATATCCCTGCAGTCACTACACCAGTGCTCTGTTGGTTATCAACCATGCTGCACACTCTTGACCTTACCATAAGTCTAATCCCTACAAGTGCAACCGAGATCACAAGAAAGAACATAGAGAACACGATCTGAAATCACGAAGTTGGGGTCTCGCAAACCGTAGAACGGTAAAATTGGTTATCTAAGCAAAACCCAATTGTTTGTGAAGGCTACTATGAAGTATATTTAGGTGGGAGGACATCCAAGGGGTGTTGGGGTCCTGACCTAACACGAAGACATAAAAATAAGAGATGTAGACTTGATACAAGGCACATTGGCCCAATACGGTGGCACAACACCCTAAGATATTCTGAATCCAATTTTGTTTCGACGATTTCCGTCGATGCAAGAGGAATTTTGACATGGAACCAGATGCATTGGAAAGGTCATCATCTCCCCTTTATGTGCATATGTAGAACGTCCAAAACGGAGTTCGTATGCGTCTTGGGCGTCCATTTTAGTGCGAAGTGCTCTTCGGCTCCAAGTTGGACTCGATTTTGAGTTGGGCTCGGTTTCCATCTTTGGACGTATTTTGTGGTCCTCCACGTACTTAATACTTCCTCCAAGCACTTCTTGAACCTCTCCATAGTTCGTAATGACAATTAAGTCATTAGGCAGCAATCTATTTTCAAAAACATATAAGAACAAGCTCACCTCTGAAATTAATTGTTGTGTGTGAACTCTAATAATTGCTTGTTGTAAGATCAATGGAGTGTTTTTTGTATCCATAATAGTGTTGTCCTCATCATAAGCTACTTGCTCTGGGCATGGGTTTACCCTTAGCAACACCAGGACGATTCCCTCAAGAGCCTATGACATTGTCGAACGTGGAGGGTTACTGAGGACAGATAGGGTTGTCACAACCTACTGTCTACCTCTTCAATCCGTGGGTCTACGGGATATCCACTGATGAATTCTAACTTAAGCACCATGCTTAAGTTCTAATTCACAACTCTAATCTTTTCAAATGCAAAGCTACAACTAAGCCTCTAATAAATTAAAGCAGTGAACCCACAATCAGTTACATAAGCTTACTACTATGAAATAGAAATCAAACTTGTATTGAATTCACAGAAATTTCTTACTCGATTTCGGCATAACTTCCGTAAAGGTTCAAGTGTGGAAGAGGGACTTGACAAGCCCAAGCCTCCTCCTCCTCCTCCTAGCTCCTCCTTACTCTCCTTCTACTTGGCTGGCCACTTGGGAAGCTCTAAACCTTATGAGTGGAGTACTATTCTCAAAATTGTGGTATGTGGAGAAGTGGGGGAGTGAGAGGGTATTTATACACGAGTTCAATCGGTTTGGTGCCACAATTAGGGCGCAAATCAGTCGTTACCGCCATCAAGGAGCCACAGGAAGCCAACACATGGAATTTGACCGGGATTGTCACATGGACCAAGTTGGCCGACTAGGGGGCTGTGATACCCGGTTCCAAAAATGAACCAGTGCGACACATATGTGTTCCCAGGATGTTCATCACAGGGTTTACAAGAATTCATCATAAATGATATATAGAAAATAACCATGTTTCAAAAGTAAATAGGTACCTTATTACAATAATCCAATGGTTCCCGAATTACAAGTCTCTAATAATTGCTATTGCAACGGAAGGATAAACTAAGCAGCGTGTACTCCAATCCACAGGTAATTGACAATAGCACACAACCTAGTCTCTACATGATTCTCATAGTACTCCCAAACATCACCTGTAATTGTTTTAGTGGGGGAATAGCAAGGGTGACTACATGTCGTACTCCGCAAGTGTGAGAAAGTATGACATGTAGCTGATTTAAATTACGACAATAATAAAGGCTAAGTGCTGAAAAGTATATTAAAACATTTGAAAAGCGATAAATTGTATGTATGTGAGGTAAACCCATAATAAACCATGTAGTTATAATAATACCAGTCCATATTTCATTACCACCATCCATATACCCGATTTCTCATTACCATTAACCATATCCATTGCCATAAACCATAATACCATTCCATAACCAGTACCAAACCATCCCAATCCAAAACCCCTCTAATCATGTAGGTCATCCAGGTGCTCTTAACTGGGAGCACGACTATCATGATAGTTTTTAGCACTCTGCAGAGTTTGTACCACTTTACTCTCGTGTTCGTGATTTCATCACCTTTCGGTGACTAAGAACCCCCCTTACGCCCGCGACCCGCCGGTCACATTACACACTTCTGTTGGTGTGTGGCCAAGAGATCACAAAATAGCCTTTACAAAGGGACTACTAGCATGTATGGACCCACTGAGGTTTCACCGATGGCGATGCCTCCAACTGAGCACATCTTCAACCAAGGGCCCCCTCTTGTGCCATTTGGATCCCACAGGGTCCAGCCACAAATACAAACCAAATCCGACTCCCCTTCCCCGGTGCACCAAATGATCCGCGCAGTACTAGCAATACCCTAATTAATCAGCTACGCCACACCTATACTTGGCCTCGTGGTGGCACTGTTGTCCTGGCATATTCTCGCATGAACCGGTCCTTAGATCTAAAGCAAGCAACCACCATGTCTTCCAACCCATCCACATACCAGGCTTGCTTAGATCACACATTACCATATCATATTAACCAGTTCATATTAACCATAATCTCATTAATGCGTAATTAAATGGTATAGTTGTTTTCCCATCCCAATTAATTAAGCGAAGCAAAAAGGTAAAAATCCCTTCCGGACTCTCTACCATGTATTCCAGGTGACAAGGGTGGTTAAACAAAGCTAGTAAACTTCCTATCATAGGAATTCCCATCAAATTGACACAAGCATGCAGTTTTGAAAATGAAACATTTATTGTAAAAATAGGATCAATATGTTCAAGGACACTTGCCTTGCTCTTGGGCTTGGTTTGGGTCAAAGTCTTCAAATTCCTGGTGCTGGAGGTCCTCCGCAGCACTCTCTAGCGCAAATCCATCTAAACCGCACAACAAACATGCAAAACACACAATTCAATCAAATAATGCTCGCATTGTATTCAATATGACATGACATGCATGATTATTGCAAATGCGAAGCAAAACTAGTTAATGAATTGTTAATAATGTTTACTAACTAGTTCTAGTGGTTTTTAACAAGTTTGGACAAGTTTGGAATTGATTCGAATCAATTTAGAATTAATTCAGCAGTTGTTAATAATGTTTACTAACTTGTTCTAATGGTCTTTAACAAGTTTGGACAGTTTTGGAATTGATTCGAATCAACTTAGAATTAATTCAGCAGAAAACAGACAACCAAACCGGACTAGTCCGTTGTAGGACTGGACTAGTTCGCCCTTCGCAGAAATAGCGAGCTTGGGTTTTCTAGATCGACGTGAATTTGAAGAAACGGGGTTGAATTCACATGAGAAAAAGGAAGTACAAGGTATACCAGGTGTTTAGAACTCCAAAGAATCAAGAGTTTTGGAAGCAACACTTGGATCTTGACGATCTAGGGTTGATGAAGAAAACTTGATGGTGAATTGTTGATGAAGAACACAAACTTGATGCAGATCTTGGCCTCTTGATCTTCTTTCATTTCCTCCTCTTCTTCTTCTTGCTCTGGGTGGTCTTTCAAAGGTGGCAAAAAGATGTGAGAATAGGGTGTTGGGTTGTTTATATAAGGGTGGAGGGCTAGGGTTTGATGGATTTCAAGTTTGGGGTGGGCGGAGGCCGGTGTGGGGTCCCATATTGGCTCCAAAAGAGTTACACGACGTCCTTAGGACCACTTAAGGTAAAACCCAAAAACACGTCGTGGAACAAAAGATCAACTCGGAATCGCGATCACCAGACAGGTCCGCACTAGGCCGGACTAGTCAAAAGTTAATCAGAGAGAATCGGATAAGTCCAGACTATATCGGACAAGTCTGAACTTAGTGAGAGAGGAAAACGAACAAGTCCGACGGAAAACGGACAACTCCGAGGACTTAGCAAAATTTCCAAGGTTGGGATGACCGGACTAGTCCGCAATGGACCAAACAAGTCCGAAAATGGTACAGAGACAAAACCGAACTAGTCCGCTGAAAAAACGGACATGTCTGAGGGAGGTGAGAGAGAAATCGGACTAGTCTGCACCGAAATCGGACTAGTCCGTACTTCACGGAACTTTTGAGTGTGGTTTTGCTTTAAATTCATTTTAAACTCATTCCTTTTTATGTGGATTAAAGTTAAACATGTATATGAACTTATGTAATGCATGATGCATGAAAATGAGGGTGTTACAACCAGGTCGCCGACTTTTGCTCATGGTGCTGACCCTATGGATATCGACGATTAGATCAAGTCCGTGGAGAAGAAACTTGCAATAGTCCAATGCAGTGACTGGGAGAGAGTGCTATTTGCATCTCATCGACTTGTTGGAGCAGCTATCGATTGGTGGGATTCGCTATGCAATGCCCATGAGAACCATGAGAGGATTACTTGGGCTGAATTCAAGGAGAGCTTCCATTCTCATTATGTGCCGGAAGGTGCTATGATCCTAAAGAGACAAGAATTTGAGAACTTGAGGCAAGGAAGATCGAGTGTGGATGAATACCTCAATAAATTTACTCAACTCTCAAGATATGCGCCTGAGGATGTGAGCCGGGACAGCCGGAAACAATACTTGTTCATGAGGGGCTTGAACAATGAGATCCAGGTACAATTGCTGAAGTGTGATTATGCCAAATTCCAGAAGCTAGTGGACAAAGCAATTGTTGTGGAGAATAAAGTCCATGAGATGGATCCTGATAACAAGAGGAAGGCGCCATATCTGAGACAGACACAAGAAAGTAATGTGCGCCCTCGCTTCGCACCACCCAATGCGCCTTATTACAGCTCTTCTACTCATAACCAGCGTCCTGGTTATGCATCGCCCCAGCTCAGTTTGTGCAGCAACGCCCTGTCATGCAAGCACCTAGGCCTCCAATGCCTTTGCACCTCGTGCCAACCTTCCTGGTGCAAATGTCCAGAATCAAGTTCATCCTAATAATTCTGGTGCAGCAAGGAAGTGCTATAATTTTGGTGAAGCAGGACATTTTGCATCTCAATGTCCTAAGTCAGACCTTGGTCAAGGAAGCAATGCTCCAAGACAAAACCCAAGAGCGAATGGAGGAGCGCCACAAGGCAACCGTGGACAGCAGAATTTTGCTCGTGGCAATGTGAACCATGTCTCTACGGAGGAAGCGCAACAAGCGGGTGACTTTGTATTGGTATGTTTCTCACAAACTCCAACCCGACGACTATGTTATTTGATTCTAGAGCATCACATTCATTCATTGCATCAAAATATGTTGCCAAGTATAATTTGCCTATCTCTCATATGAAGTATACCCTATTGGTTAAGTCTCCTGAAGGAGAGATGAGGACAAATATAATATGTCCAAAAGTAAGCCTTAGACTAAGGGGGGTAGACTTCTTTGCCAACCTCATTGTCTTGGATTCTCAAGGACTGGACATAATACTTGGTATGGACTGGTTGAGGAAACACAATGGAGTCATTGAATGTGCCACAAAGACGGTGAAGTTGACCAATGAGGAAGGGATCACCATAGAATTTGAAGCATCTCAACATGCACCAAAGCAATTGGAGATGAATCACATGGACGGTGCCGCAATTGAGGAGATTCTAGTGGTGTGTGAATTCTTGGATGTGTTTCCGGATGAGTTATCAGGTATGCCACCTGATCGAGACATAGAATTTGTTATTGATTTAATACCTGGAATTGCACCTATAGCTAAGAGGTCATATAGGATGCCTCCTAAGGAGTTAGCGGAGCTCAAGAAGAAGATTCAAGAGCAACTAGAGAAGGGTTTTATTTGTCCAAGCTCTTCACCTTGGGGAGCACCAATTCTTTTTGTGGATAAGAAGGATGGATCACAAAGGATGTGTGTGGACTACCTAGCTCTCAATGAGGTGACCATCAAGAACAAGTACACCTTGCCATGCATAGAAGACTTATTGGATTAGATGAAGGGTGCTTGTGTCTTATCCAAGATTGATTTGAGGTCGGGATACTTTCAAATGAAGATTAGACCATCGAACATACCCATAACATCTTTTCAGACACGGTATGGATCTTATGAGTACACCATGATGTCCTTTGGACTGACAAATGCACCTGCGTACTTTATGTACCTCATGAATAAGGTCTTCATGGAGTACTTGGATAAGTTTGTAGTGGTGTTCATTGATGACATTATGATCTACTCGAGAAGCGAGGAGGAGCATAAGGAACACTTGAGGCTTACGTTGCAGAAATTGAGGGATCATCAATTGTATACCAAATTCAGCAAGTGCCAGTTTTGGTTGAAAGAGGTGTCATTTTTGGGTCATATCATATAAGGAGGAGGAGTATCGGTTGACCCCGGAAAGGTGAGGGACATGTTGATATGGGAATCGCCACAGAATGTAAGGAAATAAAGAGTTTCCTTGGGATGGTTTGATATTACCGTAGGTTCATCAAGGATTTTTCCAAAATAGCCAAGCCAATGACAGAATTGCTAATGAAGGGGAAAGCTTTCCAATGCACTCAAGCTTGTCAAGACAGCTTTGAGGAGTTGAAGAAGAGGTTAACCACAGCCCCAGTTTTGATTTTGCCGGATGTAAGCAAAAGTTTTGATATATATATATATATATATATATATATATATATATATATATATATATATATATATATATATATATATATATTGCAACACATCAAGACAAGGACCTTGATGTGTGCTCATGCAAGAAGGTAAAGTGGTAGCTCATGCATCGAGACAATTGAAGAAACATGAGCAGAATTATCCAACGCATGATCTCGAACTTGCAGCCGTAGTACATGCCTTGAAGATTTGGAGACATTACATTCTTGGTCACAGGTGTGAGATTTACACAGATCACAAGAGTCTCAAGTACATATTCACACAAACGGACCTGAATTTGAGACAACAAAGATGGTTGGAGCTCATGAAGGACTATGATGTGGGGATCAACTATCATCCAGGGAAGGCTAATGTAATGGCCGATGCCTTAAGTCGGAAAGGAGTAAATCATTAGCTCACAGTCCGAGAGCTGCCATCCGGGTTATGTAAGGAGTTTGAAGGTTGAATCTTGGATTTTTGAATGAGATGGGGATAATAGAGTTAAATCTGACCTTGGAGCAAGAGATTCGAGAGGGTCAAACAAAGGATGAGGAAATCCAAGAGATCAAGGAAAGGACCCAAGAGGGAAGAGAATTCAGGTTTGATGAGGATGATCATGGTACCTTATGGCTTGGAAAAAGGATTGTTGTACTTTATGTGAAGCATATTGAGGAGACAATATTAAAAGAGGCACAGGACTCGCCATACTCAATTCACCCCGGTTCTACGAAGATGTACAAAGACTTGAAGACATGTTATTGGTGGGCCAGCATGAAAAAGGACATAGCCGAATATGTAGCGTTGTGTGATGTTGCCAACGAGTGAAAGCAGAACATCAAAGGCCAGCTGGTTTATTACAGCCATTGAGGATTCTAGAATGGAAGTGAGAAGAAATTGGAATGGACTTCATAGTTGGATTATCGCGAACCCAGTCCGGTTATAACTCAATTTGGGTTATTGTGGATCGGTTAACCAAGTCAGCTCATTTTGTTTCTGTCAAGACCACCTATACCACCGCAAAGCTGGCAAATCTGTATATAGAGCACATTGTGTGTCGACATGGAGTACCAAAGAAAATAGTCTCGGATAAAGGTTCTCAATTTACCTATACGTTCTAGGAGAAACTACATGAAGCATTGGGAACAAGGTTGAATTTCAGCTTAACATATCACCTCAAACCGATGGACAAACTGAGAGGACCAATCAAATTTTAGAGGATATGTTAAGAGTGTGTGCCTTGAAGCATGGAAGAAGTAGGGACAAGAGCTTGCAGTATGCGGAATTCTCATATAACAGTAGTTACCAAGCAAGCTTGAAGATGTCACCTTTTGAAGCATTGTATGGGAGCAAGTGTAGGACACCATTGTTTTGGAATGAACCAGGAGAGAGCCAAGTGTTTGGACCTGATATGTTGCAAGAAGCTGAGAAACAAGTCCAGATATTAGTGAAAACTTGAGGGCTGCTCAATCAAGGCAAAAGGGCTATGCGGACAATAGGAGAAGGAAACTAGCCTTTGAAGTGGGAGATTTTGTTTACCTCAAAGTGTCACCTATGCGAGGTCATAAGAGGTTTCATATTTGAGGCAAGCTAGCACCTCGATACATTGTGCCATTCAAGATTTTGGACAAAAGAGGAGAAGTAGCATATAAGTTGGAGATGCCAGCTCATCTTTCAGATGTCCATGATGTGTTTCATGTTTCCCAGCTCAAGAAGTGCTTAAGAGTGTCGTAAGAACAAGTGCCAATGGAAGATTTGGAACTAGAGGCAGATTTGACGTATGCCTAACAACCGGTCAAAATCTTAGAAACCAAGGAGAGGGTCACAAGAAACAAGATTATTATATGGTGTAAAGTACAATAGAAGCATCATACAGAATTGGAAGCAACTTGGGAGCTGGAAGATGATCTCAAGAAGGAATTTTCCTATCTCTTCTCTTCACTGTTGAATCTCGAGGGCGAGATTCATTTTAAGGGGAGTAGGTTTGTAACACCCTCATTTTATTGCATCCTACATTGCATAAGTTCATATACATGTTTAACATTAAGTCATATAAAAAGGAACGAGTTTAAGATGAATTTAAAGCAAAATCACACTCAAACATTCTGAGAAGTGCAGACTAGTCCATTTTTGGTGTGGACTAGTCCGATTTCTCTCTGACCTCCCTCGGACATGTCCGTTTTTGCTGTGGACTAGTCCGTTTTTCTCTTTGTACCGTTTTTGGACTTGTCTGGTCCATTGCCGACTAGTCTGGTATCCCGATTCCTTGAAATTTTGCCAAGTCCCTAGACTTGTCTGGACTTGTCCGACATCTACTGTACTTGTCCATTTTCCTCTCTCACTAAGTTCGGACTTGTCCGATTTGGTACTGACTTATCTGACTTTTCTCTGACTAACATCGGACTAGTCTGGTCCTTGTGCGGACTTGTCCGGTGATCGCGATTCCGAGTTGATCTTTTGTTCCATGATGTGTTTTTGGGTTTTACCTTAGGTGGGCCTAAGGACGTCGTGTCTAACTCTTTTGGATCCCATGTGGGACCCCACACCGACCTCCACCCTCTCTAAAACCGACCTCCATTGAAACCCTAACTCTCCACCCTATATAAACAACCCCACCCCATAACGTTACATCTCTTTGCCACTTTTGAATCACACCCAAACCCTAGCTCGTGGATAGCTGCCGCCAAGGAGGAAGAAGGAGATCCAGAGCAAGAAGAAGAAGAGGAGGAAACAAAAGAAGATCAAGAGGCCAAGATCTCCATCAACCTTGCATTCTTCATCAACAATTCACCATCAAGTTCTCTTCATCAACCCTAGATCATCAAGATCCAAGTATTGCCTCCAAAACCCTTGATTCATTGGAGTTATAGACACCTGGTATACCTTCTGTAGGATCAAAGAGCACGTGAAAAGCTACCAGAGGGGGGGGTGAATGGTAGATTTAAAAAACCTTACGCAGCGGAAACAATTAAATCCCAACCCCTTCAGCAGAAAAACGATCTGTTAAAGAAATCGTGTGTAATACTAATCTAAACGTGTTTAACCAAGAAAAAAGTGATAGATATCAGAGAGAATCAAGTCATGAAGATGACACAAGAAGAATCGCTCAAATCCGTCAAGAGAAGCTCAAGTTATGATCAAAAGATCGAACAAAGGTCAATCTGTCCTACCCGTGAAAAACAGTTTTGAAACGCTGCAAATAAACTCGTGTATATCAGAAACCACAAATCCAATGACTGTGAAATTTTTACAGATGATACATAATCAAGTTCTGAAGACAACCCAAAAAGAATCACGTCAATTGGATCTATAAAACTTGAGTTATGATAAAACCACTGACGAAAGATAGTGCTGTCCAGAAACTCGATAAGTAAAACTTGTCTGAAACAAGTCGGATGAACAAGGCACAAAAGTTCCTTCAAACTACGAATTTTATTCAATGGAACACAAGAGGAACAGCCCCAAAATTGTCTGCCACGACCTTTGGCCTCCCTTGCTCATATAACCAGCCCTTAGGCCAACCCAATCTCAACTAGGACTCCAATCCTACTCAAAACCCGAATCGAAACTTTCCATAACTGCTTAGGACTCTTCTATACGCAGATAGAAGCAATCTTAAGACTTCCAAACACCTTAGGAACGTATCCCACATTCCTAAAACAACTCAAATTCGTCACCCACACGAAATCCTAACATAACCAACTCGATACTTTCCATACCGAGCCATAACTGACTCCGCCGCAGCCTGAGTCATCAACCAATACGATCTGATCCTTCCAACCAGATATTCCTTGCTTATCCCATCTTCGGAACCACGTTGCCACATCATGCACTGCATGCATACGTGCCAACACCTTCCTTCGACGTCCTGTAACCTTCAGATGCACTGCCCTTGATTCAATCATCTTGCGCGACCTCCTGACCCGCTCAACCACAATTCCTCCTGAATTTGGTTGTTGGAACCTCATCTCCTCCCTGAGACTAATCCAAAGGATCCTGTCACCAGCCATGACTTGAACTCAAGCAACGCCTGCACATGAATAAACAACCAATCCATACGAGCCCAAGTCCGCAACTTGACTCAAGTCAGTTCCGAACACAACACCTTACGTGAGCACCTCACATAAGCATGTTGCAAAACCACAATAAACGATATCAGCCATATCAACCAAAATGCACCAAAAACTTAGCAAATGAATACTAAGCAATCTTTCCAACAATGTAAAGCAAGTTTGAAACTTTGCAAACGAAAAGCGGAAACACTGCGGTCAAGCTTTGGTTCTTGCCAAAGCTAACCGGACCTTGAGCCGGAGCTTACCAAAGCTAGTAGAACCTAGCGCCGGAGCTTACCAAAGCTAGTAGAACCTAGCACCGGAGCTTACCAAAGCTAGTGGAACCAAGCGCCGGAGCTTACCAAAAACTAGCAGGGCTAGTCAACCCAAAAACCGGAGCTAGAAAAAGCAACTCGGAGCTAAGCAAAAACATGTTGGAGCTATCAAAAACATGTCGGAGCTAACCAAAAGCTAGTCGGACCTTGCCAGCAAATTGGACCTAGCATCGGACGTACCCGGAGCTACCCAAAACAAGTCGGACCTATCGTCGCACCTTGTTGTAGCTCGGAGCTAGAGTCGGATCTAGATAAAAAGGTGGTTTGGCAGTATTTCGGAACTTTTATCATCAAAGCCAATGTATTCAGCACATATAGGTCTCACAATCTCCCCCTTTATGAATGCATTGGCAACATCATTTAAAATCCGAACATTGGCTTATTCACATTAAAAGTTTTGAAAACAATTTCTCCCTTTTTGAAAATCAAATCTCCCCCATACACATATTATCTCTCCCTGCACATTATCTCTCCCCCTTTGACAATGTATTCAGCAAGGTTAAAAGAAAGGGAAATTTTAATTGTTATGAGCATATTATAACATATACATATAAAACAAAGTTCATTCAAGTCATACTATCAAGTAACTTACACTATCACAACAATGAGATACATAAAGTAGTGTAAGTCATGCTAGAGATCAAATGTAATTTTCAATTTAAGCAAGTCATGATCTCACAAACTTAACTATCTCAATACCTAAAAGCATGACACTTGTTGCTGCATTTTATTATTTTTTAAGGCACAAATTTAGATCATATGATATTTGCAAGAGATTATATGCACATCTGCCTTATTCTAACCAACCAAGCCAAGCCTGTGTCATTTGACAATCAGAAGCTTAAGGACATGGTTTAGTCATACACAACTTCTTCCAAGTTCATATCTAAGTGCAATGATAAGCCATCTCAAAAGAAGAAGTTCAATGCATGCATATTCTCTTGATCTTTTCTCAACTTATATTTGTTCACAAAATCTCAACATATGAGTCGATTACTTGATTAATTTTTTATGATTAAAAGCGCTTGTGAGCATGCAACAAGTTCAAAACAGCAAGAAAGTTCGACCATGACCAGATTTAGTGTAAGTAATTATTCCAATTACTAGACATGGCAAAAACTACAAAATGTATAACATGAGTAATGTAGTAAGAACTTTCAGCATGTAAAAGGAATCACAAGTCATATATGTTTGACATACTATGCTCATATTATTTTAATTTCAGATTCACACATAGACTTCCCAAGTTTCAAAACTCCCCCTCAATTTAAGCCATGAGGATGCATAACCCCTATTTCACTACGAATGTAACAAAAAAGAGTGAAATCCAAAGGTTTTGTAAAAATGTCAGCCAATTGTTGTTCGGTATCTACATGGTGAAGCACAATGTTCCCTTTTCCAACATTATCACAAAGAAAGTGATACCTAATATCAATGTGCTTAGTTCTTGAATGTTGCACATGGTTTTTAGCAATGCAAATGGCACTAGTGTTATCACAAAACAGTGGAACACTATCTAGATCAACCCCATAGTCCTTAAGTGTTTGAACAATCCAAAGAATTTGTGAACAAGCGCTAGCAGCAGCTACATATTCAGATTCGGCGGTGGTTTGTGCAACTGAACTTTGTTTTCTGGATGACCATGCAACAAGTGAATTAACAAGAAAATGAAAAGCATCGGAAATACTTTTCCTATCAATCCTACAACCTCCAAAATCAGCATCGGAAAAAACTTTCAAAGTAACGGTTGAGGAAGAAGGAAGAAAAATGCCAAATTCTTGAGTTCCATGTAAGTACCTGAGAATCCTTTTGACGGCTTGACGATGTGAAGCACGTGAGGAAGCTTGAAACCGTGCACAAAGACATACGCTGAATTGTATGTCCGGTCTTGATGCCGTGAGGTACAAAAGTGATCCGATCATGCTTCTATATTCTTTTTGATCCACGGGTTCACCATCTTCATCAAGTTCAAGTGTTGTTGCTGTTCCCATTGGTGTCCGAAGAGGCTTGCTTTTGTTCATGTTGAAACGCCTTAGGAGGTCTTTTGTATACTTCGTTTGATGCACAAAGGTACCCTCCTTGGTTTGCTTGATTTGCAGCCCCAAAAAGAATGTGAGTTCTCCCATCATACTCATCTCAAATTCTGAACTCATCATAGCTGAAAACTTGGACACAAGATCATGAGAAGCACAACCAAAGATAATATCATCCACATACACTTGAACGAATAATGAGTCATTGCCATGCTTAAGCACAAAAAGAGTTTTAACAACCTTGCCCATGGTAAACCCCTTTTCAAGTAAGAATGTTTTTAACCTATCATACCATGCTCTAGGGGCTTGTTAAGGCTTTGGACAGTTTGAAAACATGATTAGGAAAATCTGAATTTTCAAAACCTGGTGGTTGTTTGACATAAATCACCTCATCTATGTAGCCATTAAGAAAAGCACTTTTAACATCCATTTGATATAGCTTAAAACCTTTAGATGCAGCAAAAACTAACAAAATTCTTATGGCTTATAATCTAGCAACAGGAGCAAAGGTTTCATCAAAATCTAGACCTTCAACTTGAGTGAAACCTTTAGCAACCAACCTAGCCTTATTCCTAATCACAACCCCATCCTCACTTTGTTTATTTTTAAACACCCATTTAGTTCCAATTAAAGTGTGACCTTGAGGAGGAGGTACAAGTTTCCAAACATTATTTCTTTCAGAATTTTCTAACTCTTCTTGCATGGCAATAATCCAAGATTCATTAGTGAGTGTGTGTGATATATATTTGGGTTCAAAAGAAGCAACAAAAGCAGAATGAGCATGAGAGTTTGGATCGCAAAACCTGGACCGTGTAACTCGTTCGTGCAACTTCCAATTATCTGTTGCGGGGGATGATCTTTGTAAAACCGTAGGGGAACAGATGTCTCACAAGCTTCTTCTTATTCATGTTCATCACAAATTGATGAGCTTGTGACTTGAGGAGGATCTGGACCAGCAATGGTGGTCGTCGGAGCTTGTTCAATGTTCGGAGCTGGACACGTGTCAGCTTCAGAACTATCAGGCAGTATCACCAACTCTTCTTCATCTTCGAAAATACCCTCCCCCTGAGGATATGGATCTGGTCCTGCAATACCGGAGCTAGTACCAGGGCTAGCTTCATCAAAAGACAACTCACAAGCCTCCACAATTTTGTTAGTGTCAAGCAAGAACACACGGTAGCCTCTAGTATGAGATGGATAACCAAGAAACATGCCATCAATAGATTTAGGCTCAAATTTATCAAGATTACCATGTTTCTTAACAAAGCATTTGCAAACAAAGACCCGAAAGTGTGTAACACTAGGCCTATGTCCAAACCGGAGCTCATATGGGGTTTTACCTAGCTTAGCGCGCAAGAAAACACGATTTGAGACATAACAAGCGGTTGCAATCGCATCAGCCCAAAATTTCCTAGGAGTTTGATATTAATCAAGCATAGTCCTAGCCATCTCAACTAAGGTTATGTTCTTTCTTTCTACAACACCATTTTTTTTAGGTACATATGGTGAAGAAAATTGATGATCTATTCCATTTTCAGCACAAAAGTGATCAAAAGATTAATTTTTAAATTCAGTTCTGTTATCACTTCTAATTGCTTTTAAAGATCCTGGGTGATCAATTGATAATCTAAGAAATAAAGTTCTAAAGAGACTAAAAGCTTCATTCTAGATGCCATAAAGTAAACCCAAGAGTATCTAGAATAATCATCAACAATCACAAGAACATACCATTTACCTCCGAAGGATTGAATACGTGAAGGTCCTACGGTGTCAAGATGCAAAAGTTGACCCGGTTCAGTTGTCATGATCATTGTGAGAGGAGTATGTGAACCTGCAACCATCTTAGCATGTCTACAAGAAGAGCACACAATTTCTTTGTCCCCTTTAAGTTTAGGCAGCCCACATATGCGATCAAGAGCACTAACACGCGTTAGGTGATCAAAGTCTATGTGACCAAGTCTATGATGCCAAAAATATAAGTCCTTTAAATCATTAGCAACTAGACACCTATGCTTAGAGGAAGACATGTCAAAATCAGCTTTAAAAACTCTTCCAAAATGAGACATGTTAAAAATAAGCTCACTATTTGAACCTACAAGTTTGCAGCAGTTTTTATTGAAAATAATTTCCAGATTTTCATCTAGCAATTGTGAGACAGAAAGCAAGTTGTATTTCAAGTTTTTGACAAGTGCCACATCCTTCAAAGTGTAGTGATAATTTACTCTAACCAAACCCTTAGCAATTATAGGAGTTGAAGAATTATCGGCAAAAGTAACATTTTCTACACGTGACACAAAAGAGAGAGAGGAGAACCAATCTTTGTTACCGGTCATGTGGCGTGAGCAACCTGAATCCACAATCCAAATGTTCTCCTTCCTCAAACGTGTAACCTACATAGACGCACAATACGTTGATGACTCAATACTGGGGTTAGTCAAAAGGCATTTAGGTATCTAGTATTGAGTCACACGACGTGCAGCGGGAAAAACACGCAAAAGCTGAGATAAAACAGCAGGTATGAGTCAAAGGTTGAGGTTTTCTATTCTTAACAATTGATTTAGAAGTTGTTACTCGTTTAGAGTGAAAACCAGTAGCTCCGGAGGTAAAAGCATAAGGTCCGGAGGCAAAAATTGAAGCTCCGGGGGGAACAATAGAAGGTCCGGGAGCTCTCGGAGCTATCGGAACTACCGGAGCTGCCTTAGTAGATTTCTTGCCAAAAGGTCCGGAAGCTACCTTTTCAAATTTCTAACTCATTAAAGCAGGTTGCATGTTTCTAATTTTAGGTTTAGCTTGAAACTTATGAGATCTAGCAAACATTTTATCCTTTTTAATTTGTTTAGCTAGTCTATAACAAAAATCTACAACATGACCATATTTATCACAATAAGTACAATGAAACTTAATTTTATAATCATGTCTAGATGAGCACCCAACATTAGAAACAGAATTAGAAAGCACTCCTGCAGATTTGAAAACCACTTATTTTTGTTTACGAACTGTTTGAATCAAACCACTTCCTAATGACTTTACAATTTTAGGTGGATGTGCCTTAGTATGAGCATGAGAATCAAAACCTAAACCAGTTTTATCATTGCAAGACTTGGAAGAATTCAGCAGTAAGTTTAGGTTCTTATTTCCATTACAAAACCGATCTAATGTCCTATGCATGTTATCAAGTTTATTGGACAGATCAAGGCAATTTTCACATGAAGTTTTTCCTTTTAATTTGCAGTTGGAACAATATTTAACTTCATGAGAACGTAAAGCATTGTTCAATATAGAAATTTCATTCATAGCATTTTGTAGTTTCTTATCAAGATCATCATAAGTAGAACAATGCAAATTAATTGTAGAACAGGAAGCATATTTTAAGTTTTTATCATTAATTGCAGCAAGCTCTCTGTTCTTTTCAATTTCTTCATCAAGTCTATCTAGAGTGGAGGAGTGTGCACTTCTTAATGTGGACAATTGTTCATAGATTAAGTCACATGAGGGACATGCATCATCACTAGGAATCAAAGTTTTTGAACGGTTAATTTCAGATTCTAGTGATTCAATTTTAGCAGCATTATCCCTAAGCTTTTTGTTCTTTTTCTTGACAATAATAGTTGCATGAGAAATAGCATCACACATTTCATTGCGGGTAGAGCATACCTCATCGTCGTCACTGTTGTGTTCTGCATTCTCCTGACTTGATCTTGATCTTGTTTTGCCTGCCATGAAGCATAAGTTGGCCAGATCGTCATCATCTTCATCACTTTCAAAGTCTACATCGCTTGAACCGAGCTCTTGAAGTGCGGTGATGAAGCTGTTAATCATCTTGCGTCCTATGGTGCCCTTCTTTTTCTTGTTGGGATTTCCAGAGGTGGTCTTGACCTTGTTCTGTTTTTCTTCACGGGTAGTAGGACCTGAAAGGTTAGGGCATTCTGTACGAAAGTGTCCTGTCTTACCACATTCAGAATAGCATTGAGGTCCGGAGCTTCCTCTCCTTCTAGTTCTCACATTTTGCAATGCTTTTGAGAATCTAATAGAGATGAGTGCTAACTCCTCTTCTGGAAATTCCTCGATCTGCTCCAGGGTTAGTGAGGAAAACAAAGCAAGAGTATTGCAAGATGATGATTGGCTGGAGCTAGGCATATCACGTTGTGAGACAAATGCAATAGACTTATTTGGGTTCTTACGTGCTAAGATGTCAATTTCATGAGTTTTTAGTTTAGAATAAAGTACATCTAATGTAAGAGAACTCATGACAGTTGATTCACGAATCGATGTTACTTTAATCTCCCGAATTGACATGTCTAATGCACTAAGAAGTTGCCTAGCATTCTCAGCATCAGAAAAGTTAACATTGACACTACGTAAGTTGCTGAGAATTTTATTGAAGCGAGCAAAGAGGTCATCAATGGACTCATCGGGTTGCATCTCGAAACGCATATATTCCTTTTTGAACATATCTTGTTTTACCTCCTTGATTGTGTTGGAGCCTTCATGATAATCACAGAGAGCTCTCCAAACATCGTATGCTGATCGGAGGTGTGCGACACAATCAAAGTCGCTTTGAGTGAGTCCCTGTATGATCAAGTTGCGAGCTTTGTTGTTGTTGTCGACGTCCCGTAGGTTTGTAGCCGTAACTTCATCATTTGGTGGCACTTCATAAGGCTTATACACCTTCTCCCATATTGCAAAGCCTTGCACTTGGATGAAAGCCTCCATACGTGCCTTCCAAACCTTAAAATCAATACCAGCAAACACACACGGTTTGGCGGAGTATTTCTCCATGATGATTAGTTAAAAACACGTGCAAATCACAATGATTAGAGCACTGTGGCTCTGATACCAATTGTAGGATCAAAGAGCACTTGAAAAGCTACCAGAGGGGGGGGGGGGGTGAATTATAGATTTAAAAAATCTTACGCAGCGGAAACAATTAAATCCCAACCCCTTCGGTAGAAAAATGATCTGTTAAAAAAATCGTATGTAATACTAATCTAAACGTGTTTCACCGTGACAAAAGTGATATATATCAGAGAGAATCAAGTCACGAAGATGAAACAAGAAGAATAACTCAAATCCGTCGAGAGAAACTCAAGTTATGATCAAAAGATCGAACAAATGTCAATCTGTCCTACCCGAGAAAAACAGTTCTGGAACGCTGCAAATAAACTCGTGTAGATCAGAAACCACAAATCCAATGACCGTGAAATTTTATATATGATATATAATCAAGTTTTGAAGACACTCCAAAAAGAATCACGTCAATTGGATCTGTAAAACTCGAGTTATGATAAAACCACTGACGAAAGTTAGTGCTGTCCAGAAACTCGACGAGTAAAACTTGTCTGAAACAAGTCGGACAAACAAGGCACAAAAGTTCCTTCAAACTACGAATTTTATTCAATGGAAAACAGCCCCAAAGTCGTCTGCCACGAGCTTTGGCCTCCCTTGCTTATATAACCAGCCCTTAGGCCAACCCAATCTCAACTAGGACTCCAATCCTACTCAAAACCCGAATTGAAACATTCCATAACTGCTTAGGACTCTTCTATACGCAGATAGAAGCAATCTTAAGACTTACAAACACCTTAGGATCGTATCCCACATTCCTAAAACAACTCAAATTCGTGACCCACATGAAATCCTAATATAACCAACTCGATACTTTCCATACCGAGCCATAACCGACTCTACCGCAGCCTGAGTCATCAACCGATACGATCCGATCATTCCAACCAGATCTTCCTTCCTTATCCCATCTCCGGAACCATTTTGCCGCGTTATGCACCACATGCATACATGCGAACACCTTCCTTCAACGTCCAGTAACCTTCAGATGCACTGCCCTTGATTCAATCATCATGCGCGACCTCCTGACCCGCTCAACAACAATTCCTCCTGAATTTGGTTGTTGGAATCTCATCTCCTCCCTGAGACTAGTCCAAAGGATCATGTCACCAGCCATGACTTGAACTCAAGCAACACCTGCACATGAATAAACAACCAATCCATACGAGCTCAAGTCCGCGACTTGACTCAAGTCAGTTCCGAACACAACACCTTACGTGAGCACCTCACATAAGCATGTTGCAAAACCACAGTAAACGATATCAGCCATATCAACCAAAATGCACCAAAAGCTTAGCAAATGAATACTAAGCAATCTTTCCAACAATGTAAAGCAAGTTTGAAACTTTGCAAATGAAAAGCAGAAACACTGCGGTCAAGCTCCGGTTCTTGCCAAAGCTAACCGGACCTTGAGCCGGAGCTTACCAAAGCTAGTAGAACCTAGCGCTAGAGCTTACCAAAGCTAGTAGAACCTAGCGCCGGAGCTTACCAAAGCTAGTGGAACCAAGCACCGGAGCTTACCAAAAACTAGCAGGGCTAGTCAACCCAAAAAACAGAGCTAGAAAAAGCAATTCGGAGCTTAGTAAAAACATGTCGGAGCTATCAAAAACATGCCAGAGCTAACCAAAAGCTAGTCGGACCTTGCCAGCAAATCGGACCTAGCATCGTACGTACCCGGAGCGACCCAAAACAAATTGGACCTATCGTCGGACCTTGCTGTAGCTCGGAGCTAGAGTCGGATCTAGATAAAAAGGTGTTTTGGCAGTATTTCAGAACTTTTATCATCAAAGCCAATGTATTCAGCACACATAGGTCTCACACCTTCTACTTCCTCTTTCTCATGTGAATTCAACCTTGTTTCCCAAAATTCAAGTCGATCTAGAAAACCCTAGCTCGCTGGTTCTGTGAAGGGCGGACTAGTCTGGTTTGGCTAACTGTTTTATGCTGATTTAATTCTAAATTGATTCGAATCAACTCCAAACTTGTTAATAACCATTGTAAATGATTAGTGAACATTAATAGCAACACATTAACTAGTTTTTCTTCGCATTTGCATTAATTATGCATGTCATGACATATTGAGTAATATATGTGCACTTATTGATTGTAATTCTTGTCTTGTATGTCTATTGCACGGTTTAGACGGATTTGCGCTAGAGGGTGCTGTGGAGGACCTCCAGCACCAGGAATTGGAAGACTTTGACCCAAACCAAGCCCAAGAGCAAGGCAAGTGTCCTTGAACATATTGATCATGTTTTTACAATGAATGTTTTGTTTTCAAAACTGCATGCTTGTGTCAATTTGATGGGAATTCCTATGATAGGAAGTTGACTAGCTTTGTTTAACCACCCTTGTCACTTGGAATACATGGTATAGAGTCGGGATGGCCTTTTTACCTTTTCGCTTTGCTCTAATTAATTGAGATAGGAAAACAACTATACTATTTAATTATGCATTAATGAGATTATGTCATGAACTGGCTAATATGATGTGGTAATGGGTGATCTAAGCAAGCCTGGTATGTGGATGGGTGGGAAGACATGGTGGTTACTTGCTTTAGATCTAAGGATCGGTTCATGTGAGAATATGCTAGAACAACAGTGCCACAATGAGGCCAAGTATGGGTGCAGCGTAGCTGATTAATTAGGGTATTGCTAGTACTGCATGGATCATTCGACGCACCGGAGAAGGGGAGTCGGATTGGGTTTAAATTTATGGTGGGACTCCCTGGGATCCGAATGGCACAAGAGGGGGCCCTTGGTTGAAGATGTTCTCAGTTGGAGGCATCGCCATCGGTGAAACCTCAGTGGGTCCGTACATGCTAGTAGTCCCTTTGTAAAGGCTATTTTGTGATCTCTTGGCCACACACCAACGGAAGTGTGTAATGTGACCGACGATTCTTGGGCGCAAGGGAGGTTCTTAGTCACTGAAAGGTGATAAAATGACGAACACGTGGGTAAAGTGGTACAAACTCTGCAGAGAGTTAAAAACTATTATGATAGTCGTGCTCCCAGTTAAGAGCACCTGAATGACCTACATGATTAGAGGAGTTTTGGATTGGGATGGTTTGGTACTAGTTATGGGATGGTATTATGGTTTATGGCAATGGATATGGTTAATGGTAATGAAAAATTTGTTATATGGATGGTGGTAAAGAAATATGGACTAGTATTATGATAACTACATAGTTTATGATGGGTTTATTTCGCATACATACAATATATTGCTTTTCAAATATTTTAATATACTTTTCTGCACTTATCCTTTATTATTGTCATAATTTGAATCAGCTACATGTCATACTTTCCCACACTCGCTGAGTACGACATGTACTCACCCTTGCAATTCCCCCATCAACAGTTGCAGGTCAGATTTGGGAGTATACTTGTCGGTACCCTACGTACCAGATACCCCTTGGGATTGCAAAGATCACAAGGAAACTCCATCTACCAGATTTGAAGACCTCTGAAGGCCCCACATGTCAGGCGTAACCGGACCTGCTTCCCCGACATGGTTAGTCCTAGGGTCGCCACGTGTATCATAGGACCGAAGCTATCGCCCACACATGGGAAAGCTCCGGACGGAATACCAGTATGGCACCCCCGGACCTAACCCCAGACAGAGGGAAGCTCTGGTACTGACACGTGTCCAACAGCACCGGACCTACACGTCCACAACGGTAAGCTGCAGAGCTGTCACGTGGCTGAACCGCCGGACCTTCAACTTCAACAATCAGGCTGGTGGACGCCCAACGGCTCTGGACCTTTAAGGAGCAATAAAAGACTTCAAGACCCGATTAAGTGTCATTAGTGCCATATTAATTACACACAATCGGATGGCCCTTAATACCAGTAACAGCACTATTAAGGCCCATTACCGGGCTATTAAGGGTAATTAACCTCATTAATTGTGTATCAAGCATGTGTAACCGCCGGGGCCACATGTCGGGCCAGGATAACGGTGTAACGACCAATCCTTGTACTATAAAAGGACTGGTCGACGATACACAAGGGACGACTCCAGACCTCGACTGGACTCCCTGACCTAGACGAGCTTCTTCTTCTGGAGCTTCTTCTAGACTTACACGCTCAATACAACACCAACACACCCCGTGGAGTAGGGTATTACGCCCAGGCGGCCCGAACCACGTAAATCTCTGTGTCCACTTGTCTTTCACCTTCTTGAATCTCTGCGCGCCCATTACCGAACTACAAGTCCTCGATCTACCAACGGTAGTGTCAGGAGATCTGCCAGATCCAAACACCGACAGTTGGCGCGCCAAGTAGGGGCGCCCGAGATTTCAAGGATGGTGAACTCAGCTGCTGGATCATCCAACGGCAATCCTGCTATTCAACCTGCTGGGGGCAATCCCTCCAACATGCAGCAACCAGCAGGTGCCACGGCTCCAGCAGGAGTCATGCCTCCACCACCACTGCCACCGCCTGCACCAACAAATCAAGCTGGGCAGCGTGACGGTGCATCAGCGTCGGTCACCGCATCGGCGAATAACAACAACCCTGAACACGCGCTCCATGCAGCGCATGCTCTCCTTCAACGTCCACCACCTCCAGGTGCATCCCAGGGCGCAATGGAGCAGTGGAGGGCTGATGTGGAACATCTGGTTGCAGCAGCAGCCGACCGCATCAGCAACCAAGGTCCTCCCCCTTTGGGGCGGGCCCCATCGCAACGCAGGACTATGTCGGGCAGACTTGGTCCGCACGTTTCCCAAAACAGGAGGCGTGCTGCATCTCAGCAAGTTACGTCGCTACCTTCCGGGGCGCGACGCACTCATGCGGTAACCAGGCTTTCAACTCATGACCTCCGCGCGGAGCTTGATCGCCGTTACCGTCAACAGGACGGTCGTGTCCATATCGAGCGTGCTCGCAAAAGGCGAGAGGCTCGAGACAGTCCTGCTCCCGAGGGAGTAGGAGGAGGCTATTCTGCCCTGGCCATGCACCTATGCATGGTTAGATGGCCACAAAAGTTCCGGCCTCACCTGCCGAAGAAATTTTATGGGACTGTTAATCCCGCTGAGTTTCTCCAGATTTACTCCACCGCAATCCTTGCGGTCGGAGGTAACGAGGTCGTAATGGCCAACTACTTCCCAGTGGCCTTGACTGGGACCGCCAGGTCATGGTTCATGAGCCTTCCTCACAACTCCATCAATAGTTGGGAGGAATTGTGCCAACAGTTCACCGCCAATTTTGGGAGTTCATAAACCCGACCAGGCACCGAACTGGACCTTTTTGTTGTCGTGCAGAAGGGGGGAGAATCCCTGCGTTCATTCATCTAGAGATTCTCCTAGGTACAAAACACTATTCCTTCTATCTCCAGTGCCTCTGTTATTGTGGCATTTAGACTAGGAGTACGAGATAATAAGATGCTAGAGAAGCTGGCGATCAAGGAGATCACTAGCGTCACGGAGCTCTTCAGCTTGGCAGACAAGTGTGCCAAAGCTGCGGAGGGCCGTGAAATGCACTCCAAACCACCTCCGGAGGATGGTAAAAAATCATCCAAAGGCGAAGCCACTACCTCCGGGAGTGGAAAAAGGAAGAAAAAGTCCAACGACAAGAAGAAGCTGTCGGCCGGCACATCTACTGCTGCAGCTGCTGCAGCTCCGGGTGGCCGGGGGCCACGCCCCGAGAAACGACCTCGGTCGTCCTCTGAAGATGGTGGCAACTCCAAAGTGTGGTGTCTTATTCACAAGTCGAATAGCCACAACTTGAAAGACTGTCGGGAGGTCCAAAACCTTGCCGAGCGCTACAACAAGCGCCGGGAGGAAGTTCCTTTTCATCAGAGGGAAGGAAAACAGAAAGTCGATGAAGCTCCGGCTGAGGAGGAGTTAGGATTTCAGGACCCTAAAAAGATCCTGAAGGTTGTTTACACCTCCATCGATGATGACTCCGACGTCTCTGACAATGAGCGTCGGAAGACCATGAACACCATCTTTGGTAGTTCGTGGGACATCACCTCCCGCCGTGTCCTCAAGACCATGCGGAGGGATATGGCCTCAGTAGCTCCTACAGCCAGAGCAGGGCCTCATCGAAAGTGGATGGACACCACCATCACTTTTGATGCTTCAGACTGCCCTCGAAACATGATCGGAGTTGGTCAACTACCTTTGATGGTATCTCCGACCATCAATAACATTCAACTCCACCATGTAATGGTGGACGGAGGTTCGGGGCTGAACCTCATAATCCTCGAAGCTTTCGTCAAGCTTCAGCTCTGACCTTCGGACCTTCGCCCCTCCCAAACTTTCTCCGGAGTAGGTCCGGGGGCCATAACCCCACTCAGTGCCATTACTCTCCCCGTGACCTTCAGGACTCGGGAGAATTATCGCACTGAGAAGTTGATCTTTGACGTCGCTCAGATCAACTTACCTTTTAACGCCATTCTGGGAAGGCCCGCCTTGTACAAGTTCATGGTTGCTGCTCATTATGGCTACCTGGTGTTGAAGATGCCAACACCAGCTGGTGTTCTCCGAATCCGCAGAGACCGCACTGCCGGAGTGATTGCTCTGGAAGAACTTCATGCGCTTGCTACAACGCAGGAGGAAGAGTCCAGGCAGGAACAAGCTCCGAAACCCCCGAGCATTCGTCAACGAGGCTCAACCTCCGCACCTCGCGTGCAACCAAGCGGCGACATTGACATCCCCGTCAAAGTCATCCAAATCGGTGTCGATGTCGTTTAGATCACCCGTATATCGGGAGGTCTAAATGACAAATAGGAACTCGCGCTCATCACTTTCCCCCGGGCTAACGTTGACGTGTTTGCCTGGCAACCGTCGCAAATGCCTGGAATCCCTAGGGAAGTGATTGAGCATAATCTGAAGATATATCCTAACACTCGACCAGTACACCAGAAGCCTTAGAAACAATTAGTGGAGCAACAGAACTTCATACGACAAGAAGTGAAGAAGTTGCTTGAAGCTGAATTCATCCGAGAAGTCTTCCACCCAAAATGGCTGGCAAACCTAGTCGTTGTACCCAAGGCCGGCGGGAAGCTTCGGATGTGTATCGACTACACAACACAGAATAAGGCATGCCCAAAAGATTCATTCCCACTACCTAGAATAGATCAGATAGTGGATTCCACCTCCAGGTGTGAATTACTGTGTTTCCTAGACGCATATTCTGGATCCATCAAATTAGAATGTCTAGGGAAGATGAAGAACATACTTCTTTTATCACAGTAGATGGATTGTACTGCTATACTGCCATGCCATTTGGTCTCAAGAATGCAGCCTCAACATTTGTATGAGCTATATACAAAAACTTTGGAGAGCTCATCAGAGACGTAGTGGAAGTGTATGTTGATGACATCATCGTCAAGATCAAAGACAAGGAGTCACTCCTTGACACTTTGCAAGTTGTCTTTGACAAGTTGCGAGTCACTCGCACGAAGCTGAACCCAGACAAGTGCGTCTTCGGGGTTAGCTCCGAAAAGCTTCTTGGTTTCCTCGTAAACCACCGGGGCATAGAGGCAAATCCGGCGAAGATTAACTCCATTGAGGATATGCGGTCACCATCCCACATCAAGGATGTCCAGAAACTAACTGGATGTCTAGCCGCCCTCAGCCGGTTCATCTCAAGACTGGCGAAACGGGCACTACCCTTCTTCAAGCTATTGAGGAAGTCCAGACCATTCCAATGGTTTGGAGAAGCAGAAAAGGCGTTCCAGGAGCTAAAGCAGCTCCTCACCACTCTACCAACCTTGGTAGCTCCGAACCCTGGTGAGCCCTTACTCCTTTACATTTAGGCAACCGACAAGGTTGTCAGCATGGTCCTGGTTGCGGAGAGACCAGAACCATCCCAGGCTCAGGAATCCAGACCCCTCCGGGAGGGTCCAGAGATTAATGAAGGTGAGTCTGGGTCCCAGTCCCCAGACTTGGATCTAGAAGGAGTTATTCAAGAGGATTCGGACCCCTCCGGGAGGGTCCGGGTCACTCCAGAAGAAGCTCCGGGTTCCTTCAGCAAGGACCCGGAGGTCCCCAAAGAAGGTCTGGACCCCTCCGGGAGGGTCCGGGTCGATGTGGAGGAAGCTCCGGGCCCCTCCGGGAGGGTCCGGATAGTCCAGCGCCCAGTGTACTTCATCAGTGAAGTACTACATGATGCCAAGACTCGATACCTAGATGTGCACAAGCTGCTCTATGCAGTTTTCATTGCCTCCAGAAAGCTTCGCCATTACTTCCAAGCTCACAAGATCTCAGTGGTGACTTCTTATCCACTGCGTGCGATCTTGCATAATCCCAACTCTACTGGGAACATTGCAAAGTGGGCAGCGGATTTGGCTGAATTCGATCTTGAATTCGTCCCAAGACAAGCGATCAAGAGTCAAGCATTGGCAGACTTCGTGGCGGAATGTACCCCCTCTCCATCAAACCCTGGGGGCCCTAGTGAGCAGAAGCCGGAACTCAAGGCTCCGGTCTTCACCGAACCTCACTGGACCCTCTACTTCGACGGCTCCATGCAAAAGCAGGGGGCTGGAGCTGGAGTCCTTCTCCTCGCTCCAATCGGGGAGAAGGTAAAATACATGGTCCACCTTGACTTCAAGGTGACCAACAACATGGCGGAGTATGAAGCACTCATTTACGAACTAAAGGTGGCACTATCATATGGTGTCAAGCAGCTGTTGGTCAAGGGATATTCGCAGCTCATCATCAAACAGGTGAAGGGTGAATGCTCCTGTAACAATCCTCAACTAGTTGCTTATCTCCTTGAAGTCCAGAGGCTTCAGAAGGACTTCGAAGTCCTGGATCTCCACCATGTCCAGCGTGTCCATAACGCTGAAGCTGACGAACTCTCAACGAAAGCATCAACTGGAGCTCTGGCTCCTGACAGAACCTTCGTCCAGAGGTTGTCAAAACCTACAGCTTAGCCTGCCGAACTGAGCGAAGGGGATGAGACCAGCATCCCGAAGCTGTCGGTCCCGATGGCCCTGTTACCATGGCAGCCATCAAGGGTCGTAGGTGCTGCCGGAAGCTCCGAGCAACCCAGCACGCAAGACTCAAATGCTCAAGCAAGCTCCAATACATGGATCTCGGAGATCCGAAGCTACTTGAAAGACAATATCCTTCCTGGCAATGATGTATCCGCTAACCGGATAGTCAGATTGGCTAAAAGATACACGTTGGTAGAAGGGGATCTCTACCGGCGCGGTGCCAACGGCGTCCTAATGCGGTGCATCATAAGGGAATAAGGCTGCAAGCTCCTCATAGAAATCCATGGAGGCGAGTGTGGGAACCACGTGTCTTCCCGCACACTGGTCGGTAAAGCCTTCCGGCATGGCTTCTACTGGCCTACAGCGCTCCAGGATGCCACTGAGCTGGTGAAGAAATGCAAAGCATGCCAGATCCATGCAAAGCAAATTCACACACTGGCTCAGCCTCTACAAATGATACCTCCTACATGGCCTTTCGCTCTGTGGGGGATGGACATCTTGGGACCTTTCCCAAGAGCCGTCGGAGGTTACAAGTTCCTGTATGTTGCCATTGACAAGTTCACCAAATGGCCGGAAGCAACTCCAGTTGTGACAATAAACAAACAATCAGCTATCAACTTCTTGCAGTCCATCGTGTGCAGATTTGGAGTCCCGAACAAAATCATAACAGATAATGGGACCCAATTCACACGCTCTGCTTTCCAAGGATACTGCAAAGACCTCGGTATCCAAGTCAGCTACGCCTCCGTAGCTCATCTGGCAAGCAATGGCCAAGCCGAGAGAGCAAATGCAGAAATCCTAAAAGGACTCAAGACGCGCACATATGAGCGCCTGAAAAAACATGGAGCCAACTGGATCGAAGAGCTTCCGCCCACTCTATGGGCCAATAGGACAACTCCAAACCGGTCAACTAGAGAAACACCCTTCTTCCTGGTGTACGGAGCTGAAGCAGCCCTTCCTCCGGAAATCACCTTGGGGTCGCTCCGGGTCCGGACCTCCGACGAAGCCACGCAGGACCAGCTCCAGCGTGAAGACCTTGACCTCCTTGAAGAGGGAAGGTGCCGAGCAGCTGTTCGGAATGCCTGACACTGCCAAGCTCTTTGGCGCTATCACCAACGGCATGTACACAGCCGACAGATCGAGGAAGGCGATCTGGTGCTACGGAGAATACAATCCAGAGAAGGGTTAAACAAACTCTCCCCTAGCCAGGAGGGACCCTTCCGAGGGATCAAAGTATCCCGTCCCGGATGCGTTTGCTTGGCAACCGAGGATGGGACACCTCTCCCAAATCCATGGAACATTGAGCACCTCCGTAAGTTCTACGCTTAATATCACGGAGGTGAGTTTGTAATTACGTGTGATGTATATTATAGAGTCATTGTACAGAGTCGGGTAGCTCCTCCGGGAGGGTAGCCGGACCTATCCTGTTAGGTCTGCAACGTCCATGCAACACTTGTCACAGTCTCAGAACTAAAAGTGTAGCTAGCTACCTTGGGTCAAACGAGAAACGAAACACACTTAGGCTGGTTCTGTACCCTAAGAGTGTACTTGTTTGCCCTGTACCCCGGACCTATAATGAAAGACATCATTATGTGAAAACAGACTCCACGTGCATTTACTTTGTACAGGCTCAATATTTTTTATTTTTCTCTTTCTTGTCTATAACAAAGTTTTGCAGTTCTTAATAAACTTTAGCTCGACCAGTTCATATACAATTCGAGTTGCATTGTCTATCCTTCCGGGTTCAAACATTGTTGATGGTCTACTCATATGAATGCCGCCAAGACAATCTAGGGTCGGAGTGTGCTATCGACTTAGCCTGGTCATGCACCCTAAGTATGCCACTCTACCTACACCCCGGCAGGCCGAAGTAAGGCGAGTCCAGAAACGATCGGACCTGAAGGAAACAAGACGGCACTCTTGATTGTATTTAGAATTGTGTTCGACCTAAAACTTTCTCGGGAATAGTAAGCCGCAATGAAGTTATAGATAGGAAATGGATTTTACTGTTTTTCTTTAATTCAGTGTGTAGGAAAAATAAATATTTCATGATGATGGTGAATGAAGCCGGAGCTGCCAAAGCTCCGACATCCTCTAGGCGGCTTGTGGTCGATGTTCAAACATTGACATTGAGCATCTCTGGAGCTACTCAGTTCTGGTAAAGCTAGGGGGCAAGCCATCAACGTAAAGATGGTGGAAAGACTCTAAAGTGGAGTCTGACGTTGACACACCATGTGTTGACAGAGGTCACTGCCGGAGCTACCAAGCTCCGACATCCCAGAGGGCTAACCGTCGATGCTTTACGCGTTGATCGAGACTACTGCCGGAGCTACTAAGCTCCAACGATGGTCAATGCCGGAGCCACTAAGCTCCGACAACCTCAGGGGGCCTACACTATCGAAGACTTCGGACCTACATTCTACAAGTTCGAAGCACGCAAGTCTTCAACAAGTGTTACATCCTCCTGGTACATGTTCACAATCAAATTGTGTACATCTACCAGGGGCCAAGTGAGACAAAGGTGTTGAAGACAAAAAATGAAATTCACGAAAAAAATTTGGATTTCATTCATCTGTAGACAAGATATTACAAAATTGGAGAAGAAGAAGAGAGAATACAAGCGGGAGCTACAAAGAGATGGTCCTAGACCCTGTGGAAGAACTGGGTGACCTTTTGGGCAACCTCTGACACGCTGGCTCGGGCGTCTTCACCCTCTCCTTCGATGGGGCCTTCAAGCACCAGGTCCAGAGGGAATTGTGGGTCCCGGCTGGTGTAGCACGTCAGCACAAACTCTGCGACGTTCTTTGCCAGGGACTGTCCCTCAGTTTCCAGCTGGTCCACGATGACATCGCCCATCTTGGTGAGCTTGTTGCCTGCTGAACTCAGCGCCTCCAACGCCTGGTCCAGCTCTGGCTCCGGATCATCCGGACTCACGGGACTAAAGCCCATTGGCGTCAGCGCGTCGTTGGCTTTGCCCAGGAAGTCCCAAACTTGTTGGGACTCCGTAGCCCTTGCACTTCGCATCTCCCCCAAGGATCTTTTGGCCGCCGCAAGCTCCGAGTTCTCCCGAGCAAGACGGTCCACCTCTTTGGCATTCTGCTGAATCTTTTCAACAACCTGCCTTTTGTGATTACTGAGCTCTTCCTCTCGGAGGTGGATCTCATTCCGACGGTTGACCAGATCCTTCACTCGACCCCGCACTTTCTTCTCCCTGGTGACGACGGCATTCTCCTGCTTGTAGAGATCTTGCCCTCGCTCCCAGGCCTTCTTCTCCTCCTCTTCGCAACGCTCCTCCAATTTCTTGGTGCGTTCTTCGAGGCTCTTATCAGCCAGAGTTGTCTTTTGGACAAGCTCTTCCTCCCTTTTCACGAGGTCATCCCGCAGCTCCTGGAGTTTTTGCTCTTCATCTTCGAGCTTTCTCTCCCGCGCCTCAAGAGCTTCCCGACGCTTGACGAGACTATCGTGGATGGCGGAAAGCCTCTCCTGGCGATCATCCGCCGCGCTATTTGCAGCTTTGTCCTGCTCATAGATGGTCCGAGACTTGTTGTCAAGGGATCGCGTCATGCTTTCCCTCTCATCCAATAGCTTACCCCAGTACTCCAGGCAGACCTTCTCCCTCTGCACCACTCTTTATTGTCAGCCAGCCTCGACTGCGCCAGCTTGGTCTCGAAATGGAGTCGGTTGCGCCACCTCCTAAGGGTTTGGTGCTCCTCCTCGAGGGCCTTGCTGTCGTGGTAGAAAGCCAGTTGGACCTGGCGAAGACTGGAGCAGGCGTTTTCAATAGACAATGATAGGGGGATCGGGTCCGGACCTGTCGGGGTCCTCTCCGCTGGCTCCAGCAGATCTTTAGTGACAAAAATTGGGTCCCACTCTACAAGAGAGGTCCCCTGAGATTCCACGGCACTAGGGCCATCCTCCGGGATAGCCTCGGCCGTCACCGAGGAAGTACCTACAGCAGAAGTTCCGACCTCCGGAATTGACTCGGAAGGTCCCGCCGCCAGGTCATCAACAACTGGCCCCTCAGGCGGGGGGCCAGCAGCTTTATCTTGGCACCCTGGCTCAGCAGCGGGCACCTCCGGGATCACCACCTCCAGAGCAGCTCTTGAAGGTTCGGTCGGAGTAGAAGCTACTTCTGGCTCCAGCGCAGGCGCCTCCTCCGCCGCTGGCTCAGGTGCTGGCACTTCGACCATCATGGGCTCGGGCGCTGGAGTTTTGACCATCATAGGCTCAGGCGCCGACACCTCCGCAGCAACTGGCTCGGACGCCAGAACCTCTTCAACGACCGGCTCTATAGCCAGAACTTCTGCAACAACCGGCTCTACCGCCGGAGCTTTCTCAACAATCGGCTCAAGTGTCGGAACTTCATCAACACCCGGCTCCACCGTCGAGACCTCATCAATCATCGGCTCAACTGTCGGGCTTCAACAACATCCGGCACTAGGGCCAGAATCGTAGCTACCTCCGGCTCTATGGCCAGAGCGTCCAACATCTCAGCATCCAAGCCTGGAGCTTCAACCTTCGGGGCTGGTGCCGCTGGTACATCTTCATTCCCGTGGTCCGGCACTACCACAGGAGCTTCTGGGGATGAGTCGAGGTCCAAGACCACGACAGCCAGTGCTGGGACTGCCGCAGCCTCAACCACCTCTTGGGGCGCGCTGGAATTGGAGCCGGAGCTTCAGCCTGCAGAACCTCAACTGCTGCTGCAGGGACCGGAGCTTCAGCCCTTTTCTTAGGCACGCTGTGGATGAAGGATGTAGAAACTCAAAACACAGACATAACAATAAAACAACTAGCTGAGGTAAAAAATCAAAAATTACCTCGGAAGGCTTCCGCACCAGTTAGCACGGAACCTCTTTTCCGGACGCTCCGGACTGACCCCAGCCACCACAGGCGTGGAAGTCCCGAAAGGTCCCACGGAGCTTGCTACTGCTACTGGCGTTGCCTTGGTCGAGGCCCCCCTCAACCGGGAAGGACCTCTAGACCCAGAGCCCTCAGATGGCCCTGGTGCTGGAGTCACACGGCCTGAGCTAGCACCCCGGGAAGATGCCGCTGCTGGATTAGATGTCGCCGTTGAAGACCTCCCCCTCCGGGCAGAAGGAGCCGCTGTGGAAGAAGTAGGCCTGGCGGACCTTCCGTCGGCATGCTTCAGCTTCCTTTTACGGCTCGAGGGCTCGGCCAACTCCTTGTCCTTGCCGACGAATTCGGTTCTTGGCTTTGGGGTGGGAGCGGAGCCGCCTTCAGTAGCTCCAGAGATCGCCAACTCGGTGGTCAAACGCCTCTCAATGACACCAAGGTCGTCAAGTATCAGCATCGTCCGCTGGAGCTCCCTGCTGAACTCTGCCTCCATGTTCAGAGGGAGGAAAGCTACCGGCGGAGCCAAGTCGTCACCCTCGACGTCGATGTCGTGCTGGAACTTCTTGAGGTGGAACTCCAAAGTTGCACCCTCCATGTTGGACTTCAAACTGGTCTCGATCCGGTCATCGTCCGGCATACTGTTGAGGGCCCAAGCAAGCTTATCCCTCTTCTTAAGCGGAGCCCACCTGTTGGTCAGGAAGTTGCAAAACACTACCTGAGGAGTCACCCCTCCTTCCACGCACAGGCGGATCCTAGTCAAAGCAGGGTTGAAGGCGTCCGACAACACCGGAGCTTCACTCCAAACTGAAGTGTCAATGTTGGGGAGGCCTTCTGGCAGCTCCAGCTTCTCGTGCTCCTCCACCCTGATGACAATCCAATCCTTCTTCCAGTCGTCCCACTTCCCAGAGGGGAACGATCGCAAGTACTTGTACGGGCACTTCTTGCGCTTCATAAAATAGTAGAATCCAAGGTACTCGTCACTCCTGCCCGTAGTGTGGACAGTGAAGAAGGTGCGGAAGAGCTCAATGCAGAGGGGAATGCCCACCCACATCTCGCAGAAGTGGACAAAGATCGACACCAGGAGAATGGAGTGGGAGCCAAGGTGGTACAGCTGCAGACCATAGAAGTCTAGCAGCATCAGGAAGAAAGAGGAGAAAGGTGGGATCAGTCCCACCATGGCATACGCGGAGAAGTACACCATGTCGCCGGTGTGTTCCTTCTCGAACGAAGCTTGCCGGCGCGGACCAAGTGGTTGAAGAAGTCAGGGGACCATCCCATGAGGGCTCGGACCTTCTTCAAATCACCATCGGTCTTCAGTCGGCTCTACTGGAGACCCAACTCCATCGCGGCACAGCAAGGCAAGAGAGGAAAAGCAAGCGAAAGTTTGGAAGGTTTGAGCGCAAGTTCGAATGAAAGGCGTAAAGAACCCCAAACGGTGCGTGCTTTCCTTCTTAAGTAAGCCCCCGCAATGCTTGGATGGAAACCGCAAAGGAGCCGACGATACCAGTCAAAAACTTCACCCTGCCAATGGCAAGGGGGCCTGGGGCCACCCCAACGATCAAGTCGAGGTCCTTACCCCAGGCGAACGTTTGTCATCATGAAAGGCGGGAAACCCGAAGGCGGCGACCTGACAGGGCACGTGGAACCGATACAATTTTCATATCGGGAACCAGCTTTCAATTGCGTGAGATCCGCACGCTGAGATCTCACCTGCCGCCTCCAGGATATGCCACGCGGCAGAGATTTAACTGCGAACTATCGCCAATAGCACCCTTGAAGACACGGCTCAAAAATTGAAGAATGGACCCACCTCCGGCAGAATGACTTCATCCAAAAGGTCTCTCCCGGAGGTGGGCCCAGGGGGCCACTATCGGTACCCTACGTACCGGATACCCCTTGGGATTGCAATGATCACAAGGAAACTCCATCTATCAGGTTTGAAGACCTCCGAAGGCCCCACATGTCAAGCGTAACCGGACCTGCTTCCCTGACATGGTTAGTCCCAGGGCCGCCACGTGTATCATAAGACTGGAGCTATCGCCCACACATGAGAAAGCTCCGGACAGAATACCAGTATGGCACCCCCAGACCTAACCCCAGACAGAGGGAAGCTCCGGTACTGACATATTTCCAACAGCACCGGACCTACCCGTCCATGACGGTAAGCTCCGGAGCTGCCACGTGGCTGAACTGCAGGACCTTCAACTTCAACAATGAGGCTGGTGGACCCCCAACGGCTCCGGACCTTCAAGGAGCAATCAAAGACTTCAAGACCAGATTAAGTGTTATTAATTCCATATTAATGACACACGATCAGATGGCCCTTAATACCGGTAACGGCACTGTTAAGGCCCGTTACCAGGCTATTAAGGGTAATTAACCTCATTAATTGTGTATCAAGCATGTGTAACCGCCGGGGCCACATGTCGGGCCAGGCTAACGGTGTAACGACCAGTCCTTGTACTATAAAAGGACTGGTCGACAATACACAAGGGACGACTCCAGACCTCGACTGGACTCCCTGACCTAGACGAGCTTCTTCTTCTGGAGCTTCTTCTAGACTTACACGCTCAATATAACACCAACACACTCCGTGGAGTAGGGTATTACGCTCAGGCGGCCCGAACCACGTAAATCTCTGTGTCCACTTGTCTTTCACCTTCTTGAATCTCTACGCGCCCATTACCGAACTACAACTCCTCGATCTACCAACGGTAGTGTCGGGAGATCTGCCGGATCCAAACACCGACAATAACATTGATAATGCAAAGTTCTAGGCCGTGTCTGCCGCCAGCTTGCCTGTGGTTTGAGTGGAGCTGCGCCATATCCCTTTTGCTTAGCTGCATAGTTGCTTATTTAGTTTGTTTCACTGCATTAGTTCAAACTTGTCATTAATATTCATTAGAGCTTTTATTCGAGGATATTATGATTGTGTAATAAAAGTAGTTAATTAATCTCTTCTTATGGTAATTATCTGGTTATCCTTTTGTAAATGCACTCGTGTATGTGTGTTGAACATCCTGGGCACAAGTATGTGTTTACTTGGTCCATTTTTGGAACCGGGTGTCACAAATTGGTATCAGAGCCACAGGTTGACCGTAGGATGCAGCCTAGTTAGAATGGACACTTTAGGGCACATAGGAGCACTCAGGAATCGATGATTTTTTGCTTGGTGTGTTGATTGCTATGTATTGCTGCTTGTGTGCTTACTAGAGGATTTTGGGATGTTTTAGCATTGCCATGTCCATATAGGCTTGTATAGGTAGTTGCTTAGTTTTATATCCCTTGATGCATATAGTTGGGGACGTTTTCTAAACTCTTCTATCTCTTACTTTTCTTCAGATGGTGAGGACTCGCAACCAGGGGGATGCCAATGATGAGAATGAGGAGAACAATGGGGCACCTCAGAACAACAATGGGCAAGGACCTGCCCAGGGAGCTATCAACCTTGAGCAGCTATTGGCTATGCAAAACCAGCTCATGCAGACCATGATACAGACTATGGGACAACTGCAAGCTGGTAACAACAACAATCAGCCTCACATGCCTCCACCGCCACCCCACCTCCTCATAACCGATTGGGAGAGTTCATGAGAACCAGGCCGTCGACTTTTGCTCAAGTTGCTCACCCTATGGATGCCGACGATTGCCTCAAGTCCATGGAGAAAAACTTGCAATAGTCCAATGCAGTGGCTGGGAAAAGGTGTCGAGGAAAAATAATTCATTGTGGAGGAAAAATAGAATCCGAGTCGGAACCCTACATACTGAACTAGTCCGTAGTGAGGCCAGACAAGTCTGTCTTGGAATAGAAAGTTCAACGGAGAAGTCCGGTGTCAAGCCGAACAGAAAGTTGATTGGACAAGTCCGATTCCAGGTCAGACAAGTCAGAGGTCTATCCAGTTTCAAATCCGGACCATGTTTTTGGGAGTTCCTGGCAGCGATCATCGGACTAGTTCGTATATGATAACGCACAAGTCCGGATGGGAACAAAAATAAAACCGGATTAATTCGTAGCAATTAACGGACAGGTCCAGAGAACATCAGAAACGATTTCCGGACTAATCCGTAGCAATTAGCGGATAAGTCCGGGGAACAACAGTAGCTAAATCAGACTAGTCTGGGGTCTGATCCAGAGAAGTTTGTACTAAGCCAGGCTACTAATTGTTGGTTTGGCTATAATTCATTTTAATCTTGTTCCCTTTTGAATTGCATTATGTTAGACATGTATAAGAATGAATACAATGCATGATAGATGAAAATGAGGGTGTTACAGGGGGTCAGCCGACCTGGTCCTGGCCCCCCTCGGCTATGTTTTGTCAGGGTGACTTCTAGGTTGGCCTTGACCCCCTTCTCCGGTGAAACACTGTTGGATCTCCTCGGATACGCCCGGGAATCGGTCATGGATCCTTGTGATGCCACGTGTCATCGCCTGATTCGTCGAATGGTAACTTTTTAGATTACTCCCTGCATGTTTGGGTATTTTGGGGCCTAATTCACCTGCATACAAATATACACTAACACTTGTGGAATTTGTTAGTTTTAACTCCTACCGCTCTATTGTGTTCTCCATTTTATAATCTTTATGCAGTGAATTGATAGTCATATTTAGTATCTCGGGACTGTCAACACTCCCTCAATTTAAGTCATGAAGATGCAAAGCCCCTATTTCACTACGAATGAAACAAAATCGAGTGAAATATAAAGATTTTGTAAAAATATCAGCCAATTATTGTTCGGTATCTACATGGTGAAGCACAATGTTTCGTTTTCAACATTATGACCAAGAAAGTGATACCTAATGTCAATATGCTTTGTTCTAGAGTGTTGCACAAAGTTTTGAGCAATACAAATGGCACTAGCATTGTAACAATATAGTGGTTCAACCATATAATCCTTAAGTGTTTGAACAATCCTAAGAATTTGTGAACAAGCGCTAGCAGCAAGTACATATTCAAATTAAGCTGTGGATTGTACAACTGAATATTGTTTTCTAGAGGACCAAGCAAAAAGTGAGTTACCAAGAAAATTACAAGCACTCGAAGTACTTTTCCTATCATTCCTAAAACCTCCAAAATCAGCATCCAAAAAAGCTTCAATGTAATAGTTGGGGAAGAAGGAAGAAAAATGTCAAATTCTTGAGCTCTATGTAAGTACCTGAGAATCCTTTGGACGGCTTGACGTTGTGAAGCGCATGGAGAAACATGTCATCAATAGTTCTAGCTTTAAATTTATCAACATTACAATGTTTCTTAACAAAGCATTGGCAACCAAAGACCCAAAAATCTATAACACTAGGCATATGTCCAACTGAAGCTAATATGGGGTTTTTCCTAATTTAGTACGAAGAAAACTCAATTTGAGACATAACAAGCAGTTTGAAATTCATCAAGCATAGTCCTAGCCATTTCAACTAAGGTTTTGTTCTTTCTCTCTATGACATAATTTTTTTGGGGTACATATGGTGAAGAAAATTGATGATCTATTCTTTTTCAGCATAAAAGTTATCAAATGATTGGTTTAAATTTGGTTCCATTATCCCTTCTAATTGATTTTAAGGATCCTAGGTGGTCAAGTGAAAGTCTAAGAACCAAACTTCTAAAGTGACTGTTGACGGTCCTTAAATGTTAAATATGACAGTCAATTCACTACATAAAATTGTAAAATGGAGAACACAACATAGTGGTAGGAGTTAAAACTAACAAGCTCCACAACTGTTAGTGTTTATTTGTGTGTAGGTGAATTAAACCCCAAAATTACCCAAGCGTGCAGGGAGTAATTCAAGAAGTTACCATTCGATGAATCAGGTAAGGACATGTGGCATCACATGAACCCATGACCCATTCCCAGGTGTATCCAAGGAGATACAACAGTGTTGCACTTAAGAAGGGGGTCAAGGCCCACCTGGAAGTCACCTTGAGAAAGCACACCCGCGGGGGGGGGGGGGGGGGGGGGGGGGGGGGGGGGGGGGGGAGGACCAAGTTGGTCGCCCCCTCTAGTCGGCTGACTTGGCCCTGGCACCAAACTCGGTCAACCTTTCTTTACGTGTTGGCCTCCTGTCGCTCTCTAATGGCGGGTAACGACTGATTTGCGTGCTAATTTTGGCGCCAAACCGACAAAACTCGTGTATAAATACCCCCTCACTTCTCCACACACCACAATTTTGAGAATAGTACTCCACTCATAAGGTTTAGAGCTGCCCTAGTGGCCAGCCAAGTAGAAGGGGAGTGAGGAGGAGCTAGGAGGAGGAGGAGGCTTTGGATAGTCAAGTCACTCTTCCACACTTGTACCTCTACGGAAGTTCTGCCGGAATCGAGTAAGAATTTTCCATGAATTCAATATTAGTTTGACTTCTATTTTCTAGTAGTTTTCTTTTGTAGCTGCTTGTGGGTTCACTATTTTAGTTTATTAGAGTCTCTAGTCGTAGCTTTGCAGTTGAAACGATTAGAGTTGTGAATTAGAATTAAGTGTGATGCTTAGGTTAGAATTCATTAGTGGATATCTCGTAGACCCACAGATTGAAGAGGTAGACAGTAGGTGGCGAGAGCCCAATCTGTCCTTAGTAATCCTCCACGTTCGGCTACGCCATAGGCTCGTGGCGGGATCGTCTTGATATTTCCAAGGGTAAACTCGTGCCCGAAGCAAGCAGCTATCGTAGACTATTGTGGCCTATATTTAAAACCATTGAATTCCTCTCAAATACTTGCCTACCAAACAAACTCTATGTCCTTGGGAGAACAAGCTAGAAGATCTCACACGCATTCCTTGGATTCAATACCCTTGTGAATACTCTTTAAGGGGAAGTGCTACAACAGTATTTCCGTGCGCTTGCGGATCATTTTGTTTTTTGTAAAAAATACCAACAAGCATTTCTCGTGACGTTGCTGGGGAATGGTTGCTGTTTATATTCGAACCCTTCTCACCCTTGTATCTATTTACTTTTATTTACTTCTTACCTTTCCATGATTATCATGGAGCAGCCCATCATTCTTTCATATTCTGCCCCAAGGGGCCAGTTCTGTGAGACACCGCCCTTGCTTTATGCCCATGGTTCAGGAACAATCCTTCTCTGGAACAGATTGTGAAACCCTTACCACCATCTACGAGAGTTTGAACAATCGTGTTCTTGCCTTTTGATTAAAGGCATGACACAATAAACTCTTAAATGGAAGTTGTTTCCTTTTTCTTCCAAGGAAAAAGCGAAACAATGGTACACTCATAATGTTGGGAAAATAAACGATGATTGGAGAAAATTACGAGACAAATTTTTTCTTGCTTTTTTTCCAATATCCCGAATTGTTTTCTTACGAATGGAAGTACTAGGCTTCCAACAGATGGAGAAGAATCAATAGGTGCGGCCTGGGATAGGTTTTCGCTTTTGCGAAATTTGGGCCCAGATTTGTTGATCCCATATCCATTATTATTGCAACATTTTTTCATGAGACTTAACAAAGATTCTGCTCTATATCTCGACATTATGGACGGAGGTTCTTTCCTCCGTAAGACGCCGGAAGAAGGTAAGGAACTTCTAGATCAAATTCAAGAAAATGCCTCCTTCACTACGGATCTTAATGAACCTCCCGAAGAGGAAGCCACGTCGAGTACTGAGGACACTCCTATAGCCAAGGAAGAGCCAGAACCATGCCCATCACCTGCATTGTGTGTAAAATCCTTTCCCGAACCTAAGCCATCAAAGGATGAAGCAATTCAACCTTCGAAATTCCCATTCTACTTAGAGGAAGAAATTTTTGAAGATTATAGAAATACCTCGAAGTACTGTTACCAAAGGAAGCCATCGTTGCCTCAAACTCCACCTGACCCGCCTGATGGAGTATAACTCCAAGAGACATTCAAGGAGTTCATCTCTATTTTGAGTTCGAATGGACGATAGAGGTTGTGAACTCACCCGATATCCTTCGGATGCTCTCACCCTTAACCACCATTCTATGCCATATTAGAGGAGCAACAATCTGAGTCCTTTATAATCCCTATGTTGGAGCAAATATCATTTCCGATAATTGTGCTCTCGTCATTTTGGGTGATGTGCCAGTAGCACCAACGCAAAAATCCTTTCAAGATACATATGGAAATATTCTTGAAGTATATAGGATTTTACAAGAAGTGTCAGTAAGACACAAAAATGTTGATGTTCTCCTTGATTTTCATGTGTTTGAAGTTCGAGACTTCAACGTAATGATTTTGGTGCCCATTGAGAAATTTCTCATGGAATTTCCCTCTGAAGGAAACCTCAACATAAATCTTGAAGGGAACAAAATTTTCATTCCCATTATGCATTTGAAGAACATATATGCGGAACCACTCCTCCAAGATGGGCCAATTGAGGAGGTTAGGACTCTCAAATATTTGGAACTTCCTGAAGTAGAAGGAGAGGAAGATTTCATCCAAGAAGAGGATGAGCTTCAGGAAACTTTTGACTTGCCAAAAGAAGAGCCTACACCAAACATCCTATTGAGCTAAAAATCTTGCCTCCAAGCCTATGCTATGCTTTTCTAAATGGAGATTTGGAAGCTCCTATCATCATAAGTGACAAGCTTTCAGATGAGTAAACACTCAAACTCATAGCCTTGTTTGAAAAGCATATGACTATTTTTGGCTACTCACTTCTATACCTCAAGGGCATCAGCCCTACTCTTTGCACTCATCGCATTCTGATCGACCCCGAGAGTATCCCCTCACTGGAACCTCAACGGCGGTTGAATAATGCGATGCGTGAGGTTGTCAAGAAGGAGGTCTTGAAACTCCTTAATGCCGAGATTATTTATCCGGTGCCTCATAGTGCAAGGGTTAGCCCGGTCCAAGTAGTGCCAAAGAAGGGAGGAATGACAATCATTCAAAATGAGAAGAATGAATTAATTCCTCAACAAACCATCATGGGGTGGAGGATGTGTATTGATTACCAAAACTCAACAAGGCGAGTAAGAAGGATCATTTTCCAGTACCCTTCATTGATGAGATGTTGGAACGGTTGACAAGACATTCCTTCTTTTGTTTCCTTGATGGGTACTCGGTCTACCATCAAATTCCCATCCATCCCGATGATCAAAGTAAGACCACATTCACGTGTCCATATGGGACGTACGCCTACCGGCAAATGTCTTTTGGACTGTGTAATGCACCTGCCTCCTTTCAAGGGTGCATGATGTCTATCTTTTCCGACATGTTTGAGGAAATCATGGAAGTTTTCAAGGACGGTTTCTCCGTCTATGGAAAAACTTTTTATCATTGTCTGGAGAATTTAGATAAGGTCTTACAAAGATGCTAACATAAGGACCTGATACTTAATTGGGAAAAGTGCCACTTTATGGTCTGTGAAGGCATCGTTCTTGGACACTTAGTGTCCAAGATGGGGATAGAGGTGGAAAAAGAAAATTTTTAAGTTATTAAAAAACTTCCACCTCCAGTCAACATTAAGGGAATCCGCAGCTTTTTATGTCATGCGGGGTTCTATCGACGATTTATCAAGGATTTTTTCAAAATCGCTATACCCCTCACAAACTGATTAGCCAAGGATGCCCCCTTTGATTTCGATGAGAAGTGCCTTAAGTCCTTTGATACACTCAAATAGGCACTTGTCTCGGCTCCAATCGTCCAACCCCTGGATTGGACGCTTCCATTCAAAATCATATGTGATGCCAGCAACTTTGTTGGTGCGGTCTTAGGCCAAACCAAAGATAAAAGCATCACGCCGTAGCCTACGCTAGCAAGACTCTAACAGAAGCACAACTCAATTATGCCACTCTGGAAAAATAGCTCCTGGCATTAGTCTTTGCTATCGATAAGTTTAGGTCCTATTGGTTGGAGCCAATGTCATAGTCTACACATACCATGCTGCCTTGAAATTTTTGCTGACCAAAAAGGACGCTAAACCAAGGCTAATCTGATGGATTCTCCTACTCCAAGAATTTTATTTGGAGATTAAGGATAAAAAATGAGTGGAGAATTCCATTACGGATCATCTCTCACATATGGAAGTCACACAACACATTGATGTACCCATTAATGACTTCCTACGTGATGACATGTTACTTAAAGTGACCGACTCTCACCCTTGGTATGCGGATATCGGGAACTTCATAGCCACGGGGTACGTACCACCAGGGGAGAACAAAAAGAAGATTATTTATGAGTGTCGTAGACACCTATGGGACGACCCATATCTCTATCGAGTATGTGCCGGTAGCCTTCTTAGAAGGTGTGTCCCACAACTAAAGGCACCAAAATCATTTAAAAATGCCATGCTGGCCCCTATGGAGTTCATACGGTGTTCATTGTACTCAAGCAAAGATTTGGCAAAGTGTATCCTATTGGCCATCAATGTATGGAGATACCAAGGAATGCATTCGCCGATGTTGGAAATGCCAAAAGAATGGAGGAATCACTACTCATAATGCCATGCCCCTCACATGTAATCTCCAAGTCGAATTATTCGATGTGTGGCGTATTGACTTCATCGGACCTTTTCCAAAGTCCTATGATTGCGAGTATATTCTGGTGGCCGTCGATTATGTGTCAAAATGAGTAGAGGCATTGCCTTGCAAAAATGTCGACTCCAGACAAGCTAGGAAAATGTTATATGAGATCATTTTCCCACGCTTTGGCACTCCCAGAATGGTCATAAGTGATGGAGGGTCTCATTCCATTGATAAGACCTTCTGGAGCTTTATAAGGGAGCTTGGAGTTCAACATTATATTGCTACTCCCTATCACCCACAAACAAGCGATCAAGCAGAAACATCTAACAAGCAGATCAAGAATATTCTGCAAAAGATCATCTTGGAAATGGGAACAGAATGGAAGAAAAAGCTACTCAACTCATTGTGGGCATATCGAACTGCCTACAAGACACCCATTGGCATGTCTCCGTTCCAACTTGTCTTTGGGAAGACTTGCCATCTTCCTGTGGAGTTGGAACATAGAGCTCATTGGGCCATAAAATGGTGGAACATGGATCTTGATAAGGCTGGAAAGCATCGTTGGAGGCATATCTCTGAGCTTGAGGAATGGATGGATAAAGGCATACCATAGTGCCAAGGTCTATAGGGAAAGAACCAAGAGATAGCATGACAAACGGATTACGATAAAGTCCTTCTCTTTAACTCCAGGGTAAAACTCTTTGGACATGGGAAATTATGAAGTAAATGGGAAGGACCATTTACCGTAGTAGAAACTTCATCTCATGGAGCCATCACACTCCAAAATGATGAGGGTCATCTATTCAAGGTAAATGGGCACTGTCTTAAAATATTCCTAGATTCCCAAGAGGATGTGGAAAAAGAGATTGACATGGTAAATTTGATTGATTTCCACACCATTCTTACAAATTCCACACAATTCCTCGAAGTCCAACATGTGGGCCTATTATAAAATCGATCCTTTATGGCCCACGGAGACAACCACGAAACAACAGACCAGACAGGGCCCATACCAGGTCAGCCTATCCCCTAGGTCGGTCGACTCCTTGTTGGCGCTGCCAGGGTTCTGTTTTCGCGAGTTATCTCCCCCGTGCTATCCCAACATAACTCTCGGTGCGATAGCTCCTATCTCCACCTCGGCAACTTTAAAAAGCCAAGAACAGAGAGGAAACTCGCACCATTCCAGAAAAGAAATATCCTCTCCCATCTTCCACCTCGTGCCATCCACCATGGCCGGCAAAGGAAAAAACATCATTCCCCATGCGTCCTCCAGCTCCACCTTTAACCTGAGCGGGGAACCTAAGCCAGCCAACAATGACTCCACCATGGCCATTGAGGTCGTGATCGCTTTGGACGTGGCACCCCTCGCCGCGATCCCGCCTCTTGGGACACCCCGTGGACATAGCCTAGCATGTCGTAGCATGGCACAGTCGCTTTCTCCACGTAAAGCACCCATGAAGTCATGTACTCCTACGCCATGTCCAACAACGGCGGCTCTCAAGCCTATTGTGACTCGTCTTTTCCATGCAAAAGACGAAGTCCGTCCCACGCTCCAGCCCGACAAGAAATACACGGGCACTCCCAAAACGAAGAACGGTGATGTAGTGAGCCACCACTATGTGTCGCCAACTCATAACTCATCGGAGCCCGCAAATGACTAGTTCATAATCCAAGGCATGAGAATGCCGAAAGGTTATTGAAAAGGTATGTACAAGCGTGTGGACACTTAGACTCGGAGGAATCGACAGGCTCATCTCCCTCTAGGGTGAGGCGTCACCTCTCACCACCTTCTATAAAAAGGCCTCCAGACCAATATCAAAGCAGTGGCGATAACTCTCCCCGTGCCGATGTGGCTCAGCTAGCCAAGGAGATAGAAAATCTCCGTTTGGAGAACAAGAGGCTAGCGCGCACGGTGGACAAAGCACGTATCGAGAGGGCCGAATTAAAATATGATATTGATGCCCTTAAGGAAGATATTTATGGTGTACACCATGGCATGAGCGCTAAAATCAAGCGCTTATGCGAGGCCGTATGGATGTCCGACATTTACAAGGCACCATGAGTAGATGTCCCTCATGCCATTGGGTGTTTACCCCTTAGTTTGCTTATTTTCATTTTATTTAAATGTTTTGTAATTCAATAATGTAAGCACCCCCAATTTTCTGTTCAGTAAAGTGAACTTACCGGTTAATCTAACACTACTAAAGTTCCCCCTTTAGTTTATTTTGTATCAAATAAAGTTTCGAGGAACAAGTGTGGGGGAGGAGTCCCTCAGCGATCTCGCGACGTTTAGATCACGCTTTCACCCATGGACACTTCGCAAACATACATGCGATACGGCACGACAAAGCGGAGCACTAGGGGAGCCAACCAGAGGTCAGCCGACCCCTTGGCTCGACCGACCTGTGGATGGCCCCTCTCGAGCCCATTTCACTACAAAACGTCGGATTGAATCTCTTATCCTTTACTCTTGGTGAATCACTTCTATTTGAGTTGAAAATTTTGACGCAATCATAGAAATTCAAATTAAAATCAACTCAATTAAATTAAACATTGCAGATTGCTAAAATATGAGATTAGTATACCCTGTATTTTGATTTCATTACCATGTTTCTGGACCTATATCATTAATTTAGGACAACATGTCATCTATGTTTTTGATTGGTGTGATTGGTGAGTAAAATGAACCCATGGACAAAATTATCCTTGCTTGAAATTGATTTTGAATTTTGCACAATTCTAAAGTCTTAAGGTTTGCCTTCTTCTCTCATTGGAAATTAAATACCCACCAAGGCCATATATATGAATATTGAAAACCACATGCATATGCCACTTAGCATTTTCATTGAACTTTGCCAAACTCGTAACCCTGTTGAGTGACTTGCATGAAATCTTTTGATTAGGAAATCTCTTGTGCACTCCACCATACTCCATGAGAATTATTGCAAAATCCTCTCTCATTAAAAAGATGCATAAAAAGGAGTAGAAGGCATGTCTATAAGAGCTCCCAAAGGAATTAAAAAAACAAGAGATAGAGCCAAGCCATGCTTCATCCTTGCACAAAAAGAGAGTGATCAAATGGGAGTTATCATCATCATTCATTATACATCATTCACCCTTCATAGTAAGTGCACAAGAATTTTCTTAGTCATTGATTTTATTGCATGGCCTTCTCATATAGATCTCGATTTTGACTTAGTAATATATGAATTGCAAGCGTGCTGCTATTTATCCCTACCAAGCTCCACAAAAAGCCATATTTAGTTGTAGGGACAAAAGTGCAAAAATTATGCCAAGGTGAGGATTCAAACACTTTGAGTGCCTTGAGAGAATCCAATAAGAGGACAAAAAGGCATTATCCTTTTGAAATTCAAAATATAGCAATTTTTCGAAGTCATCTCAGCTGGAAGAAGTCCAAGAGAGATACACTCAACCGATCCACCTCTCAAACGCCCAAGATGATGTGGTAGCCACATCACAAAAAGGGTTAAAAAGCAAAGGTATGAATTAAAATACTTTGTATACTCCTTTCATATTCACAGCAACATTTATCTTAGCACTTAGTTCTTCTTGCCTTCACTCGAGGACGAGCAAAGGACTAAGTGTGGGGGAGTTTGTCTATGGTCCTTTAATGCTAAATATGACCATCAATTCACTGCATAAAAATTGTAAAATGAAGAATGCAACATAGTGGTAGGAGTTAAATCTAACAAATTCCACAAGTGTTAGTGTCTATTTGTATGCAGGTGAATTAAACCCCAAAAATACCCAAGCATGCAGGGAGTAATCCAAAAAGTTACCATTCGACGAATCAGGTGATGACATGTGGCATCACATGGATCCATGACTCATTACCAGGCGTATCTGAGGAGATCCAACGGTGTTGCACCCGAGAAAGGGGTCAGGGGCCACCTGGAAGTCACCCCGAGAAAGCACAACCGAGGGGGTGCCATGACCAGGTTGACCAACCCCCCTAGTCAGCCGACTTGGAGCTGGTGCCAAACTCGGTTAGCCTCCACGTGTTGGCTTTCTGTGGCTTTCTGATGGCGGTAACAAGTATTGTGGCACCAAACTGACTGAACTCGTGTATAAATACTCCCTCACTTCTCCACACACCACAAGTTTGAGAATAGTACTCCACTCATAAGGTTTAGAGTTGCCCAAGTGGCCAGCCAAGTAGAAGGAGAGTGAGGGGGGGCTAGGAGGAGGAGGCTTGGGCTTGTCAAGTCCCTCTTCCACACTTGTACCTCTACAGAAGTTCTGCCAGAATCGAGTTAGAATTTTCCATGAATTCAATATTAGTTTGACTTCTATTTCATAGTAGTTTTCTTTCGTAACTGCTTGTGGGTTCACTACTTTAATTTATTAGATGCTCTAGTCATAGCTTTGCATTCAAAATGATTACATTTGTGAATTAGAACTTAAATGTGGCTTAGGTTAGAATTCATTGGTGAATATCTCGTAGACCCACGGATTGAATAGGTAGACAGTAGGTGGTGAAAACCCTATCTATACTTAGGAATCCTCCATGTTCGGCTACACCATAGTCTCGTGTCAGGAATCGTCTTGGTATTGCCAAGGGTAAACCCATGCTCGAAGCATGCAGCTGTCGTAGACTACTATGGCCTAGATTTCAAATCATTGAATTCCTCTCAAATTCTTGCCTACCAAACAAATTGTGTGTCCTTGTAGAACAAGCTAGAAGATCTCACACACGTTCCTTGGATTCAACACACTTGGGAAGACTCCTTTAGGGGTAATGCTACAACGGTAATTCCGTGTGCTTGCGGATCATTCTATTTTCGTAAGAAATACCAACAGTGGCTAAAAGCTTCATTCTTAGATGCCATAAAGTAACACCAAGATTATCTACAATAATCATCAACAATTACAAGCACATACCATTTAGCTCCAAAAGATTGAACACGTGAAGGACCTACGGTGTCATGGTGTAAATGTTGTATTGGTGCTATAGTCATGGTCATTGTGAGTGGAGCATGTGAATCTACAACCATCTTAGCATGTCTATAAGAAGAGCACAAAATATCTTTGTTTCCAATAAGCTTAGGTAACCCACGTATGCGATCTAGACTACTAACACGTGTGAGGTGATCAAAACCTACGTGACCAAGTCTACGATGCCAAAAATATAAGCCTTGTGATTCATTAGCAACTAGACACCTATGCTTGGAGGTTTACATATCAAAATCAGCTTTAAAAACTCTTCCAGACCGAGACATGTTAAACATAAGATCACTATTTGAATCTATTATGAGACATATATGTGTTGAATACATTGGCTATGACGATAAAAGTTTTGAATACTGCAAAGACACCCCTTTCAACAAGGTCTGACTCTAGGTCCGAGCTCCTGCAAGGTCCTACGATAGGTCCGGCTTGTTTTGGGTAGCTCCAGCAAGGTCTGACTTGCTTTGGCTAGGTCCAACTTATTTGTCTTGGTCCGACTTATTTTGGTTAGGTCCAACTTGCTGTGGCTAGGTCCGACTAGCTTTGGTAAGCTCTGGCGCTAGGTCCGACTAGCTTTAGTAAGCTCCGATGCTAGGTCCTACTAGCTTTGATAAGCTTCATCTCAAGGATCGGTTAGCTTTGGCAAGGTCTGGTGCTAGATTGCAATGGTTCTGCAAACTTGCAATGTTTCAAACTTGCTTTTTGCATTTTGGAAAGCTTTCTTAGTATTATTTTACTAAGTTTTTGGTATGTTTTGGTGTTTAATGTTTTTGTTATGTTATGCAACATGCTTATGTGAGGTGCTCACGTAAGGTGTTGTGGTTTCGGAACTAACGTGATCCAAGTCGAGGACTTGTGCTCAGAAGTATCGGTTGTTTATTCATGTGCAGGTGTTTCTTGAGTTCAAGACATGGCTAGTGATGGGATCCATTGAACTAGTCTTAGGGAGAATATGAGGTTCAACAACCAAGTTCGGGAGGAATTGTGGTTGAGTTGGTCGGGAGGTCGCGCAGCATGTTTGAATCAAGAACAATGCATATGAAGGTATCATGGACATTATTGGAAGATGTTTGCATGTGTGCAAGGAGTGCATGGATGTTGCAACCTGGTTCCAAGGCATGATGAAGAGAAGTGGACGTAAAAAATTGGTCGGAAAGGTCCAACCGGCTGGAATATGCCTCAGATTGCAGCCGAGGTGGTCATGGTTCGTTTATGGAAAGTTTCAAATTTGCTTTGGTTAGATTTCGTGTGGGTCACGAAGTTGAGTTGTTTTTAAGAATGTGGGATACGTTCCTAAGGTGTTTCGAAGTCTTAAGATTGCATATATCTGTGTATAGAAGAATCTTGAGCAGTTATGAAAAGTTTCGGTGGAAACTGAGTAGGATGCGAGTCCTAGATTGGTTTGGTTTGGCCTGATGGCTGGTTATATAAGCAAGGGAGGCCAGAGCTCGTGGTGCATGAACTTTGGGTTGTTCATATTGTGTTCTATTGAGTAAAGATCATAGTTTAAAGGAACTTTTCTGTCTTATTTGTCCGACTTGTTTCAGACAAGTTTTTCTCGTCGAGTTTCTGCACAGCACTACATTGCTTCGGTGGTTTTATTATAACTCGAGTTTTACAGATTCAATTGACGTGATTCTTTTTGGGTTGTCTTAAAAACTTAATTATATATCATATATGAAAATTTCACGATCATTGGATTTGTGGTTTTTGATCTACACGAGTTTCTTTGCATTGTTGCAGATCTATTTTTACTCGGGTAGAGCAAATTGACCTTTGTTCGATCTTTCGATAATAACTTGAGTTTTTCTCGATAGATTTTTGTGATTCTTGTTGTGACGTCTTTGTGACTTGATTCTCCACAATCTATACCGGTTTTGTCACAATTGATCACATTTATATTAGTCGCACACAAGATTTATTTAACAGATCAATTTTCTACCGAGGGGTTTTCGTTGCTTTCGCCGAAAAAGTTGTAATCTACCATTCACCCCCTCTTGTAGATTTTCACATGCTATTCGATCCTACAATTGGTATCAGATCCATGGTGCTCTAATCTTTGAGATTTGCATGTGTTTTGAATAATCATCATGGAGAAATACTTCGCCAAACCTTGTGTGTTTAGTGGTATTGATTTTCAGGTTTGGAAGGCACGCATGGAGGCTTTCATCCAGGCGCAAGGCTTTGCAATATGGGAAAAGGTGTACAATACTTACGAAGTGCCGTCAAACGATAAAGTTACGACTACAAATATGAGAGATGTTGACAACAACAACAAGGCTCAAAACTTGATCATACAAGGATTAACTCAAAGCAACTTCGACTGTGTTTCTCACCTCCGATCTGTGTATGATGTTTGGAAAGCTCTATGTGATTACCACAGAGGATCTAACACGATCAAGGAGGTAAGGCAAGACATGTTCATAAAGGAGTACATGCACTTTGAGATGCAACCAGGTGAGTCCTCGACGACCTCTTTGCTCGCTTTAATAAAATTCTCAGCAACTTGCGTATCGTCAATGTTAATTTTTCAGATGCTGAGAATGCTAGACAATTACTGAGTGTATTAGACATGTCAATTTGGGAAATGAAAGTCACATCTATTCGTGAATCTACTGTCATGAGTATACATACTTTAGATGTTCTATATTCTAAATTGAAAACTCATGAAGTTGACATAATCTCACGTAAGAACCCTAACAAGTCTTGCATTTGTTTCTCAACGTGACATGCCTAGCTCCAGCCAATCTACATCTTGTGGAACACTTGCTTTGTTGTCCTCTCTAACCCTTGAATAGATTGAAGAGTTTCCAGAGGAAGAACTTGCACTCATCTCTACTCGGTTCTCAAAAGCATTGAAAAATGTGAGAACTAGGGGAGGGAGTGTCGGACCTCAACGATGTTTCGAATGTGATAAGACAGGACATTTTTGCACGAATTGCCCTAACCTTTTAGGTACTACTTCCCGTGATGAAAAGCAAACAGGGATGAAGCACTCCTCTGCAAATAACAACAAGAAAAAGAAGGGTTTTACAGGATGCCAATTGGTGAATAATTTTATCTCGCACTTCAAGAACTTGGCTCGAGCGATGTGGACATCGGAAGTGATGAAGATTAATATGATTTGGCAAACTTGTGCTTCATGGCCAGCAAATCAAGACCAAGTATGGAGGAGGCAGAATACAACAGCGATAATGAAGAGGTATGTCCTACTTGCGAAGAAATGTGTGATGCTATTTTTCATGCCACTGTTATAGTTAAGAAAAATTACAAAAAGCTTAGGAACAATGCTATTAAAGTTGAGTCACTAGAATCCGAAATTAATCGTTTGAAATCTTTGATTCCTAGTGATGATTCTTTTTCCTCATGTGATTTAATATATGAATAATTGTCCTCTCTAAGAAGTGCACACACCTCCACACTTGACAAACTTGAGTTATAGATTGAAAAGAATAGAGAGCTTACTGCACTTAAAGATAAAAACTTAAAAGATGCTTGTTGTTCTACAATTGATTTGCATTGTTCTACTTGTGATGATCTTGATAAGAAACTACAAGATGCTATGAATGAGATTTCTATATTGAACAATGATTTACATTCTCATGAAGTTAAATATTGTTCTAATTGCAAAATAAAAGGAAAAACTTCATGTGACAACTGCCTCGACTTGTCAAAGAAACTTGATGACATGAATAGGACACTAGAGCGGTCTTGTAATGGGAATAAGAATCTAAACTTGCTGCTGAATTCTTCCAAGTATTGCAATGATAAATCTGGTTTAGGTTTTGATTCTCGTGCTCATGCTAAGGCACATCCACCTCAAATTGTAAAGTCATTAGGAGGTGGTTTGATTCAAACAGCTCCTAAACAAAAAGAAGTGGTTTTCAAATCTGCAGGAGTGATGTCTCATTCGGTTGCTAATAAACATGTTTCTTGCTCATCTAGACATGAACACAAAGTTAAATTTCATTGTCACTGTGATAGAGATGGTCTTGTCATATATTTTTTGTTATAGACTAGCTAAACAACAGAAAAAGGAAAAAATGCAAGCTAGATCTCATAACTCTCATGCAACATTTGCTGCACATGCTAACCCGAATATCAAGAACATGCAACCTGTTGTTATGAGACAAAAACATGCAAAGTTTGCTCCCAAACCTATTGTTTCTCGTGCTACACATGTAACACCTCGTAGGTCAGTAATTGGGTACAAGAATTCTCAAATTTTGGCTCATAAACCTGTTGTTTTATCTCAGCTTTCGCGTGTTATTCCTGCTGGACGTCGTGTGACTCAGTACTGGATTCCTAAATGCCTTTTGACTAACCCCAGTATTGAGTCATCAATGTATTGTGCTTCTATGTAGGTTACACGTTTGAGGAAGGAGAACATTTGGATGATGGATTCAGTTGCTCACGCCACATGACTGGTAACAAAGATTGGTTATCCTCCCACTCTTTTGTGTCACGTGTAGAGAATAATACTTTTCTCGATAATTCTTCAACTCCTATAATTGCTAAAGGTTCGATTAGAGTAAATAATCACTACACTTTGAAGGATGTGGCACTTGTTAAAATTTTGAAATACAACTTGCTTTCTGTTACGCAATTGCTAGATGAAAATCTAGAAATTATTTTCACTAAAAATTGTTGCAAGGTTGTATATTCAAACAGTGAGTTTATTTTTAACATGTATCGATTTGGAAGAGTTTTTAAAGTTGATTTTGATATGTCATACTCTAAGCATAGGTGTCTAGTTGCTAATGATTCAAAAGACTTATATTTTTGGCATCGTAGACTTGGTAACGTAGACTTTGATCATCTAACGCGTGTTAGTGCACTTGATCGCATATGTGGGCTGCCTAGGCTTAAAAGGGACAAAGAAATTGTGTTCTCTTCTTGTAGACATGCTAAGATGGTTGTAGGTTCACATGCTCCTCTCACAATGACCATGACAACTGAATCGGGTCAACTTTTGCACCTTGACACCGTAGGACCTTCACGTGTTCAATCCTTCGGAGCTAAATTGTATGTTCTTGTGATTGTCGATGACTATTCTAGATACTCTTGGGTTTACTTTATGACATCTAAGAATGAAGCTTTTAGTCACTTTAGAACTTTATTTCTTAGATTATCAATTGATCACCCAGGATCTTTAAAAGCAATTAGAAGTGATAACGGAACCGAATTTAAAAATCAATCTTTTGATCACTTTTGTGCTGAAAATGGAATAGATCACCAATTTTCTTCACCTTATGTACCTCAACAAAACGGTGTTGTAGAGAGAAAGAGTAAAACCTTAATTGAGATGGTTAGGACTATGCTTCATGAATATCAAACTCCTAAAAAAATTTGGGCGGACGCAATTGCAACCGCTTGTCATGTCTGAAATCATGTTTTCTTGCGTGCTAAGCTATGTAAAACACCATATGAACTTCGGTTTGGACATAGGCCTAGCGTCACACACTTTTGGGTCTTTGGTTGCAAATGCTTTGTTAAGAAATATGGTAATCTTGATAAATTTGAAGCTAGATCTGTTGATGGCATGTTTCTTGGTTATCCATCTCATACTAGAGGCTACCGTGTGCTTTTAATTGATACTAACAAAATTATGGAGACTTGTGAGGTTTATTTTGATGAAGCTAGCCCAGGTACTAGCTCCAATATTGTAGGTCTGGATCCATATTCGCAGGGAGAGAGTATTTTCATCGAAGGAGATGAAGAAGTGTTGTTGCTGCCCGAAAATTCAGAAGCAAATGATGTTGATCACGCTGATGATTTTGCACCACAACCAGCACCAACAACTACTGCAGCTGGTACATATCGTCCTCAAGCCACAAGTTCTTCGATCTGTGATGAACATGAAGAATAGAAGCTTGTGAAGTGTCTACTCCCCTCCGAATTCTCAAAAGTCATCCACCACAACAAATCATTGGGAGCTTGCATGAACGAGTCACACGATCCAGGTTTTGCGATCAACTCTCACGCTCATTCTGCTTTTGTTGCTTCTTTTGAACCCAAAGATATATCACACGCACTCACTAATGAATCTTGGATTATTGCCATGCAAGAAGTGTTAGAAAATTTTGAAAGAAATAATGTTTGGGAACTTGTACCTCCACCTCAAGGTCAAACTTTAATTGGAACTAAATGGGTGTTTAAAAATAAACAAAGTGAGGATGGGGTTGTGGTTAGGAATAAGGCTAGGTTGGTTGCTCAAGGTTTCACACAAATTGAAGGTCTAGATTTTGATGAAACTTTTGCTCATGTTGCTAGATTAGAAGTCATAAGAATTTTGTTAGCTTTTGCTGCATCTAAAGGTTTCAAGTTATATCAAATGGATGTTAAAAGTGCTTTTCTTTATGGCTATATAGATGAGGAGGTTTATGTCAAGCAACCACCGGGTTTTGAAAATCCAGATTTTCCTAATCATGTTTACTTACAAACTGTCCAAAGCCTTGTATGGTCTCAAACAAGCCCATAGAGCATGGTATGATAGGTTAAAAACATTCTTACTTGAAAAGGGGTTTACCATGGGCAAGGTTGATAAAACTCTTTTTGTGCTTAAGCTTGGTAATGACTTATTATTCGTTCAAGTGTATGTGGATGATATTATCTTTGGTTGTGCTTCTCATGATCTTGTGTTCAAGTTTTCAGCTATGATGAGTTCAAAATTTGAGATGAGTATGATGGGAGAACTCACGTACTTTTAGGGGCCGCAAATCAAGCAATCCAAGGAATGTACCTTTATGCATCAAACAAAGTATACAAGAGACCTTCTTAAGCGCTTCAACATGGACAAAAGCAAGCATCTTCGGACACCAATGGGTACAGCAACAACACTTGAACTTGATAAAGATGGTGAACATGTGGATCAAAAAGAATATAGAAGCATGATCGGATCACTTTTGTACCTCACGGTACCGAACATTCAATTCAGTGTATGTCTTTGTGCACGATTTCAAGCTTCCCCACGTGCTTCACATTGTCAAGCCATCAAAAGAATTTTTAGGTACTTACATGGAACTCAAGAATTTGGCATTTTATTCCTTCTTCCTCAACCGTTGCTTTGAAAGCTTTTTCGGATGCTGATTTTGGGGGTTGTAGGATTGATAGGAAAAGTACTTCGGGTGCTTGTCAATTTATTGGTAATTATCTTGTTGTTTGGTCCTCTAGGAAACAAAGCTCAGTTGCACAATCCACAACCAAATTTGAATATGTAGCTGCTGCTAGTGCTTGCTCACAAATTCTTTGGATTGTTCAAACACTTAAGGACTATGGGGTTGATCTAGATAGTGTTCCACTATTTTGAGATAACACTAGTGCCATTTGCATTGCTAAAAAACCCGTGCAACATTCTAGAACAAAGCACATTGACATTAGGTATCACTTTCTTCGTGATAATGTTGAAAAAGGAAACATTGTGCTTCACCATGTAGATACTGAACAACAATTGGCTCACATTTTTACAAAACCTTTAGATTTCACTCATTTTTGTGACATTCGTAGTGGAATAGGGGTTATGCATCCTCATGGCTTAAATTGAGGGGGAGCTTTAAAATTTTGGATTTGAATTTAAAAGTAATATGAGCATAGTATTTTATACATATATAACTTTGTGATTTCTTTTATATGCTAAAAGTTCTTACTACATTACTCATGTTATACATTTTGTAGTTTTTGTCATGAGTAGTACTAGGAATAATTACTTACACTAAATCTGGTCATGATCGAACCTTCTTGCTGTTTTGAACTTGTTTCATGCTCACAAGTGCTTTTGGTAATGAAAAAATAATCAATCAACTATCCACATGTTGAGCTTTTATGTTCAAATGAAAAATTGAGAAAAGATCAAGAGAATATGCATGCATCGCACTTCTTCTTTTGAGTTGTCTTATCATTGCACTTAGATATGAACTTGGAAGAAGTTGTGTATGACTGAAACCATGTCCTTAAGTTTCTGATTGTCAAATGACATAGGCTTGACTTGGTTGGTTAGAATAAGGCAGATGCAGCATATAATCTTTTGCAAATGTCATATGATAAAATATATGCTTAAAAGAAAACAAAATTGCAGCAACAAGTGTCATGCTTTCAAGTTTTGAAGTAGTTAAGTTTGTGAGATCATGACTTGCTTAAATTGAAAATTACACTTGATCTCTAGCATGGCTTACACTACTTTATGTATCTCATTGATGTTATAGTGTAAGTTACTTGATAGTATGACTTGTATGAGCTTTGTTTTATATGTATATGTTATAATATGCTCGTAACAAATTAAAATTTCTCCTTTTAACCTTGCTGAATACATTGTCAAAGGGGAAGAAATTGATCACACATTTCACATATTCACAAGTGTTTTGGCACGATTCTTCTCAGGGGGAGAATTTTTGTTTTTCTTCTTATTTCTGATTTACAAAGGGGGAGAAATAAGTATGGGGTAGAAATATTTGTTTTAAAATTTCTTTCTTTTTTATTTGATTGTTTTCAAAACTTTTCATAAGCTAATGTTCGGATTTTAAGTGGTGTTGCCAATGCATTCATCAAGGAGGAGATTGTGAGACCTATGTATGCTGAATACATTGGCTATGACGATAAAAGTTTTGAATACTGTCAAAACACCCTTATAACAAGGTCCGACTCTAGGTCTAAGCTCCAGCAAGGTCTGACTTGTTTTGGATAGCTCCGGCAAGGTCCGACGTAAAGTACGACTTGCTTTGTCTAGGTCCGACTTACTTTGGCTAGGTCTAGATTCTTTGTCTATGTCCGACTTGTTATAGCAAGGTCTGACTAAGCTTTAGTAAGCTCCGACGCTAGGTTCGACTAGCTTTGGTAAGCTCCGGTAAGGTGCTCACGTAAGGTGTTGTGGTTTCAGAACTAACGAGAGTCAAGTCGAGGACTTGTGCTCGGAAGTATTGGTTGTTTGTTTATGTGCAGGTGTTGCTTGAGTTCAAGAAATGGCTGGTGATGGGATCCATTGAACTAGTCTTAGGAAGAAGATGAGGTTCAACAACCAAGTTCGGGAGGAATTGTGGTTCAGTTGATCAGGAGGTTGCGCAGCATGTTTGAATCAAGAACAATGCATATGAAGGTATCGTGGACGTCGTTGGAAGGTGTTTGCACGTGTGCAAGGAGTGCATGGATGTGTCTACATGGTTTCGAGGCGTGGTGAAGAGATGTGGACGTAAATAATTGGTCGAAAAGGTCCACCCGACTAGGTTATGGACTCAAGCTGCGGCTGGTTCGTGTTTGACTCAAATATGGAAAGATTTGAGTTGGTTATGATAGGATTGCATGTGGGTCACGAAGTTGGGTTGTTTTAGGAACGTGGGATACGTTCCTAAGGTTTTTGGAAGTCTTAAGATTGCTTCTATCTGCGTATGGAAGAGTCTTGAGTAGTTATGGAAGTTTTAGTTGAATCTGAGTAGGATTTGAGTCCTAGTTAGGATTGGGTTGGTCAAAGGGCTGGTTATATAAGCAAGGGAGATCAGAGCTCGTGGTGCACGACTTTGGGATTGTTCCTTTTGTGTTTTTATCAATAAAATTTGTAGTCTAAGGAACTTTTGTGCCTTATTCGGCCGACTTGTTTCAGACAAGTTTTTCTCGTCGAGTTTCTGCATAGCACTACCTTGCTTTGGTGGTTTTATCATAACTCGAGTTTTACAGATCCAATTGATGTGATTCTTGTTGGGTTGTCTTTACAACTTGATTACCTATAATATGTGTAAATTTCACGGTCATTCGATTTGTGGTTTTGGATCTGTACGAGTTTCATTGCAGTATTACAGATCTGGTTTTTCTCGGGTAGAACAGATTGACCTTCATTCAATCTTTTGATCGTAACTCGAGTTTTTCTCGACAGTTTTTAGTGATTCTTGTTGTCGTATCTTCGTGACTTGATTTTCCACAATCTATATTTGTTTTGTCACGATTAATCACGTTTAGATTAGTCACACAGATAATTTCTTAACAGATTGATTTTCTACCAAGGGGTTTTTGTTGATTCCGCTGAAAAAGTTTTAAATCTACCATTCACCCCCCCCCCCCACCCTCTGGTAGCTTTTCACGTGCTCTTCGATCCTACATTCGGCATGGTTCGACATAAGATCTGACTTGTTTTGGCTAGGTCTGACTTCTTTGTCTAGGTCCAACTTATTTTGGTTAGGTCCGACTAGCTTTAGTAAGCTCCGACGCTAGCTCCGACTATCTTTAGTAAGCTCTGGCGCTAGGTCTTTCTAGCTTTGATAAGTTTAGTCTCAGGGTCCGGTTAGCTTTGGCAAGGTTCAGTGCTAGATTGCAATGGTTCTGCTTTTAACTTGCAATATTTTGAACTTGCTTTTTGTATTATGGAAAGCTTGCTTAGTATTATTTTACTAAGTTTTTGGTATGTTTTGGTAGTTAATTTTTTAACTATGGTTTGCAACATGCTTATGTGAGGTGCTCACGTAAGGTGTTGTTGTTTCGGAACTAACGTGAGTCAAGTTGAGGACTTGTGCTGGGAGTATCGGTTGTTTATTCATGTGCAGGTGTTGCTTAAGTTCAATACATAGTTGGTGACGAGATCCATTATACTAGTCTTAGGGAGAAGATGATGTTCAACAACCAAGTTCGAGAGGAATTGTTGTTGAGTTTCGGGAGGTCGCGCAGCATGTTTGAATCAAGAATAATGCATATGAAGGTATTGTGGACATTGTTGGAAGATGTTTGCATGTGTGCAAGGAGTGCATGGACGTGGCGATATGGTTCCAAGGTGTGATGAAGAGAAGTGGACGTAAAAAATTGGTCGGAAAGGTCCAACCGTCTGGAATATGCCTCAAGCTGCAGCTGAGTTGGTTATGGCTCGTTTATGGAAGATTTTGAGTTTGTTTTGGTTATATTTTGTGTGGGTCACGAATTTTAGTTGTTTTTAGGAATGTGAGATACGTTCCTAAGGTGTTTGGAAGTCTTAAGATTGCTTTTATCTGTGTATAGAAGAGTCTTGAGCAGTTATGGAAAGTTTCGGTGGAAACTGAGTAGAATACGTGTCCTAGTTTGGTTTGGGTTGGCCTGATGGCTGGTTATATAAGCAAGGGAGGCCAGAGATCGTGGTGCACGAACTTTGGGTTGTTCCTCTTGTGTTCTATTGAGTAAAGATCGTACTTTAAATGAACTTTTGTGTCTTGTTCGTTCGACTTGTTTCAGACAAGTTTTTCTCGTCGAGTTTCTGCACAGCACTACCTTGCTTCGGTGGTTTTAACATAACTCGAGTTTTACATATTCAATTGACGTAATTCTTTTTGGGTTGTCTTCACAACTTGATTATATATCATCCGTGAAAATTTCACGATCATTGGATTTGTGGTTTATGATCTACATGAGTTTCTTTGCAGTGTTGCAGATTTGTTTTTACTCGGGTAGAACAGATTGACCTTTGTTCGATCTTTTGATCGTAACTTGAGTTTTTCTTGACGGAGTTTCGTGATTCTTGTTGTGACGTCCTCGTGAATTGATTCTCCACAATATATACTGGTTTTGTTTATATTGATCATGTTTATATTAGTTGCACAGAAGATTTCTTTAACAGATCAATTCTGCCGAGGGGTTTTCGTTGCTTCCGCCGAAAAAGTTGTAATCTACCATTCACCCCCCCCCTCTGGTAGCTTTTCATGTGCTCTTCGATCCTACATCTATAATCTTGTAGCAATTTTTAATAAAGTTAATTTCTAGATTTTCATCAAGCAATTGTGAAACAAAAAGCAAGTTGTATTTCAAATTCTTGAAAAGATTCACATCTTTCAAAGTGTAGTGATTATTAACTCTAACCGAACCCTTAATAATTATAGGAGTTGATGAATTATCGGCAAAAGTAACATGTTCTACACTTGAGACAAAAGAGGGAGAGGAGAACCATTCATTGTTATCTGTCATGTGGTGTGAGCAACCTGAATCCACAAGCCAAATGTTCTTCTTCCTCAAACGTGTAACCTACCTAGAAGCACAATACGTCGACGACTCAATACTGGGGTTATTCAAAAGGCATATAGAAATCCAGTACGTAGTCATACATCATCCAACAGGAATAACAAATGAAAGCTAAAAAAATACAGCAGGTTTATGAGCTAAAACTTGAGAATTCTTGTTCTCAACTAATGACCTACAAGGTGTGACTTGTGTAGCACAAAAAACAGTAGGTTTGAAAGAAATATTTGCACGTTTTTGACTCATCAAGCAGGTTGTAAGTGTCTAACATTCGGTTTAGCACGTGCAACAAGTTTTGCTTGGTTATTACGTGATCTAGCTAGTATTCTTTGCTTCTTTTCCTATTTAGCTAGTCTATAACAAAAATCTATGATATGACCATTTCTACCTGTAAAATCCCACACTTGCAAAGAACAAGAAGGTGAAAATGTGAAATTAAAATTTTTTTAGTTGAGTTGGAAAATCAAAACTCAACTAAACTAATGCGGTATTTGAATTATAGGAAATATTCATAAAACCAAAATCCTAACTAAGGAGAGTCGAAATTCAAATGAAGCTTAGGCTCAAATTAGGTCAACATACAAATTTGAGTTCACCAATGGACTCTCCATACCTCAAATAGCCTCCTTGAAAAATTTCATAATTTTTGAAGGTCAATTGCTATTTAATTCAATGAGCACATTGAAAAAGCATTTGAATTCAAATTCAAAATTTGAATTTTGACTGAAATGTTACATAATGTCGGAATTGGATTCAAATTTGAATTCCTCACATTCAATTTAGCCTTGCTACAGATTTTCGCAAATGTTGGAGCCACTGCATTATTTAAAATAAATGCAACATAAAAAGGAAAATTTAAGTCAGATTTGAATTTTCAAACTTAAATTGCTCAATTAGCAAATTTGAGGGTACCAGTGAATTGCTCACATTCACATTACCACCCTGCCATGTTTGGATAATTTTAGAACTTATTTGATTGGAGTTCTAAATTTCTAGAAAGGATAAGGAGGGGTGAAGCTGTGGGCCCCACATGTCACCCAGTGAGGAGTCCTGTTTTTCATGTCTTTGTCCAGAGCGCGCCAGGCAGCTGCTTAAGGTTGCCACCGAGCTGCTTCACCCCCAAGTGAATTCCAGCTGCCCTCACTCATCCTCTATCTCTTGCCCAACCTTCCTGACCCTCTCCTGGCAAGCAGGGAAGATATTAGGATCTGTTCTTTGCTCCCCAGGCAGAGCTCGACCTTACCTTGCGCCACCCCCGAGCTTCAGTTAACCGGGGCCATGCAACGTGCCTACGCCTCAAGTGAGCCTCCACAAGCCGCGCCTTCATCCGCTCCTGGCCTGAAAGTCCAGTTCTTGCCTCTGTGCTGACTATTCCCTCGTGCAAGAAAGATCCCACCGACGTCTTCGCTGTTCCAGCCGATGGCTCACAGCAAGGTGGGTTGTGAGTCTTTTCTTGTCGTCTTTTGCTCTTCCCATCCTATTGCGGAGATTGTTGAGCAGTTTTATGGCCAGCTCAAGTTTTCCCCGGAGCAAGAAAGATCATTTCGTGGACGCCAACCCGACAATCACTCTGTTCCGGACGTCGCTGCGGCGTTCCCATCAAGCCAACCCCTTTCCCGTCCTAACCAGAGATTAAAAAGGTCCTAAATACTCCTCTATCCACGTACCTCCATTATATTGTACTCTGGTGGATCAGTTTAGCCGCTACATCAAATTTCGTGGCCGCCACTTGTTAACCTAGGTCATCGAAGAACACCACATTGCAGTCAATTTACTTGCAATTAGAGTTTATATTCGAGTTACCCATAGTTCAAATGTGCTTTAGGGTCTAGGTACGAGCTGAATAGGCTACTTTCCAAGCAGTTACCCCATGGCCGTCGAACCTTCTCCGCCGCCGCCGTCGCTGGTGACATTCCGGTCATCCCCGTGTCATACCGTGGTGCCCGATGTGTGTTCCATGGTCCGTGGATCAATTCTTGTTTTTAGTTACTGGTTTTTGTCGCCCCCAGGCGTGGGAACGGCCGAGCGAACTCACTGTGAAGCCACAGTTCGAGCAGTCCAGAGGTAGGAGATGAAGCTGACCAGTGGACCTCACTGTCAGACGTTCAATTAACTTCCAGAAAATGGTGAAACTTAGAAAAATCATTCCTCCTTGTAGAATTGTCCAAAAATAGTGAAACAAATTTTGTTGGGCTCCTATTTGCATGTACTTTGCAATGGTGCAGGTTACATGGTATGAAAATCCCTGTTATTTTCTGAACAATTCAAATTCCAATTCCTTTAGGAATTAATTACCGGAGATTCTTTCAATGAAAACTTCTCAAACTTGGCCACAATATTCTTCATATATTATTTTAATACCAGTAAAAACTTTAGCTCCAGTAACCTTGATTAAGTTAGTTTAATTAATATTTTTCTCAGCTTAAGAGAAAATACCAGAAACACAACAGTAACATTTTTTGAAAATGGCAGAACCTTGAAAAATCCATAGATCTCTCTAGAAAGCTTCAAAAATTGTGAAACCAATTTTATTGGACTCATAGTGACCAAAACTATCTGGAAAACCCACTTTTATGTATGACAAAGCTACTGAATTGCTCTGTTAAATCAGAGGAGAAAAGCTTGGATGAATTATGGAGGCGACATTCTTCCATAACTTGAGCTGAAACTTTGCTAGCTGTTCATTTATGACCTATAGAAGCCCCTGTAATTTTAACAGCTTTTTAGGCACTGTATTCCTACAGAGTTGCACTGCATGATTGCATACTTGATGCCAAATGGGAGCATCATTTAGACCCAATCATTAAGTCCCGATTCAGACCAAGATTTCCCCAGACTTTAAGAAATCATCATTGAACCTCATTGATGTCACTTCACAGAGATTGAGCATGAGTAATCTAGTATGATTCACATAGTATGTAGGTTTAGATTAATGCTTTAGAGCCATTTACATAGAATCATATGAAATCAAGCTTGAACTTTATTCAGCTTAGGCGCAAACCGCAAAGACCATTCTATAGTTTATGTACAGTGTTTGCTTTTCTCTTGTACTTTCTAAATTTCTCTCTTTGCTAAGTTTCATTTTGCAATTACGCCATACTGGAGCAACGTGAATCTTGCTGCGAGCAAGCTCCACTCTGGAGCAGCAGCAAAGACACTTGAAGGAAGGCGTGACTCGAAGCTCCATCACAAAATCAAACACCGACTAATATTGACATTTGCTTCGTCGCAACCCAAGACAAGTCACGGATTGCATAACAACTTTTATAAAGTTTTCTTTTGTATACACTACATGTATGAGGTATGTATCGTGCATCAGGTCAGGTTTGTTGATACTCCACATGCATGACCAAATAATCTTTTGAGTGACTGGGTAGGGCGTTACTTTATCGTATTATATTACTATGCTTAATTGTTTAGTTGACAGGTCGGTAGAAGTCGAGTAGTTGGAATCTACTCGCGGGGACGGTCACATTTTAGTGACCACAAGTGAAGTAGTTGAATTCTACTTGCTAGAGAAGTTGAGTGAGGGAAATATACTTGCGAGATGTCATTATATTATGAATGTGGCTTAGAGGGAGGGGTGAATAGGCCTTTTTGAAATTTGTCAGAACCTGCAACACTTAATCACCAGATCAAAACTTGAGATATCGGACTAGCCCAGTAAAGTGCGGACTAGTCTGGTGTGTACCGACTAGGTTGATTAAGTTTGATCGATTACTTTGATTCTACGATGTATGCAGCGGAAATATACAGTTAACTTAAGTGTTGCAAGATGATGTACTAGGATATATCACAATTCAATCTTATACTTAGTGATTCAATGTAAAGTAAGCATTATTGATTCAAATCCTAGATTGTTGTAATGAATAAGAACAATGAACACAAAGCAAGACACAAGTGATTTATCCCGTGGTTCGGCTCCCACAGAGGCAATCTACATCCACGTTGAGGAGTCCACAAAAGGACTGAGTCTTCTCCAACCCTACCCTCGTCGGATTGCCACCAAGGCCAATCCTCTTCCACTTATAACAAAGGGGTGAATAACCAAATTCAAAGGGGCCTTCTCACACGTTGAGGGCTCCCCTAGATTACAACACGAAATACCACCAAGAACACACTTAAAAGATTACAATGAAATCACAGGAGTGTGTTAGAGAATCAAACCAAGAGCTCAATGAGTGTTGAACGTGTCTCTCCAATGATCTAGAGTGTATCCTCAAAGGATTGATCTTTGTTGCACTTAATTTCATGGAGAGATGTGTTTTTTAGGCTCTTGGGAGGTGTGACGGCGCTAGGGTTCGAGAGAGTTTCAAGTTGGTTCGTGCACCTCTATTTATATGGTGTTTCTAAAAGTGATCGTTAGGGTTTAGAAGATCGGACTAGTCCGTGGTGGACACCGGACTAGTCTGGTGTGCTGTGTGTAGCAAACCCTAAGTGTCCCGAAATATCGGACTAGTCCGGCTAGGAGCGGACTTGTCCGATTTCGCTTCTGGAAATCTTCAGACTAGTTCGATGGACATCAGACTTGTCCGCACAGTGAAACCCTAAGTGGTTATGAGGACAAGTCCGCACTTGGTGGACTTGTCCGATTTAGGTCAGAGAGTTTTTCGGACTAGTCCGTGCTAATATCGGACTTGTCCGATTTAGATCAGAATGAATATCGGACTAGTCTGATGGTGATCGGACTTGTCCGATTTTGTGTGACTTGTGAAGTGTTTTGAGGACTAGTCCGCACTAGGGAGGACTAGTCCGATTCTAGTCAGAGAGATATCGGACTAGTCTGATGGATATCGAACTTGTTCGATCTTGTGCAGAAGGGATATCGGACTAGTCCGGTGTTAATCGGACTAGTCCGGTCCTGTATAAATTTGTGCAATGTGTGTCTTTAATTGTGATTTAGCTCTTGGGGTGTGTTTCCTTAACACACTCCATACACAATGATCAACTATTCTTCTTCCTTGAGCTCATTTCCACTTTGCTCCTCATTCTCCCTTCTTTTTGGCACTTTGCTTATTTTGCTATTAAAACCTGTGCTCATCTCAACAAAGAGGTTAGGATCTCATTTGCTTGTCATAAATCATCCAAAACTCACAAGGGATTCCTAGATGCACTTTCAATCTCCCCCTTTTTGGTGATTGATGACAACCAATTGAGATTTCGGGAGCTGAAATAGAGATCCAGAGAGGAGACATTGTAAGGTCATTGAGGCTGAAAATTCGTGCAGGGCCGGAGAGGTCCCAGTGAAGAAACATGGGTTCCATGCCAGGATCAAACCACCCCGGGTTACTTGGAACGGCAGGAAGATGAACTCTGTAAGGCGCGGGTTGAGGAATTCAGCAGCCAATCTGTTGTCCAGAGACTGTAACTTGGACTCCTGAAGGCAGGCCACAGTAGCTCTGGAGTTGCTAATCAACTGGCAAACCACTTCACAACTGGCGGGGAGGTTTAGACCCCGTACGTTCCAACTGAGGAGAATGAGATTATCAGTCATTAAGAAACAAGCTTGACAACAACAGGGATGCAACAAAACACCTTCCTTCGCGAGGGACAACTGAGGAAGCTTCCACCAATAGCCCCAAGATAGGCTTCCTCAAGGACTGACCACTAACTAAGCCAGTACATTGGAGAGATAAAACACCAGTTGGGAGACTACGGACCCACAAGTAGAATGGCAGTAACATTGGGAAACTTGGACACAACTTCAGTAACATGAGAAGGGACTAAGCAGATGCCTGGGCGCTTAGTTTTTCAGCCACCAAAGCTGTCGTGGCCCTAGTGAGATCGTCTCGAGCGAGGCAGGGGATGTCGCGAATTGCAAAGATGACTTTCGGAGGAAGTGGCTGGTGGTACATAGCTTCATACTTCTTCATGGTTGTTGTGCCAATGACTTCATTGCCTTCGGCCAGGTCGAGCTCTCTAATAAGAAGATGGGTGGCGCGAAGTGCCATCGGGATGCAGGTGGGGTTCTGCTCCTGACGGCGGCTCCGGCGAGAGGGGGTGGCAGGAACCGAGGCGCCCTTCTGGGCACAAGGGATTTTTGGCGGTGCTCGAAGGATGGTGGGCGCGGGAGCTTTGAACAGTTTGAATAGGATTCCACTTCCTTGGGTCGTTGGAGTGCTTCCGTCTCCCAGCCCAGCAGGAGACAACCCAGGTTGAATGGTGGGCTCGAGACCTGTGCCCCGTGCATACTCCTCGGTCGGGCATGGGCCCGGAGGAGACGCTCTGACCAAAGGCAGAGTGCCTCCCCCGGCTTGGAGTGGTCCACCGCCAGTGACCACTGGAGAGAGATAGCCAACATCCTCAGTTGATGTTGTAGCAGAGGTCCCACGTCTTGTTCCTGCACAACCTGCAAAGTTGTTTTGCCTCGCTCCGGGGAAGCAACAATAGAGGCAGACGACAGCGAGCAGGTTAGCTCAAGAAGCATGGGGTTGCTTTCTAGGGTGAAACTGGAGGGAGCCGCGTGCTCCTTTCAAAGTGCAGGGCTGACATGGTTGCCACAACCGGGTCTTTAGTCTTTGGAGGCGCAGCAGATGAGGTTCTGCCAGCTTTGGCCAATAGTGGTCCGAAAGGAGTCATTTTTGGTGACGTTGGAGCATCACGAGCAACTTGACGTGGTGCAGGCGATTTGGAATGCATGTGGTCCCATCCCTCATCGTCCCGACGGGGAGCCTCCCTTTGCCGGAGACGAAGCGGCGACGATGAGAGTGAACGTCCCCGGATGGGCATATCTTTCACCGGCAGGGTAGAAGATAGGCGGTTGCGCCCACCCCTGTTGCCTCCAGGGTGGTGACGAGGATCGGAGTGGAAGGGGTGGCCTCCTGTTCGACCACGGTAAGACCCGCTGTGCATGAAGCCATGGGAAGCATGTTGCCTATCGAAGTCATCATCCGGACGATCCAGAGGGCCGAGCGGCTGAAACTGACGGCAACGGTCCTGCACAGAAGGACGAACTGGAAGGAGCATGTCATCTGGGACGCTCAACATCCAATCAACCCACTGAGGGCGAAAGTGCAGATCCTCCTCAGAGTCGATGGCAGCGCACTAATGCCAGACCGCGAAGATGCGGGAGGAGATGGAGACCAGTTATGTATCTCAACGATGTGGATAACGATATCCACGATGCTAGCCCCAGGAGGATACTCCAACGACGGAGTAGAAGACGCTCGAGGAGGGAAGAACGTCACCAGTTTTGTGCATGGAAGGCCGCTAGGGTCATCCATCCACGCCCAGAAGGTGCAAGTCACAGCGGATGCGCGAGTATAGGATGCCTCGTCAAGGCGGTCGAAGAGGCAGTGATCACTAAATATTTGCGAGAGGCCCTCCTTGCACCACGCATGTAGAGGAAGGTCCTCCACACAAATCTTGACATGGAAGTACCAATTAGCCGTCGTCAGCCAAACGCGCCAAGCTTTGATCCTGAAATTGGTACCGCTATAGAAGACACGCTTGCGGCGAACCACTATGAGTTGCTGCTCCGGAAAGTCGAACATGACGAAGAAGTCTTCAGTTTGATGCGGGGCGATGGTCATGTGCACTCGAGGAATGCCTAGCTGAGTGTGGAGCACGCCGAGCATCTCTTGGGGACTGGGGCAGATATTCTTGTCCATGGAGAAGAGGACAATCACACAGGTCATCATGTTGTAATGGTCTGTCAGCATCGCCCTACTCGGAACGACAATGGCAAACCTAGAGGCAGGCCTGGCTTCGGGGAAACCAGGGATGAAGGACACTGGAGTCGCCATTGTTGACCAGTGCCTAGAGACAACCTCCTCGTAGGAGGCAGGGCGAGTGGAGGTGGACTGCGATAGGGGCGGGAAGGATAGGGGGAAGAAGACATTCGGCTTGGTCGGCGGTGTCTGGGGTGTGATTGCGGCAGGGCAAGCAAGGGCGAAGTGGCCACTACGGCCACAGAAGAGGCACGTCTTGGGATCTCTACAATGCAGGCGGCTATGGTTAGTGCTCAAGCACCGGAAGCAGCGGCCCCTGAAGAGATCTTTATAGGAGGGCCAGCTAGGCGGGAAGGGCTTGAAGCCAGGACGTTGTCCAGACGGCCGGAGCAAGGTTGGGCTCCCCCTTTATGGTCGAGCAGGCGGGCGACCCCCAACAGAGGAAGGTGCATTAACAACAGCCAGCGCAAATTTCTTAGCAGGTCTGGCGGTGAAGGGCTTCGGGGGCACAGAGGGGGGAGGACGGACACCGAAGTTATTGAAGGTCTGTCGGGAGCGAGGAGGAAGGTCCGAGGAGGAGCGGGCGGCCCTGCACAGGCTGGTCTTAGAGACCACCCGGATCCATTTCGGTGAATCGGGCTGATCCACCGGTGCAATCACACCCGACTTTGGTGCATAAATGATCGGGCATGTGTAAGGATCGAATGCCCAAGAGGGGGGGTGAATTGGGCTTCTTTTCAAAAATCAAAGCAATAAGACTTAATTACTAAAAGCCCAATTCCCTACGCAAACAACCTATGCATTCAAGTAAATAGCAACTTCGCGGTATATAAAATGCATAAGTGTAGGGTGAGAGGAAGAGAATGCAAACTCCCGAGGAGACACGAAGATTTATCCCGTGGTTCGGCAAGATCATCAAGATCTTCCTACATCCACGTTGTGGCACCCACCAAAGGGTATAGCCGCACCCAAGTCACCGAGACTAGGGATCTTCACTATTCTTCTCCGTTCGCCAACCTCGGCAAGGTGGAGCTCAAGCCTTGTACAACTTGGATCCTCCGGGCTTCCACAATCGTCTTGACAAGCTCCGGAAATCTCTCTCAATTACAAACACCAAGGGACACTCCCTTACAGCTCTCACTACACTAGAGATTCCAATCACCAAGAATGGAGGCACACAAGCACTATCTCTAGCTAGTTCTAGCCTATCGCTTGGTGTACAAGTGGTGAAAATGATATGGAAGTGGTAGCTCAATGCCTTGAATGCTTGGTAAGGTGTAGAGTAAGTCTGGGCTTCAAGTCTTGTCGAATAGACTGGTTGAAGGGGTATAAATAGCCAGCCTCTATGAAATAGCCGTTGGAAAAGTAGGCTGACATCACTGTTCTATGAACAGCGGATGATCCGATGCTCTCCCTTCAGTTATCATCGGTCAAGTTAACTTTAGCTGATGTCACTGTGTCAGATATGACCATTGTTAGACCGATGTTGCACTTGCCTTTTCATCGGATGATCCGGTTGCACTTCCTCCAGAATTGGTTCAAACTTGATGCTTACTGGAGTGATTGACCGATGTGTATATTGTTGTACATCGGATGATCCGGTGCTACACTTGGTCCAAGGATATTGCATACTGTACTGATGGACCGATGTAACATTGCCCTTAACATCGGATGATCCGGTGAGTACTTGGTTCTGAGGTCTTCTTCTTCTGCTGAACCAACTCGACCGATGTGTTGTTTTCTGGAAACATCGGTTGATCCGGTGAGTTGATTTTGTTTGCTTCGAGTTGTTCTAAGTGATTCTTTTGTATTTTGCTCGATTGACCTCTTAGACATTTGTTGGAAATATACTTCTGATGATTTTCAAGCATTGAGTGTTGTCAATTATGGTTGAATGACTTTGACATATGAGCTTTTACTTCCAATCTTCATAACATTGATTGATCTCATAAAATGTTTGTTTAGGGGTCTCCAATGATTAGTGGTGGATGTTCATATTCATATAGATTTCATTTGATTGACTGATATGGGAGACCTTACATCCACAAATTCATTAGTAAAATCCAATGGTTGTCATTAATCACCGAAACTATACCTCACGGGGGCCTAGATGCTTTCAATCTCCCCCTTTTTGGTGATTGATGACAACACAACAAGTGAAGCATAATAATAATGAATTTGATAGTACGATACTTAAGAAGATATGCAATGAGTACAAGATATGTCATTTTAAACTTGAAGACTCAAAAAGAGATTAATAACGTGAAAGCTCAATCGATCAATAACTCAAGAGAGTAAGAGGCACATGAATACTCAATGAATAGCAAATGAGTAGCAAAAACACCAAATTACAAAAGATATGGATAGAGACTCCCCCTAAGACTAAGCAACCCTCTAAGCAACCCTCCCCCTGACTCTCTAACTCTTCTCCCCCTTTGGCATCAAGACACCAAAAAGGAAGCCGAGTGCCTAAGAACCCTGAGTGCTCGGAGCAATGACGAACTGGTCACCGTCGGGGGTGCTGTCGTCGGAGCTACTGCCTGCTGCTGTGGCTAAGGCTGGAGTAGAGGTGGAGGGAGCTGTTGGAGCAGTAGGAGCCGCTGTCGGTGCCTGCTGAGTCGGAGTTGCTGGCAACAGGGCACTGACAACGGATGCCGGTGTCGGCTGGAACAACGTCGTAGCCGGCAGCGGAGAGTGGATCGGTGCGCCTGGAGCAAGCAGTGGAGACATGCTGATCGTCGGGATCGACGTGGTCGGCACTGGAGCTGCAGCTGGAGCAAGGACAGGCGGGGGTGGAGCAAAGCCTGGCAGCTGTGATGGCATAGCAATCCCAGTCTGGGTGTAGAGGTTGGTGATCAACCCCAGGATGCCCATCATCGCCTTTTGCGTCTGCTGCTTCTGGTCGAGGGAGCGCTGGTGCATCTGATCTATGAGCCCAGTCAGCCTGTCTGTGTCCTCTCGCCTCTCGCGGGCGATCTGGCATTGCATCTCCTGCTGCTGCTGCTGGAGCTCCAAAAGATGTCCTGCGTGCTCAGCTCGGGACTGCTCAACTGCAAGCCGGTCCAGGCGCTGCTGCTCAACCATCTGCTGTAGGAGTGAAGTGAGCTCGGACGGCTGAGAGACTTGTGCCTCTGAGACGGGAGGTGGAGTAGTGGGTGGCACAGTCGAGCCTCCAGCCTCCGCGTCATGCTGTCTGGGTGAGGAGGAGGGGGGAAGTACTCCTCAACGCTGTCATCTGTGTCGCTCTCGGACCATATATGCTGAAGGTCCTCACCCTGAGCCTCTGCCTGTGCAAGCCTCTCGTCTTCCTTCTCCAGGTCAGACCAATCCTCCTCGGATAGCCGAGCACGGACCTAACGCTCGACTGGACGGCCAAGGCGGTGGTCGCCAGGAGCTGGAGCAATGTAGTGGTTGAACCGTGTGACACTCTTGTCAGTGAGACTGCCACACACGGCGGACTCCTCAGGAACAACCATGGAGAGCAAGTAGCTGATCCAGTGTCCAAACACAAGCTGCCTCATCATGCCAACTCCATCAGTGATCACGTCCTCCATCTCACATATGAGGATGTCCACAATATCGAACTCCATCCCGTTCATGATGTAGAACAGGAGGGTCTGCTGCAGGCTGGTGAACCCCTCTAGGTATCCGGACCTCGGGAAAAGAGTGCGGCGCAAGGCAAAGTGCACTATGCGCGCAGCTGGAGTCAGCAGTGCCGGTACCCTCGGCTGGTCTGGAGAGAAAGACGGTGCAAACAGGGAGCGTATCTCCTCCAGTGGTGGTGCCACTCCTCCAGTGAGCGGCCTCCTCGGCGGGTCTGCCTGTCCATACACTCTCTCGTGCAGGCAAGTGTCGTGGAGATCCACTCCTAGCAGCTGTGCCAAAGTCTGTCTCGTCAGGTGATGGTGCTGGCCCATGAACATGAAGTCTATAGATCTGCGGCCCTCAGAGACGTAGAGGGTAGCGTAGAATACGCGGACCCAGTCCTCCATGTAGGCACTCCTCTCGTAGGACATCAGCTCCACCAGCCCTCTATACCTCTCAAAGTAGGGGCGTATCTCCGTCTCGGCTGCCAGGGCAAGCTGATCCCAATCCAGAAAGTTGTGCTGGAAGAGCTTATGGCTCGGCGTCTATAGGTCTCGTATAGCAATGCCTGTGTCAAGGTCCAAAAGCGGTTGTCCACAAGTGCCTCTCTGGGCTGCGAGAACCACTCCTCAAGCAAAATGCTCCATCTGAGTCTTCTGAGCTGCTTTGCCTTCATCTTTCTGTAATCTGTCAGTCGGACACCCTCACCAACACGGACGTTGGTGTCCATCTCGTAGACGGCTCTCAGGGCCGCCCTGTCCTCTCGAAGGTCGGCAGCTGATGGTCTCGAACGTGGTACTACCGCGGGATGACCCCCACGGGTCCTGGCTGAGCGCCGGCAAACAAGCAGCACTTCTGGCTCTTCTTCTTCCTCAGACTCATCGCGCACGGGAGGCTGCCTCGGACGATCCTCACGGATCCTCAATGATCCTCCTCGGCCACGCTCTCGCTCCTCGGCGGCGCGAGCGGCCATCAAAACCTTCTTTTCCTCCTTCGATAGCTTTTGCTTCTTTGCGGCCGGCTCCGCAACGGCCTTGCCCTTTCCCTTCTTGTCACGAGCCATTGCGATGAGATGATGCGCAAGAATGAGGTCGATGATGTCAAGCGCCCGGAACGGTACGAAGATCGTCGCGGCCGGAGACCCTAGCGGCGTAGTGGCGACCGTAGGGGAGGCACCACGGCGACGCAGAGGGCGGTGGTGCGCCTGTGCTTGGGGCGGCGGCGGTGGTGCACGGGAGGCGGCGGTCGGCGGCGCTTGGGTGGAGCGGCTGCGGCGGTGGAGGGGAGCGGCGGCAGCGGCGCAGCGATGGTGCGGCGGCGGCCGGAGGCGGCGGTGGCCGGAGGGCGGCGATGGCGGCAGGGCGAGCGGAGCGGCGGCGGCGGAGGTGAGGCACGGGCGAGGAGGAGTCCGGGTCGGGGAGAGAGAAAGGCAGGTGGAGCAGCGCGCTTAAAAGGTGGGGCCCAAACCCTAGCTTGAAATTTAACACCGGATGAACCGACGTCGAATGATAGGAGCATCGGTCGAATGTCACAGTAAGGGTATTCAAAAGGTACCGTTGACACCGGATGGTCCGACGTGGAAGGGAATAGCATCGGAGGATTTCAGCACAGTTCCAGAAATGTGAACATCGGATGCACCGATGTTTCTCAGAATGAACTCGTCGGTTGATTTGTGTTACTGACTGAGCTGACCCTTGGCTTTTGAACACCAACTGATCCGATGATGGTCTGGCCTAAGCATCGGATAATTCGATGACTGCAAAACAGCAACATACCATATATGTCCTTTGACCAAACACACAAACAATGAGAAACACATGTCTTAGGACTTTTTGGGCAACCCCTTACCCCTCAAAAATGATAATATGCCAATAACTTGGCGGAGCCTAAAGCAAATAGAACACCGAGAAAAATGGGAGGAAATTATCCAAATAAAATGTAAGGCCCATGCTTTGTGAGCTAGAGGATGAAGCCTTCTATCTCTTAAAAGCATGTTCCTTTAGGCATTAACGCACCTAACATTTTGTTCTTCCCACAACATATGAGTTGAGATATTGCATTTCAATCAAGTCTCTTTCTCATGAGGTGGGTTCCCCTTTGTGACAATCTACCGTATACAATGCCAAACAATTTATAATGCAAAAAGTTTAAATATGAGTGCAAGTCTATATGGCAGGCATCATGCAAGACATAAAGTAAATCTATCTTGTCAAATTTGAATCTTCCAAAGGCTTCTTCAGGGAGAGCCACTCTCCAAGCCTTGGGGAAACCAAGAAAACCTCCATCCCAAGCTAACCCTTGCTCACCCCTATCCTTTGAAAGTTAGACAAGACCTATATGAGATGCATTCTTACATGATCATGGCAACTTACATGACGTTTGATGCATCTAGCACATTTAACTCACTTCTTAACCTAGAAAAAGTTTTCTCATCAAGTGGCTTAATGAAGATATCCGCCAATTGTTCTTCGGACCTAACACCTCGCAATGAGATGTCTCCCTTAGCTTCATGGTCCCTCAAGAAATGATGGTGAATATCAATGTGCTTAGTGCGGGTGTGTTGAACGGGGTTTTTAGCTATCTTAACCGCACTTTCATTGTCACAAAGAAGAGGCACGCAACCAAGTTTAATACCAAAGTCCAAAAGGGTTTGCTTTAAATAAAGAATTTGGGCACAACATGCACCGGCCGCGATATATTCCGCTTCCGCCGTGGACAAGGCGACAAAATTTTGCTCCTTGCTAGACCAAGATACTAGGGAACGCCCAAGCATGTGGCACCCACCGGAGGTACTCTTGCGGTCCACACAGCATCTGGCAAAGTCCGAATCCGAGTAACCTAAGAGATGGAATTTTGACCTTTAGGGTACCACAAGCCCACACTAGGGATATGCTTAAGATACCTAAGTATCCTAAAGACCGCCTTCCGATGCGATTCTTTAGGTACCGCTTGAAAGCGAGCACACAAGCATACACTAAACATGATATCGGGCCTAGATGCGGTAAGATAAAGCAATGAACCAATCATAGAACGGTAGTTAGATTGATCAATAGGTTTACCGTCCTTATCCGCGTCGAGATGACAATTTGTTGCCATTGGAGTGCTTCTTGAGCTACAATCTTCCATCTCGAATTTCTTCAAGAGGTCCTTGGTATACTTCTCTTGATAGACGAAGGTCCCCTCTTGAAGTTGCTTGATTTGGAATCCAAGGAAGAAGTTGAGCTCTCCAATCATCGACATCTCGAATTCCCTAGACATCATTTTGCCAAACTCATGGCTAAGAGCTTCATTAGTTGAACCAAAAATAATATCATCAACATAAATTTGACAAATGAATAATTCTCCGTTGATGTCTTTGGTGAAGAGTGTAGTGTCCACCCTCCCGATCTTGAATCCTTGCATGATCAAGAAATCCCGTAGTCGTTCATACCATGCCCTAGGTGCTTGCTTGAGCTCGTAGAGCGCTTTGTGCAACCTATACACATGATTAGGATTCCTCGGATCTTCAAACCTGGGAGGTTGTTCAACATAAACAAGCTCGTTAATGTAACCATTAAGAAAGGCACTTTTCACATCCATTTGATAAAGTCTAATATTATGATGTGATGCAAAGGCAAGAAGTATATGGATGGCTTCTAGCCGGGCGACCGGAGCAAATGTCTCCTCAAAGTCTAGTCCTTCAACTTGCGAGAACCCCTTGGCCACAAGTCTTGCCTTGTTGCGGATCACAACACCATTCTCGTCTTGTTTGTTGCAGTACACCCACTTTGTTCTGATGACATTCTTGTTCTTGGGTTGCTCCTCCAACACCCAAACTTCATTGCGGATGAAGTTGTTAAGTTCTTCTTGCATGGCCATCACCCAATTTGGATCTTGGAGTGCTTCCTCAATGTGAGTGGGTTCTACACATGAAACAAACGAGTAGTGCTCACAAAACGAAGCGAAATGGCGAGAACATGTACTAACTCCCCTTGACGAACTTCCAATAATTTGGTCCATCGGATGCGCCTTGGAGATGTGTCCATGCCTCATAAGTGGTTGTGAAGCACTTGGCGGTGGTGATGCGTGTTGCTCTTCTTGTGGTTGGAATTGATCATGGACTTCTTCTTCTTCTTGATGTTGTGTTGCTTGTGAGTCTTGAGTCGGCAATGGATCATCCTTTTCTTCTTCGTCAACTTGAGGCGCCATGGAAGTGTTGATGTCGGAACTTGAAGCTCCCCCATATCATGGCTCTCCTCAACTTTAGGCTTGATGTCTCCAATGGTCATGTTCTTCATAGCCTCTCGTAAGGGTTCATCTATTTCATCATGACCAAAACTCTCCTCTTGGGAACCATTAGTTTCATCAAACTCAACATCACAACTTTCCTCAACTAAACCGGAGGTTTGGTTGAATACTCGATATGCTTTTGAGTTTGATGCATAACCAAGAAATATACCAACATCACATCTTCTTTCAAACTTACCGAGCCTTTTCTTGCGGTATATGTAGCACTTGCACCCAAAGACTCGAAAGTAGGAGATGTTGGGCTTTCTCCCAATGAGAGGTTCGTACGGGGTCTTTTGGAGTAGTCGATGTAGATAGACCCTATTTGCGGCATGGCACGCCGTGTTGATTGCTTCGGCCCAAAACTTCTCGGACGTGCCATAGTCATCAAGCATTGCTCGTGCAAGAGTGATGAGAGTCTTGTTCTTTCTTTCAACAACACCATTTTGTTGAGGAGTGTATGTGGCCGAAAACTCATGTTTCACGCCTTCACGGTCACACCACTCCCCAATGTTGTAGTTCTTGAATTCGGTGCCGTTGTCACTCCGGACCTTGATGATGGGAAGTTGAAATTACCTTTGAGCGCGGTTAGCAAAGGTCTTGAACACTTCTGGAGTTTCACTCTTGTCACCTAGAAACAAGGTCCAAGCATAGCGAGAGTAGTCATCAACTATAACAAGACAATAGAGGTTACCGCCAAGACTTTGATATGTGGACGGTCCGAAGAGGTCCATGTGAAGTAGCTCAAGTGGCTTGGAGGTTGACACCATTGTCTTCATTGGGTGGTGAGAAGCAACTTGCTTCCCGGCTTGACAAGCGCTACAAAGCTTGTTCTTCTCAAATGTGACATCCTTCACGCCGGTCACCATCCCAAGCTTGAATGACTTCTTGATCTTGCTCATCCCAATGTGCGCTATGCGTCGATGCCATAGCCAACCCAAACTTGTCTTAGTGAAAAGGCAAGTGGTCAAGCTAGCATTCTTGTTGGAGAAGTCTACAAGGTAGAGATGTCCATGCCGAAATCCTTTGAAGACCAGTTCTTGGCTTGTTTCACTACTCACATCAACATCATTTTTGCTAAAGGTGCACGTTAGTCCAAGATCACATAATTGTGCAATAGAAAGTAAATTAAAACTAAGTGACTTAACGTACAATACATTGGAAATTGATAAATCATTTGAAATAGCAATTTTACCTAACCTAATTACCTTTCCCTTAGAGTTATCACCAAAGGTGACTTGTTCATGATTGTCGGGGTTTTCTATGGTGGTGAACATACCATCATTGCCGGTCATATGTTGAGTGCACCCGCTATTGAGTACCCAATGCTTTCCTCCAGCTTTGTATTTCACCTACACACATGAATTCAATTTTTAACTTTAGGCACCCAAGCCAACTTAGGTCCTTGTATGTGTGATACAAGTGTCTTTGGGACCCAAAGTTGCTTGGCGAGCTTCCCCTTCACGCCCTTCATATCCTTGCTAATGAATTTTGCCTTCACCTTGCCATCTACTTTACTCAAGAGATAAAAATGATCATTGAAAGTAGATTTGTAGTTAATGGGCAATTTTGGAGAAGGCCGTTAGGAAGAGGACACTCCCTTGTGCGGTGATCGGTGACCTCACAATGTTGGCAATAAGAACCAACTTCCTTGATGAAGATTGTTCTAAGCTCCGGTGAGAGAAACTTTTCTTTGTTAGGCACCGGGAAGGATCCAAGTCCTCTTTTGTTGAAGGCCTTTGCTTGTTGGAAGAGGATTTCCTTGTGCTTGACTTCTCCTTTTGATAGTCTAGCCACACTAGTGCGGAGACTCTCAATTTCTTCCAACAAGTCCTTTTCCCTAGCATTTTCTTTCAAAGGCAAAGACTTGTGCAAGACATTAATGGCATGAGAAGTAATGGATACCTTATCATTAAGAGTTTGTTTCTTTATATTTTTCAATTCTTGATCAAGCGCTTCATGAGCAAGGTTAAGTATTTGATGCTCTTGGATCAACTCATTGTGCGTTCCCAAGAGTGCTTGGTGGGCTAAGTCAAGCTCATGATGATCTAGCTTGATTTGAACCTTATCCTCCTCAACTTGCTTGACATGGGATTTGAGAATGTCATGCTCTTTGAGTATGCTTTCATACTTGTCAAGCAAATCAAGGTTAGCACTCTCAAGCTTAGCACGAGTTTCTTCAAGAGCCTTAACCTTACTCTTTTCCCTCTTAATGATAGTGTGATATTCATTTATTAATGAAGTTAAATCATCGGGGGAAAGCTCATCATCGCTAGAATCATCACATACCTTGGTGTTACCTTTAGCCATGAGGCACATGGGTGGTGGATGAAGAGGTGAGTCATCATTGTTGGCAATGGCAAGGCCGGCCAAACTTTCTTCTTCCGCTTCACTCTCTTCATCACTTGATTCTTCGTCGGTGACCCATTCATTTGCCTCACACATGAACACCTTTTGTGGGCCATTTCTTTTCTTTGGGAAGAGCTTTGCCTTCTTGCCCTTGTCATGTTTCTTCTTCCCAAATGATCTTGGTTTGGGTTTGACCTCTTCTTCATCATCTTCACTATTTTCTAGCTTGCGATGCTTGCTCTTGTGGTTCTCTCTTCTTTTGTCCAGTTTTGGACAATCATAGGAGATGTGGCCTTCATCACCACAATTGTAGCAAGTCTTGTGGTTGTCTCTCCTTGGTAGAAATGCTTTCTTCTTGGGATCAAAGGTGTATCCTTCTTAGTAATATTGGAGTTCAAGCGTGAGAACTTTCTCATCATCAATGCAAGCTTATCATCGTCATCTTCACTTGATGCTTGCTCTTCTTCACTTGAGATAGGCTCAACCACCTTCTTTTTCTTGAGACTTGTTTTCTTGGTGGAGGCCTTTAGAGCAATTGTTTTTGAAGATGATTGCTCCATCATCCCAAGTACACTCATCTTATGAGCGTGAATCTCTCCAATGAGCTCCAAAACTTCAATGTGGTCAAGAGATTCCTTTTGAAGCATGGAGTTGATGGTGTTGTACTTTGGCTTGGGAAGGAGCATAAGAATCTTGCGGTTGATGAGTCCCTTGCCAAGAGAAGCAATGTCAAGAGCATTAATTTCTTCAATAAGCACATTCAAGCGAGAGAACATTTCATTGACATTTTCATGAGGTAGCATTTTGAACTCATCATATTTGGCTTTAAGCATGTGATATTTTAGTTCTTTGACACGAGAAGAACCCTCATGAATTTCTATCAAGCAAGCCCAAATTTCACATGCCTTTTCTTTGCTAGCAATCCTAGCAAACACATTTTGACTAATGCATTCATAAATTGCATTCCTAGCTTTAGCATCCCACTTAATTTGATCACCAACATAATTGTGCTCACCAAACCCCGCGTGGGTTGCTTCCCATACTTCGGGAGCAATAGCCTCTAGATAAGCGCGCATGCGTGCTTTCCAATAGGCAAAGTTCTTGCCCTCGAAGATGGGAACTGAACCCCCAACCTTGGCCATTTTAGCTCTCTAGCGGTGAAGCTAGAATGATCCAATGAGCGACCTTGCTCTGATACCAATTGTAAGGATCGAATGCCCAAGAGGGGGGGTGAATTGGGCTTCTTTTCAAAAATCAAAGCAATAAGACTTAATTACTAAAAGCCCAATTCCCTACGCAAACAACCTATGCATTCAAGTAAATAGCAACTTCGCGGTATATAAAATGCATAAGAGTAGGGTGAGAGGAAGAGAATGCAAACTCCCGAGGAGACACGAAGATTTATCCCGTGGTTCGGCAAGATCGTCAAGATCTTCCTACATCCACGTTGTGGCACCCACCAAAGGGTATAGCCACACCCAAGTCATCGAGACTAGGGATCTTCACTATTCTTCTCCGTTCACCAACCTCGGCAAGGTGGAGCTCAAGCCTTGTACAACTTGGATCCTCCGGGCTTCAACAATCGTCTTGGCAAGCTCCAGAAGTCTCTCTCAATTACAAACACCAAGGGACACTCCCTTACAGCTCTCACTACACTAGAGATTCCAATCACCAAGAATGGAGGCACACAAGCACTATCTCTAGCTAGTTCTAGCCTATCGCTTGGTGTACAAGTGGTGAAAATGATATGGAAGTGGTAGGTCAATGCCTTGAATGCTTGGTAAGGTGTAGAGTAAGTTTGGGCTTCAAGTCTTGTCGAATAGACTGGTTGAAGGGGTATAAATAGTCAGCCTCCACAAAATAGCCGTTGGAAAAGTAGGCTGACATCACTGTTCTGCGAACACCGGATGATCCGATGCTCTCCCTTCAGTTATCATCGGTCAAGTTAACTTTAGCTGATGTCACTGTGTCAGATATGACCGTTGTTAGACCGATGTTGCACTTGTCTTCTCATCGGATGATCCGGTGGCACTTCCTCCAGAATTGGTTCAAACTTGATGCTTACTGGAGTGATTGACCGATGTGTATATTGCTGTACATCGGATGATCCGGTGCTACACTTGTCCAAGGATATTGCATACTGTACTGATGGACCGATGTAACATTTCCCTTAACATCGGATGATCCGGTGAGTACTTGGTTCTGAGGTCTTCTTTTGCTGAACCAACTCGACTGATGTGTTGTTTTCTGGAAACATCGGTTGATCCGGTGAGTTGATTTTGTTTGCTTCGAGTTGTTCTAAGTGATTCTTTTGTATTTTGCTCGATTGACCTCTTAGACATTTGTTGGAAATATACTTCTGATGATTTTCAAGCATTGAGTGTTGTCAATTATGGTTGAATGACTTTGACATATGAGCTTTTACTTCTAATCTTCATAACATTGATTGATCTCATAAAATGTTTGTTTAGGGGTCTCCAATGATTAGTGGTTGATGTTCATATTCATATAGATTTCATTTGATTGAGTGATATGGGAGACCATGCATCCACAAATTCATTAGTAAAATCCAATGGTTGTCATTAATCACCGAAACCATACCTCATGGGGGCCTAGATGCTTTCAGCGTGCTTGAACCCATATGTCCGGGTTAAGGCGCCGAGGGGAGGGGGGCGATCGAAGTAATGACCGGGGCAGCAGGTCGTGAGACCGGGGGAGAAGCAGCTGGGGAGCATGCCTCGTTAGACTTGGGGCCGGTAGCCAGAGGAGCGAGGGCTTCCGAAAGGAGAGCCTCTGAGCAGAACGCAAAATCCCCATAATCGTCATCAATAGATCCTCAGTCGAGATCTCTTCGCTACTAATGGTAACGGAAGGGGAAGCAGAGGACCCGGAAGGGAGAAGCAGTTGGGGAGCATGCCTCGGCGGACTTGGGGCCGGTAGCCAGAGGAGCGAGGGCTTCCGAAAGGAGAGCCTCTGAGCAGAAGGAAAAAGCCCCATCATCGTCATCAATAGAGGCCCAGTGAGAAGCTCTTCGCTACTAATGCTGACTGTTGACGGCTCCTAAGGTATACTAACAAATCATCCCCGGCAATAGTACCAGCAATGCTTGTTGGTATTACTTACGCACCATTAACTAAAAATATCCAACTCATGTGTCAGAGATGCTTGTTAATGGTTCTATTGGATCACAGAGTGAATTCCGCAAGCGCACGGAGATATCATTGTAGCATTTCCCCTTAAGAGTATTCCCAAGGGTGTCATTTATTTGATCCCAAAGGAAGGCAGAGAAGAGATATAACAATCATCAAGTGGAAAGGGTAGAAAGGTCTAGGTAAGAATCTAGTAAGGATGGATAAAATAATAGTGGAGGTAGTGTGATACACACAAGAGCTTTCAAGTCTAAGGGGAATAAGAGGATCCTAGAGGTTAGTTAAGGTTGAGAGTTATGGAGGTACTCCTACTATGCTCTATTGTACATATACATAGCCTAAACTAATTATCCATAAGCTAGATCAATAGTGAATACTTATGCTATGTGGTTCAACATATCGGGCACGGGCTTACCCGTAGCAATACTAGGGCGACTCCCAACAAGAGCATGTGGCACCGCCGAACGTGGAGGATTACAAAGGACAGATAGGGCTGTCACCACCTACTGCCTTCAATCTGTGGGTCTACGAGACATCCAATGCTACTTAGCTATCCTAGCACCATGCTAGAATATTAAATAATTACCTTAAGAGCTTAGGCACAATCCATCCTAAGGCAATGAATTGAATCACATTGAACCAATGTTGATACACAACATAATTATCCATACTAACCTAGTTATGTTATAATTAACTAGACTATAGTGGGGGTCTATAGGTTCTATGATAATGAGATATGTTCATGATGAAATAGTCAAAGAAGCTATACCTTCCACGTACATGGACTCCACAATCAAACAAGAAACGCTTTGCCCAAGTATATGTATAAGTAGAGACTAAAGATACTATCTTTATTATGCATAAAGTCACAAATACAAGAAAGAATACATGAGTCATACCTTTCCCAATGTAGGATTGGGAAGAGAGAGGTTCCTTACTCCTTTCCCAATTTGGACTTGAAACTAAAGACTCCCCTCTCTACAACCTAACTCCTCTAAGACTATGGATGATAGTGTATACAATAGAGATGAAGCTCAAGTGGTGTGTGTTGAAGTGAGGGGTAGGGGGTCCTATTTATACTAGTGTTGAGGTCGGTTTCCGCCACCAAAAGCGCGCGAATCAGTCACCATTGACTCCAGGAAGCCGAGAGGAGCCAACACGTGGAGGCTGACCGAGTTTGGTGCAGAGACCAGCCGACCTGGTCATTGCACCAATTCTCGTATGCTTTCTCCAGGTGGCTGCCAGGTGGGTCCTATTGATGTATATGGGTGATACACCGTTGGATCTCCTCGGATACTTCTGTTTGTGGGCCATTTGATCCATGGGATGCCACATGTCGTCGCCTGATTAGCTGGGATGATATTTTATTGGATTGGTCCCTCTATATTTCCTCATTTCCTGCATAAAATGTTGCATACACATATTTCTCCAAGTCCAAGTGGAATTGGGTTAGATAGAAAGGTGATGTGTGCAAGAAATGACAAATCCTTCACATAATTGAGTTAAATTGACGGATGAAATTGGTATATAACAGCCGTCAACAAACTCCCCCAAGCTTATCCTTTGCTCGTCCCGAGCAAAGTCAAGACTTTAGGTTGATGATCAGGAGTTGCTACAATGTCTTATTTTCAAAAGTATCTAATGCACAACAAGATACTCTACCTAGTATTGCATAAATTGGCTATGATACCCTACCTTTCTTAAGTTATCATGGGGCTTATGCTTTCTCATATTCATGAGTAGTTGAAAGGTAGAATAGCAAATGGAGCAAACATAACTTAGAAATCATGTTCCACTTAAATCCCGGAGAATTCAATTTAGATATTAAGTACCTCAATTTGATTCTCTCAATCACTCCTTTGTGGATAGTGGAAATATTTCCTCATCAAAGCATTGTGCCTCTACTATTCCTACTCATTGGATATGGCTTGTATGTGAAGCTTGGTAAGGAAAGTAAGTAGGCATATTTGCATCACATATATTGCTAAGTCAAAAGAGTAAGCCTTAGGAGAATTCAAATCAAAACTTTTTGATTCAAGACTAGTGCATGTGTGATGGAGTGGAGGTGGATGTGGATACTTGAGATAACTCCTTTTTTTGGTATAATCTCTCTTTCTTTTGTAGGGATGAAACATGGCTACTTCTCTTTTCTCTTTTTTTTTCTCATGCTTATGATGTAAGCATGCTTTTTTTTCATTTTCTTTTTGTAGCCATGTCTTCTACTCCCTTTCTTTGCAATGAATTTTGAAGAGAGTGCTAAACATGAATAACATGGAGTTTCTCTTTTTATTGTGGTATGGTGGATATGATGGATGTTTTGCTTACTTCTAGTGTAGAAGTATAGCATGTGCAAGTGAAGTCTTGAATTCAAAAAGAGTTGAATGATTTCTCACATAAGTCTATACTAGTTTGACTAGGCTCAATGTGAAAGCAAATAGCATATGCATAAGGTTTTGTCTATGTATAAACATCATATGGCTTTGGTAGGTATTTCCAATAAATTGAGGGAAACTTAAATCTTTTTAGAATTTCTCCGGAAATCTAAGTTTTACTTTCAAACTAGTACTAGCAGCCCTATTACTAATTCTAGTCTTGCAACAACCTAGAATTAGATCAAGCTTTTGCTACCCACAACTTCCAAATTAAGGTAAAAGTAATTTAAACCAATGAAAGCAATATTCGGAGAGTAGAAAGTTGTAAACTAGAGACTTAGGAAAATAAAACAGAGCAATTATTCATCATTTCATCTATGTGAATTCTAAATCATTCTTACCGCACATATTTATTTGATGAAAGCAAATCTAACCTATATATTTTTTTTAATGCAAGGTGGATGATGGATGGATGGAAAATAAATATGCAAGGAATGTGATACATGTTACCTCAAGTGGGGGTCCTCCTCCAAGCTTGTTCTTCAACTACCTCCGTGATAAGGGTTGAACCCTTGTGTGACGCCCGGTTCCGAAAAATGAACCAAGCTAATGCATATGTGTGCCCAGGATGTTCATCACACATACACGAGTGCTATCACAAAAGAGTATACATAAAATTACCACAGAACAAGATTTAATTAACCAAATTTTATTACACAAACCAGATTATCCTCGAATACAAGCTCTAATGGATATTAACGACAGGTTTAACTAATGCAGTGGAAACAAACTAATTAAACAACTAAGCAAACTAAGCATAAGGGATAGGGTATAGCGCAGCTCCAATCAACACCACAGGCAAAGCTGACGGTAGACACGGCCTAGAACTCCGCATTATCGCCATTAAACTCCCAATCCTGACCTGCAACTGTTGGGGGGGGGGGGTTGCAAGAGTGAGTACATGTCGTACTCAGCAAGTGTGAAAAGTATGACATGTGGCTGATTCAAATGACGACAATAATAATGGCAAATTGCTTAAAAGTACATTAAAAACATGTGAAAAGCAATATATTATATGTATGTGAAGTAAACCCATCATAATCATAAGTAATATCATAATACCAATCTGAATTCACAACCATCATCAATAATTCCAGATTTCACCATTGCCAATAACCATATTCAATACCAAAAATAAATTCATAACAGGCCATAACCATTACCAAACCATAACCATCCCAAATACCAAGTACCCTCTAATCATGGAAGTTGTCCAGGTGCTCATAACCGGGAGCACGGCTATCATGATAGTTTTAGACACACTCTACAGAGTTTGTACCTCTTTACCCACGTGTTTGTGATTTCATCACCTTTCGATGACTAGAACCTCTATTATGCTGTCTCACACTTCCGTCAGTGTGTGGTCAAGAGATCACAAAATAGCCTTTACAAAGGGATTACTAGCCTATTTAGACCTCACTGAGGTTTCACCGGTGGTGATGTCTCCTACAGAGCACATCTTCAACCAAGGGATCCCTCTTGAGCCATTCGGATCCCAGGGTAGTCCCACCAATCATCAATAAACCCAATCTGACTACCCCTTCCCCGAGCATCCTTAATGGTCCAAATAGCACTGGCAAAGCCCTAATTAATCAGCTACGCCGCACCCATACTTGGCCTCGTGGTGGCACTGTAGTCCTGGCTTATTCTCGCATGAACCGGTCCTTAGATCTAAAGCAAGCAAACCACCATATCATCCAACCCATCCACATACCAGGCTTGCTTAGAGCACCCATTACCATATCATATTTAACCAGTTCATGTTAACCATAATCTCATCCATGCATAATTAAATTGAGTGGTATAGTTGTTTCCATCCCAGTTGACTAAGCGAAGCAAAAAAGGTAAAAACCCTTCCCGACTTTCTACCATGTATTCCAGGTGACAAGAGTGGTTAAACAAAGCTAGTAAACTTCCTATCATAGGGTTCCCCATCAATTTGACATAGCATGCAGTTTTGCAAACAAAACATTTATTTTTAGACATAATCAATATGCTTCAAGGACACTTGCCTTGCTCTTGCTGTTGATTAGGGTCAAAGCCTTCAAACTCTTGGTGTTGTTGATCCTCCGCGACACTCTCTAGCGCAAATCCGTCTAATCCGCAAAATAAACATACAAGACAAGAAACACAATCAAAGAGTGCACAAATATTACTCAATATGACATGACATGCATGATTTATGCAAATGCAAGGTAGAACTTGTTACTAGATTGCTTTTAATGATCACTAACTAGTTCTAATAGCTTTTAACAAGTTTATATAGGTTTGGAGTTGATTAGATCAAATTTTAGAATTAACTGAACACAATTTAACCAGAAAGATCGGACTAGTCCGCTAGGGACCGGACAAGTCCGCACTTTACAAGATCAGCGGATTAGGGTTTTCTAGATCAACGTGAACTTGGAGATTAGGAGTTGAATTCACGTAATGAAAAGATAATAGAAGGTATACCAGGTGTTTAGGACTCCAATGAATCAAGAAACTTGGAGGTAACACTTGGATCTTGGTGATCTAGGGTTGGTGATGAACTTGGAGGTGAATTGGTGGTGAAGGACGAAACTTGGTGGAGATCTTGATCCTCTTCCGTTTCCTCCTCTTCTTCTTCTTGCTTAGGATCTTCTCCTCCCTCCTTGATGTGGCTCCCCACGAACTAGGGTTTGGGTGGGTGGAAAAGTGGCAAATAGATGTCAATCCAAGGGGTGGGGCTGTTTATATAGAGGTGGAGGCTATAGATGGATTTTGAGTTTTGGGATGAGTAGAGGCCGGTTTAGAGTCCCACATGGGCTCTAAAGGAGTTAGGCAAGACGTCCCTAGGCCCACTTAACGTGAAACCCAAGAAACAAGTCGTAAAACAAAAGATCAACTCTGAGTCACGAAATATCGGACAAGTCCGAAAAGGACCGGACTAGTCTGAAGTTGTCCAGAGAGAAAATCGGACAAGTCTGGCCAAACATTGGACAAGTCCGAAAGTTTCCAGTGCCAAAAATCGGATTAGTCCGCAGAAAAAATGGACAAGTCCGTTTTTAGTCAGAGAGAAATCGGACTAGTCCTCTGCAAAATCGGACTAGTTCGCACTTTCCTGCGTTTTAAGTGCGGTTTTGTTCCAAATCAATTTTAAACTTGTTCCTCTTGTTGTGGGTTAATGTTTAAACATGTATATGAGTGTATGTAGGGCATGATGCATGAAAATTAGGGTGTTACAAATCTACCCCCCTTAAAATGAATCTCGCCCTCGAGATTCGACGCGGAAGAGAAGAGATAGGGAAAGTCCTTCTTGAGATCATATTCTAGCTCCCAAGTTGCTTATTTTTCTGTGTGGTGCTTCCATTGAACTTTACACCATCTAATAACCTTGTTCCTTGTGACCCTCTCCTTAGTTTCCAAGATTTTGACCGGTTGCTTGGCATAAGTCAAATCTTCCTCTAGCTCCAATCCTTCCATTGGCACTTGTTCTTCTGGTACTCTCAAGCACTTCTTGAGCTGGGAAACATGAAAGACATCATGTACGTCTGAAAGATGAGCTGGCATCTCCAACTTATACGCTACTTCTCCTCTTTTGTCCAAAATCTTGAATGGTCCAATATAACGAGGTGCAAGCTTTCCTCTTATGTTAAACCTCTTATGAACTCTCATTGGTGACACCTTGAGGTAAACAAAATCTCCCACTTCAAAGGCTATTTTCCTTCTTCTATTGTCTGCATAGCCTTTTTGCCTTGATTGGGCAGCCCTCAAGTTTTCACGAATTATCTAGACTTGCTTTTTGGCTTCTTGCAACACATCTGGTCCAAATACTTGAGTTTCTCTTGCCTCATTCCAGAATAAAGGTGTCCTACACTTCCTCCCATAAAGCGCTTCATATGGTGACATCTTCAAACTTGCTTGGTAACTATTGTTGTATGAAAACTCCGCGTATGGCAAGCTTTTGGCCCAACTCTTCCCATGCTTTAAAGCACAAGCTCTTAACATGTCCTCCAAAATCTGATTGGTCCTCTCGGTTTGTCAATCCGTTTGTGGATGATATGCTGAACTAAAATTCAACCTCGTTCCCAATGCTTCATGCAATTTTTGCCAAAATCTGGAGGTAAATTGAGAACCTCTATCCGACACGATCTTCTTCGGGACTTCGTGTCGACACACAATATGCTCCATGTATATTTCGGCCAATCGTGCAGCTGTATATTTGGTCTTCACAGGGACAAAATGAGCCGACTTGGTTAAGTGATCCACAATTACCCAAATTGAGTCATACCCGGACTGAGTATGTGGTAACCCAACTATGAAGTCCATACCGATTTCTTCCCACTTCCATTCTGGAATCTTCAACGGTTGCAATAATCCGGCTGGCCTTTGATGTTCCGCCTTGACTCGTTGGCACACATCACACAATGCTACGTATTCAGTTATGTCCTTCTTCATGCTATCCCACCAATAGCAAGTCTTCAAGTCTTTGTACATCTTTGTACAACCAGGATGAATTGAGTAAGGTGAGTCATGTGCCTCTTTTAATATCGTCTCCCGAATATGCTTTACATTAGGCACAACGATCCTCTTTCCAAGCCATAAGGTACCATGTTCGTCTTCATCAAATCTGAATTCTCTCCCTTCCTCGATCCTTTCCTTGATTTCCTTGATCTCCTCATCTACGGTTTGTGCCTCTCGAATTTCTTGCTAAAAGGTTGGGTTTAACTCCATCATCTCCATCTCATTTACAAATCCGAGGTTCAACCTTTCAAACTCCATACATAACTCGAATGGTAACTCTCGAACTGTGAGTTGGTGACTTACTCCCTTTCTACTCAAAGCATCAGCCACTACATTGGCCTTTCCCGGATGATAGTTGATCCCCAAATCATAGTCTTTGATGAGCTCCAACCATATCCGTTGCCTCAAGTTCAGATCCGTTTGTGTGTAAATATACTTCAAACTCTTATGATCCGTATAAATTTCACACCTATGTCCAAGAATATAGTGTCTCCAAATCTTCTATGCATGTACCACGGCTGCAAGTTCTAAATCATGTGTTGGGTAATTCTGCTCATGTTTCTTCAATTGTCTTGATGCATAGGCGACCACTTGACCTTCTTGCATCAATACACATCCAAGTCCTTGTCTTGAGGCATCGCAATAAATATCAAAACTCTTGCTTACATCTGGCAATACCAAAATTGGGGTTGTTGTCAACCTCCTCTTTAACTCCTCAAAACTATTCTGACAAGCTTCAGTCCATTGGAACGCCTTTCCCTTCATTAGCAACTCCGTCATAGACTTGGCTATCTTGGAGAAGTCCTTGATAAACCGACGGTAATATCCAGCCATCCCAAGAAAACTCCTTATTTCCTTGACATTTTGCAGTGGTTCCCACTTCAACGTCTCTCACTTTTCCAGGGTCAACCGATACTCCTCCTCCGGAGATTATATGACCCAAAGATGACACCTCTCTCAACCAAAACTGACACTTGTTGAACTTGGCATACAATTGATGCTCCCTCAATTTCTGTAGCGTAAGCCTCAAGTGTTCCTCATGTTCCTTCTCGTCCTTCGAGTAGATCATAATGTCATCAATAAACACCACAACAAATTTATCCCCATGAAGACCTTATTCATGAGGTACATAAAGTAAGCAGGTGCATTTGTCAATCCAAAAGACATCACGGTGTACTCATAAGATCCATACTGCGTCCTAAAAGCTGTCTTGGGTATGTCCGATGGTCTAATCTTCATTTGAAAGTATCCCGACCTCAAATCAATATTAGAGAAGACACAAGCACCCTTCATCTGATCAAACAAGTCTTCTATGCGTGGCAAGGTGTACTTGTTCTTGATTGTTACCTCGTTGAGAGCTCGGTAATCCACACACATCCTTTGGGATCCATCCTTCTTGTCCACGAACAGCACGGGCGCTCCCCAAGGTGAAGAGCTAGGGCGAATAAAACCCTTCTCTAGTTGCCCTTGAATTTGCTTCTTGAGCTCCGCTAATTCCATAGGAGGCATCCTATACGGCCTCTTAGCTATAGGTGCAGTTCCAGGTATTAAATCAATAACAAACTCAATGTCTCGATCGGGTGGCATACCTGGCAACTCGTCCGGAAAAATATCCAAAAATTCACACACCACCGGAATCTCCTCAATTGCGGCACCGCCCATATGATTCAACTCCAATTGCTTCGGTGCAGTTTGAGATGCTTCAAATTCTACGGTGATCCCTTCTTCATTGATAAACTTCACCGTCTTCGTGGCACACTCAATAACTCCATTGTGCTTCCTCAACCAGTCCATACCAAGTATAATGTCAAATCCTTGGGAATCCAAAACAATGAGGTTGGCGGAGAAGTCTACCCCCCTTATTCTAAGGCTTACTTTTGGACATACTATATTTGTCCTCATCTCTCCTCCAGGAGACTTAACCAATAGAGTAAACTTCATATGAGAGATAGGCAAACTATACTTAGCAACATACTTCGATGCAATGAATGAATGTGATGCTCCAGAATCAAATAACATAGTCGCGGGGTTGGAGTTGGCGAGAAATATACCAATGACCACGTCATCCGCTTGTTGAGCATCCTCCGTAGAGAAATGGTTCACGTTGCCACGAGCAAAATTCTGCTGTCCACGGTTTCCTTGTGGTTGTCCTTCATTGGGTCTTGGGTTTTGCCTCGGTGCATTGCTTCCTTGACCAAGGCCTGACTTAGGACATTGATGCGCAAAGTGTCCAGCTTCTCCACAAGTATAGCACTTCTTAACTCCACCAGAATTATTGGGACGAGCTTGGTTTTGAACATTTGCAGCAGGAAAATTAGCACGAGGTGCATAAGGCATTGGAGGCCTAGGTGCTTGCATAACAGGGCGTTGCTGCACAAACTGAGTTGGGCGTGGTGCATAACCAGGGCGCTGAGCAGGAATAGAGGAGCCGTAATAGGGCGCATTGGGTGGTGCAAGGCGAGGACGCCCATTACTTCCTTGTTACTGTCCTTGATATGGTGCCTTCCTCTTGTTGTCTTGCTCCATCTCACGAATCTTGTTTTCAACCACAATTGCTTTGTCCACAAGCTTCTGAAAATTGGCATAATCGCAGTTGAGTAGTTGCACTTGGATCTCATTGTTCAAGCCCCTCATGAACAAGTATTGCTTCCTGCTGTCCCGACTAACATCCTCAGGCGCGTACCTTGAGAGTTGAGTGAATTTATTGAGATATTCACTCACGCTTGATTTTTCTTGCCTTAAATTCTCAAATTCTTGCCTCTTCAAGATCATAACACCCTAGGGCACATAATGAGAACGAAAATTCTCCTTGAATTCGGCCCAAGTAATTCTCTCTTGGTTCTCATGAGCATTGCAATAAGAATCCCACCAATCCACAGCTGCTCCAACGAGTTGATGAGAAGCAAACAGCGCCTTCTCCCGGTCATTACATAGGACAATAGCTAGCTTCTTCTCCACGAACTTGAGCCAATCATCCGCATCCATAGGGTCAGCAGCTTGAGCAAAGGTCGGCGGCCTAGTCCTCATAAACTCTCCCAATCGGTTATGAGGAGGCGGGGGTGGCGGTGGAGGCATGTGGGGCTGATTGTTGATGTTGCAGCCTGCAGCTGTCCCATAGTCTGTATCATGGTCTGCATGAGCTGGTTTTGCATAGCCAATAGCTGCTCAATGTTGATAGCTCCCTGAGTAGATCTTTGTCCAATGTTGTTCTGAGGCACTCCATTGTTCTCCTCCTCATCATTGCCATCCCTCTGGTTGCGAGTCCTCACCATCTGAAGAGAAGCAATAGATAAGAATTAGAAAACGTCTCCAACTATATGCATCAAGGGATATGAAGCTAAACAGCTAGCTACACTAGCCTAGGTGGACATGGCAATGCTAAAGCATCCCAAAATCCTCTATTAAGCACACAAGCAAACAATATATATAGCAAACAACAATCCAAGCAAAAACACATCGATTCTTGAGTGCTCCTATGTGCTCTAAAGTGTCCATTCTATCTAGGCTGCATCCTACGGTCAACCTGTGGCTCTGATACCAGTCTGTGACGCCCGGTTCCGAAAAATGAACCAAGCTAACACATATGTGTGCCCAGGATGTTCATCACACATACACGAGTGCTATCACAAAAGAGTATACAGAAAATTACCACAGGACAAGATTTAATTAACCAAATTTTATTACACAAACCAGATTATCCTCGAATACAAGCTCTAATGGATATTAACGACAGGTTTAACTAATGCAGCGGAAATAAATTAATTAAACAACTAAGCAAACTAAGCATAAGGGATAGGGTATAGCGCAGCTCCAATCAACACCACAGGCAAAGCTGACGGTAGACACGGCCTAGAACTCCGCATTATCGCCATTAAACTCCCAATCCTGACCTGCAACTACTGGGGGGGATTGCAAGAGTGAGTACATGTCGTACTCAGCAAGTGTGGAAAGTATGACATGTGGCTGATTCAAATGACGACAATAATAATTGCAAATTGCTGAAAAGTACATTAAAAACATGTGAAAAGCAATATATTATATGTATGTGAAGTAAACCCATCATAATCATAAGTAATATCATAATACCAATCTAAATTCACAACCATCATCAATAATTCCAGATTTCACCATTGCCAATAACCATATTCAATACCAAAAATAAATTCATAACCAGCCATAACCATTACCAAACCATAACCATCCCAAATACCAAGTACCCTCTAATCATGGAAGTTGTCCAAGTGCTCATAACCGGGAGCACGGCTATCATGATAGTTTTAGACACACTCTGCAGAGTTTGTACCTCTTTACCCACGTGTTTGTGATTTCATCACCTTTCGATGACTAGAACCTCTATTATGCTGTCTCACACTTTCGTCGGTGTGTGGCCAAGAGATCACGAAATAGCCTTTACAAAGGGATTACTAGCCTATTTAGACCCCACTCAGGTTTCACCGGTGGCGATGTCTCCTACAGAGCACATCTTCAACCAAGGGCCCCCTCTTGAGCCTTCAGATCTCAGGGTAGTCCCACCAATCATCAACAAACCCAATCCGACTACCCCTTCCCCGAGCATCCTTAATGATCCAAATAGCACTGGCAAAGCCCTAATTAATCAGCTACGCCGCACCCATACTTGGCCTCGTGGTGGTACTGTAGTCCTGGCTTATTCTCGCATGAACCGGTCCTTAGATCTAAAGCAAGCAAACCACCATATCGTCCAACCCATCCACATACCAGGCTTGCTTAGATCACCCATTATCATATCATATTTAACCAGTTCATGTTAACCATAATCTCATCCATGCATAATTAAATTGAGTGGTATAGTTGTTTCCATCCCAGTTGATTAAGCGAAGCAAAAAGGTAAAAACCCTTCCCGACTTTCTACCATGTATTCCAGGTGACAAGGGTGGTTAAACAAAGCTAGTAAACTTCCTATCATAGGGTTCCCCATCAATTTGACACAGCATGCAGTTTTGCAAACAAAACATTTATTTTTAAACAAGATCAATATGCTTCAAGGACACTTGTGTTGCTCTTGCTGTTGATTAGGGTCAAAGCCTTCAAACTCTTGGTGTTGTAGATCCTCCGCGGCACTCTCTAGCGCAAATCCGTCTAATCCGCACAGTAAACATACAAGACAAGAAACACAATCAAAGAGTGCACAAATATTACTCAATATGACATGACATGCATGATTTATGCAAATGCAAGGTAGAACTTGTTACTAGATTGCTTTTAATGATCACTAACTAGTTCTAATAGCTTTTAGCAAGTTTATATAGGTTTGGAGTTTATTAGATCAAATTTTAGAATTAACTCAACACAATTTAACCAGAAAGATCGGACTAGTCCGCTAGGGACCGGACAAGTCCGCACTTTACGAGATCAGCGGATTAGGGTTTTCTAGATCGACGTGAACTTGGAGATTAGAGGTTGAATTCACGTAAGGAAAAGATAATAGAAGGTATACCAGGTGTTTAGGACTCCAATGAATCAAGAAACTTGGAGGTAACACTTGGATCTTGGTGATCTAGGGTTGGTGATGAACTTGGAGGTGAATTGGTGGTGAAGGACGAAACTTGGTGGGGATCTTGATCCTCTTCCGTTTCCTCCTCTTCTTCTTCTTGCTCGGGATCTTCTCCTCCCTCCTTGATGGTGGCTCCCCACGAACTAGGGTTTGGGTGGGTGGAAAAGTGGCAAATAGATGTCAATCCAAGGGGTGGGGCTGTTTATATAGAGGTGGAGGCTAGGGTTAGATGGATTTCGAGTTTTGGGATGAGTAGAGGCTGGTTTAGAGTCCCACATGGGCTCTAAAGGAGTTAGGCAAGAAGTCCCTAGGCCCACTTAACGTGAAACCCAAGAAACAAGTCGTAAAACAAAAGATCAACTCGGAGTCATGAAATATCGGACAAGTCCGGAAAGGACCGGACTAGTCCGAAGTTGTCCAGAGAGAAAATCGGACAAGTCTGGCCAAACATCAGACAAGTCCGAAAGTTTCCAGTGCCAAAAATCGGATTAGTCCGCAGCAAAAATGGACAAGTCCATTTTTAGTCAGAGAGAAATCGGACTAGTCCTCTGCAAAATCGGACTAGTCTGCACTTTCCTGCGTTTTAAGTGCGGTTTTGTTCCAAATCAATTTTAAATTTGTTCCTCTTGTTGTGGGTTAATATTTAAACATGTATATGAGTGTATGTAGGGCATGATGCATGAAAATTAGGGTGTTACACCTTGATGACGGAAGTACGCTGCAAGATCGGCTTGTTGTTGTTGTAGGGTCATGTTGAAGTTGGTGAATTGAGCATCCATGTGTTGTTGCCAATCCTGGGTACCTTGAACATGCTCTTGGAGTGTGCTGTAGATGTCACCCGTTCTCACTTCAAGTTCTCCCATACGTCTAGTGAGGTCCGTCATTCCTTGGCTATAGTCATGATGACTTCTAGCCGAAAGGGAACAATGTCCTCTCATGGATGTTGGGGGCAAGCTGCTAGAGCTTGAAGTGGATAAGGGTGGATCCCTTTGCCATTCTTGCCAAGATGATCCCCCAGTCTCATACGTCGGAGGTTGAGTCCATCCGGGCGCATAACCTGTTGGGTTCTCTTCCTCTTGGTATTCATGGACCGTTGAGATTATCGGTGGCATGCCTGTGGTTGTATCCCTCGCACGATTCCTTGTTACCCTGCCAGAGACATTACTTCTTCTTGCTTCATCAAGGGGGAGAAGATTAATGGTTAGCCTCCGGAATTTGTACAAATGAAAATCCGGGTTAGGTAACCGAATTTCATTGACAAAGCCGGGATAGAAAAATATCAAGGACCCATCTTGATCATGCTTAAAGGTATGTCCTTGCACTAAATAGTCTTCAAAAATTAATTCTCTTTCAGTTTCAATATATTCAAATGAAGAGTATTTAAGTGCTCCTACCCTATCAGCAATATGAGTAATCAATGAAGTGCATTCAATTGGTCCTGATTTTGAAATGTAATCTAACCATTGTGTCATCATGGCTTTGACTGGAGCAACTTTTATCTTTTTAGTCATGGCAAACAAAATTTTCAATTCATCATCTCGCACAACCCTAACATCTCCCCTAGAGAACATAGTCATAGCCACCCATCTATGCATGAAGCGTAAGGTGGGGTTTTGGATGTGGCTATTCCTAGAAGCCCTACATGTGACCTCACTAGTTAACTCATGCCAAAAACTTTGTTTGTTAAACTTAGGCTAATTGTCTAAATCTAGCAAACACCATTTATGGAAGCCTAGGATGCTACCCAATTATTTCCATAGGATGTTGTATTCTTTTTGAAATAATCTAAAAGCAATACCATCAAATCCTATTCTTAGCGTGCAAAGGAACTGGATAGTGAGAAGGCGTGAACCTTTCTCCTCTATGTGATCAAAGTCATCAAATCCAATTGCATGCCAAATGGAAAGAAATTCAGAGTCCATACCTATTTTGGATATCAAATGTGGATCGTAAGCCTTGGTGTGGCGGAACTCACGATCTTGGAGAAGTCTGTGTGCTTGATCTTCAACTTCGCTTCGTATGTCGAGGTCGTTGTCATGAAGAAGTTGGTGTGGGTTGCTTCTCTCTTTCCATTGGAGTGTCCTCACACACACTTCTCCTCCTAGGGCTTGTACGCATGGAAGAGAGGCGTGCACTAGAACCTTCACCATGGCTTGAGCTTGCAGCCTCCTTCCTCTTTCCGAACAACCTCTTCATGTCTTTTTGAGTTCAACAAGCAAGAACAAAACAAGGCGAGAAAAATCCAAAAAGAAGCGATGTTTGGAAAACAAAACTCTCAATGAATTTTCTCCTCTTGAAAGCTTGAGTGTAAAATGCAAATGCAAACAAAAGAAAATCTTTTTGGGGATGGATTTGAGCAAGAGTGTTGCAATGAGGAGCAAGAAAAACAAGGTGATCTAGAGAGTGACTTGGGGAGGTGTAAGATGATGTGGTGTGTGAAGAGAAGTGCTCCTCACGGCCACAATTTATAGGGTGCACCTTCCAACGGTCACTTAGAGTTCAAAATGTAGCCGTTGGAGGAAGGGAAGCCAATTTGGCTCCACTCCCTGTTTGGCCGACCACGGGGTTCGGCCGACCTGACAGGTGGCCCCTCCTGGTTCCACTTTTTGCAAGTGGCTCCCCAACGGCTATAAAGTTAGCACGTTGGTGAAATGCCACATGTGCAGCTCAGGAAATTGTTTTTCAAATAAAACCTTTTTCAAATCCAATAAAAAAATTTCTTTTGAAAAGAAAGAAAGAAAAATGATAGTTGAGAATATAAGATTCTCAACTTGCTAGGAAAAATCAAATATGCAATGGGAAAATCCAAATGGGGTGGAAAAAGAAAGAAAGAAAAATAAAGTGGGATAACTACCAATTTAACCTATTGGCGTAGGTCTCACCATCGTCCGATGAGATGGATATTCCTCCGTCTTCATTCCACATTCGGACCCAGAGGGATGGGCTTGGACGGCTTGTCTTGCTTCTTCCGCCATTCCTTCTTTGGCGGATTGGTAGACTTGGGCCTTCGGGAAGGTCCAGACAATTCTGTCGCTTTTGGATATCGGCGTGGTCGAAACGACGGATTCTCCTCGTAGATTAATCTTCTCATGAATGCAATGAGTGAGTCCACCTTTGGAGGTGTGACTTTGACCTCTCTGATGTGTTTATCATGCGGCCCATACTTGATTCGAATCATGGAGCATTGTTCTGATTTTGGCCGAAAGTTAAACCTTTCCTCCTTGCCATTGATATGGAAGTGGATTTCTCTAGCTCCCACATCTATGCGAGCTTTTGCAGTGCTTAGGAATGGGCCCCCAAGAATGAGTGGTGTTATCCTTCTCGGTGTCCATGTCTGGCACCACAAAATCCACGGGTATGAAGCAGTTTTGGATCTTCATCGGGACGTCTTCAGCAATACCCGCTGGATAATGGACTGAAGAGTTAGCCAGTTGTAGCTGCATTGGTGTTGGAGTGAGTTCTGTGAAGTTCAGCTGGTCGAACACAACCTTGGGCATCACACTAACACTTGCTCCCAGATCACAAAGTGCCTTGTCAAAGTGGTGAGCCCCAATTGAGCATGAAATGGTAGGACATCCAAGGTCCTTCTTCTTTTCAGGAAGCCTATTGAGGATGGCCGCGCTGCAGTCTTCCGTAAGCTTGACGACCTCAGTGGTGGGCAATGATCGTTTGTTGTTCAATATGTCCTTGAGATAGCGAGCATTCGTGGGTACTTGCATCACATCAATCAAGGGCACATTGATGTGGATCTTTTGGATGATCTCAGCAAAACGGTTGAATTGCTCATCCACTGTTGGCTTCCTTTGTCTGTGAGGGAATTGTAATAAGTTGGTGTCTTCAAAGTGTTTGGTCATTCTCTCACCAAGTAATTCACTTGGGACATCCTCCTTATCAGGCTCAGTTGTCCTCTTTTCTTATGTGGGATATGGTGGGTCACGAGTGGTCTTTCCTCCTCTTGTAACCACTGCACTGACGTTCTCCACTAGGGCTTTTGGCTGCCCCGGAATTTTGTTGCTTTCTAATGGAGGGACAACTGCAGCAAGTTGTGCCAACTAAGTCTCCAACATCTTGTTGAAGCTTAGTTGATTCTTGAATGCTGAGGATAGTCCTTCAATCTTTGCATTGATATTCTCTAGGGTCTTGTCATTAGCTGACAACTTCTTGGACAGGGCCTTGTTGATCTTGAGCTGGTTAATGGCAAGTTCTCTCAAGTTGGGCTGATTTTCAGGGTTGCCATTGTTGTTGTACCCTTCTTCAAAGAATGGGCGTTGTTCACCCCACCCTTGACCTCCTGGACGATAGCCATTGTTGTTGTTGAAATTTCCGTTGTTGGCGAGGTATAAGGCATCCTCATGAGTTTCTGGGCAATCATTGCCCATATGACCCGTGTCGCTACAGACTTCACACGTGATGTGAGAGTCTAGGGCATAGGCATTGCTAGACACTTCATCACTGGTTTGTCCATCAATTTTCATCATTAGGAGGTCCAATTTTGCAGCGATCATGTCCACCTCCTTCAAGGTGTGCATGCCTCACTGTCGGACACCATCTTCTCAATAAGATCTTTAGTTTTTGGCACCGTCAATGAGAAGAAGGCTCCTCCAGCGCAGCATCCAAATGGTCACAAGCTGATGGGATCAGCCCGTTATAGAAATTTTGAATAAGGAGCCAGTCATCCATCTCATGGTGGGGACAGACTAGGATGTACTCCTGAAGCCTTTCCCATGTCTCAGAAATAGATTCCTTGGGCTCTTGCTGAAAGCTGGAAATCCTTCCACGTAGGGCATTGGTTTTGCCCAACGGGAAGAATTTGGCGAGGAATGTCGTAGAACACTTCTCCCAAGTGTCTATAGCACTTCGGTTCGTGTAGAACCACTATTTCGCTCTCCCAAGGAGAGAGAACGGGAACAGTCTCACACGGACCGCATCCGGAGACACATCCTTGATTTTAAAAGTGTTGCAGATCTCGAGGAATTTTTGCAGGTGAGCACTTGCATCCTCGTTAGCCTTCCCACAGAATGGGTTCGCTTGCACCATAGTGATAAGGCCAGTTTTGATCTCGAAGTTCACATCTCTCGTGTTAACAGTGGGCCCAATAGGCACATTGTTAGCAGAGGGAGCTGAGAACTCATGAATGGTCTTTTGGGCCATTGGCATTTGGATTGTTGGTACAAAAATGTTGGCTTGCTTTGCCGCTCGAATCTTCTGAGGAGTAACGACACGGGGTCGGTCTCTCAGAAGAGATTCGGGATCTTCAACAAAGTTTTTCGGCAGGCGGAAACCAGACATACACTACCCTGTTTTCACATTAAAAATGCGAAAACAAAGAATGGTTATACTACTAAAGTCCTACCCAGGGTTCTATCCTATTCACTTAGTCATGTTATATATCTATTTGCCTTCCCCGACAACAGCGCCAGAAATGCTTGTTGAAGGCTCCTAAGGTATACTAACAAATCATCCTCGGCAATAGTGCCAGAAATGCTTGTTCGTATCACTTACGCACTATTAACTAAACATATCCAACTGATGTGTTAGAGATGCTTGTTAATGGTTCTATTGGATCACAGAGTGAATTCCGCAAGCGCACAGAGATATCGTTGTAGCATATCCCCTTAAGAGTATTCCCAAGGGTGTCATTTATTTGATCCCAAAGGAAGGCAGGGAATAGATATAACAATCATCAAGTGGAAAGGGTAGAAAGGTCTAGGTAAGAATCTAGTAAGGATGGATAAAATAATAGTGGAGGTAGTGTGACACACACAAGAGCTTTCAAGTCTAAGGGGAATAAGAGGATCCTAGAGGTTAGTTAAGGTTGAGAGTTATGGAGGTACTCCTACTATGCTCTATTGTACATATACATAGCCTAAACTAATTATCCATAAGCTAGATCAATAGTGAATACTTATGCTATGTGGTTCAACATATCGGGCACGGGCTTACCCCTAGCAATACTAGGGCGACTCCCGACAAGAGCATGTGGCACCGCCGAACGTGGAGGATTACAAAGGACAGATAGGGTTGTCACCACCTACTGCCTTCAATCTGTGGGTCTACGAGACATCCAATGCTACTTAGCTATCCTAGCACCATGCTAGAATATTAAATAATTACCTTAAGAGCCTAGGCACAATCCATCCTAAGGCAATGAATTGAATCATCATTGAACCAATGTTGATACACAACATAATTATCCATATTAACCTAGTTATGTTATAATTAACTAGACTATAGTGTGGGTCTATAGGTTCTATGATAATGAGATATGTTCATGATGAAATAGTCATAGAATCTATACCTTTCACATACATGGACTCCACAATCAAACAAGAAACGCTTTGCCCAAGTATATGTATAAGTAGAGACTAAAGATACTATCTTTATTATGCATAAAGTCACAAATACAAGAAAGAATACATGAGTCATACCTTTCCCAATGTAGGATTGGGAAGAGAGAGACTCCTTACTCCTTTCCCAATTTGGACTTGGGACTAGAGACTGCCCTCTCTACAACCTAACTCCTCTAAGACTATGGATGACAGTGTATACAATAGAGATGAAGCTCAAGTGGTGTGTGTTGAAGTGATGGGTAGGGAGTCCTATTTATACTAGTGTTGAGGTTGGTTCCCGCCACCAAAAGCGCGCAAATCAGTCACCATTGACTCCAGGAAGTCGGGAGGAGCCAACACGTGGAGGCTGACCGAGTTTGGTGCAGAGACCAGGTCGGTCGACCCCCTGGTTCGGCCGACCTGGTCATTGCACCAATTCTCGTGTGCTTCCTCCAGGTGGCTGCCAGGTGGGTCCCATTGATGTATATGGGTGATACACCGTTGGATCTCCTCAGATACTTCTGTTTGTGGGCTATTTGATCCATGGGATGCCACATATCGTCGCCTGATTGGTCCCTCTACATTTCCTCATTTCCTGCATAAAATGCTGCATACACATATTTCTCCAAGTTCAAGTGGAATTGGGTTAGATAGAAAGGTGATGTGTGCAAGAAATGACAAATCCTTCACATAATTGAGTTAAATTGATGGATGAAATTGGTATATAACAGCCGTCAACACTAACGGAAGGGGAAGCAGAGGACCCGGAAGGGCTAGGCGAGGGTGCAGGGAGCAGCAGGGGAACAGCCGGCGAGGGTAAGGAAGGCGGCAGAGGATACCAAGAGTCAATGGGTGAAGATGGTGAGCCTAGGTTTGCAGGCTGGAGTAGGAAGCTGGTAGCGGCAACAGCCAAAAGGAGGGCGAGGACGGAGAGGCGAAGGGAGAAGGGAGAGGCGGGGGTGGGCGCCGACGGCGGGGTGCAAGCCGGCGAGGTGGCCAAGGTGGGAGAGGGTGTCACTGGCGGAAGCTCACGCAGCACCTCGCTTGCTGATCTTGTCTCTGTACAGATGGCAACCAATGGAGTAGCTTAGCATCTTTACTGTAAATCTTTCTTCATCAACAATTTGGTGAGTTGATCTTTGCTATACTGCTTAGCAAAGCATGTCTTCTTTGACAAATATGAGTGCAAACATTTGTTGTCTTCTTTGACAACGTGCTGGCACTCAGATTTGGCAGCGCTGAACGTACTCGATATTGTTTCATTACAAGGATTACAACATACTATTTCAGCTTGAAGGTACACAATACTACTAACAAATGTTAATTAGTGAGGTGCTTTGACTCATCCACATTAGTTATATCTCAGAGATAAGATATAACTAATATTTCCTCATGCTCAAAACATGACCATAAATAACAGAACAAAGTCGGCAAAAGATAAATGCATTAGGTAGAGCAGGATCATTCAGTAGTTTTCTTTGCATTGATTGATTTAAATCTGCCGATGATGCTGCTAGTTGTGAGTTTCATCTCCAGCCTAACACAACTTGTTTGGGACCAAAAGGCATCATTGTTGTTTCGTTTTATAATTTGCTGATGATTCAACCTAAACATTAGTGTATCAAACTCGTCAGCCAAAGAAGCCATAGACTCATAGCATCACATAGGTACTGCACTAGGACACATTGCTAATTTCAATATCTAATCAAAAAGCACACATCACTATGCAAGGGGAAATACTGACACATATTTTTTTTCACTTTGTATACTGATAACATGGACACTAAAAAATATCCCTTTTGTCATCTTTTATGTACTCTAATCACATGGTACCATGTTTTTTTATCTAGTACCGATTTTATTTCCACCCGCAAGCATGTCTTCTTTTACTGTCAGCAGTAGTCTGCAACAAAAACTCAAACATGTTAACTATCAGCGCATCTGTGTAATGGCAAGCTCAGATTACAGAACCTTAGTAATATACACTGATCAGAAGTCTTATGTAGATCAAGTCTTTAGTAATATGTTTCTTACAACATTGTTTTTAGTAATATGTTTTTCTACATCTTTGTGTTTTCAGCATTGACCGGATTGTGCATCAGTTCAAGTTATTTGATGGGCGCCACCAATTGATATTCCATGGTATTGTGCATGTTGTCGAAGCAGTGAGATGTATGAGGGTCATTATTAGTTCAGTGCAATAATGGAGGAAGTAACCAATATTTTTTGGGTTGATTATCTCTTGAGAAATGAATTGAATTCTATGAGAATCAGTAGACTTAACTATTGTGATGTTTTGCTATTTGGAAAATAGTCACATTTTATTTTTCTATAATCTATTTATTGTGTCAAAATTATGCTTATTTAAATTTACCACACTTGGATATGAAAAGAACATCAAATGATGTCATTCTAGAGATATGAGTTAAAAATAACAATCCACCTCATTCTCAAACGTTTAATACAAATTGGGGATTAAATTCCACGCATGAAGTGGATTAGATGGTGGGAAAGGATCCACCCAATCCACGCGGAGATTCTTGTCCAAGTGTGATTTCTTCCGCAGCTGCCAAACGAGGCCTCAATAGGATTGATGTGCTGCCCCCGCAGACGAAACAACACCAAGAGCAGTACGTACAGTTTGTTACAGTAGTATGGATGCAAATATTCTAGATATAGTATTAGCTCTACATACATTTTGAAGCATTCCATAGCATATTTTTGAATAGTTTATTATTGATTTTTTTCTATTGAGAGGGCATTGCATATTACTCTCTCCGTCTCTAAATATTTATCTCTTTGTAGTTTATTTTTGAACTACAAAACGATAAGTATTTAAAAACGGAGGAAGTATATTTTTGGGAGATGAATATGTCCGAGCATATAACATTTTACGAAATCTCAAACACATTATGTTTTCGAAATGAATACGCGCGCAGGTCCATCAATCTGATGAGTTGAGCATGCAACCGATCCAGTGGAGTGAATCAGCAGAACTTGGCGACGAAGTCGTAGATGTGCTTGTTGACCACGTCCGCCTTCTCTTGCTGGATAAAGTGGCCGGCGCCGGGGACGACGACGACGTCCTCGAGCATCGGCACGTCAGCCTTGAACCCGCCCTTGTGCAGGTAGTCCTGGATGCCAGGGTAGTGGTACGTGAGGTCGCCGTCGCCGACGATGAACTTGGTCGGCACCGTCACCTTGGCGTCGGCCCACGGCGCCGCCAGCTCCCAGTTGCGGTCCATGTTGCGGTAGTAGTTGATGCCACCCGTGAACCCCGTCTCCTCGAACGCCGACGCGAAGTAGTCCACGTCCGCCTCCGTCAGCCACGGGGGCAGCGGCGAGTCATCGTCGGCCGCCGTTGGCTTCTCGGCACCGGCCGCCTTGGAGGTGAAACGGTTGGACAGGATCTGCCTGACGAGGTGCCGGGCGTTGGCTTGGCTGAACTCCTTCTCCGCAGCACCAGGCTCCTGCATATGCACCGAGCGCGCGGCGTCCATGGAAATTGAAGCACACAGAGTGAGTAGAATAATAACCAAGCGTATTAGGAGAGTGTTGGCGTTGCTGACCTGGAAGCGTACTATGTAGTATGTGGGGCCGTAAGTGCGGTGGAAGTGGTCGGTGGGCTTGACGTCGCCGGCGCGGCGGATCATGACGTGGCGCATGAAGGCCACGCTCGTGTTCACCAGCGCGATCACCCGGTCCGGCCGGAACAGGCACAGGTACCACGCGATTATCGCGCCCCAGTCATGGCCCACCACAAACACCTGCACTTAATCTAACAATTAACATTGATGCATTGATGTGCCGAACCCGAGGTGGTAGTGCAAGTCCACCACATGCAGAGTTGACAAACGCAACGCCACTTGTCACTTGATCAGTTGGTCGATTTATTGATTGCTAAGGTTGAAAGAAAATTCAAGTTTTATACGTCCGAAAATTTAGTAACTTAGTAATTAATATTAATTGATTTCTTGACTGAATGCCAATAAACGGGTAACCATTTTACCTATCCTTAAAAAAGGAAAAAGGGGTAGTACAACAATGCATACAGTACACGCCACGACTTCTGTCACCAATGCTGGAATACGCAAGTTCTGTCTGGCGTATTTTTTGGACGTCGGGAGCAACGAATTTTTTGCTCCACGTCCCAATCAAGCCCCATTAGTTTTTTTCACAGCGTTCTAATTAATTCTTATTTATTTACTTATCGACAGGGGACAGGTCACCATTTAGGGGTTGGAAACATCACGAGGTTTAAATATTACAATTACGACTGACAGAAAGCTGCTTAACCAGTACTCCCTCCGGTGTACAAAATATTGTCGTTTTGAACATGTTCTCGCATACCAAGGAAGCATTAAATAAATTTCTTTTTTTTATAATACAACTCTTCTTAGTGGTCCGAGTGGTCTTCTTCACGTTTTTCCAGCCAATCTGATGCAAGTTTGATTCTCAAGTACACGCTACCCCATTTTTTACACCATTTTCGATGGCATGCAGTGTAAAACGACAATTTTTTGTGCACTATTGGCTCTAGTGTAGAACGACAATATTTTGTAAACCGGAGGGAGTAATTTATTACCGTGCAAGTCTCGTGTCAACTGCAAGGCGCTAGCGCGAGAAAAGAAATGAAAAGAAAATGAACCGGCCGGTGACGTGAACACGCGCATGTCCTATCTGAAGAGGAAGAAGACGACGAATAAGCTTGATACCTTGTTGAGTCCGAGCGCGTCGAGGAGGCCAACGACGTCGCCGACGACGTGGAAGGCGGAGTAGGCCGACACCTCCGATGGCGCGGTGGTGCGGCCGTAGCCGCGGAGGTCGGGCGCCACGCAGCGGTAGCCGCGCGCGGCCAGGTACTCGATCTGGTGACGCCACGAGTACCACAGCTCCGGGAACCCGTGCAGGAACACGACCGCCGGCCCGTCGCCGCCGGCCTCCGCCACGTGCATCGAGATGCCGTTCGTCTCCACCGTGCGGTGGCTTATCGTCACCGCCGCCCCTTCCATGCCGGTAGCGTGCGTGATACGAGGAACTGTGTGCGCCGCCGGGCCGGGGACTGCTATTTATGCTCGGCAAGAGGAGGGGCCAGCTGCTAAGCGTGCACGAAAACAAGGGGCGAAAGTGAGGAAATGTGAGTTCATATTCGTGCAAGATGACGTGGGTGCTGACGCATCAGGTAGTACGCCGGCCGCCCGCTTGTTGGTAATCGCGCGCGCGTTCGGACTTGATGGACGTGCGTGGAACTGGCCGGGCCGTAGGTGTGGGAAAAAACCGAACCTCTCGAAAAATCCCCAATAATCCGAAAATCGAAACTAAAGTGCACTTTTCGACTAAAAAACTCAAAACTCGAATTAATTTCGAGTATTTCGGATTATTGGGTGCAGTACTTGAATCATCCAAAATGATCGATTAAAGCCCAACACAATAGCTCATCGCTTTGTTCACTGTTCAACACTTCAACTCACATTTTGTTGATGTGTGAAATCAACTATATTTTTATTAAGTGTAATGTTATGCTGCTGAATCATTTTTTGCTGCAGAAATATCAAGTTAAGTGCTGTTTTGGTTGATATATTTTTATTTGTCTTAGGGTTGTTATGTTATTATTCAGATAATTTGGATAATCCGAACTCAAACTCGAATTTTCGAGTACCTGAATTGTGGGGTACCCGAAAACTTGAATACCAGTTCAGGTAGCTATTCTCAAATTCTGAATTTTAAAAAACCGAAATTGTCCGAACCAAAATTTTGGTTAATTCCAAACGCCCACTCCTGCCTGGCGTGCCGTGCCGAGCGGATTCCATCCGCATGTGAAGCCACCGGCGGTTCCGGCAAACACGTTCCAAAAGGACGAGCATGCATTTTAAAACTTTTTAGGAAAATAATCATGCATTTAAAAGGACAGCTCGGGAAAGCTGATTTTTAGAGTGCAATTCACTGCCCTGCGCGTGCTTTTGCATGCATTAGTCGGGGTGTAACAGGCAGTTGTTTTCTGCTTTCAAATTTTCAAGTCGGTTTTGTAACCCGTGTGGATAGCATTCTGTACTTCCAATTCGTGCCCATGTCTGCTATTTTGAGTTCATAGAACCATTGTGCCAAGTTCGCCAACCACTAAGCAGCCCCGCAAAAACTATTGCCACGTGGATTGTGAACCTTTGTTAGCACTCGCTCAATCCCAAATTATTTATCACTCTCTAATTCAAAAATAAACTAGAGAAAAATGACAAGTAATTTGAGATGAAAAGAGTATGACAGTTTTTTAGACTAGATCAGATTAACTATTACTCCATTATGTTCTGTTCGTTTTATGAAATTAAGGGTCCTTCAGCCCTTGGCTCCACCGCCGGCGTCTCTCAACTGATATGGAATGGAAGGACGCCAAAATCACATCTCGACTTAAAACATCTCGTTTTCAAACAAAAAAAAACTCCAGATTTATCGATGACTGCACACAACAGTCATCGATAAAGAGACACAGTAATGCAGATGTATTATGAACTTGTTCCGCACTTGGGAACAATTTATTCACTGTCTCAATTCTCTGACAGGAACATGACTCGTGAGTTTTGCTAATAATGGATAAGGAAAAACAACCAATGAACACCCGGACCAACTTGGAAGTTAGAACAATAGCTTAAACACTATCCTTCGGGAAAAAACTCCGCAAGCCAAAAGTAACTCTGATAACCAGGCTGTTGCTCCAAGAAATCAGTGTCCACCAGGTCTCAGCCTAGGTGATGCCGGAACAGCGAGGCCATCTCAATCTACAGGAAACGAGGGCTTGTCAGGTACAACTAAATTCAGGTGCAGTTGCATAGGCAAGGAACACTTACAGCAGTAATAGCAGCTTCGGCACCCTTGTTTCCAGCTTTGCCACCAGCACGGTTTAGGGCCTGCAAAAGTTTGATAGCGTGCTTATTGTTTCAGTTGGGAAGTTAGAGCGGCAAGGAGCAAAATATTCCGCGGCATTCCCTAAGTGGTCGGATAATCAACAAAATGCCACAGTACCCACACGACAGTTTTTATAAAAATTAACAACCCACACGACAGTTGTATAACAATTAACAACAGAATGCCTTCTGCATCAGTAATCACAATTTGGACTGAAGCAGACTTCGTGAAACATAATTTATTTGACCTACTAGCATGTGCAAATAGTGAGGACTCTTCTATACTGTAAGTAAGCACATGGCTTGGGAACGTGAGAAACAGCATATTCGTCACAGATCAAATTTTGGGGACTTGGCTAGTTTCCCATTTCTACTGGCTCAATTTTCAAACTTAGAATTTTATTGTTTCAAATACCTTATAAGATAGTGGATATTCCCTTGATGCTCAACAGACTTTGAATGGGCAGATAGAGATGGAATTTTAAAAAGAAAATAAAAAGTTCAAAAATGGCACCTCCCCTGATTTGGTTTATCAAACAGGATACAGATAATGTGTGTGTGTGCGCGTGTGTGTAGCATTTGATAAGGTATATATGTAATGGAATCATTTACTACCTGATCCATATCTTCACAGGTTAGAACACCGAATACGCAAGGAATACCTGCATCAACACTAAAAGAATAAATAATCTAACATTATAGAAGTTCCTAATTCTTAACCATATATAATCACTAACCGAGATGAGGATATCACAGAATCTTCACTGAACCATGTGAAATACTTTGACAGCAGGAACGATTTCTGATAACTTAGTTACTATAGTTGATCCTTATAATTGTGATTCTGTAATTCATATGACGTATATATATATATATATATATATATATATATATATATATATATATATATATATATTTGTCACTTCTCTTTTTGAACCACAGAGGAGGGATCCGTCATTGTATTATTTATATGTGACATTCCTCTTTACTTAGTTTATATGTTCTACTTTGCCAATATTTGTATTTGGCAGTTAACCATGTTAAGAAAAAAATCAGAGTTCTATTAGGCATACCCCAGTTGACACAGAAAGTCTTGGCAAATCAAGTTACACCATACTCAATGAAGCCTAAGAGCTAAATGCAACATACCAGCAGATAACCCAGCAGAGAGTACACCCGATGCAGCAGAGTTTGCAACAGCATCATAGTGGGTTGTGTCACCTCTAATCTGCATATAGAGATAAAGAAGACTTTTAACATAATAAAGAACAGAGTACTGATAAATGCTAACAATGGGTATACAGAATATAGGTTTGATTAGGTCTTAAGACAGGATGAACATGGTCAGTGTGGTTAAAAAGGATTGAAAGAGGAAACTTAGATACAACGATTCTGTTATTTGTTAAAGAGGTACTGCAATTTTATGGATGCATCCCCTCATGACTTTAGCTAAACAGATAACCCAGTGTTGCCGTTTCTTCTCAAACAACTTTTTTAGTTTTTCCTTTACATCTATTAGTTTTTCCTTCAACTTTATCTTGTCGTAAGATTGGCATAATATTGAATTAGAAGTGCAACTGTGCAAGTACTTAATTGTTTCACATCTGGAAAATAACCTAGAGGATCGTAATTATCTTTGTGAGATGCTACATGAACATCAAATGCAAAATGAACGTAGACAACAATAAAAACCAAGCAATCTAAATGGAGCTGGTACTAAAACTAATCAACTTACCACAGCTCCAATGCACAGAATGGCATCAAATTTTCCAGACTTTCCAAGCTTCTGTGCTGTCACAGGAACTTCAAAGCTTCCAGGAACACTAACAACCTGAACAAATTATAATTTCTAAGACATTGTTGAAGCATACACAGCTAAGCTAATCAGTACAAATCAGTATAAAGGTTGCTTCAAACCATGGTGCATACACAAGTATAAATTAATACACGTTGCGGAGATGCGTACTGTTATATTCTCTGGTTTGACAGAGTATCGCTCAAATGTCTCCAGGGCTCCCTGCAGTAGCAAGTTTGTCACAATCTCGTTGAACCGCGCCACAACCTGCAAATAAATAGTGTACCATACAGTCATCGCCTTATGCATTCAAAGGTAACACGGTTTCAAAATACAGGGACACAGCAAGACAGCTGTCGAGTAAGATCCCATCTACTACGCTACATCAGAACAACTGGAGTTTCTCGATTAAGTAACCGCCAACTAACCACGCCGAACCGGAGCCCCTCGGTGTTGTTCAGCGACCCCATCAGCTTCTGGTGCCCCGCGGCGGCGGCGACCACGTCCGGACGCCGCGATGGTCCCGCGCGCGCGGTCAGCGCGGCAGGCCGTGCTGCAGCAAGTAAATAACGACAGGGGAAGAGGTAAATCGCTGGACGATTTGGATTAATTAGCTGAAGCGGCTCGAGGTGACGACGGGCGCGTACTGGTGGAGGGGAAGGAGACGGCGGCTCTCGGCGCACGCAGAGGCGCGCTGAGCAGCCGCGCGCAGGACGAGGAGGCCGCAGCCGCAGTGGACGTCGCGGGAGGAGCCACCATCGCCGCCGGTGAGCAAGGAAGATCTGACCGGTGTCTGCTCCACTCAACGACTCGAGAGGGCGGATGTTGTAGTTGTCAGTCACAGGCTCACAGCAGCCAAGTTGCTGTATACAGCCGCAGCAAGCACAAACGATCGGGGCCGTTGCTTCTCCTAGCCTGCGACTAAGAAAACTAATAAGTTAGGATTAAAGTTGGACTTAATCGAAGAATAAAAGATAGCAGCCGGCGCCGTCCTATCCGGTGGCAGTTTGGTGAAATGACAGTGCGCTCCAGGTTGCGCACGCCCAACCCGCAGCTGCAATCCTTATTACGCATCAAATTATTTCTGTAAGAAAAAGCTCTTGCATTTTAAATATCAGGTAAGAGTTGGACTTGGTGCCATTAAATCGTCTTACAGAGGATTTAGTTTGTTTTCTACACTGTGCCATACCATGCAGGACTCCAACCTTACAAAGGCCACACACTGGAAAGATCATAACACCAACATATTTTTTTTAAATGGCGGTGTTTTTCTTTCCTCCAGCGGTCCAGCCGAGATACAACCTGAATCAAAATCCAGAGCATTGCACTATATAGTGTCTCCATCCCAAAATACTCTCTCCATCCTAAAAAATTTGTTGTTTTATAATTTAAAAATGAATTCATAAACGACAATTTTTTTGAGCCGGAGGGGGTACTTGTTATTTTTTAGTTCAAAAATAAAATAGAAAGTGATAAGTATTTGAGATGAAGAGAGTAACAATTTTTCTTTCTAGCATTTAGTTTTACTTCATTTCCCCAGTCTCAGTCATTCATCATTCATAGGTTTTCATTTAAAAGGCGCCGGGCATGATTAGCGAGAACAAATAACATAGCACGACACCAACGGCCGCTTCCAAAGCTGTGGATGGAGGCAATCAGGCAACGCGGAATATACATTCCTCATTGTAGAGATAATAAAAAGCTATCTGGCCTCTAAGCATCGACTTTTTGAGATGCCCGTTCCATTGAGTTCATTAAAGAAATGGCTACCCCCCTTCCCACCTAAGTGCATTCCGCCTCTGATACTCTCCCGATCCCTGGAAAGTTTTCACAAAGCAGGCCACACCAATATTTTTCTATAAACCTGATGTATCCCACTTTGCATTCGATGAATAGAAAGCAGAAGTTACAGTAGAGTTCACATGAGAATGGTGAACTGAACTGACAAATTTTCCAGTACTTTTTTTTTTGCATACGGAATATTCATTCCACTTCCAAACTACATAGTAGCTGGAGATCACATAGTACCCTTACATGCAAATTTGCAGAGAAAGCTTTTCCTCTGCATAGGAGTCCCTGACAATGTTTTGCCTAGGGCTAGGACCTTCAGTTTTCAAGTACTCGCCTTACAGGCACAAAACACACCTCATACTTTTAAAACTAGAGTAGATAACATACTACAGACTTCAACAAACAGCATGGATTGGTTTTCGTCCTCTCCTCCATCGTCCTCCTCTCTGGCAGGTGCAGGAAGAAGCAGACGGCCATGGGGTTTATTTTTGAAGACCTGCAGTACCGCTTGTAAAATGGCATCAGCATTTAGCTTGATTGCTTCTTTCACCTCACCTGCATATAGCCCTGCCCAATGTTTGAGTAAGGCGACAACATGACATAAAATTTCACCTGGATGCTTGATCATTTTTTTATCAAAACAGATACTATTTCTGGCTTTTCAAATGGCCCAACAAATAGCTCCCAGACCAAGAGTATAGATTTTTTGTCCATTTTGTAGAACTTTTTTAATCCAGCTCCAATATTGTTCTAAGTTGTTAGGTCTTAGAGAACTGTTAAGACATGTCCCCAAAATCCCCCACACCACTCTGCTAATTTTAGACTGGAAGAACAAATGGTCTACACTCTCCTCTTCCCTGCAGAAAGCACAATTGATATTACCAGACCAATTCCTCTTTTTCATCAAGTCTTTGGTAGGTATGGCTTTGTGTTCCAGCAGCCAAACAAAAATCTTGATTTTTGGAGGTACCTTAGCCTTCCAGATGTGCCTATAGCAGTGTTGTCCAGGTCCTCTACTAGTGAGGAAGAACAAAGCTTGGATGAGGAAGAAATGGAAGAACACAATGATATGGTGATTGATGATCTAGATGTTGAAGATGATTTTGGTGCTCCACCACCCCTTCCTTCTATCGAAGATGCTCAAGATGAGGCAAATGAGTCCAACCCAAATGATATTGAGCTTGACATTGATTAGGGGCTTTGAGGACTTGAAGTTTGAAGTTGAACAATTATCTTTGCTTGTGTGAACTTATTTATTCATGTGTGATCTTTGTTGGATTGGAAACCTTTATTTATGTATGGACTATATGTGATGTGAGTTGTGACTTGTGACATGTGGACTTATTTATCTATGTCTAATGTCTATGTTCATGTCATCGTGTGTGATCTTTGTTTGCTAGCTGTCCAGAACTGCATATGCTTGAACCTCAATTGAAAACTGCTTGCTGTCCAGAATTTCAAGTATGAAATTTTGTTTCATTCATTCATGATTCATACATATACATGTTATAAATATGTCATACATTGATACATATGCATTATACATCAATACATGGTCTGAAACTCTAATATTACATTGCCTAAAGTATGAAAATCATTGTCTAAAAGTCTGAAAATTCAGTGCAGAACCTGCAGAAAGCCAGAAACTGATTAGGCGCCTTAACCGCCTGGACGTCGCCTAGGCGGGCGCCTAGGCGCCTAGGCGTCCAGTCGCCTGGCAGGCGCCTAGGCATCCAGGCGGTGTTTAACAACACTGGCCTATAGTGGGTTCCACTATCAGAACTTGTCAGATCCTCGTAAACTGATTTAACCGAAAATAGACCAGATTTTTCCAACTTCCATTTAGATCTGTCCATTTCATTTGATAGCACCACATTGCTAATCTTATGATACAGTTCATTCCATTGAGCAAGAAGGAAGGGAGGCAAATTATATTTGAAAACAATATTCCAATTTTGACTAGCACATTCGTGCACAGAGATATTAGGATCAGAGCTAAATTCAAACAAAAGTGGATAAGTCATACAAAAAGGAGTGTCCTAAGCCAACTGTCACTCCAAAACCTAATTTTCTTCCCATTCCCCAAGCTAAACTTTTTGCCATTCAAATACAGATGTTGAATTTTAACCAAATCTTTCCACACTGGAGAATCAGACATCCTCATTTTAATACACCCAATCGGCCTATCTCTCACATATTTTGCTCTAACAATTTTCTACCATATGCCTTCCTCATTTTCTAATTTCCACCACCATTTTAACTTTTATTCATTTTGAAGATATCCTTTATTCCTAAGCCCCCCCCCCCCCCTTTTTCTTCCTTTTACATACATTTTTCCACTTTATTAGGTGATATTTTTTCTTGGTCTGTCCTTCTTGCCATAAAATTTTTCTTCTCAACATATCTATCTTTTCTAGGTTCGATTTAAGAATCAGAAACATAGACATGTGATAGATAGGTATACTTGAGAGGCAAGAGTTAATCAATACTATTCTTCCAGCCATAGAAAGGGATGACCCTTTCCAACTAGCAAGCCTTTTTCCTATTTTATCTTCTAGTATTTTCCAATCCTTCACATGTAATTTTCCTTCCGAGACTGGGACTCCCAAATACTTAATAGGTAAGTTAGTGATAGAAGACTAGAATGAATGCTTGATTATCCAAAGGTCTAGGTACATATTTATAGATACATAGATGGGCCGGTAAATAGGCTAGGCCCAAACACAGTCCAACACCCCCCCGCAGTCCCAACATCTAGCCACAACAGATGTTGAGACTGGACCGAAACTCAGAAAACAAAGTCGACGGGAGTCCCTTCGTGAAGATGTCGGCAAACTGTGACGTCGTCGGCACATGGAGAACTCGAACCTCACCGCGTGCAACCCGCTCACGAACAAAGTGAAGATCAATCTCCACATGTTTCGTGCGCTGGTGCTGGACGGGGTTGGTGGAGAGGTAAACGGCGCTGACATTATCACAGTAGACCAACGTGCTCCGGGCGACAGGGGAGTGGAGCTCCTGGAGTAACTGCTGGAGCCAAGACGCCTCTGCTACGCCGTTAGCCACGGCGCGGTACTCCGCCTCAGCACTGGAGCGGGAAACCACGGGCTGCCGCTTCGAGGACCAGGAGACAAGATTCCCCCCCAGGAAGACGGCGTAGCCAGAGGTGGAGCGGCGGGTATCAGGGCACCCCGCCCAGTCAGCGTCGGTGTAGACCACCAGCTCAGAAGGCGAGTCACGTCGAAGTAGAAGGCCGTAGTCGAGGGAGCCGCGCAGGTACCGAAGAATCCGCTTCATCGCCGTGAGATGCGTCTCCCGCGGATCATGCATGTGGAGACACACCTGCTGAACCGCGTAGGAGATGTCCGGCTTGGTGAAGGTGAGGTACTGCAGGGCACCTGCAAGACTCCTGTAAGAGGTGGGATCGGAGACCGAGGCGCCGTCGGCCGCAGGCAGCTTCGCCTGGGTGTCCACGGGAGTGGAGCACGGCTTGCAGTCAGCCATGCCCGCTCGCTCGAGGATATCCAGGCAGTACTGGCGCTGGTGGAGGAACAGAGCGCCCGGGCGGTGCTCGACCGCAACGCCCAGGAAGTGGTGGAGCTGGCCGAGATCCTTCATCGCGAACTCGCGCTGCAGGGCGGAGATCGTGCGCTGAAGAAGAGCCGGGCTAGACGTCGTGAGTACAATATCGTCCACGTACAAAAGGAGGTAGACAGTGTCACCCTCATGCCTGTAAACGAAGAGCGAGGTGTCCGACTTGGCCTCGACGAAGCCGAGCGAGGCCAGGAAGGAGGCGAACCGGCTGTACCAAGCCCGAGGCGCCTGCTTCAGCCCGTATAGGGACTTGTTCAGCCGGCAGACCAAGTCTGGACGGGCTGAATCAACGAACCCTGTCGGCTGACTGCAGTACACCGTCTCCGTCAGCGTCCCGTGGAGGAAGGCGTTCTTGACATCCAGCTGGTGGACAGGCCAAGAACGCGAGAGAGCCAACGACAGGACAGTCCGTACTGTCGCTGGCTTAACCACCGGACTGAAGGTCTCGTCGTAGTCCACTCCAGGGCGCTGAGTGAAGCGCCGAAGTACCCAACGAGCCTTATATCTCTCCAGGGATCCATCCGCCTTCCTCTTATGCGTGAAAACCCACTTGCCTGTGACAACGTTGCCACGAGGAGGACGGGGAACAAGGTCCCATGTCCGATTGGCAAGTAGGGCCGCATACTCCTCCTCCATAGCGCGGCGCCAGTGAGGGTCAGCGAGGGCGCTACGGACGGAGGTCGGTATAGGTGATACCGAAGAGGAAGTGGATGGTGTCGGTGTCGTCGATGAGAGTACCACTCCGGAGAACCTCTGAAGAGGCCGGAGAACCCCAGCGGCACGTCTAGTCACCATCGGGTGAACGTGTCCTGGGTCCCGGTGGAGCAACGGTGGGTGGTACACCGAGGGCTCGGGACGAGCAGGCGCAGAGTCACCAACCCGCTCTCGTCGCTGGTAGACAAGAGCAGGGTCGGCGAACCGTGGAACAGGGGCCGCGCGTGGCGCAGCGCGTGACGCAGGAGCCGGAGTAGTCGTCGGGTCCCCGCACGGCGCGAGAGTCGAGGTCGGAGACGTCGAGGCCGCGCGTGGCGCAGCTGTAGGGGACGTCGGGGCCTCGTGTGGCGCAGGAGTCGAGGATGGAGACGCTGGGGCCGCGCGTGGCGCAGCCGTAGGAGACGCCGAGGCCTCGTGTGGCGCAGGAGTCGAGGTCGGAGACGCCGGGGTCGCGCGTAGCGCAGTCGTAGGAGACGTTGGGGCCTCGTGTGGTGCAGGAGGCGAGGTCGGAGACGCCGGGGCCGCGCGTGGCGCAGCCGTAGGGGACACCGGGGCTGCACCTGGCGCAGCAGGAGACGTCGGTGCCACGCGTGGTGCAGCACTCGTCCCCAGGGTCGACGGAGCCTGGGCACCAACCCGCACTCGTCGCTGGTAGACGAGAGCAGGGTCAGTGAACCGCCGTGTCGTGGCTGTAGTAGGCACAGCCGGAGTCGCCGCAGGTGCCGGTGCTGCGTAAGGTGCAGCGGTCGACATCGGGGCTGTCGGAGGAACAGCTAGTGGCGGCAAGAGCGCCGGAGCCGCGGGAGGCACGACAGGTGGTGTCTGAGACACGGTGGTCGTGTCCGGCGCAGCTAGAGGAAGACCTGCAGAAGGTAAAAAACAAGGTCGCTGGACAGGAGCGGCCTCAGGGTCAGTGGAAAAAAGGGAATCCAACTCGGAGACCGAATCAGAGGGGGACCCAGCGAAAGGGAAGGAGGACTCGTCGAACACGACGTGTCGGGAGATCAAGATGCGGCGAGTGGTAAGGTCGAGACACCGGTACCCCTTATGATCAGGGGAGTACCCAAGGAAGACACACCGAGTCGAACGAGGCGCGAGCTTATGGGGGGCGGTGGCAGAGAGATTAGGGTAGCAAGCGCACCCGAAAACTCGAAGGTGGTCGTAAAGAGGAGGGGTGCCGAACAAAGCGAAATGAGGAGTGGGAGCACTAATCGCCTTAGTAGGAAGGCGATTAATGAGGTAGGTGGCGGTGTGAAGCGCCTCCGCCCAATAGCGAGCAGGAGTAGAAGCCCGAAACATCAGGGAGCGCATGACATCGTTGGTCGTCCGAATCATGCGCTGAGCCTTGCCGTTCTGGGGAGAGGTGTACGGGCAAGACATGTGCAACTGAACACCGTGAGAAAGAAGAAAGTCACGGAACGCTGAGTTGTCAAACTCGCGCCCGTTGTCGCACTGGACCGCCCTGATCGTGCAACCAAACTGGGTGGACACCCAAGCGAAGAAGTGAGAGAGAGTGCCAAAGGTATCAGACTTCTTCCGCAAGGGAAAAGTCCACGAATAGTGTGAGAAATCATCAATGACGACCAAGTAATACTTAAGGCCGGATACACTGAGAATAGGAGATGTCCAAAGATCACAGTGAATCAGATCAAAGATGTGCTCGACACGAGTGACAGAGTGCGAAAAAGGAAGACGAACGTGGCGACCCAACTGGCAAGCATGGCAAAGAGACTCGTGAGTACCCCGAGTACACGAAATCACTGAACTACCAGACAACTTCGACATAGCATCAGTGCCGGGGTGACCAAGCCGACGATGCCAGATGGTCGAAGAGGCTGTCGTAGTCAGGGCAAGAGGCGGAGCGGAAGCTGGAAGACGCATCGTGTACAGAGGTCCCGAACTCTCACATCGAAAAAGAACACGCCGAGTAGTAAGATCCTTCACAGATAAACCAAAAGGATCGAACTCGATGGAAACCCGATTGTCAGTAGTGAAACGACGAACGGAAAGAAGGTGCTGAATGATGTCAGGAGCAACAAGAACATCACGGAGCTGAAAAGAACCTGACGAACCCAAGTCACCTACTGAGGTGACCGGAAGAACCGACCCATTCCCAACAACGATAGATGAAGGATGAGAGGGATGGGAAGGACGATTAGAAGAGAGGATACCGACGTCAGGAGTGGTGTGGTACGAGGCGCCAGAGTCTACCACCCAGTAAGGTCCAGACGGCGGGAGACCCTGTACTGTCCACGCTGGCCAGAACTGTGGCACCGGTGCGGCGGCGCGCGCAGGGGATGCGGTGGGGTGGCGCAGAGGAGGCGCGCAGGGGGAGAGGCGCAAGGGGGCGCCGGCTAGGAGGGCGCCGGCCAGGGGGGCGCCGGCTAGGGTGCTGCCGGCCAGGGGGGCGCCGGCCAGGGGGAGGGCGGCGGCGGCGACCATAGAGGGGGCGGCGGCGGCGGCCAGAGGGGGGGCGGCGGCGGCGGCCAGAGGGGGGCTGGCTGCGGCGGCGGCTAGAGGGGGGGCGCCGGCGGCGGCCATGGAGGGGGCTGCGGCGGCCAGAGGAGGGGCGGCGGCGGCGACCAGAGGGGGGCGGCGGCGGCGGCCAGAGGGGGGGGGCGGCGGCGGCCAGAGGGGGGGCGGCGGCGGCGGCCAGAGGGGAGGCGGCGGCGGCGGCCAGAGGGGGGCGGCGGCGGCGGCCAGAGGGAGGGCACCGGCGGCGGCCATGGAGGGGGCGCCGGCGGCGGCCAGGAAGGGGGCGCCGACGGCGGCGGCGGCCGGGGAGGGTAGGGGGGCGGCTGCGGCGGCCAGGGGGGCGCCGGCGGCGGCGGCCAGGGAGGGTAGGGGGGCGCCGGCGGCGAACAGAGAAGGGGGCGCCAGGGAGGGACCGGCGGTGGGAGCAGGGGCGGCGGCCAGGGCGCCGGCCATGGGGAAGGGGGGGGCGGCTGGGTGGGTGGTGGGGATTAGGGTTAGGGTTTGGCTAATGATACCAATGATAGAAGACTAGAATGAATGCTTGATTATCCAAAGGTCTAGGTACATATTTATAGATACATAGATGGGCCGGTAAATAGGCTAGGCCCAAACACAGTCCAACAGTTAGCAGTTTTACAGTTAAAAATTCTTGCATAGTCTAATTCAGTTTGATCATCACCTCCTATACAATAATACTTAATAGGGAAGTTAGCAGTTTTACAGTTAAAAATTCTTGCATAGTCTAATTCAGTTTGATCATCACCTCCTATACAATACATTTCACTTTTATCAAAGCTAACTTTTAGACCAGACATTTGTTCATACAGGGCTAATAGTAATTTAAGATTTCTTGCTCCTAAGAGGTCACCTTTAATGCACAAAATTGTGTCATCTGCATATTGTAAAATTGCGACCCCATTAGGAATCAAATCCTCCGCTAATCCACAAAAAAGCTTATTTTCTTGTGCTTTGTGTACCATTCTAGCCAAACTATCAGCTGCAATATTATTGAAAAGTAGAGGGGATAGGGGATCTCCCCGTCGCACTCCTTTAAAGCTTTTAAAGTAAGGTCCCTCTTCACCATTAATTTTAACGCTCAAGGTTCCATTGGTAACTACATTTTGGATCCAACCACACCATATTTTATTAAATCCTCTCATTTGGAGGCAAGAAAACATGAAGTCCCATTTCACTCGATCATACGCTTTTTCAAAGTCAAATTTAAGAACTATACCCTTTTTATTGGGATTTTTTTTGGTGTGATGTAATATTTCATGAAGAGATAATACCCCATTCATAATGTTTCTTTTTTGAATAAAGGTTGATTGTACTTCGTGGATTATTTTATCAGCCACCTCATCCAGTCTACAGGTTAAAACTTTTGTAAACCATTTGTAAATGCAATTCAGCAAACATATAGGTCTGTATTGTTGTATTTTTTCTGCCTCTTTGATTTTAGGCAACAGGGTAATAATCCCATAGTTTAATCTTTTGATGTTTAAATTTCCTTTGTAAAAATCATGGAACATTTCCAATATATCTTGTTTTATGATATCCCAACAAGATTGATAAAATTCAATTGGTATCTGGTCTGGTCCAGGTGCTTTATTGGTTTCCATGTCAAAGAGTGCTTTTTTAATTTCATGCTCTTCGAAAGGTCTAGTTAAAAACTGGTTGTCCAAATCAGATATGTTTTCATCTTGCTCCCACAAATTTGGGTTTAAATGAAAAACATTTCCTTCTTCTTTTCCAAACAGAGATTTATAATAGTTAGTTGCATGACTTAGTAAATTTGTGTTGCCAGTAATATATTGGTCTTCATTTTTGAAACTGTAGATCATCTTTTTTTCTTCTGTTACCATTAGCCACTCTATGATAATATTCTGTATTCAGATCTCCTTTTAGTAACCAAGTTTCTTTGCTTCTACTGAACCAATATGTTTCTTCTTGTTCCAATATGTCCAGATTTTCTTCCACTAAACTGGTTTTTTCTATTATCTCATACTGATTCAGATTGATAATTGCTTCTTTGTCTTCTAACTCCTTCAATTGTAGTTGAATTTCTTTCTTTTTCTTCTTTTGCTGTCCAGCTAAATTATATCCCCATCCTTTGAACTTTTTTTTAAAATTTTGTAAGTCTGAAGAGGAATCTACTTATAGCATCTTTATCTCTAGTCTTTTCATTCCAGATCTTATAAACTCTAGTTTTATACTCCTGATGTTTCAACCAACTTAATTCAAAATGAAAAGAGAATTTATTGGTATGTTGTTTCCATTCCCCAATTTTTACAATAAGAGGATTATGGTCAGATAATTGTCTAGGTTTTTTCCTAACTGTCATTAGTGGAAAAAGTATTTCCCAATCACTGTTAATCAAGATTCTATCTAGCACTTCAAGAGTAGGATTAGCTTGGTTATTAGACCAAGTAAAAGGGCAGCCATTTGATTTAATCTCCCTCAGGTCATAAACATTTATGATATCATTAAACAGCTCAGTAAATTTATTAGCCATAAAGTTTTTATTTTTTTCTAAAGAGGATCTTACTATATTAAAGTCTCCCCCTATCAAAGTTGGAAACCTGATATACTGACACAAAGAGGATAGCTCCTTTAGAAATTCCTCCTTGTCAATATCATGAGCAGGTCTATATATATTGACCAGACTCCAAACCAGATCTCTCACTTTATCCCTCATATCTAATTGTAAAGTATATCTGCCTTTAAAAGTGGCCATAATATCAAATCTAGCTATTTTTACCCCAGATAACATGCCCCCTGATCTGCCCTTGGCAGGAATATAATGACATTGATAAGTAGCACTTGAATCAATATATCTAAACAAAGCATCTGAATAATTTTACATCATAGTCTCTTGTAAACATATAAAATCAAAATTATATTCAACATTAAGATCCTTTAAGTAAGGATGCATCCCTTTTTTCCTCAAACCCCTACAATTCAATATAAACCATTCATTTTTAAACTATTTTATTTTTTCTTTAGACCCAGGATCTTCCCGTTGGTCATTCCTCCTGTAAATAGAAGGACCAGTCCTAAGGCTTCTCCTCAGACCCTTTTTTACATCATTATCTGTTTTCTTTCTCTTTTTTTTTTAATATCCTTTTTCCATTTTTTCCCACTCTATTTTCCTCATTTTGATTATCCTCTTCGTGCCATTCTAACAATAAGACCTCCTCTTGCTGTTGAGTTTCATCTTTATTTAACTCCAAATTCATCCCCTTTTCATATATTTCCACCCTGGCTAACTCAAATCTTTCATAATATCTATCTTGTCTAATTCATCCTCATTTATAACTACCCCCATTTTATTTGCCAAAGACATAATTTCAGTATTATCTAAAATTGCAAAAGAATTGGTATTGTGGGTCATACCTTCATATTTTCTCCTTTTGTTGCCTTCTTTCTGTTTCAATTCAAAATCCTTTTCCATCATCTTTTCTTCTAGTCTTTTGCTTTGTCTCAGATTCTAGTACCTAAGTTGCAAGATTTACGATGTGGGTGTGAATATTGTTGTCAGTAAAGTCAGTTCCACGGTAACTTCTTTCCAGAAACAATGTAATATTGAATAACCAACTATAGCACAGAGATGAGTTGGTATAGCAATTGAAGTTAGTTGCTCCAAGTATAGTTCAAGGTGTGAAAACAAAATATAAGCCATAGAGACGACAAAATTGTTCTGCTAAATCATACTAGACTTGATGTCTACAGTTGGAGAAAGTAGAAGATATGCCCTCGTAAATTTCAGCATTTCTCCTAGCCTGACTTATCAGCTTTTCCTGTAGTTCTTGTTGCTTAGGAAGAACAATGTTAGCCCCTCGACCTGATAACGAGAAATATCTCTCCAAAATCATCTATAACCAAAGCAAACAATTTAGATTTTAGAGAAATAACCCGTGATGACTTAAATAGGTAAGAATCATAGCACATTTACCGCAGCAGCATATGCATCAGATTTGACATCACGAGAAGACTTCTTAACACCCCTGGACATTGAGGATTATACTCAGACAAGCTTCATGGTGATAAAACATAGAAAACTAACAATTGGGATTCTCAATGGCCCACAGACAGAAGCAATCAGTAGAAATTCGTAGTCAACGGCAAGGGTTCAGATAAGCGAGGAACACCAGTACAAGTCGGTGGCATGTTGAAACTGTGGAAGACTTGTAATCAACATAACAGGATATGGCTCACCTGGAGATCATGAAATCAAGGGCTTCGATGGACGTTCCATGTTCATCCTGCAGATACACCCTCAAGCCCCTGCGCTGTTCAAACAAACCCAATGAGACACTCGACGATCACCACACTACACACTGAAAAAATCAGTGGAGATACAGTGCAGAACAGGCCAACATAACCAAAGGAGCTCAAATTCGAAATCAGGAGCACATCATGCACAGTGACGGACCTCTCGGCCGCTTGGACAGCGATCCTCCCCACAACGCTCCGTACCTTGTTGGACTGCGGGGTCTCGCTCCCGTCGGCCGACACGGGAAGACCAACAATGAGCTCGTCCGCCTCCTGTAATCGGATCGCAAAGCACCAAGTAAAAAAAAACACCCAACTTATCACTGATTTGTTGATTTGAAAATGTTGAAGCACAGAACAAGGCAAAGTGAGACGCCACCTGCTGCCGAGCTACGTCGAGCAGCATCAGCTCCAGCTTCTGCCCGCGCAGCTTCAGAACCTGTCGGAATTCACCTACTCAATGTCAGTTTCAGATCAACCGGAACGCTCTGGGCAGTGTATTTGCGCGTGGGAGGTGCGTACGGTAAGGGGGCGGGGGAGAGTGATGCCCCTGCCGACGGCGAGGCCGGTGCGGGAGCCCCCGAGGTCGACGCCGAGGCTGAACCCGCCGCCGTGCCAGAGCGGGTCGAACCCCCGCCGCCGCGCGTTCGGAAGAAAGGGCGCAGGGAGGTCGCTGGCGCCCCCGGCGCAGGCAGGAGCTGGTGAGACCCTGGTGGCTCCGGTAGCGCTTCGACAGTACGAAGGCGGGAATCGCGAGTAAGACTGCGCTGGGCCAGCGGTCTGAGGTGACGACGGGCGCGTACGGCGAGAGCGGGAGGCGGGTGTGAGAAGATAATCGTCGAATTTATTTATCGATGGAACAGCAATACATATAGGCGACGATAGTTGCTGAGCAGCAACGGACGCACGCAACGTACGCGGGACGTGCGCCTTGCTGTTGAAATATAAGTGAATTGCCTACCATCTCTTATCAGCTTAAGCTTTTGAGGGCAACTGGTCAGCGCATACTAGCTTAACATGGTATCAGAGTCAGAGGTCTCGAGTTCGAATCCTGGCGGGCGCAATTTATTAAAAGAATAAAATAAAATTGCAGCCGACTTCTATTCCACGTTTGCAGAGCCAAAAGAGTCTGCACGTGAGGGGGAGTGTTGAAATATAAGTGAATTGCCTACCATCCCTTATCAGCTTAAGCTTTTGAGAGCAACTGGTCAGCGCATACTAGCTTAACACTTGCATGCGCGCAATAGGCGCCATGCAGCCTGGCCCCGCGCGTACGGCGCAAGTGCGCAACAGACTCGTCGCTGAGATGCTAATCTAGCGGAGTCAGAGAACCACCGTTCAACACCCCCCCTCAGTTTATGCCCTATTACATGTAATGCATAAGCTGCTTCTAAAATCTTCAAACAGAGAAGTGGGGAGGCCTTTGGTCATGATGTCCGCGAATTGTAGCTTGGTGGGGACATGTAGCACGCGGAGTTCGCCGATGGCCACCTTCTCTCGAACAAAGTGGATATCGAGCTCCACATGTTTTGCCCGACGATGATGAACAGGGTTCCTGGTGAGGTAGACCGCCGAAACATTATCACAGTACATGACGGTAGCCTTGGGAACTTCAACATGGAGCTCTTGGAGCAAGTGGCGCATCCAGCAGCATTCGGCAGTTGCGTTAGCAACAGCCCGGTACTCGGCCTCCGCAGATGAGCGAGACACTGTGGTTTGCCGTTTGGAAGACCACGACACCAGAGAATCGCCCAAGAAGACACAATAGCCAGACGTCGACCTGCGAGTGTCTGGACATCCGGCCCAGTCGGCGTCGGAGTACGCAGTCAACGTAAGGCTTGGCGAGGAATGCAATTGTAAGCCATGCTGGATGGTACCCTTGACGTAGCGCAGGATCCTTTTGACAAGGGTCCAGTGAACGTCGCGTGGAGCATGCATGTGAAGGCATGCTTGGTTGACGGCGTAGGCGATGTCCGGCCGCGTCAAGGTCAGGTACTGTAACGCCCCCGCGATGCTCCTATAGAAGGAGGCGTCCTGGACAGGGGCACCGTCGGCTGTAGAGACCTTCGGCTTGGTGTCGACGGGAGTGGACGACGGCTTGCAGTTTGACATCCCGGCCCTCTGGAGAACGTCTTCAGCATATGATGACTGGCTGAGGAAGAAGCCTTCCTTGGACCGCCGCACCTGAATGCCGAGGAAGAAGTTGAGCGGTCCAAGGTCCTTCATCGCAAACTTTTTGCTGAGGCGTTGTATGAAAGATTGAAGCAGCGACGAAGACGAGGCGGCAAGAACGATGTCATCGACATACAAAAGTAGATAAGCCATCTCGATGCCGCTTCTGTAGACGAACAGGGACATGTCGGAGGTGGTGCTTCGAAAGCCGATAGTGTGCAGCGCCGTGGCAAATGTTTGGAACCATGCCCGTGGCGCCTGCTTGAGGCCGTAGAGAGACTTCGAGAGGAGGCATACGTGATCAGGTCTCTCTGTGTCGACGAATCCAGTTGGCTGGTTGCAGTACACGCGTTCCGACAGCTCGCCATGTAAGAACGCATTCTTCACGTCGAGCTAATGCACCGGCCATTGTCGTGCCGAAGCGAGATGGAGCACCGTCCGGATTGTCGCCGGTTTGACGACAGGGGAAAAAGTTTGGTCGAAGTCGATCCCCTATCGTTGATGAAAGCCACGAACGACCCACCGAGCCTTGCGTCGTGCAAGGTTGCCATCGGGTTGAGTTTGTTCTTGAAGAGCCACTTGCCGGTGATGATGTTGACGCCGCGCGGTCGGGGAACCAACGTCCAAGTTTGGTTCGTCTGCAGTGCGTTGTACTCCTCCTGCATGGCAGCCTTCCACGCCGGGTCACGCAACGCGGCACGAACAGACGTGGGTGGCGGTGTGGGTTGAGTAGTGGCGTGTGCAGCGTACCGTGAGTTTGGAAGAAATATACCGGCGCGAGCGCGTGTGACCATATGATGCTGCTGTGGGGGTGGGAGGTCTGTTTGAGTAGGTCGGTCAATATCTGGAGAGGTGTGCGGGTCACGATGGAGCGCTGCTCCAAGATCGCCGCAATCATCGGTAGTTGGAGGAGGACGTAACGATGAGGACGTATCTCCTGCATGTCCAGCATCTGCACTGTGGATAGGTGCGGTTGTGGAGGATTTGTTTGTTGCTGAGGATGGTCCCACGTGCAAGGGATGAGGCCATGGGGATTGGGATAAGCGGTTGGCTGTAGGCTGAGGTTTGTTGGGCTGTGGCAACACATGCTGTGTTTGTTGCGCTGTCGACGTGGGAATTACGGTAGTGCATGCAGGAGGTGAACGTGCCGGGCTTATGGGATGGTGGCACGCAGCTGCTTGTTGATTCGGTGCATGCGGATTCTGGACATCCCCACGCGGTGCACGTAGAGCGCGAGGGCGTTGGGTGTCAAGAGATGGAGGCGGCAGGACTATCGGGTAGTAGCCGAACGCCCGAGTTTCTGGCTCAGTGGACTGCGCCGCCGGTGTAGACACTGGATGATCCCTGAAAGGAAAAGTAGACTCATCAAAGGTAACGTGTCGTGATGTGATGACACGTCGTGTGGAGGGATTGTAGCACCGATATCCTTTGGAGTCAACTGGGTAACCGATAAAAACACACGGGACAGACCGTGGTGCGAGTTTGTGCGGCGCCGTGGCAGATGTGTTTGGGAAACAAAGACAACCGAAAACTCGTAGATGATCATAGGTGGGTGGACGGCCAAGGAGTATCTCGTGCGGCGTGATGTCGCTGCGCACACGACATGGCCTACGATTGAGCAGATAAGTTGCTGTGGCAAGGGCGTCAGGCCAAAAGGAGGGCGGCACAGCAGCATGCAATAGCATGGTGCGCATGCTATCGTTCAGAGTGCGGAGAATCCGTTCTGCACGACCGTTTTGTTGGGAAGTGTAGGGACATGTGAGACGTAAGACAATGCCATGACTGGCTAAAAAGGAGCGTGCGGCATGGTTATCAAACTCCTTCCCATTATCAGTTTGGATGGATGCGATGGGCTGGCGGAATTGAGTCTGCACAAATGCATGAAACGTGATGAGCGTGGGGAGAACATCGGATTTATGGCGAAGTGGAAATGTCCATGCAAAGTGCGAGAAATCGTCGAGTATGACGAGATAGAATTTAAAGCCAGAGTTGCTGGGAACGGGAGATGTCCAGACATCACAGTGTAACAAGTGGAATGGAAAATTGGAAATAGTGTTTGAAGGCGAGAAGGGCAGTCGCACATGCTTGCCAAGTTGACATGAGACGCATGAGTGATTGTCCGCCTTTGTACAACTAAAATCAAAAGAAGCAAGCACACGTTGAAGCTGGTTGTGGCCTGGGTGTCCCAATCTTGCATGCCAGACCGGAGACGACAGTGTGGCCACCAGGGATCTGTGTTGCTTGACTTTATTCTTGGACGGACGGAAGGAGTAAAGGTCGTCGGAGGAGTCACAGCGGAGCAGTGTCGTCCCCGAACGAAGATCCTTAATGGCAAAACCAACAGGGTCAAAGACAACAGAAACATTGTTGTCACGCGTGAGCGCGCGGACAGAAAGTAAATTTTTGACCAAGTGTGGTGAGTGCAGAACGTTGTTGAGGTGCAAGGTCGTGTGAGGTGTTGATATGGTGGCATGACCGACACGTTGTACAGGTAGTGCAGCACCGTTTCCAACAACAATAGAGGACATGTGACGTGGTGTGCTTGAGGAAGAAAGAATACCAGGATTATTAACCATGTGCGAGCTTGCACCGGTGTCGAGAATCCAGTCATTGCCCGTATATTGACCGGGAGCAGGCACACTCTGTAGAGCGGTGAGCAGGCCGGCGGGTGCCATTTGGTGCTGCTGGCCAGAGTTGGTCACGTCGGAGAAGATGGGCGACGGAGCAGCATACAACGCCTGTTGATGCGGAAGCCCCGGACGCGGGCCAAGGAGGCCGGAGTTGGAGGGGCGCCAGAGCGGCATCTGCCACGCCTGAACAACGCCAGTCCATGGACTGTACGCCGCGTTCCAGGGTGGTCGCTGCACCCCAGCGTTGCTTGTGCCAGAAGCGCCACTGGGAGCACCAGGCACAGATGCACTGTTGTTTCGGCTGCCATTTTGTCGCCGTCGCCGACGACCACCACCTCCACTGTTCCTGTTGCCGAAGGGTTGCTGCACGTTGTTAGGGGGCGCAGATGGAGCAGACAACGCCGTGCTGGAGTTGGCAGGAGTCTTGGCCGTGGCCAAGAGTGCTGTGTTGGCCTCCATTTTCGCCGTGTGCGCCTGCCGATTTTCATCTTGGAGAAGATAATCGCGGACGAAGAGGAATGTCGGCAATGGCTTTGAGGCAGTGAGCACAGAGATGGCGTGGCTGAATTTGGAGGACAGACCACGCAGTGCGTTGATGACCATCGAAGAGTCGGAGACGGGATGACCGACATCCCGTAGAAGATCAGCGAGCTCTTTGAGACGACTGAAGTACGCGGAAATACTGAGATCACCTTGATAGAGTCCATGAAACTCTTGAAGAGCATAGACGGCGCGTTGATCGGCGTTGTCGAGGAAGAGGCCACGTATGGCCGACCAAATCAGATATGCCGTCGGTCGCGGCACTTGCACCATCTTCATGAGAGAAGGAGTGATCGAGTTGTAGAGCCATGACACAATGCATTGATCGACCTGTAGCCAATCGGCATTGTGCCACATGCTCTGCGCATCGATCGTGCCGTCGACGTGATCAAGAAGACCAAATTTTCGGAACGTGGCGTCGAAGAAAGCGCTCCAAATTGAAAAATTCGGCTCGCCATAATCCAGGACGATAGGAACATGTGAACGTATGTTTACATGTTGTATGGCTGTGACGGCAATAGGATTGGGGCTAGAGGAATCAGCAAACGGGTTGGGTTGAGAAGAGGCAGAGGAGCCAGCAACGGAGGACGTCGGGCTGCTCGCCATGGTAGGGAGGCGGAAGCTGGGAGAACGTATTAGGCTGATACCATGTGAGAAGATAATCGTCGAATTTATTCATCGATGGAACAGCAATACATATAGGCGACGATAGTTGCTGAGCAGCAACGGACGCACGCAACGTACGCGGGACGTGCGCCTTGCATGCGCGCAATAGGCGCCATGCAGCCTGGCCCCGCGCGTACGGCGCAAGTGCGCAACAGACTCGTCGCTGAGATGCTAATCTAGCGGAGTCAGAGAACCACCGTTCAACAGCGGGGAAGGAGTAGGAGGCGGCGGCTCTCGGCGCGCGGGGCAGCCGCGCGAAGACAGAAGAGGTCGCCGCCTCGGAGGGCGTCGCGAGGGGAAAAGCCATCGCCGCAGTCTAGCTACTCTCAAGAATGCGGTATCCCATGGTTTTTTTGTCAAAGGAAAAAGACTATACCTCAGAAATCAATTTACCCCCTAAACTATAAAAGTGGGTTTTTAACATCCTAATCTTCTCTAAGCCATCTAATTTACTCCCCAAAGTGGTTTTGGTGGGCGTCACCCGCTAATGTGACGTCTGTTGCATGCTTCCTCGGTGGGGCCCACACTCTGGGCAACGACGAGCTCTGTTCAGCTGCTAGCTCTGCCAGTGACGACGACGAGCTCTTGCACGCCGGAATTATAGACATCAAGTTCACGGAATGCGCCATGGATTTAATTTTTGGACGGAGAGCGGTGTGGCTGCAGCGGAGCGGGGCGGGGGGAGACTGAGTGCTCCGTGACTATTTTACCGTTATGTGTAGGCCCCACCGAGTAAGGCATGCAGTAGACGCCACATTAGCCGGTGACGTGGCAATACCGCTCAACAAAACCACCTTAGGAAGTAAAGTAGATGGTTTAGAAAAGACTAGGGTCTTAAAAATCGGTTTTGTAGTTTGGGGAGTAAATTGTTCCCTGAGGTATAGTTGAGTGGGTTAAGTAGACAATTGTTCTCTGAGGTATAGTTGAGTGGGTTAAGTAGACTTTTTTAAAAAATGACGGCATGTTTCAAGTTGCACATGATCTGGCCCATGAACACTTCAGAACCAGTACTGTGCTGTGTTTGTGATACGTCCATACGGGTAGTTTCCTTTTGATTCGAAATGGAATCGGGCAATTTCCTCCAAAATTGTGTGCAGTCATGTTGGTCCAGGTTCATATGGAATTTCTTGGGCTTTACTACAGAATATGCCGTATATTTCAGATACGGAGATACCACACCTCTGGAAATTATACTTCTACCAGCAAACACGACATTTTTTGTGCTGTTTCTCACCTCTAAGACAGTATTCATATAAGAATTTAGAACACTGTACAGTTTTCATTTTCCTTTTCTCAACATAAAGCTTTAGCCGCATAAAGTTTATTTGCATCTCTTCTCATTTTCAATATGATTCATGGTCTATCAGTCTGTGCTTTATAAAGCGCACCCTACAATTCCGAAGAATAAATATAGTCTGATGCAACAAAACATATGTTCTCATGATAATACTATAAAAGCTATATCTGGCCTCTAAGCAGAGGCACTCAGACTCTCTGAGCTTTATTTGATGTCCTCTCATGGGAGTCAAAGTTGCGACCTCGCTTCCCACCTAAGTGCTTTCCGCCTCTGTTACTCTGCCAGTCCCTGGAAAGTTTGCACAGACCAAGGCAGGTCAATATCTTTCTGTCAACTGTTAATATCAATGCTAAAGATGGTATCAGATGTTAAACCCACAAAATGATTAACCTTGTGTATCCTACTTCGCATTCCACGATACAAAGACACATTTTTCAGTAGAGTTCGAATGAGTAAGTGTGAGGATGAAATGAATCCAATTTTTTTAGTATGCAGGTTACTCGTGGTGGGTGTCAATAAACTGTCAGTACAATCAGTTCCACAACAATTTCAGCAGCACTAGGACTAGCAAGGGAGAATGAGACTGAAAACAGCTTCTGCAATTAAAGATGGCAAGTAGATCATACCGTCCTTTGTTGCTTCGGCTGTCTTTATATTTCTCTTGACCACCTCGTATTGCACTCCAATAATCCCTTTCAGCTTGACCTGTATGATTGGAGGAATTGGCTATGAAAAACGTGACTGAAAATAGCATTCAGATCTGATGAGCTCATACTGCAGAGAAATGAATGGGTTGATTAACTGTTTAGCAAGAAATAATAAGTTTCAAAGGAACTAATCTGGATGGAAATATTATTACAAGCAGAAATGCTATCCATGAGGTCAAGTATCAGTTACAAGACCAGATGCTATACAAAGCCAACCATCCAAACAGTTGTGGCAGTTTGTGCACAATTGAAACAATCAAACCAGAAGCTTCAAAGAAAAGGGCTAGTGTCAACAGAGAGAAGCTGTAGTTTCCGTACCAGTTACAGGCTCCAAAGTAACTACGAGGCCCTTCATAATCAAACCGCCTTCATCTGCAAGTGCTGCAAATGCACGGGCCTTTTCAGCAGCCACTGAATCCTCAAACCGAATGTATCCTGAATCTTCCCCTTTTCTGAAGTCCACATACTTCAAGAAGGAAAACAAGGCCAAGAAAAGAGACTGGTATCAAAAGCATTTTTATTAAAGGAAAATTGCACACATGACATTAGTTTGACCCCCCACCCCCCCTCTAATTGCACCGTTGCCACTAAAAAGTATAAGTTGGCACCAATGCCACTGAGCAACCCTCCATTAAAGTATGTTAGTGTTTGTTATTTAAAAAATTCAGAAAAGAAAAGATAAAAAAGGGAAAGCAAAGGAAATGCAGAAAATACCGCTACTTTGCAATGGCAACCATGCAAAAAAATCTGTTAACAGAACTTGAAATACTACACTACAACGATATAAAATTTCATCATGCATCTAATGCTCTTAGAACATGCAGCGTAATGTTCCTTTGTCAAAAAAAAAATGTGCGCTTACAAAAGCCAGTTGAATCAGCATTGCACACCTAATCCCTAAATTATATTTAGCTATAACCTAATAGCTTAATATGCAAAGATCAGCCATCTATTAATTGTGTAGAGCAAAGCAGAAAAAGAGAAGGTGCATAATAAATATCAAGTTACCCGCACTGCGCCAAATTTTGTGAATTCTTCTTTTATGTCCTCCCTCGAGATTATATCTTGATCATTGTCTGAAGGACTATCATCATCCTTGTCAAGAGATTGTGCAGTTTCCCCAGCAGCTACTCCCTCCTCGACACCATTTGTCTTCTCTTCACTCACATCCTTGTTATTCTCGGGGACCTTCTTTTCATGCTCTACACTTGATTTCTTTGTAGCATTAGAAGCTCCGTCCTTATTGACACTGTCAGTATCATCTACTTTGTCCTCACCATTTTGAATTGCATCACCATCACCTGAAATTTTATTCAGCTTGAAGGCCAGAACCTGACCTTTTGGATAGCTATAACCAGTATAAATGATTCAGATAGTTAATTCAAACTCAAAAACATGAATAAAAGGTCATATTGAAGTTAAAATATGCTTACCCTTCTGGACTGTTCCTTGGCTTCTCATATGCTCTCCTTTTCGCCTCTCTTTCGGCATCAAACTCTTTCCTGCATTATTTTATCGCAGGATAAATTTTTTACAAAGATATGCTTAAAGATAAATTCAACAGTGTCAAAAACATAATGTCCCTTGAGTCCTAGTTCTGAAAATAAGAGCAACTGAGCCTGAACAAACAACTAAATTTTTTTGAAGCTAAGTGGACTGTAGTCATCAAGGCATGATTTCCCTCCAAAAAGAGATAGAACATGGAAAATATTTTTGAAACAAACGAGCAGCCTATCATGGTTAGGAATGCGTTATTTCGGAAACGTGACAGCCTTTTATTGACAGAAGTGTGTGGAAGTTGACAATTCACATACAAGAACCATGACTTAGGCAATCCCCAATGACCTTTGTTACTACAGTTATATTGTCTCTTACTTTTTTATGCTTCCTTTCACTTCCTTTGAACTTTTTCCCTCATTTTTGCTTCCCACTTGTTGTTCTTGTGGGTTTCATCTATACCTATCCAAACTTGCTTGGGACTAACCTGCTTTTTATTGTTGTTTTTTATGTTGTTTGTTGTTATTGTTACTATTGGTGTGCCAGCGGCCTGTCAACAAGAGGCTCCTTAAACTTCCAACAAATAAGTTCAAGCCAAAGAACCGGCTTGGATGTTCGCTCACTTTCTTTAACACTTTAACAGTGGAAAAAAATCATTGCCAGAAGCGCAAAAGCATGTACACAGTATTTCCTAATTACAGGTAGTATTAAATAAGAAATAAAGTTTGAAATGGTAATCAGCTTACTTTGGTCTTATTTCCAGATCAGCTCCTGCAAAAACAAGCTTATTCTTGAAAACACCTTTTGCTTCTTCTTCTTCGGAAAACTCAACTAATGCAGTGCCGCAGAAGCATCTTTTGTCAGAAACATGTCGTGGTAGCCTCACACTATTTACCTGTGATGAAAGTACATACAACATAGCATTATTGGTGTATATTTGTAGGATTAATGTATATATAGTACTGTAATTGCAATTTCCTAATTCACCAACTTCTCATATCTATTGATGTCATACATAACATCAAGGATGGGTAGCTACATGACATTTCAACTCAAATATTTACTGTCTACAGTATTGAACCTCAGCTTGAAACATCTAGGCAGTAATCTTTCTCTATCCTATGTATCAGCTCTCTACTTACATAAAAGGTTTACTGACCAAATCTGTTTTTCTGCTTCATATTTCTTTTCCTCAAGTTTAATATTCCAGTGCCAAGTGCTAACATATATATCACATACCTTGCCATATTTAGCGAAGAAAGACTCAACATCTTCCAGTTCTACATTGTAAGGGAGTGGTGATGCGGCAACTGTCCTGGAGTCCACTTGCTCTATAATCTCATCTGGCTTCAATAACTCACTAGCCCTACCAACTTTCTTCCCTGTGTTGAATAAAGCATTGACTATTAGTTACAGAAAACAAACACAAAATTACTGGTTTTGTACTGTTCCAACTAAAACAAGCCATTCCATTTTGGTTTTATGTAACCCACACAGCAAATTTATTTACTACCCAGGTGATTTTAACAATAGTTTCATAACATTTGATGTAACATTCATCAAAATTCAAAATACGGTTGTTGTAATCTGAATATTACCGAGAATGAGGACAGAATATTGTCATATTATTTAGGGTCCATTTGGTTTAGTTTTATAGAGCAGATTCACTGCAAAGAATCTGAAATCCCAAACAAAAGGGTTTCCCTAAGAAGCAGATTCTTGAAAAGCTGTAGATTTTTCCAGTAGAAATTAGAATATGTTCTCACCCTAGATTTCTCATCCTATTAGGAAAAAAAATACCATGCCATTAGTTACACACCCGAACTGTTTTCTTCCTTTTTTCTTTCTCACATTTCACAGCTAAAATTAAAATTTTAAAAATCCATAGTTGAACTAAGCACACCCTTAGAGTGTAAAGCTTCCACACCATCAAAAGTAACTTTGAATGGAGACCGCTAAACCATTTTATATGTCATGTGGTAACAACTAACAAACATGTGTGAAGCTAAGGGAATGTAACTAACTTACCGTCATTCGAAATACGGAGAGCCGAGGAACAGCGCAGAACGTCAGCAACCGCGAGCACCGTTTCCTCGGGCACAGTCTCAGGCTTCACGTCCCCCTCGAGCCCTAGGTGCGACCTCATCCGCGAGAAGGAGCAAATGAGAGCCAAGCTCACCACTGCCAAATCACCCCAACACCACAGTACCCCACAGCACGAAATTAGCACCAAAGCACACATCAGCAGCAGCATGGAAGGTGAACACGGTAATGTATTCTTACGCCCATCGTCGCTTTCCTCGACCGTCCTCCGCAGGAATCCATCGCGAGGGAGATTGCTATCGCTGAAGTAGAACTCCACCTGCGGCGGAAAGGGGGTGAAACACATGAACTTGATCCACCTGAATCGCTAAAAATTGGGGCGCGGAACGTCACGGAGCGAGGTGGGATTGGTACCTGGCGGAGAACATTCTTGGATTTGGCTTCGTCGAGGGCGGCGGCGGCGGCCATGGCTAGCGGGCTTTGGGGACGAAGGCGCTAGGGTTTAAGGGAGATGGCGGGTACTGTTTGGGGTTTTTAATTGTGAATAGGAGACTCGGAGGGACCGTGCCAAGAGCATCTCCGGATTGCTATTTTAGGTTTGCTATTCTTGTCAATAGCAAATGTGCTATCCATATTTAGCAACTCATTTTACATATTTAGCAACTCATTTTATGAGTATCTCTAACCGATTTACTAAACTGATGTGCTATATTCAATTTTTCATATTTTATTAATATTTGATAACTTGTTTGAAATTCAAATGACAGTGCAATGGCTACGGTTATTTTTCAACGATTATATTTTTAACGACTATTTTTCAATTCCAACGACATATTTCCAACGGCTATTTTTTAACGGTTATATTTCCAACGGCTAGTTTTGACACACATATATATGATTGACCATCAATTCATCCACAACATCATTCACTAGTCTTCCATCTCTATACAAAATGAGGCGTCGGTATCTTCGATACCTTGAGCGCTCATCATCTTCATCTGATGATGATGATGAACACATGCTAACCACATTACATCAAACATACAATCAATATGAGGCTATGAACACTCCATCATGGGGAGGTTCCGTATCGGGGAGAAATTATACTTATCGCGACAGAGAAGATGGTCATCATAGGTTGTATAACCACTATTTTTCTGAAAATCCTACGTACGGGTCAACATTCTTTAGACGCAGGTTTGTACGTATTACAATATTTTGGTTATTTTATCCATAAAAAATAATTACTTTGTGCTTATCTTCACATTCATGTTTTGACACTCGGGTTTAGAATGAGCCGTCCTTTGTTTGTTCGCATATTACAAGCCGTAGAACAACATGATGATTATCTTGTGCAAAAAAAGAGATAATGATGGACGTTTAGGGTTATCATCTTTGCAAAAGGTTTATGTTGCGTATGCAACGATTAGTCATGGAGTAGCTGCCGATTTTATGGATGATTATGTAAGTATTGGTGAAAGTATTGTTATAGAGTCTTAGACATTTTGTGAAAGATGTTATTGAAATATTTGGAGATGAGTATTTGAGAGCTCCAAACGAGCATGATACAAGTAGATTAGTGGCAATTGGAGAGCAAAGAGGTTTTTCGAGAATGATTGGTAGTATAGATTGTATGCATTGGAAGTGGAAAAATTGTCCTGCGGCATGGCAAGGACAATACACAGGTCATGTGCATGAGCCAACAATCATCCTAGAAGCTGTTGCTTCTTAAGATCTTTGGATTTGGCATGTTTTTTGTTTGCCTGGATCTTACAATGATATCAATGTTCTTCACCGTTCTCCTCTTTTTGCAAAATTGGCTGAAGGGGAGGCACCTCAAGTGAATTATACCATCAATGGTCATTGCTGCACAATGGGATATTATCTTGCAGATGGCATATATCCTCAATGGGCTACGTTTGTTAAACCAATATCACAACCACAAGACAGAAAGAGAAAATATTTCACCAAGGCGCAGGCAGCAGTTAGGAAGGATGTGGAACGAGCATTTGGAGTTTTACAGTCTCGTTTTGCCATTGTTCGTGGACCAGCTCGTTTTTGGGACACAGACACACTTCAACAAATCATGAAAATATGTATTATAATGCACAATATGATTGTTGAAGACGAGCAAGATGACACTGATGGACAACATGACAATGTTGAACAGCTTGTGAGGCCCTCAAAAGCTCATACACATGAACTAGATGAGTTCATGCAAGTACGCCGTAATATATTGAATTGGGAAACTCACTCTCAACTTCGCGAAGATTTGATTGAGCACTTGTGGCAACGGCATGAAAATATGTACTAGTTACTTCATCATATAACATATATTAGCAATGTTTTTTATTTGTTTTAATGATGTACTATATAGTATCAATGTATTTTATTTGAATAATAATTCATTCATTACTTAATTTTTCATGCCTTCTTTACTATTTATTTCCTATTTTCTTCTATTCTTTCTTTTTTTGGACGTGATCTTCTATTCTTTCTTTCCTTTTATTTTCCCTGCTTTCCCCCTTTTTCCCTTCCTTTCCCTCTTTTAATTTCCTTTTTTCCTCTATTCTTCCATTTCTTTCCCTCTTTCCTGTTGTTATTTCCAGGATCTTCTACTGCCTTCCTCATTCCAGCGCTTCTCTCCATTTTCCTTCCCACGCACGAACGGAGACAAAAAATCAACAGCTTATCCTCTCGCGGTGCCAGCGGTGCACCCGACCCAAAGCTTCGACAGCAGCATCGGCGTTGCCGCGCGCCCAGTTCGTGGCAGGGGCGGGGTGCGCCGGTCTCGTGGCGGCTGCATCGGAGCGGACGCGGATGCGGCGCGCCACCGGCGGCAGACGACGCGGAGGCGGAAGAAGCTCGCCGGCGGGAGGCGGGCGAGGACGAGCTCGATCCGTCGTGGAGTTTCCCCAGTCGTGCTGTTGACGGTGGAGGCGGCGGCAGATGATGCGCGAGCTGGCGGGAAGGACGAAGATGTAGCGGGAACCGTGGATAGAAAACGAGGGAGGATTGCTACTTCTAGCAAACGGGAGGTTCCAGATAGCAATTGGGTAAATATAGCAAATGTGATAGCACATTGGTTGGAGATGGTTTTTATTTTATTTTTGATAAAAAATAGGATAGCACAACAGATAGCATGTGGGTTGGAGATGCTCTAATATAGGAAAGCAGATACTCTTTAGGAAAAAAAAAGAGATAGAATTAGAGTTCAGATGACCAGGCTCATTGGTTATATGAATAATAATGTATAAACACTTACCATACGTGTATAAACTGCTCCTTCCCATTGTCACATTTAGTTCAAAAAATGAACTAAAGGTGACAAGTTTTTGAGAAAGGTGAGAGTACTCTCTCTGTTCTAAAAAAATTTGTATGAATTACAAACGAAATTTTTTTTGGAGACGATAGTAGTATTTAAAGTCATAATAACATTGGTTCGAAATATATATAGCCAATTTTTTTGGGAACATAAAATCCAAAACAAATGAAAAAAATTGAAGTGTTTAGAATGCATGAATAGAAACACGGGAACAATAGAGGACAAGAGAAATACAACAGTGATCATGTGTTCCGTTTGGCTTCCTTTCTTATGGAAAGTAAAAGTTGCTTTTCTATGTTCCAAACACTTCACTGTTGATCATTTCTTTTTTGTGTAACTAATTCTTTCAAAAATCCCGTGAAATCCCCTTGTTTCAAATGAGGCCTTAGTGCAAATATTTTTTGTGCTATCATGGTAATTGTCGGTTCTCCACGGACGGGATACCCTCGCACACAAGCTGAAAATATCAAGGTACGTTCGGTGGTGCCACGTGTCCAGAAGGCGCTGAACCCCGACCTTCCTCAAGTACGGGATCCGGCGCTGCCACGTAGACCACAAAGATGAGACCCACACTCGGAGAGACGGGCTCTCAAGCTGCCACGTGATCGAGCGGGACCTCATCCTACTATAGGGCGAGGTCCGGCGCAACCATGTGGCTTGAAGCACCAGGTCAGACGTCTCTCGCAGAGAAGGACTCCGAGGCTGCCACGTGTCGCGAGGGGACTCGGAGCTGCCATATGCCCTGAATGGCCCCGGAGCTGCCACTTGCCCCGAAGACCAAGCCTGGCTTCCTCCGGCGGAGGTCAGCCCCGAAGCTGCCACGTGCCCCACGACTCGCCTTGAGCGGTGAAGTGCGGGGGTTAAGGGGTGGTGCGCCCCGTCTATATCAAGCATTGAAGACAGGCATCCAGCTTCGGCAGGTAACACGGAGCACGCCAACGGTCAGAGACCGGTGCGCCCAATCACATCATAGTGAAGACACCGCATGCCTACCCTGCCCCGCCAAGTGGGTAGCTTGTGACGACCAGACAGACGGACGGGACATCCCCTAACACCATCAGCGACTGCACAGGGGCCACTAGCGACCGAGGCGGCAAGACGGCAAGACATCAAAGCCTTGGCCAAAGGAAGCTTATGCGAGAAGCCATAGATCTTTAGGATAAGATCGCCCCGGGACCATCTGTCGGGCCCCGAACCTCACTTGTAAGGTGTATGGCCTTGTCTATAAAAGGACAAGATTGCCACCGTTACAAAGAATGGAATATCCAATCGCCAACACATACACACACACACACCAGCAATACAACCTCACCGTGGAGTAGGGTGTTACGCTCTTGCGACCCGAACCACGTAAAAACCATTGTCTCATACTCTCATACGCGCGACCATTAGATTGAGAACTAAGTCCTGCCGATCAAAGAACCTCTATGGGCTGCTCCTTAAAAGATTCGAGAGAAGTGTCGCTTTAACACTTTGACATTTGGCGCGTGAAAGTGCATCTAGGCATTCCCGGGGGTTTTGGATGATTGATGATGATAATTAAGAGGCTAATGAGCTAAAGTGATCCTAAGCACAGGTACAAGGATTGAAATGTGATGAAAATACTCAAAAAGGAAAAGGATAAAACGGGCGTCAAAGACTCAAGCGTAGAAATTAGGGTTTCTATGGTATTGAGGTTATATAAGCCGTATCATGTGAGAGGGTGCATGTATCATGTGCAATTAGATCATTCTAGAGGGCTCAAAGTGGTGGTTTAGAGAAAAACCTATGTGAGAAGCCAAAAATGAGAGAAACCCTAGGAGGCCGGACTAGTCCGGGCCAGGCAGACAAGTCCGTTTTAAGACGGACCAAACGTCTCTGGAGTGAATCTGAGTGAATTTGGAGCTAAGTCCGAGAAGTCCGGACTTGTAAATTTTTGGATGGACTAAAGCTCTCTGGAAAAGTTCGAACTTGTCCGATTGGGTACAGACTAGTCCATTTGAGACTTAGTGAGATAGACCGAGAGAAACCCTAGAGGGCTGGACTAGTCCGCGCCAACCCAGAAGAGTCTGTTTTGGGACGGACCAAATAGTTCTGTTCCACTTCGGACTAGTCCGTTATTGACCGGACTAGTCCATTGTTTAGTGACTGTTTGAATTTGGAAATTTGGCGGGTTGTGTGACGATCGTCGTGCAGTGTGGCAGTTGTCGGGACCTGACCAAAGGTTAGTGGTCCCATAGGGTCGGACTAGTCCGTGGCAGGTGGCTGGACTAGTCCGCCCTTCTGCTGAGGTCAGCAGAGGGGCTCAGGACCTCTATAAAAAGGGGACCCCCAGGCTCATTTGAACAAAATCTTGAACCCTAGCGCCGCCACAAGTAACCTAGAGCCTTCCAAAGCCTTCTACTCGTCCTACTAACCCTCTAAGAGCAAATCTTGAAGAGATTAGGGTTTGGAGGAGAGTAAAGGAAGATCATTGCGTTTTGGCTCTCGGTTTGATCTCTTGCACATTGTGATTGTGTTTTGTGGCTTGTGTGAGTTGAGCTTCGTGTGCTCCTCATTGTATTGATTTGTGGGATCCTCAAGTTGTGAGTAGCCCCATCAAACTTTGTGATTGCCCATTGATATAGTGGAAACCAAGCCGACTATCATGGTGGCTTGGTGAGAGAAGGGTCAAGTGAGACCCGATCCTTGAGTGGACTTCTCAACGTGGATGTAGGCTTCTTCGTGGAGCTGAACCACGGGATAAATCTCGTTTCACTTGTCTTTCACTTTTCGTGATCACTAGTATTTCTATTAGGGTTCATATTGCACTTATTGCTCTTCACTTTGATCATTATTGTAAACTTGCAATCTAAGTTTAAACTTCACAATCTGAGCTATACTAGTTTACCACACATTGCTTATTTCTTTGGTGAACTTAAATTTCACAAATAACTTGTAGAAACCAAGTTTTAGGGTTTTCACCCTATGCTGAGCGGACTAGTTCGGCCCTGTGCAAACTAGTCTGGCCACAGAAATTCAATCTCGTTTGATTAAGTCATTTCAGGTATTATTGCCTATTCACCCCCCTCTAGGCGACATTCAATTGGTATCAGAGCAGGCTTCTCTCCAAGAGTCTAACAACTCGGAGAAGTAATGACCAGAAGGGGTGACAACGAAGTTCTGGTGGTCGTCGACGACACCAAGACGAAGAACGTCGATGTTCTTCAAGATGATCCAAACGACGACGAAGAAGTTCGGATGCTCAAGGCACGACTTCGTGAGAAGCTCAACGTGCCCAAGAAGGAGATCAAGCCAATTGCTCCAGTCAACATCGACAATGGGAGTAGTTCACAAGACTACTTCCGGTATCCTTACAATTATGAGCAACTTACCGCGAGCAATCATTATTTGTCTATTCCCATTGGCAAACCTCCTCAATTTGACGGAAATGATTACTCTATGTGGAAGCATAATATGAAGATGCACCTCATTTCCTTAAACCCTAGCTTGTGGCAAATTGTTACGACAGGTGTTCATCTTCCGAAGAATGAGGAATACATCACTCCGGAGCAAGCCGTCCTACTCCATCCCAATGCTCAAGCCGTTGGAGTGATCACCTCCTCATTGACTCGAGAGGAGTTCAACCGCATTGAAGGGTTGGAGGTTGCGAAGGAAATATGGGATACCCTCAAGACAGCGCACGAAGGCAACTGCATCATTAGGGAGGCAAAGATCGAGATGATCGAAGGAGAGCTTGGGAGATTCACCATCATGGAGGGTGGGTCTCCCCAAGATATGTATGACCACCTCAAGACTCTTATCAACAAGAGCCGGTCATATGGAAGCACCCGTTGGACCGACCACAAGGTTGTAAAGAGGATGATTCAAGCATTCATGCCTCGAAACGTCACTCTTTGCTCACTAATTCGTGAAAGTCCGGGCTTCCACAAGATGACTCCCGAAGAAGTGCTAGGGAGGATCATCAACTATGAGATGATGGAGCAAGAAGCGATGTTCTACAATGATCTACAAAAGCTTTTCTCCTCCAAGAAAGGGGATGTTGCATTCAAGGCAACGTCCTCAAGATCACAAGAAAAGGAAGAGAGTGATGAAGAGAGTCCCGACACCGATGAGGAAGAAGCTCTCTTCATCAACAACTTCAAGAGAATGTTTAGAAGAAGGAGGGGGAGCTACCGAAATGAAAGAAAGAGCAAAGACAATCCCAAGACAAGATCAAAGAGGTCTTGCTACAATTGCGGAGAGTATGGCCACTTTATTGTGGATTGTCCACATGAAGAAAACAAGAATAAGAAGGAGGGCAAGTCCAAAGAGAAGAAGTACTTTAAGAAGAAGAAGCAATCCGGACATGCCCACCTTGGAAAGGAGTGAGACTCAAATGAGGTATCCTCCTCCGATGAAGATGAGAAGGTAGCAACCATTGCTATGAAGAAGTCAACAATGGAGAATAAGCTCTTCCCAAACTTGGAGACTTCAAAGGCAACCTGTCTCATGGCCAAGGAGGGAGAAAGAAGGTCAAATCTAAATCCTCTTCTTCAATTTCTTCTCATGATAATTTTGATAGTAGTAGTGAAAATGAACATATGCTTAAAGACATGAGTAAAAGCACTTTGAAGAGATTGAGATTGTTAACGGAGGAGATATTTGAGAAGGAATAACTCATCAACCATCAAGAGGACATGCTCATCCAACAAAAGGAGAGATGTCAAGAGGTTGAGGAGCTCTTGGAGCTTGAAAGAGAAAAAAGCAAGACACTTGAGCGTGAACTTGATTTGAGCAAGGAAACTTGCTCAAATCTTGATAACACTACAATTGTGCTCAAGGATGAACTTGTTAGTTTGACACAATCTAACAAGATCCCTGAGACACAAATGAAGTCTCTCAAGGTCAATGCACCTTCTTCCTCTACAAGCTCACCTTCCACAAATATGAAATCTGAAGCATCTAAACTTTGTAAATGCTCAAACTTAATCATAAAGCTTAAAAAATGAGCTTAAGTTGGCACAAACCATTCAAGCACCCAAGGGTGGCATCTTTGACAAGGAGAAGGTGGCATATGCACGTAGTGCATATACCAACACAAGACATCCCCTTGTCAAGGATGGTCTTGGTTATTCTAGGGAGATGAGGCAAAATGCAAAAACTCCCAAGAATGGCAAAGACTTAATTGTTTTTGTCAAATGAGGCTCATACAACAATAAGGGAAAGAATGTTGCAACATCTCCGAAAATGCCTAAGAAAGAACCTCATCCGTTGTTCTATGATTTTGATGTTTCATATGTTTTATTAAGGAACACGTTTGGAAAGGCATATGCTAGGTATGTTGGGCCACACCGTAAGAGTCCCAAACCTTGTGTGTGGGTTCCCAAGTGCCTCTTGACTAACATAAAAGGACCCAACACCGCTTGGGTACCTAAAGCCAAGGCTTAAATCTTTCTTGTAGGCATACTCCTCCGGTGGAACCAGGTGGGTTCTTGATAGTGAATAGGCCATGTAGCGCATGCCAAGCCGGAAAGCAAGTTGGAGCACCACATCCATCCAAGAACATTATGACAACATCAAGACCATTGGAGCTTCTACACATGAATCTCTTTGGTCCAATCGCCTACATTAGTATTGGTGGTAACAAATATGGTCTTGTTATTATTGATGACTTTTCACATTTCACTTGGGTATTCTTTTTGCATGACAAGAGCGAGACTCAAGGTGTTCTCAAAAGATACTTGAAGAGAGCTCAAAATGAGTGCTCCTTGAGAATCAAAACCATAAGGAGTGACAACGGCACCGAATTCAAGAATACTCAAGTTGAAGAATTTTTGGATGAAGAAGGCATCAAGCATGACTTCTCGGCCCCCTACTCCCCTCAACAAAATGGGGTGGCTGAGAGGAAGAATATGACTCTAATTGAGATGTCAAGAACCATGCTTGATGAGTACAAGACGTCGAACCGGTTTTGGGCGGAAGTGGTCAACACCGCTTGCCATGCCATAAACCGGTTGTATCTTCTCCGCATACTTAAGAAGACGTCGTATGATCTCCTAACCGGTAACAAGCCCAACATCTCTTACTTTCGTGTTTTTGGGAGCAAATACTACATTCTTAACAAGAAGCCTAGGACTTCGAAGTTCGCTTCTAAGTCCGATGAGGGTTTCTTACTTGGCTATGACTCAAACACTTATGCCTATCGTGTCTTTAACAAATCCTCCGAAATTGTTGAAGTAGCACGTGATGTAGTGTTTGATGAGACTAATGACTCCCAAGTGGAGCAAGTTGATCGTCATGTGCTAGATCAAGAAGAAGCTCCACAAGTGGTGATAGGAAGGATGGCACTTAGAGACATACGACCACAAGAACAACTTCAAGATGCAAGTGACCATCCTACACATCAAGCAAGCTCTTCCTCAAGTGATCAAAATCAATTTCCCCAAGATGCGCTCCAAGAAGATGAAGATGGAGGCATCAATCAAGGGGGAGACAATGAGGATGAGGAAGACCAAGATAATGAATCAAGACCTCAAGCGCCTCACCCAAGAGTGCATCAAAGCGTTCAACGGGACCATCCTGTTGAAAATATACTTGGAGACATCTCCAAGGGGGTAACTACTCGATCTCGTGTTGCAAGCTTTTGTGAACATTACTCCTTTGTTTCTTCCTTGGAGCCCCACAAGGTTGAAGAAGCACTACGAGATCCGGATTGGGTGATGGTAATGCAAGAAGAGCTCAACAACTTTGAAAGAAATCAAGTATGGGAGCTTGTGAAGAGGCCTAATGTGAATGTTGTAGGCACCAAATGGGTGTTCCGCAACAAACAAGATGAAAACGGGGTGGTTACAAGGAACAAGGCACAACTTGTGGCCAAAGGGTATTCACAAGTCAAAGGTTTGGATTTTGAAGAAACCTTTGCTCCCGTAGCTAGGCTTGAATCAATTCGTATATTACTTGCCTTTGCTACTCACCATGATTTTAAGCTATATCAAATGGACGTCAAGAGCGCATTCCTCAATGGTCCAATCAAAGAAGAGGTGTATGTGGAGCAACCCCCCGAATTTGAAGATGAAGAATTCCCAAACCATGTGTACAAATTGTGTAAGGCCCTCTATGGACTCAAACAAGCTCCTAGAGCTTGGTATGAGTGCCTTAGAGACTTTCTAACTCAAAATGGTTTCAACATTTGGAAGGCGGACTATACTTTATTCACTAAGCACTTCAATGATGATTTGTTTGTTTGCCAAATATATGTCGATGACATTATATTTGGTTATACTAACAAAGCTTTTTGTGATGAGTTCTCCAAGATAATGACGGAAAGATTTGAGATGTCCATGATAGGGGAGTTGAAGTTCTTTCTAGGTTTTCAAGTAAAACAATTCAAGGAAGGCACGTTCATTAGTCAAACCAAGTACACACAAGATATACTCAAGAAGTTTGACATGGACAAGGCCAAACCCATCAAGACTCCTATGGCAACCAATGGGCATCTCGATCTCAATGAAGATGGTCCAAGTGTGGACCAAAAGGTATATCGTTCCATGATAGGCTCATTGCTTTACTTATGTGCATCTAGGTCCGATATCATGCTTAGTGTGTGTATGTGCTAAATTTCAAGCCGCACCAAAGGTGTGTCATTTGACCGCCGTTAAGAGAATTATTAGATATTTGATTCACACACCAAGCCTAGGACTTTGGTACCCTAAAGGCTCCAAGTTCAACCTCATTGGATAGTTCGATGCGGACTATGCGGGTTGCAAAGTTGATAAGAAGAGTACATCAGGAACTTACCAATTCCTTGGTAAATTTTTAGTGTCTTGGTCCTTAAAGAAACAAATCTCCATTTCACCTTCCACCGCCGAAGCGGAGTACGTCGCCGCCGGAAGTTGTTGTGCACAACTTCTTTGGATGTGACAAACTCTTAGGGACTATGGCATAAACTTGCGCCATATCCCTCTCCTATGTGACAATGAGAGTGCCATCAAAATAGCCCACAATCCAGTTGAGCACTCAAGGACCAAGCACATCGATATTTGCCACCATTTCTTCAGAGATCACTCCATCAAAGTAGACATTGCAATTTTCCATGTGAGAACCGAAAAACAATTGACTGATATCTTTATCAAGCCCCTAGATGAGAAAAGATTTTGTGAACTTAGGAGTGAGCTAAATATCCTAGATTCTCGAAATGTGGCTTAAGTCTGGCACATCTGATTGTTATATTCAAAATTCACACATGCTTTCAAAAACTCATCCTCCTCAATTTGTCTACAAATTATTTTAAAATTATTGAATCCTTGTGAATCATAGTCATAGTTTGATTGTTGATTGCTTACTGATCATGTTTACAAAGATCTCTTATGAAATATAGTCCAAAAGGATCAAATCTCCACTAAAAACTCAAAATATAGGAGTTCTAGGTCTTAGGACCGGACTAGTCCGCTCCAAATGAATCGGTCTAGTCCGATGGCTCATAACAGCCCGGACCCAGTTTGATAGCCGGACAAGTCCGGGTCCCTGACCGGACTAGTCCGACCCTTGGGGACTTAACCTCCCCAGGAAGCCCTCAACCTCTTCACTTCCATTCAAACACTCTCTCCACAAAGGCTCAAAAACCGCCCCCTCATCGGCGATTTTCGACCCCAACCACAAAATCTTAATTCCAATCGGTGGCTTGAAGTCCTAAGGTGCTTAGGAACCTTTCTGCAAGCATCGGAGGCCGATCCCTCACCCACATTTCATCGATTTGAAGATTTGAAGAGGTATTCTTGAACTAACCCCAAAATCCTTGAAATTCAATTCTTTTGGGTCTATTGATAGAAACTTCCTCACAAATGTTGTTGTGCACATCAATGTGATCATGTACCTCTGTTTTTGTGGTAGGATTCGTAGTATTTGCAAAATTTCTCTAGATTAGGGTTCTTGCTGTGTGAACCGGACTAGTCTAGCCACAGGGCGGACAAGTCCGACCTAGTGCGGACTAGTCCGACCCCTGGGCGGACAAGTCCGGGTTACACAGTGAAAACCCTAACCTAGGTTGGTTTTGTGAATTCTACCTCTACCCCTTAACTTCCTTTGACTCATACACATTCCCTTGCTTCTATTGTCAGCAACCATGTCGGACAATGAGTATGCTCCACCTTCCGACTCCGAGACCGAAGCGGAGAAGCAAGCTCTTTATCGCTGAAAGCAACGAGAGGATCAAGAAATGGCTGCTGCATACTTTGCATCACAGAGGGCAAAGAAGACGCAGCGAGAAGAGCACAACTCTACAGCTGCCGAGGCAGACCCGAAAAGGAAGCGGCTTGTGACTTTGGGTGAACAAGCTAGAACCTAGGGGGCGAGGACCTCCAAAGATAAAGGCAAGGCCCCAGTCGATGTTGCACCCAAGAAAAGAGTGATAGTGGCCAAGAAGGAGGCTAGCAAGGTCAAGAAGGGTGCCTCTCAACCCATAGGCCCCTTGAGGATGTCTTCTCCTGCACGGAACCCAAACCGTGCAGCTGCCTTCGACGCTAACATCTTCAAGGGCAAAGGGGTTGAGAAGGCACGCAAGCTCAGGAAGATTAATGTCTATCAGAGAGACAGGAGCACAGTGGATCCCCGTTTCTGGTGTGACTTCCACTGTGACTACTAGCGGACAGTCTACATGACCAAGCAGACCCCTGTCACAGATGCTCAGTGGATAGACTGGGATTACATGGCCCAGAAGGATCACATAGCCTTCAATGTTGTGATTGAGGCCATCGAGAGGCATGGGTTGAAGAAGTTTATGGCTTTCCAGTATGACTGGAATGTGGAAGTAATTGCCCAATTCTACTCTACTATCTACTTCCACACCGATGGGGATCGCATGATTACATGGATGAGTCATGGCGATCAATATCCACCACCTATTGGGAGTTTTCTCAGTTGCTTGACTTGCAGGATCAACTAGATAATGAGATCATAATTTCAAATCTGAAGTCAGTATACACCCTGTAGTATATGTACCCAAGTCATGCACAGTATGAGGTCGGGCACATCAGAAACATCAAGCCTTTCTATAGTGTGCTCAAACGAGTCCTCAGGAAGACCATTGCCCCCAAGGATGGAGATGCGGTGATAATTCAAGAGAATCTAAGGAACTTGATGGTCCTCATTGATGGAGATGTCCGCTTCAATGTGGTGGACTATATCTTTGATGACATCTTCAACATCTCGCACACTCCTAAACGATCATGTGGATACACTCCGTACATCATGTACATGATCGAGAAGATCTCCGAACTCACTTTAAAGAAAGCCATCATTCACCAGAGTCTTCGACCTCAACTCCCGCCTCCAGAGCCGGCTGCTCCTAGGAGGAAGAATGCGGATCCCCCCGCTTCTTCCCCTCGCTTTGTGCCATCTCCTCCACCAGCTCCGCCGTCGTCACAATGCGGGAGTGGATTCTTCAAATGCTTTAAAGCTCTTTTCTCCTCTTACCGAAAGACGGAAATTCGGCAACATCGCATGGAGCGTCGCAATGAGAAGTATCTCAAGGAGATGTGCGACAAGCTGGACATTCCTATGTCTCCCACCGAGGAGAGTGATGGTGAGCTCACTTCTTTCCCGGAGTTCACTGCCAAGGAGCTCGCTCAGTTTGGTGAAGATGGGACTTCCACTGCGGCCCCGACTGATGATGATGATGCCCATGCTGACCCGGAGGCCACGGAGAGCGACAGCGGGCGCCAAAGCGGCGATGACGATGACGACTCTGATGATGAGTAGACCTAAGGGCCCTTCCTCTCTTCTTTTCCTTTTTGGTGTCTTGATGCCAAAGGGGGAGATATTAGTGGCTGGGGCACTTAGATATAAGAGGAGAGATATAGGGGGAGAGATGGAGTGGGAAAGTTTGAGAATTATTAGTGAGAGAGTATTTGCTCTATGAAGTACCTTATGTTTTAAACTCTCATTTCAAGTTGTATTGTAAGACTCAATCTATGTATTCATGTATCCTGCCTAAATTTGTAATGTGTTGCCTCATTTAGATGTCTATCTTGCATAATCATTGCCTTATCACACTTTATGAACACATCACTTAGGCACCCCATTATAACGTGTATATGTATGAGAACTCTCTCAACCTCTCTTACTCATGATACATACATTGAGGGGGAGTCACTCATACAAATACATGTTATGAAAACAAATTATTATCCTTGTTGTTGAAGTCGTAATGTGTTGTCATCAATCACCAAAAAGGGGGAGATTAAAAGTGCATCTAGGCATCCCTGTGGGGTTTGGATGATTGACAACGACAATTAAGAGGCTAATAAGCTAAAGTGATCCTAAGCACGGGTACAAGGATTGAAATGTGATGAAAACCCTCAAAAAGTAAAAGGATAAAACGGGCGTCAAAGACTCAAGCATAGAAATTAGGGTTTCTATGGTATTGAGGTTATATGAGCCGTGTCATGTGAGAGAGTGGATGTATCATGTGCAATGAGATCATTCTAGAGGGCTCAAAGTGTTGGTTTAGAGAAAAACCTATGTGAGAAGCCAAAAATGAGAGAAACCCTAGGAGGCCGGACTAGTCCGGGCCAAGCAGACAAGTCCGTTTTAAGACGGACCAAACGTCTCTGGAGTGAATCTGAGTGAATTTGGAGCTAAGTCCGAGAAGTCCGGACTTGTCTGTTTTTGGACAGACTAAAGCTATCTGGAATTCGGACTTGTCCGATTGGGTACGGACTAGTCCATTTGAGACTTAGTGAGATAGACCTAGAGAAACCCTAGAGGGCCGGACTAGTCCGCCCCTTTGGTCGGACTAGTCCGGGCCAACCTAGAAGAGTCCGTTTTGGGACGGACCAAACAGTTCTGTTCCACTTCGGACTAGCCCGTTGTCTAGTGACCGTTTGAATTTGGAAATTTAGCGGGTAGCTTGACGATCGTCGCGCAGTGTGGTAGTTGTCGGGGCCTGACCAGAGGTCAGTGGTCCCATAGGGCCGGACTAGTCCGTGGAGGTGACCGAACTAGTCCGCCCTTCTGCTGAGGTCAGCAGAAGGGGCTTGGGACCCCTATAAAAAGGGGACCCCCGGGCTCACTTGAACAAAGTCTTAAACCCTAGCGCCGCCACAAGTAACCTAGAGCCTTCCAAAGCCTTCTACTCGTCCTACTAAGCCTCTAAGAGCAGATCTTGAAGAGATTATAGTTTGAGGAGGAGAGTAAAGGAAGATCATCACGCTTTGGCTCTCGGTTTGATCTCTTGCATATTGTGATTGTGTTTTGTGGCTTGTGTGAGTTGAGCTTCGTGTTCTACTCATTGTATTGATTTGTGGGAGCCTCAAGTTGTGAGTAGCCCCATCAAACTTTGTGATTGCCCATTGATATAGTGGAAACCAAGCCGGTCATCGTGGTGGCTTGGTGAGAGAAGGGTCAAGTGAGACCCGGTCCTTGTGTGGACTTCTCAACGTGGATGTAGGCTTCTTCGTGGAGCTGAACCACGGGATAAATCTCATTTCACTTGTATTTCACTTTTCGTGATCAATAGTATTGCTATTAGGGTTCATATTGCACGTATTGCTCTTCACTTTGATCATTATTGTAAACTTGCAATCCAAGTGTTTAAACTTCAAAATCTGAGCTATACTAGTTTACCACACATTGCTTATTTCTTTGGTGAACTTAAATTCCACAAATAACTTGTAGAAACCAAGTTTTAGGGTTTTCACCCTGTGCTGAGCGGACTAGTCTGGTCCTGTGCAAACTAGTCCGGCCACAGGAATTTAATCTCGTTTGATTAAGTCATTTCAGGTATTATTGCCTATTCACCCCCCTCTAGGCGACTTTTACCGCGTCAGGTAGGGCCTTTTTCTCTCAAAAAAGTGGTTGCACTTTCATCGCAATGGCAAACATCAAGCTTGGGAGCGCAGCAAGATCAAGCTACAAAAGGTCGACTAGCAGGTCAGCAAAGACGTGGAGATGAAATTCCAAGAGCTTGAACGGGTCGTTGAAACGGTCCATCAGGCTGAGAACCTCGACCTCAGCGGTGACCACCAGCATCGCAAAGCACTCCATGTCATCCGTGGGGGATCTTGGGAACCTGCGTCCCAGATCGCGGTCAAAACCCTGCGCCGAGCGGTAGCGTTGCTACACTCTACTGACGCCCCGGTGCTGCATCACAGAGGGATGGAGATGTCGATCAGGTTTGACACCTCCGAATGCCCCGAAAACGTGTCAGGAGCAGGGCTTTTGCCCTTCCTCGTCACCCCCACCATCACCAACATCAAGTTCTACCACGTCCTGATAGATGGTGGGGCCAGCCTCAATCTTATTAGCCATACGGCCTTCGGCAAGCTGAAGATTCCTGTGTTCAAGCTCACCCCATCGAGATCATTCTCGGGGATAGGGCTAGGGAAGGTTATCCCGTACGAAAACATCCACCTCCGGGTGACTATCGAAATGACCGAGAACTTTAGGACGGAGAATATCCTATTCGACGTCGCGGAGGTCAGCCTCCCCAACACCGCCATTATTGGTAGGCCAACCCTTTACTGATTCATGGCTGTAGTCCATTACGGCTACCTCGTCGTCAAGATGCCAGCTCCTTCCGACATCCTCAAGACCTGCGGAGATCGCACAACGGCGATATCTGCTTTGGAGGAGCTCCGAGCACTGGCGACAGACCCAACAACTGCCTCAAGCGATGCTGGACCTAGTCAGCCTTCGTCGAACATGCGCGAGCGCGACTATGTCACTGCACCACAAGTGCAGCCCTCTGACAACAACGACATACCCATCAAGGCTATCCATATCGGCTCCCATGCTGCCCAGACCACCCACATTGCGGGTAGTCTAGACAGCAAACAAGAATCATCACTCATCGCTTTCCTGCGAACTAATGTCGACGTGTTTGCCTGACAACCGTCTCAAATGCCCGGCATCCCCAGGGAGGTGATCGAGCACCACCTGAAGATATACTCCGATGCCCGGCCGGTACAGCAGAGGCCACGAATGCAGTCCATCGAGTGGCAGAACTTCATTCGTGAAGAGATCAAGAAGCTGCTCGATGTTGGCTTCATTCAGGAAGTCCAACATCCCAGGTGCCTGGCCAATCCTATCGTCGTCCCCAAAGCTAGTGACAAGCTTTAGATGTGCATCGACTACACCAACCTCAACAAGTCATGTCCTAAAGATCCTTTCCCTCTCCCTAGGATAGATCAAATCATAGATTCAAACTCGGGATGTGTAACACCCTCATTTTCATGCATCATGCATGGCATAAGTTCATATACATGTTTAACATTAATCCACATAAAAATGATCAAGTTTAAAATGAATTAGAAGCAAAACTGCACTCAAAAGTTCCGAGGAGTGCGGATTAGTCCGATTTCTCTCTGACCTTCCTCACACATGTCCGTTTTTGCTGCGGACAAGTCCATTTTTCTCTCTGTACAACTTTCAGACTTGTCCGGTCCCGTGCGGACTAGTTCGGTATTCCAATTCCTTGAAATTTTGCCAAGTCCCTAGACTTGTCCGGACTTGTCTAACATCTAGCGGACTTGTCCGTTTTCCTCTGTGACTAAGTTCGGACTTGTCCGATGTCTAGTCAGGACTTGTTCGATATCCCTCTAACTAACTTTGAACTAGTCCGGCCTTTTGCGTACTTGTCCGGTAATCGCGATTCGGAGTTGATCTTTTGTTTCACGACGTGTTTTTGTGTTTTACCTTAAGTGTGCATAAGGACTCGTGTCTAACTTTTTTTGATCACATGTGGGACCCACACCGGCCTCCACCCACCCCAAACTCGAAATCCGTCAAACCCTAGCCCTCCACCTTTATATAAACAACCCCACCCCTTGACTTTACATCCTTTTACCTCAATTGAAAGACCACAAACCCTAGTCCGTGGAGAGCCGCCACCAAGGAAGGAGAAGGAGGTCCCGAGCAAGAAGAAGAAGAGGAGGAAACGAAAGATGATCAAGTGATCAAGATCTCCATCAAGTTTTTGTTCCTCATCAACAATTCACCTTCAAGTTCTTAATCAACCCTAGATTATCAAGATCCAAGTGTTGCCTCCAAAAACCCTTGATTCATTAGAGTTCTAAACACCTGTGAAAGCATCTAGGCCCCCCATGTAGTACGGTTTTGGTGATTAATGACAACCATTGAACTTTACTAATGAATTTGTGAATGCAAGGTCCCCATAATCACTCAATAAAATGAAATGAATATGTCATTGGAGACCCATATACAATCAACTTTTGAGATCAAATCAATGATATAAAGACAAGAAGTGAAAGCTCTTATGTCTAAGTCACTCAACCATAAGTTGACAACATACAATGCTTGAAGATCATCGGAGAGCCTTGTGGAACAAATGTCTAAGAGGTCATCTGAGCAAGACACAAAAGATTCACTCAAAACAACTCGAAGCAAACAAAATCAACTCACCGGATCAACCGATGATCTCATAAATGTACACATCGGTCGAGTTGGTTCAACTGAAGAAGAAGACCTCAGAACAGTGTACTCACCGGATCATCCGATGTGAATGGCTCAGTGACATCGGTCCATCAGTATAGTTTGCATTACCATTGGACCAGGTGCAGCACCGGATCATCCGATGTACAGACTTACACGCATCGGTCAATCACTCCAGTAAGCATCAAGATTAAGCAAATTCTGGAGGAAGAGCCACCGGATCATCCGATGAGAAGACAGGAGAAACATCGGTCTAACAACGGTCATATCTGACACAATGACGTCAGCCAAAGTAATTAGACCGATGATAACTAAAGGGGAGACATCGGATCATCTGGTGTTCACAGTAAAGTTCTGTCAGTCTACTTTTCCAACGGCTATTTCAGGGAGGCTGGCTATAAATACCCCCTAACCCTGTCATTTCAAAAAGTCTTGATCACCAGAAGTTATCCACACATCCACAAGTGTTCAAGGCCAAGAGCAATCACTTCCACACCATTTCGATCATCTCTACACCAAGGTTTAGGCTAGAACTAGCTAGAGAGAGAGCGTGTGTGCCACCATTCTGGGTGAGTGGACTCTCTAGGATAGTGTGAGAGCCTCAAGGGTGTGCCCTTGGTGTTGTAACCGTGAAGAGACTTCCGGAGCTTGCCAAGGCATGTGTGGAAGCCCGGAAGGTCGAAGTTGTACAAGGCTTGAGCTCCACCTTGCCAAGGAGGCGAACGGAGAAGAATAGTGAAGACCCCTCGTCTCCGTGACTTGGGTGTGGCAAAACCCTTTGGTGGGTGCCACAACGTGGATGTAGGAAGATCTTCATGATCTTGCCGAACCACGGGATAAATCCTTGTCTCCTCGGGAGTTTGCATCCCTTCTGCTTCCCTTACTTTTATGCATTTTACATTCCGCAAAGTTTCTATCTACTAGAATGCATAGATAGTCGCGTAGGGAATTGGGCTTTAGAAATTAAGTTTCATTGCTTAGAATTTTTCGAAGAAAGCCCAATTCACCCCCTCCCCCTCTTGGGCATTCGGTCCTTACAATTGGTATCAGAGCAAGGTTGCTCATAGGATCATTCTAGCTTCACCGCTAGAGAGCTAAAATGGCCAAGGTTGGGGGTTCAGTTCCTATCTTCGAGGGCAAGAACTTTGCCTATTGGAAAGCACACATGCGCGCTTACCTAGAGGCTATTGCTCCCGAAGTATGGGAAGCGACCCACGCGGGGTTTGGAGAACATAATTATGTTGGTGATCAACTAAAATGGGATGCTAAAGCTAGGAATGCAATCTATGAATGTATTAGTCAAGATGTGTTTTCTAGGATTGCTAGCAAGGAAAAAGCTTGTGAAATTTGGGCTTGCTTAATAGAGATTCATGAGGGATCTTCTCGTGTCAAAGAACTAAAATATCATATGCTTAAAGCCAAGTATGATGAATTTAAAATGCTTCCTCATGAAAATGTCAATGAGATGTTCTCTCGTTTAAATGTGCTTATTGAAGAAATAAATGCTCTTGACATTGCTTCTCTTGGCAAGGGACTCATCAACCGCAAGATCCTCATGCTCCTCCCCAAGCCAAAGTACAACATCATCAACTCCATGCTCCAAAAAGAGTCACTTGACCACATTGAAGTTTCGGAGCTCATTGGAGAAATACACGCTCATGAGATGAGTGTACTTGGGGTGATGGAGCAATCATCATCAAAGACAATTGCTCTAAAGGCCTCCACCAAGAAAACAAGCTACAAGAAGAAGAAGGTGGTTGAGCCTAGCTCAAGTGAAGAAGAACAAGCATCAAGTGAAGATGATGATGATGAGCTTGCATTGATGATGAGGAAGTTCTCACGCTTGAACTCCAAGATCACTAAGAAGGGATACACATTTGATCCCAAGAAGAGAGCATTCCTACCAAGGAGAGATGATCACAAGACATGCTACAATTGTGGTGATCAAGTCCACATCTCCTATGATTGTCCAAGACCGGACAAACGAAGAGAGAACCACAAGAGCAAGCATCGCAAGCTTGAAGGAAGTGATGATGATGAAGAGGAAGCCAAACCAAAGCCAAGATCCTTTGGGAAGAAGAAACATGACAAGGGCAAGAAGGCAAGGCTCTTCCCAAAGAAGAGAAATGGCCCACAAAAGGTGTTCATGTGTGAGGCAAATGAATGGGTCACCGATGAAGAAACAAGTGATGAGGAGAGTGAAGAGGAAGAAGAAATCTTGGCCGGCCTCGCCATCGCCAACAATGATGATGCACCTCTTCATCCACCGCCCATGTGCCTCATGGCTAAAGGTAACACCAAGGTATGTGATGACTCTAGCGATGATGAGCTTTCCCCCGACGATTTAACTTCTTTGATAAATGAATATCATGCTATCATTAAGAGGGAAAAGAGTAAGGTTAAAATGCTTGAAGAAACTCGTGCTAAACTTGAGAGTGCTAACCTTGATTTGCTTGATAAGTATGAAAGCATACTCAAAGAGCATGACACGCTCAAATCCCAAGTCAAGCAAATTGAGGAAGAAAAGGCTAAAATCAAGATAGATAATCATGAACTTGACTTAGCACACCAAACACTCTTGGAAGAGCACAACAAGTTAATACAAGAACATCAAACACTTAACCTTGCTCATGACATGCTTGATCAAGAGTTGAAAAATATGAAGAAGCAAACACTTAATGATAAGATATCCATTACTTCTCATGCCACTAATGCTTTGCACAAGTCTTTGCCTTTGAAAGCTAATGCTAGGGAGAAGGACTTGTTGGAGGAAATTGAGAGTCTCCGCACTAGTGTGGCTAGACTTTCAAAAGGAGAAGTCAAACACAAAGAAATTCTCTTTCAACAAGCAAAGGCCTTCAACAAGAGAGGACTTGGATCCTTCCCGGTGCCTAACAAAGGAAAGGTGCCCTCACCGGAGCTAAGAACAAGCTTCATCAAGGAAGTTGGTTCTTATTGCCAACATTGTGAGGTCACCAGTCACCACACAAGGGAGTGTCCTCTTCCTAACCGACCTTCTCCTAAATTGCCTACTAACTATAAATCTACTTTCAATGATCATTATTATCGGAACAAAGTGGGTGTACCGCAACAAACAAGACGAGAATGGCGTTGTGGTCCGCAACAAGGCAAGACTTGTGGCCAATGGGTTCTCGCAAGTTGAAGGACTAGATTTTGGGGAGACATTTGCCCCGGTCGCCCGGCTAGAAGCCATCCGTATACTTCTTGCCTTTGCATCACATCATAGTATTAGACTTTTCAAATGGATGTGAAAAGTGCCTTTCTTAATGGTTACATTAATGAGCTTGTTTATGTTGAACAACCTCCCGGGTTTGAAGATCCGAGGAATCCTAATCATGTGTATAGGTTGCACAAGGCGCTCTACGGGCTCAAGCAAGCACCTAGGGCGTGGTACGAACGACTACGGGATTTCCTCATCATGCAAGGATTCAAGATCGGGAGGGTGGACACTACACTCTTCACCAAGGACATCAATCGAGATTTGTTCATTTGTCAAATTTATGTTGATGATATTATTTTTGGTTCAACTAACGAAGCTCTTAGCCATGAGTTTGGCAAAATGATGTCTAGGGAATTCGAGATGTCAATGATTGGAGAGCTCAACTTCTTCCTTGGATTTCAAATCAAGCAACTTCAAGAGGGGACCTTCGTCTATCAAGAGAAGTACACCAAGGACCTCTTGAAGAAATTTGAGATGGGAGATTGTAGCTCAAGAAGCACTCCAATGTCAACCAATTGTCATCTCGACGCGGATAAGGACGGTAAACCTATTGATCAATCTAACTACCGTTCTATGATTGGTTCATTGCTTTACCTTACCGCATCTAGGCCCGATATCATGTTTAGTGTATGATTGTGTGCTCGCTTTCAAGCGACACCTAAAGAATCACATAGGAAGGCAGTCTTTAGGATACTTAGGTATCTTAAGCATACCCCTAGTGTGGGCTTGTGGTACCCTAAAGGTGCAAAATTCCATCTTGTGAGATACTCGGATTCGGACTTTGCCGGATGCTGCGTGGATCGCAAGAGTACCTCCGGTGGGTGCCACTTGCTTGGGCGTTCCCTAGTTTCTTGGTCAAGCAAGAAGCAAAATTCTGTCGCCTTGTCCACGGCGGAAGCGGAATACATTGCGGCCGGTGCATGTTGTGCCCAAATTCTTTATATGAAGCAAACCCTTTTGTACTTTGGAATTAAACTTGGTTGTGTGCCTCTCCTTTGTGACAATGAAAGTGCGGTTAAGATAGCTAAAAACCCCGTTCAACACTCCCGCACTAAGCACATTGATATTCGCCATCATTTCTTAAGAGACCATGAAGCTAAGAGAGACATCTCTTTGAGAGGTGTTAGGTCCGAAGAACAATTGGCGGATATCTTCACTAAACCACTTGATGAGTAAACTTTTTCTAGGCTAAGGAGTGAATTAAATGTGCTAGATGCATCAAACGTCATGTAAGTTGCCATGATCATGTAAGAATGCATATCATATAGGTCTTGCCTAACTCTCAAAGGATAGGGGTGAGCTAGGGTTAGCTTGGGATGGCGGTTCTTTTGGGTTTTTCCCAAGGCTTGGAGAGTAGCTCTCCCTGAAGAAGCCTTTGAAAGGTTCAAACTTGGCAAGATAGATTTACTTTATGTCTTGCATGATGCCTGCCATGTAGACTTGCACTCATATTTAAATTTCTTGCACTATAATTTGTTTTGCATTGCATACGGTAGATTGTCACAAAGGGGAACCCACCTCATGAGAAAGAGACTTGTTTGAAATGCAATATCTCAACTCATATAAGGTGGAAAGAACAAAATGTTAGGTGCGTTATTGCCTAGAGGAACATGCTCTAAAGAGATAGAAGTCTTCATACTCTACCTCACAAAGCATGGGCCTTATATTTTATTTGGATAATTTTTCCTCCTATTTTTCTCAATGTTCCATTTGCCTTAAGGCCTAGCCAAGTTATTGGTATATTAGTATCTTTGAGGGGTAAGGGGTTGCCCAAAAAGTCCTAAGACATGTGTTTTCTCTTTGCTTGTTTGTTTGGTCAAAGGACATATATGGGATGTTATTGTTCTGTAGTCATCGGATTATCCGATGCCTAGGTCAATCCCTCATCAGATCAATTGGTATTCAATCTCCAAGGGCCAGTTCAGTCAGAATCTCCAATCGACCGACGAGTTCAATCTTGAAAACATCGGTCCATCCGATGTTTACAATTTTGGAACTATGGTAAAATCCACCGATGCTACCTCCTCCATCGTCGAACCATCCGGTGTCAACATTCCTCTTTTGAATACCCTTACTGTGCCATTCGACCGATGATCAAAACCCTAAACATCGGTCCATCCGATGTCAACAGCAACTTTTTGAATATCCTTACTGTGGCGTTCGACCGATGTAATTCTCATCTAACATCGGTCCATCCGGTGTTAAAAATACGACTAGGGTTTGGGACCCACTATTTAAACCGGTCGTACCCCTTCCCCTTTCTCTCTCCCGATCCCGACGCCGCCATCGCTTTCCCCTCGCCGCGCCACCACCGACTGCCGCCACCGTCGCCGCCGGACGCCGCCGCCGCCCACCGGCCTCCGCCGTCCACCGGTCGCCGCCGCCCGTCGCGCCGCCGCCTCCATCCGCGCGCCGCTCACTCCACCGCGCCGCCATTCACCAGCGCCGCCGCCACTCACCTCCACCACAGCGCCGCCGCCGCTCGTCTCCACCAAGCTGTCGCTGCCGCTCCACCGCAGCCACCGCCGTCGCTTCACCTAGCCACCGCCGCGCCTCCACCCAAGCGACGCCGCCATCTCCGGTCACCACCCCGTCGCTAGGGTCTCCCGGCCCGTTGATCTCCACGTCACTGTCGTCAACTCCGTGCAATTGCGTGATCGCAATGGCTCGCGATAAGAAGAACAAGGGGAAGGCTATCGCTGAGCCGGCCGCGAAGAAGCAAAAGTTGTCGAAGGAGGAGAAGAAGGCCTTGATGGCCGCTCGCGCCGCCGAGGAGCGTGAGAGTGGCCGAGAGGGGTCGCTGAGGATCCGCGAGGCTCGTCCGAGGCAGCCTCCAGTGATCGACGTCTCCGAGGCCGAGGAAGAGCCGGTTGAGCCTCTCGTCCGCCGGCGCTCAGCTCGGACCCGTGGGGGTCACACCGAGGCAGCACCTCGTCCGAGACCGACGACTGCTGACCGTCGTGAGGACAGGGAGGCCCAGCGTGCTATCTACGAGATGGACACCACTGTCCATGTCGCTGAAGGAGTTCGGTTGACCGACTACCGGAAGATGAAGGCCAAGAAGCTTCGCAAGCTCAGATGGAATGTGTTGCTTGAGGAGTGGTACCCGCAGCCCAGAGAGGCTATGGTGGATAGTTGCTTCTAGACTGTCACCCAGGCGTATCTCTACGAGACCTACATGCATCAAGGACACAAGCTGTTTCAACACAACTATCTGGATTGGGGTCAGCTGGCTTTGGCAGCAGGGACGGAGATCCGTCCTTATTTTGAGAGGTACCGAGGCTTGGTGCAGCTAATGGCATATGAGTGGAGTGCCTATGTGGAATATTGGGTCCGCGTCTTCTACGCCACACTCTATGTCTCTGAGGGCAGAAGATCAATTGACTTCATGTTTATGGGTCAGCACTACCACCTGACGAGGCAGACACTGGCACAGCTACTGGGATTGGACTTGCATGACACCTGCGTGCATGAGAGGGTCTACGGTCAGGCAGATCCACCGAGGAGGCCGCTCACTGTAGGAGTGGCACCACCGCTGGAGGAGATTCGCTCTTTGTTCGGTCCCACCTTCTCTCCTGACCAGCCTAGAGTACCAGCCTTGTTGACTCCAGCTGCTTGCACCGTTCACCACATCCTTCGGCGTACCCTTCTGCCCAGATCAGGATACTTGGAGGGATTCACTAGCCTGCAGCAGACTCTCCTGTTCTACGTCATGAACGGGATGGAGTTTGATATTGTGGATATCCTCATATGCGAGATGGAGGATGTGATCACAGATGGTGTGGGCATGATGAGGCAGCTAGTATATGGGCACTCGATCAGCTACCTGCTTACTATGATGGTTCCTGAGGGGTCCGCAGTGCACGATCGTCTCACTGACGAGAGTGTGACATGGTTCGGTCACTACCGTGCCCCGGCTCCTGGAGACCGCCGCCTTGGCCATCCAGTCGAGCGTCATGTCAGGGCTCGCCTTTCTGAGGAGGACTGGTCTGACTTAGAGAAGGAGGATGAGAGGCTTGCCGAGGCTGAGGCTCAGGGGGAGGACTTGCAGCATATCTGGTCAGAGAGCGACACCGACGACAGTGTCGAGGAGTACTTCCCTCCTCCGCCCTCACCCAGGCAGCACGACGCGGAGGCTGGAGGCTCTACAGTGCCACCACCTACTCCACCTCCCGTCACTGAGGTGCAGGTCACACAGCCGTTAGAGCTGACGTCGCTTTTCCAGCAGATGGTTGAGCAGCAACGTCTGGATAGGCTGGCAGCCGAGCAGGCCCGAGCAGAGCAGGCTGCCAGTATCCTTGAGCTCCAGCAGCAGCAGCAGGAGATGCAATGTCAGATCGCCCGTGAGAGGCGTGAAGACACTGACAGGCTGACGGGGATCATCGACCAGATGCACCAGCGCACTCTCGACCAGCAGCAGCAGATGCAGCAGGCGATGATGGGCATCCTGGGGTTGATCACCAACCTCTACACCCAGACCGGGATTGCCCTCCCGTCGCAGCTGCCAGGAGTCGCTCCACCACCTCCAGTCCTGGCTCCTGCTGCCGCTCCAGTGGCCCCAGTTTCTTCTACGCCGATTCCCTCCTTCAGCGTGTCTCCTTTTTTGGCTCTCGGTGCTCCGATCCACTCCCCGCTGCTGGCTACGACCTTGTTCCAGCAGTCGCCGGCCTCCGTCGTCAGTGCCCCTGCTCCAGTAGCTCCTTCACAGCAGGCACCGACGGTGGCTCCTACGGCTCCAGCAGCTCCCTCCACCGCTACTCCAGCCACCGCTACTCCAGGCAGCAGCTCCGGCGAGAGCACTCCCGATGGTGACCAGTTCGTCATCGCGCCCAGCACTCAGGATCCTTAGGCACTCAGATCCCTTTTTGGTGTCTTGATGCCAAAGGGGGAGAAGAGTTAGAGGAGTCAGGGGGAGGAGAGCTTAGTCTCAGGGGGAGTGTCTTAGTCTCAGGGAGAGTCCGGAGGAGAGCTTAGTCTCAGGGGGAGTCCGTCTTTTGAGTTTTCTGTTATCTTTTGTAATTTGGAGTTTATCGTTTATCATTCTTGTTTACTACATTCGGTGTGTTTGCTACTCATTTGCTACTTATTTCCATGAGTTATTAATCGATTGGGATTATTTGATGTTTATCTATGTTTATGATCACTTATTTACACTTGAGTTATTAATTGATGCTTAAGCTTCAAGTGTGACATCCTGTATTCATTGCATATTCTTTTAAGTTTCATTCTATCAAATTCATTACTATTGCGCTTTGATTATTGTGTTGTCATCAATCACCAAAAAGGGGGAGATTGAAAGCATCTAGGCCCCCCATGTAGTACGGTTTCGGTGATTAATGACAACCATTGAACTTTACTAATGAATTTGTGAATGCAAGGTCCCCATAATCACTCAATAAAATGAAATGAATATGTCATTGGATACCCATATACAATCAACTTTTGAGATCAAATCAATGAGATAAAGACAAGAAGTGAAAGCTCTTATGTCTAAGTCACTCAACCATAAGTTGACAACATACAATGCTTGAAGATCATCAGAGAGCCTTGTGGAACAAATGTCTAAGAGGTCATCTGAGCAAGACACAAAAGATTCACTCAAAACAACTCGAAGCAAACAAAATCAACTCACCGGATAAACCGATGATCTCAGAAATGTACACATCGGTCGAGTTGGTTCAACTGAAGAAGAAGACCTCAGAACAGTGTACTCACCGGATCATCCGATGTGAATGGCTCAGTGACATCGGTCCATCAGTACAGTTTGCATTACCATTGGACCAGGTGTAGCACCGGATCATCCGATGTACAGACTTACACGCATCAGTCAATCACTCCAGTAAGCATCAAGATTAAGCAAATGCTGGAGGAAGAGCCACCGGATCATCCGATGAGAAGACAGGAGAAACATAGGTCTAACAACGGTCATATCTGACACAATGACGTCAACCAAAGTAATTAGACCAATGATAACTAAAGGGGAGACATCGGATCATCCGATGTTCACAGTAAAGTTCTGTCAGCCTACTTTTCCAACGGCTATTTCGGGGAGGCTGGCTATAAATACCCCCTAACCCTGTCATTTCAAAAAGTCTTGATCACCAGAAGCTATCCACACATCCACAAGTGTTCAAGGCCAATAGCAATCACTTCCACACCATTTCGATCATCTCTACACCAAGGTTTAGGCTAGAACTAGCTAGAGAGAGAGCTTGTGTGCCACCATTCTGGGTGAGTGGACTCTCTAGGATAGTGTGAGAGCCTCAAGAGTGTGCCCTTGGTGTTGTAACCGTGAAGAGACTTCCGGAGCTTGCCAAGGCGTGTGTGGAAGCCCGAAAGGTCGAAGTTGTACAAGGCTTGAGCTCCACCTTGCCAAGGAGGCGAACGGAGAGGAATTGTGAAGACCCCTCGTCTCGGTGACTTGGGTGTGGCAAAACCCTTTGGTGGGTGCCACAACGTGGATGTAGGAAGATCTTCACGATCTTGCCGAACCACGGGATAAATCCTTGTCTCCTCGGGAGTTTGCATCCCTTCTCCTTCCCTTACTTTTATGCATTTTACATTCCGCAAAGTTTCTATCTACTAGAATGCATAGATATTCGTGTAGGGAATTGGGCTTTAGAAATTAAGTTTCATTGCTTAGAATTTTTCGAAGAAAGCCCAATTCACCCCCCTCTTGGGCATTCGGTCCTTACAACCTGTTATACCTTCTACTTCCTCTTTCTCACGTTAATTCAACCCCGTTTCTCCAAATTCACGTCGATCTAGAAAACCCTAGCTCGCTGTTTCTGCGAAGGGCGGACTAGTCCGGCCATACAGCGGACTAGTCCGATTTTGCTGACTGTTTTCTTCTAAATAAATTCTAAATTTTTTGAATCAATTCCAAACCTGTCCAAACTTGTTAAAAACCATTAGAATTAGTTAGTAAAAATTATTAACAACTCATTAACTAGTTTTGCTTCGCATTTGCATTAATCATGCATGTCATGACATATTGAGTAATATATGTGCACTTATTGATTGTAATTCTTGTCTTGCATGTTTATTGCGCGGTTTAGATGGATTTGCGCTAGAGAGTGCCGCGGAGGACCTCCATCACCAGGAATTTGAAAACTTTAATCCTATCCAAACCCAAGAGCAAGGCAAGTGTCCTTGAATATATTAATCCTGTTTCGACAATAACAATTTTGTTTTCAAAACTGCATGCTTGTGTCAATTTGATCGGAATCCTATGATAGGAAGTTTACTAGCTTTGTTTAACCACCCTTGTCACATGGAATATATGGTACAGAGTCAGGAAGGGCTTTTTACCTTTTTGCTTCGCTTAATTAATTGGGATGTAAGAACAACTATACCATTTAATTATGCATTAATGAGATTATGGTTACTATGAACTTGTTAATATGACATGGTAATGGGTGATCTAAGCAAGTCTGGTACGTGAATGGGTTGGAAGACATGGTGGTTGCTTGCTTTAGATCTAAGGACCGATTCATGCGAGAATAAGCCAGGACTACAGTACCACCACGAGGCCAAGTATGGGTGCGGCGTAGCTGATTAATTAGGGTATTGCTAGTATTGTATGGATCATTTAGCGCAACGGGGAAGTGGGGTCGGATTGGGTTTGGATTTTTCGCGGGACTCCCTAGGATCCAAATGGCACAAGAGGGGCCCTTGGTTGAAGATGTGCTCAGTTGGAGGCATCGCCACTGGTGAAACCTCAGTGGGTCCGTACATGCTAGTAGCCCCTTTGTAAAGGATATTTTGTGATCTCTTGGCCATACACCAAAGGAAGTGTAATTGGCATAAGAGAGGTTCTTTAGCCGCCGACGGATGATGAAATCACAAACACGTGGGTAAAGTGATACAAACTCTATATAGTATTAAAACTATCACGATAGCCGCGCTCTCGGTTAAGAGCACCTGGATGAACTACATGATTAGAGGGGTTTTGGTATTGGGATGGTTTGGTACTGGTTATGGAATGATATTATGGTTTATGGCAATGGATATGGTATGGTAATGGTGAAATCTGGTATATGGATGATGGTAATGGAATTTGGACTTGTATTATGGTAACTACATGGTTTATGATGGGTTTACTTCACATACATACGATATATTGATTTTCAAATGTTTTAATGTACTTTTCAGCACATAGCCTTTATTATATTCGTCATTTGTACCAGCTACATGTCATACTTTCCACACTTGCTAAGTACGACATGTACTCACCCTTGCAATTCCCCCACCAACAGTTGCAGGTTAGGATTGGGAGTATCACGATGATAATGCGGAGTTGTAGGCCGTGTCTGCCGTCAACTTGCCTGTGGATTGATTGGAGCTGCCATATACCCTATCTGCTTAGCTGCATAGTTGCTTTATTTAGATGATTTCCGCTGCATTAGTTCAAACTTGTCATTAATATTCATTGGAGCTTGTATTTGAGGATATTATGAATTATGTAATAAAAGTGGTTAATTAATCTTGTCCTGTGGTACTTTTCTGTATATCCTTTTGTGAATGCACTCGTGTATGTGTGTTGAACGTCCTGGGCACACATATGCGTTCACTTGGTTCATTTTTGGAACCGAGTGTCACAAATTAGTATCAGAGTCACAGGTTGACCGTAGGACACAACCTAGATAGAATGGACACTTTAGAGCACATAGGAGCACTCAGGAATCGATGTGTTTTTGTTGGGTATGTTGTTTGCTATGTATTGCTTCTTGTGTGCTTAGTAGAGGATTTTGGGATGCTTTAGCATTACCATGTCCATATAGGCTAGTATAGGTAGTTGCTTAGTTTTATATCCCTTGATGCATATAGTTGGGGACGTTTCCTAAATTCTTATCTCTTGCTTTTCTTCAGATGGTGAGGACTCGCAACCAGAGGGATGCCAATGATGAGAAGGAGAACAACAGAACACCTCAGAACAACAATGGACAAGGACCTGCCTAGGGAGCTATCAACCTTGAGCTACTATTGGCTATGCAAAACCAGCTCATGCAGACCATAATACATACTATGGGACAGCTGCAGACTGTCAACAACAACAATCAGCCTCACATGCCTCCACCGCCACCCCCACCACCTCATAACTGATTGGGAGAGTTCATGAGAACTAGGCCACCAATCTTCGCTCAAGCTGCGAACCCTATGGATGTCGACGATTGGCTCAATTTTGTGGAGAAGAAACATGCAATTGTCCAATGCAGTGATTGAGAGAAGGTGCTATTTGCATCTCATCAACTTGTTGGAGAAGCTGCCGATTGGTGGGATTCGCTATGCAACGCCCATGAGAACCATGAGAGGATTACTTGGGCTGAATTCAAGGAGAGCTTCCATTCTCATTATGTGCCTGAAGGTGTTATCATCCTAAAGAGGCAAGAATTTGAGAACTTGAGGCAAGGAAGATCAAGCATGAGTGAATATCTTGGTAAATTCACTCAACTTTCAAGGTATGCGCTGGAAGATGTCAGCCGGGACAACCGGAAGCAATATTTCTTTATGAGGGGCCTTAACAATGAGATCCAAGTGCAATTGCTCAACTGCGATTATGCCAACTTCTAGAAGCTTGTGGACAAAGCAATTTTTGTGGAGAACAAGGTCCGCGAAGCAAGACACCAACAGGAAGGCGCCATATCAAGGACAACAACAAGGAAGTAATGTGCACCCTCGCTTTGCACCACCCAATGCGCCTTATTATAGCTCCTCTGCTCCTGTACAGCGCCCTGGATATGCATCGCGCCCAGCTCAGTTTGTGCAACAACGCCTTGTCATGCAAGCACCTAGGCCTCCAATGCCTTTTGCACCTCGTGCTAATTTCCTTGGTGCAAATATTCAGAACCAAGTCCGTCCAAATCCTAGTGCAGTTAGGAAGTGCTATACATGTAGAGAAGCATGACACTTTGCAATTCAATGTCCTAAGTCGGGCCTTGGTCAAGGAAACAATGCTCAAAGACAGAACCCAAGACCCAATGGAGGACAACCACAAGGGAACCGTGGACAACAGAATTTTGCTCGTGGCAATGTGAACCACGTCTCTACGGAGGAAGCTCAACAAGCGGATGACGTGGTTATTGGTATGTTTCTCGCAAACTCCAACCCGATGACTATGTTATTTGATTCTGGAGCATCACATTCATTCATTGCATCGAAATATGTTACCAAGTATAGTTTGCCTATATCTCATATGAAGTATAATCTATTGGTTAAGTCTCCTGGAGGAGAGATGAGGACAAATATAGTATGTCCGAAAGTAAGCCTTAGAATAAGGGGGTAAACTTCTTTGCCAACCTCATTGTTTTGGATTCTTAAGGATTGGACATAATACTTGGTATGGACTGGTTGAGGAAGCACAATAGAGTCATTGAATGTGCTACAAAGACGGTGAAGTTGACCAATGAGGAAGGGATCACCGTAGAATTTGAAGCATCTCAACATGCACCAAAGCAATTGGAGATGAATCACATGGATGGTGCCGCCATTGAGAAGATTCCAGTGGTGTGTGAATTCTTGGATGTGTTTCCAGATGAATTGCCAGGTATGCCACCTGATCGAGACATAGAATTTGTTATTGATTTAATACCTGGAACTGCACATATATCTAAGAGGACATATAGGATGCCTCCTAAGGAGTTAGCGAAACTCAAGAAGCAGATTCAAGAGCAACTAGAGAAGGGTTTTATTTGCCCAAGCTCTTCACCTTGGGGAGCGCCCGTACTTTTCGTGGACAAGAAGGATGGATCACAAAAGATGTGTGTGGACTACCGAGCTCTCAATGAGGTGACCATCAAGAACAAGTACACCTTGCCATGCATAGAAGACTTATTTGATCAGATGAAGGGTGCTTGTGTTTTCTCCAAGATTGATTTGAGGTCGGGATACTTTCAAATGAAGATAAGGCCATTGGACATACCCAAGACAGCTTTCAGGACACAATATGGATGTTATGAGTACACAGTTATGTCCTTTGGATTGACCAATGCACCTGCATACTTTATGTACCTCATGAATAAGGTCTTCATGGAGTACTTGGATAAGTTCGTTGTGGTGTTCATTGATGACATTATGATCTACTCAAAGAGTGAATAGGAATATGAGGAACACTTAAGGCTTACGTTGCAGAAATTGAGGGAACATCAATTGTACGCCAAATTCAGCAAGTGCCAGTTTTGGTTGAAAGAGGTGTCGTTTTTGGGTCATATCATCTGAGGAGGAGGAGTATCGGTCGACCCCAAAAAAAGGAGAGACGTGTTGAAATGGGAACCCCCACAAAATGTAAAGGAGATCCGAAGTTTTCTAGGAATGGTTGGGTATTACCGCCGGTTTATCAAGGATTTTTCCAAGATAGCGAAACCAATGACATAACTGTTAATGAAGGGGGAAGCATTCAAATAGACTCAAGCTTGTCAGGACTTTGAGCAGTTGAAGAAGAGGTTAACTACGGCCCCAGTCTTGATATTGCTAGATGTAAGCAAAAGTTTTGATATATATTGTGATGCATCAAGACAAGGACTTGGATGCGTGCTCATGTGAGAAGGTCAAGTGGTTGCATATGCATCGAGACAATTGCAGAAACACGAGCGGAATTATCCAACACATGATTTGGAACTAGCAGCTGTGGTACATGCATTGAATATTTGGAGACACTACATCCTTGGACATAAGTGTGAAATTTATACGAATCATTAGAGTCTTAAGTACATATTCACACAAACGGACCTGAATTTGAGACAACAAAGGTGGTTAGATCTCATCAAGGATTATGATGTGGGAATCAACTATCATCCAGGAAAGGCTAATGTAGTGGTGGATGCTTTGAGTAGGAAAGGAGTAAGTCACCATCTCACGGTTCAAGAATTGCTATCCGAGTTATGTAAGGAGTTTGAACGGTTGAATCTCAGATTTGCGAATGAGATGGGGATAATGGAGTTAAATCCGACCTTGGAGCAAGAAATTCGAGAGGGTCAAACAAAGGATGAGGAAATTCAAGAAATCAAAGAAAGGACCCAGGATGGAAGGGAATTCATGTTTGATGAGGATGAACATGGTACTTTATGGCTTAGGAAGAGGATTGTGGTGCCTAATGTGAAATATATTCGAGAGACAATATTAAAAGAGGCACATGACTCACCTTACTCAATTCATCCCGGTTGTACGAAGATGTACAAGGACTTAAAGACATGTTATTGGTGGGCTAGCATGAAAAAGGACATAGCCGAATATGTAGCTTTGTGTGATGTGTGCCAACGAGTCAAGGCTGAACATCAAAGGGCAGCTGGATTATTGCAGCCATTGAAGATTCCGGAATGGAAGTGGGAAGAAATCAGAATGGACTTCATAGTTGGTTTACCGCGTACTCAGTTCAGATATGACTCCATTTGCGTTATTGTGGATAGGTTGATCAAGTCAGCTCATTTTGTTCCTGCCAAGACCACTTATACCACCGCAAAGCTAGCATAGCTATACATGGAGCACGTTGTGTGTTGACATGGAGTTCCAAAGAAAATAGTGTCGGATAGAGGTTCTCAATTTACCTCCAGGTTCTGGTAAAAATTGCATGAAGCATTGAGAACAAGGTTGAATTTTAGCTCAGCATATCACCCTCAAACGGATGGACAAACCGAGAGGACCAATCAGATTTTAGAGGATATGTTACGAGCTTGTGCTTTAAAGCATGGAAGAAGTTGGGACAAAAGCTTGCCGTATGCGGAATTCTCATACAAAAATAGTTATCAAGCAAGCTTGAAGATGTCACCTTTTGAAGCATTGTATGGTAGGAAGTGTAGGACACTTTTGTTTTGGAATGAGACTGGGGAGAACCAGATATTTGGACCTGATATGCTGCACGAAGCTAAGAAACAAGTCAAGATTATTCGTCAACAATTGAGGGTTGCTCAATCAAGGCAAAAAGGCTATGCAGATAATTGGCAGAGAAGCTTAACCTTTGAAGTGGGAGACTTCGTATATCTCAAAGTGTCACCAATGAGAGGTCATAAGAGGTTTAAAATAAGAGGCAAGCTAGCATCTTGATACATTGGACCGTTCAAGATTTTGGAAAAAAAAGGAGAAGTGGCATATAAGTTGGAGATGCCAGCTCACTTATCAGATGTTCATGATGTATTTCATGTTTCGCAGCTCAAGAAGTGCTTGAGAGTGCTGGAAGAACAAGTGCCAATGGAAGAATTGGAACTAAAGGCAGATTTGACTTATGCCAAACAACCGGTCAAAATCTTGGAAACCAAGGAGAGAGTCACAAGAAACAAGGTGATTCGGTGGTGAAAAGTGCAATGGAAGCATCACACAGAATCAGAGGCAACTTGGGATCTAGAAGATGATCTCAAGAAGGAATTTCCCTATCTCTTTTCTTCCGCGTCAAATTTCGAGGGTGAGATTCATCTTAAGGGGGCAGGTTTGTAACACCCTCATTTTCATGCATCATGCATTGCATAAGTTCATATACATGTTTAACAATCCACATAAAAATGAGCAAGTTTAAAATGAATTAGAAGCAAAACCGCACTCAAAAGTTTTGAGGAGTGCGGACTAGTCCGTTTTTGGTGCGGACTAGTCCGATTTCTCTCTAACCTTCCTCGGACATGTCCGTTTTGGCTGAGGATTAGTCCGTTTTTTCTCTCTGTACAACTCTCGGACTTGTCCGGTCCTGTGCAGGCTAGTCTCGTATTCCAATTCTTTGAAATTTTGCCAAGTCCCTAGACTTGTCCGGACTTGTCCGACATCTAGCGGACTTGTCCATTTTCCTCTCTGACTAAGTTTGGACTTGTCCGATGTCTAGTACGGACTTGTCCGATATCCCTCCGACTAACTTCAGACTAGTCTGGCCTTTTGCGTACTTGTCCGATAATCGATATTTTGAGTTGATCTTTTGTTCCACAATGTATTTTTGAGTTTTACCTTAAGTGGGCCTAAGGACGTCGTGTCTAACTCTTTTTGGATCCCATCTGGGACCCCACACCGGCCTTCACCCATCCCAAACTCGAAATCCATCAAACCCTAGCCCTCCACCTCTATATAAACAACCCCACCCTTTGAATTTATCCTTTTGCCTCAATTGAAAGACCACAAACCCTAGTCCTTGGAGAGCCACTGCCAAGGAGGGAGAAGGAGATCCCGAGCAAGAAGAAGAAGAGGAGGAAACGAAAGAGGATCAAGTGATCAAGATCTCCATCAAGTTTTTGTTCTTCATCAACAATTCACCTTCAAGTTCTTCATCAACCCTAGATCGTCAAGATCCAAGTGTTGCCTCCAAAAACCTTGATTCATTAGAGTTCTAAACACCTGATATACCTTCTACTTCCTCTTTCTCACGTGAATTTAACCCCGTTTCTCCAAATTCACGTCAATCTAGAAAACCCTAGCTCGTTGTTTATGCGAAGGGCGGACTAGTCTCACCCTACAGCGGACTAGTCCAATTTTGTTGACTGTTTTCTGCTGAATAAATTCTAAATTCATTTGAATCAATTCCAAACCTGTCCAAACTTGTTAAAAACATTAGAATTAGTTAGTAAACATTATTAGCAACTCATTAACTAGTTTTGCTTCACATCTATATTAATCATGCATGTCATGACATATTGAGTAATATATGTGCACTTATTGATTGTAATTCTTGTCTTGTATGTTTATTGCGAGGTTTAGACAGATTTGTGCTAGAGAGTGCTGCGGAGGACCTCCGACACCAGGAATTTGAAGACTTTGATCCTAACCAAACCCAAGAGCAAGGCAAATGTCCTTGAACATATTGATCCTGTTTTAACAATAAATGTTTTGTTTTTAAAACTGCATGCTTGTGTCAATTTGATGGGAATCCTATGATAGGAAGTTTACTAGCTTTGTTTAACCACCCTTGTCACCTGGAATATATGGTAGAGAGTCGGGAAGAGCTTTTTACCTTTTTTGTTTCGCTTAATTAATTGGGATGTGAGAACAGCTATACCTTTTAATTACGCATTAATGAGATTATGGTTACTATGAATTGGTTAATATGACATGGTAATGGGTGATCTAAGCAAGTCTGGTACGTGGATGGGTTGGAAGACATGGTGGTTGCTTGCTTTAGACCTAAGGACCGGTTCATGCGGGAATAAGCACGGACTACAGTGCCACCACGAGGCCAAATATGGGTGCGGCGTAGCTGAATAATTAGGGTATTGCTAGTATTGCATGGATCATTTGGCGCACCTAGGAAGGGGAGTCAGATTGGGTTTGGATTTGTGGCGGGACTCCCTGGGATCCGAATGGCACAAGAGGGGGCCCTTGGTTGAAGATGTGCTCAGTTGGAGGCATCGCCACTGGTGAAGGACACGGATCCCCTGACTTTGTGCAGTCCGTAACTTAGTCACTGACATGTGGTTTGGGACCCACATGTCAGTGACTGAAGATTAAGTCAGGGGATCCTGATCCACTAGTGAAACCTTAGTGGGTCCCTACATGCTAATAGCCCCTTTGTAAAGGCTATTTTGTGATCTCTTGGCCATACACCAAAGGAAGTGTAATTGGCATAAGGGAGGTTCTTTAGTCACCGACGGGTGATGAAATCACAAACACGTGGGTAAAGTGGTACAAACTCTGCAGAGTATTAAAACTATCATGATAGTCGTGCTCCCGGTTAAGAGCACCTGGATGACCTACATAATTAGAGGGGTTTTGGTATTGGGATGGTTTGGTACTGGTTATGGAATGATATTATGGTTTATGGCAATGGATATGGTACGGTAATGGTGAAATATGGTATATGGATGATGGTAATGGAATGTGGACTTGTATTACGGTAACTACATGGTTTACAAAAGGTTTACTTCACATACATACGATATATTGCTTTTCAAATGTTTTAGTGTACTTTTCAGCACGTAGCCTTTATTATATTCATCATTTGTACCAGCTACACATCATCCTTTCCACACTTGCTGAGTACGACATGTACTCACCCTTGCAATTCCCCCACCAACAGTTGCAGGTCAGGGTTGGGAGTATCACGATGACAATGCGGAGTTCTAGGCCGTGTCTGCCGTCAACTTGCCTGTAGATTGATTGGAGCTGCCATATACCCTCTCTGCTTAGTTGCATAGTTGCTTTATTTAGATGATTTTCGCTGCATTAGTTCAAACTTGTCATAATATTCATTAGAGCTTGTATTTGAGGATATTATGAATTTTGTAATAAAAGTGGTTAATTACTCTTGTCCTGTGGTAATTTTCTGTATATCCTTTTGTGAATGCACTCGTGTATGTGTGTTGAACGTCCTAGACACACATATGCGTTCACTTAGTTCATTTTTGGAACCGAGTGTCACAGGATGCAACTTTCTCTGCTTTCTAGACGCTTACTTAGGGTTCCACCAAATCCCCATGTCTAGAGAGGATGAAGATCATATCACATTTATAAATGTAGATGGCCTCTACTACTATGTATCCATGCCTTACGGCCTTAATAATGCTCTCCCTACTTTTGTACGTGCCATGCATAAAACATTGGGGGACCTCATTCGGGACCTGGTAGAGGTGTATGTCGATGATATCGTTGTCAAAATCCAAACACATACATCATTATTAGACAACCTCACCCTAGTTTTATATAGATTAAGGACTACACACACGAAGCTAAACCCAGACAAGTGCGTGTTTGGGGTCAAAGCCGGGAAACTCCTTGGTTTCTTAGTCTCATACTGGGTGATCGAGGTGAACTCGGAGAAGATCAAGGCGGTAGAGCTGATGCGGCCTCCAGCCCGCGTCAAGGACGTGCAAAAGCTTGCAGGTTGATTAGCAGTGCTCAACCGTTTTATCTCTAGATCGGGTGAATGAGCCCTCCCGTTCTTCAAACTGCAGCGCCAGTCTGAACCGTTCGTCTGGATAGAGGAGGCAGGAAAGGCGTTCCGTGAGCTAAAGCGACAACTCACATCGCTGCCCATCATGGTGGCCCCCGGGCCTAGGGAGCCCCTGTACCTTTACATCACCGCCACGACAGAAGTAGTGAGCATGGTCTTGGTAGCAGAGCGACCAGGTACCCAACAACCTCAAGAGATGGACGGGGCCCCTTCTAATAACGCTGAGCCCCAGGGCTTGAAGACTGGAGGGGGCTCCGACGACCAACAAGCCTCCGGGTCCCAGCCCTGGAGGGTAGCCGGGTCCCCCCAGGGGGCCCCGAAGATCAAGATATCTCTGGGTCCCAGCCCCCAGGGTATGCTCTGGGTTCAGGGAACACGGATTCTCTGGACCCAGAGCGGATGGAAGAAGGTACACCCGATTCCCCGGGGAGGGCTTGGACTATCCAGTGCCCGATCTACTTCATCAGCGAAGTCCTGCATGAAGCAAAAACAAGGTACCTTGAAGTACACAAGTTATTGCATGCAGTGCTAATTGCATCGAGGAAGCTCCACCATTACTTTCAGGCACACAAAGTCTCAGTGGTGACCTCGTTCCCACTAAGGGCGGTGCTCTGCAGCCCCAACGCGACTAGTAACATCACCAAATGGGCAGCGGAACTAGCGGAGTTCGAGCTTGATTTCTTGCTACAACATGCAATCAAGAGTCAAACTCTAGCAGACTTCGTTGCTGAGTGGACTCCCTCACCAAGCAACCCAGGTGGACTGGAAGTCAGCAAGCCGGAGCCCAGGGCTCCAGTGCTCATCGTACCCCACTGTACACTCTTCTTCGAAGGATTGTTGCGGAAGCAAGGGGTCAGAGCCGGTGTACTGCTCACGTCTCCAACGGGGGAGTAGTCCAAGTACGCGGTGCTCCTTGACTTCAAGGCGACCAACAACATGGCGAAGTATGAAGCCCTCATCTTCGGACTGACAGCTGCGCAGGGTCTCGGTGTCCAGCAGATGCTGGTCAAAGGAGACTCCCAGCTTATCATCAAGCAAGTCCGAGGTCAATGTTGCTGCAATGACCCTCAACTAGTGGCATACTTACTGCACGTAAAGAAGTTAGAAGCTCGTTTCGAGGCTTTGGACCTCTGCCACGTGCAGCGCGCTGACAAATCCATCGCCGACGCATTGTCAATTATGGCCTCTACTGGGGCCCCAGTTCCCGAAGGTGTCTTCGGCAGTAGATAAGTGCGACCAACAGCTAGGCCCTCAGTACCTAACGAAGAAGGCGAGCCCAACACCTCAAAGTTGGCGACCTCGGCGGCCCTGCAACCGTGGGGCCCATCGAGGTTCTTATGCATCACCGGGGACCTCATATTACCCAACACTCAAGATCCAGAAGCTTAGGAGAATCCTGATGCATGTATCACGGAGATCCGGGACCACATAAAAGACAACATCCTTCTGGAGGAACATGTATCTACTCAGCGGATCATAAGGATGGCAAAATGCTTCACGCTGGTCGAAGGAGACCTCTGCCGGTGTGGTGCCAATGATGTACTATTGCGGTGCATAACTCAGGAGGAGGGCTGCAACTTGCTCGCAAAAATCCATGAAGGAGAGTGCGGGAATCATGCTGCGTACTGGTCGGTAAAGCCATCTGACATGGCTTCTACTGGCTAATGGCACTCCAAGACGCCGTCAAGCTGGTGAAAAGATGCAAGGCATGCCAGTTTCATGAGAAGAAGATTCACACTCCAGTGCAAATGCTACAGATGATTCCACCCTCCTAGTCGTTCGTGGTCTAGGGGTTGGATATCCTGGGACCCTTCCCCAGGGCAGTCGGAGGGTACCGATTCCTCTACGTTGATGTAGACAAATGCACCAAGTGGCCGGAGGAAGCCCCAATGATCAACATCAACACGGAGTCTACAGTCAGGTTCATCAAGTCGATTGTCTGCAGGTTCAGGGTTCCGAACAGGATCATCACCCACAACGGGACCCAGTTAGCCACTGCAGTGTTCCAAGACTACTGCAAATACCTTGCGTCCAAGTTTTTTATGCGTTCATAGCTCACCCAAAGAGCAACGGTCAAGTTGAAAGAGCCAACACTGAGATCCTCAGGGGCCTCAAGACACGAACATATGACTGCTTGGATAAACATGGTGCCAAGTGGATTGACAAACTCCCATGTGCACTATGGGCCAGCCAAACGTCGCCCAGCTGGGCCACATGAGAAACACCTTTCTTCCAGGTGTATGGGGTCGAGGCCGTCCTCCCCCCAGAGATCGCAGTGGGCTCCCTCCAAGTCCGGTCATTCAACGGAGCCGCCCAGGACCAGATCCGACGCGAAGATGTCGACCTAGTTGACGAAGCAAGGTGGCACGCCACCATCCGAAACGCATAGTACCGGCAAGCGCTCCGACACTACTAGGAGCGGTTCGTGCAGAGTAGAGAGCTCCAGACGGGCAATCTGGTGCTGCGGCGAATACTTTCTCGAGAAAGGGCACACAAACTCTCCCCCACCTGGGAGGAACCCTTCCGAGTGATACAGATATCCCGCCCCGGGTGCGTCTGTCTGGCCACAGAATAAGGAGATCCCACCCCAACCCTTGGAACATAGAACACCTCTGTAAGTTTTATCCCTAAGCATAATAGTAGGACAGTGTAGGGTGTCATGGTGCCAAGGAATGACACTTAGGACAACCAAGCTCTGGGGGGGGGGGGGACAGGTCCAAAGTGTTCAGCCATTTAGCTTGATCCCGTACCCTAAGCATGAACACTCTGCCTCCCTTGCCAATCGGAGTGGGTTGTTTCCTTATTGTAAAGCCAGCCCCTCCTATGAATGCCAATTTGAAAAAATCGATGTCTTCCATGTGCTTTCTCTTATGTTCACTTAACTACCTGTTAATTTTGTGATCGATCAGTCTTGTTTTTTCTTTTATCTTTATATACCTGACAATTTTTTCTCTATAACACCCCTAGTGGTGTTGTACAACCCTGCTGAAGGCGAACTTGTTTGAGGTACCTACAAAGTGTTTGAGGATCTTGTGGTTGCCCTCTTACTTGGGGCCATGTGGTGCCAAATGGTCCCCCACGAAAGGCATATGCCGAGCTGGAGGTACAGAGTGTGCAACCTGCCTAGCCTGGTCTTGTACCCTAAGCATGCGCGCTTTGCCTCCTAGTGCTACGACTAAGTACTGAGGGTTAGGAAGCTCACATCCTGAGTAAGGCGGGAGCCGGATCCCGGACGCTAACGCACTGAATTGCCCAAACCCCGTGTACCAGCCCAGGATTGTAAGACATGGAAAGCTAAAGAGTAGGGGAAGATCGTTGGCAAGAAAAAAATATGCACCCATGTTATGTGTGCAGGACATACAAACCAGGTTACGATGGTGGGCGATGCCAGAGCATCCAACTCTAGCACCTCTCAGGGGGCCTGCTGTCGACGACTATGTGACAGTGGTGGGCGACCCCAGAGCAGCCAACTCTGGTACCACCCAGGGGACCTGCCATCAACAACTCTTCGAAAATGGTGGGCGACGCTGGAACAGCCAACTACAGCACCACCCAAGGGGGCCGCCGTCGACATCCCAACATGTTGAAGACAACAACAAGCGCTAATTCGTGAGTACATTCTCCCATCCCGCTCTTGTTGCTGATAGGGTCCTCTTGTGGTGTTTGTACACTAGGGGCCTGCCGTCGGTGTATGACACATCGGTGATGAATGCATCTGAGCAGCTAGCTCTGGCACCTCCCAGGGGGGCCTGCTGCCGACACATCTACGACGATGGTGGGTGACGCCAGAACAGCTAGCTCCGACACTTCCCAAGGGGTCTGTCGTCGATGTCTCTACGACGATGGCGGGCGACGCCAGAGCAGCCAACTTCGGCACCTCCTAGAAGGCATGTCGTCGATGGATCTACGACGATGGTGGCTGACGCGGGAGCATCCAGCTCCGTCACCTCCCAAGAATCCTGCCGTCGACGTCTCTACGGCGAAGGCGGGCGAAGGCGGAGCAACCAACTCTGGCACCTCCCACGGGGTCTGCCATCAACGAATCTACGACGATGGTGGGCGATGCCGGAGCATCCAGCTCCGGCATCACCCAAGGGGCCTATCGTCAACGTCCCAACACATTGACGACAGCAACAAGCGCTGATAAGTGAGTACAATCTCCTGCCCCGCTCTCGTTGCTAACAACGTTCTCTTGTGGTATCCTGTACACCAGGGGCCTGTCGTTGATGCATCTACAACGATGGTGGGTGACGCTGGAGCATCCAACTCCGGCACCTCCCAGGGGGCCTGCCGTCGACGTCTCTACGACGATAGAGGGCAATGCTGGAGCAGCCATCTCCGACATCACCCAAGGGGTCTGCTGTCAATGTCAACACTCATACGAAGCTTGGCGCTCCTGGAAGGGACACACTGAGGTCAACCACTCATGCTCCCCCGCTCCGCTGGGGGCCAGTCGAAGACATCTTGCGCTCAACTAGTAGGCGTACCCAACAACCTAGCCATACCTACCAGGGGGCCTCTAAGGGGGTTCCATAAGCAGGATGTCAACTAGCGACAAATCGGTCGTGTCAACTGTGCAAGCTTTGGTCCCTCCAAAGCTAATGACATCATCAAAAGCTCTTCAAGACCTTATGCAGAGAAGGACTTGGGGCAACAAGTTGAGAAGCACAAGACAAGACAACAAGCAAAACAACATGGATTCAAATTCATCAACAATTATTTATACAAAGGGGTCATCCCCGGTTACAATAGCACTCTGCCTGGGTGCCGCCGGTCTCAACTCCACTGGAATGAAGAGGACACCTGCTTGGCAAGGTCCTCGACTTCGACCCTCGCCTCCTCCTCTCGCTCATCAAGGGGGCCTTTCTCAACCGACTCATGTGGGATCGTTGGATACCAGCTTCGGAAGCATACCAAGACATGGAAGGCCACCAGCTCAGCTAGCTCCCTTCCTTGGACCTCAAGTCCCCTTGCGAGGATAGTGTTCACTGACCCCAACAACGAGCAGAGGGAGTCCAAGGCGGGGAGCAACTGGGCCACCCCCCGGAGATGGCTCCCCGCGCAGCATGGGACCAAGGCCGAGGGGTTCCAATACTGCCCTGGCACAGGCCAAAAAGTCCCGGATCCCTTGAGCCTCTATCGTGTGGGAGGGCTGGAGGCCTTCTGCCTCTCTCCATGCAGCTTCCTCCCGGTCGGCGAGCTCTCGAGAATGACGCTCAAGATTGTCCTCCCAGTGCTTGATGGCGAGCTCCAAGTTTACATAGCCCGACGCTTCTCCTCCAACACGCCGAGGCTTTGGGAGGCCTCTTCCTCCTTTACCGCCAGACCTCATTCCGCATCAGCAATGACAACCTCATGGCAGACCAACTCCAACCACTTATCCTCGCACAACTTCAGGCAAGCTTCGGCGACGACATGGGCCTTCAGGGCCTTCACCTCGAGCTCCTTATTCTTGGTGTCGACCAGCTTCACCAAGCGCCACTCTTCAGCCAGTTGATCCCACTCTTGGACGAAAGCAACCTGCATCTGGCACAAGGCGAACTGGGCCGCGACAACAGCATCAGAGAGGGGGATTGGCATGGCCGTCACCACAGATGGCTACCTCTCCACCTGTTATGCTGACTCCGCGGCAAACACCAACGCCCGGGGACCAGATGTGATGGAGGGGTAGCCCGATCTTCTCGATGAAAACGATAATGGGTGTGAAGATATCTTGTGAGACACTCACAAACTCTTCGGCTGTTCCCCTACTGCCAATGCAACAGATCTCAACCCTATGAATATTCACAACACCACACACTTTTTCTTCCGACCACAAAGCAGTTTGCAATCAACCAATTCCCAATGGAATGACAGATTACACTTGATTTCAGAATGGAAGAATCACCAAATCACAACAAAATGGTGAAGGGGAAAATACTCTAGATCAAAACAAAGTGGAATATTTTATCTCAGATGAATGCATACAACACTTCAGTTATGGAATTTTTATGAAATTGTTCAACCTCCCCTAAAGCCACGTCCTACAAGAGTATATATGGGACTCCTGGACATCCAAACTATGTTTGGTAACAAATAAATCACAGGCCCAACTTCCCTAAATAAAACAGACTCTATTTGGAAGGAAACAGAAGTGACTGTCAACTTTATTTGTTTGCCACGGCCTGCATATTCCTTCCCATAAACCGAGGCCATACTTATTTGAAATTATTTGGAGTTATCTTTCCAACGGATATTTATTTTCAGGATTCGGATTCTGGGAAAGAAATTTGCGGCTGATTCAATTTTAGAGCTTCTGGTTGCCATATCCGAAACTGAATTTATTTTCATGATCAATTCTTTATTGGTAGTTCTCCTGCCTTCCTCTCCTCTCCCACGTACTCCTTGATGTGGGCATCCAACTTGCAACAATCTTCACATATCTCCTCACCTCCACTTGATATGGATGCATCAGCTTCAAATCTGGTGTTCTAATAATTTGGCATGTGCTCTTGTAATGGGTCCAGTACGGGGTTCATTGGATTCAGGTTGAACGTCAAATGGACCAGTCATGTCATGAATAGGAGAAGATGGTAAAGTGTTAGGGATGACCTCATCATTCTCCCCCCTTCAAAACGTGTTGTCCACGACGCGTCAAGGTTGTTACCATCATATGGTGCCAAATCAGCAACATTGAAAGTATTACTGACACCAAATTCATCACTAGGAAGATCTATCTTGTAAGCATTATCATTGATCTTGGAAAGAACTTTGTAAGGTCCATCACCTCGAGGTAGCAACTTAGACTGTCACCGTTCAGGAAATCTGTCTTTACGGAAGTGTACCCACACCATGTCACCTGGCTGAAACAAGACCTTCTTTCTCTTCTTATTGGCACGATCAGCATTGTACTTGCCCTTCTTTTCAATTGCTTCTTTTGTCTTCTCATGTATCTTCCGCACAAAATCTGCCCGCTTGGATGCTTCCATGTTGACTCTCTCTTGAATTGGGAGCGGCAGCATATCAAGTGGTGTAATGGGTTTAAAACCATAAACCACCTCGAATGGACACAACTGTGTTGTTGAGTGCACTGCCCTATTATAGGCAAACTCCACATGTGGTACACACTCCTCCCACACCGCAGGTTCTTCTTGATCATCGATTGCAGTAACGCTGAGAGTGTGCGATTCACCACCTCTGTTTGTCCATGAGTTTGAGGGTGACAAGTTGTGCTGAATAATAACTTTGTCCCCAACTTTCCCATAGGTGTCTTCCAAAAGTAACTCATGAACTTCACATCACGATCAGAAATGATTGTCTTCGGCACTCCATGTAAGCACACAATGTCCCTGAAAAACAAATTAGCAATATGCGACGCATTGTCGCTCTTGTGGCAGGCAATAAAATGTGACATCATAGAAAATCAATCAACTACCACAAAAATTGAATCATGTCCTCTCTTGGTCCTAGGCAATCCTAACACAAAATCTATGCTTATATCTTCCCATGGTGTAGTAGGGGCAGGGAGAGGGGTATACAGACCATGAGGTTTCAGCTTGGACTTTGACCTGTGACAAGTAATACATCGCCGCACAAATCTGTTAACACCGCGCCTCATCTTAGGCCAATAAAAGTGATCAGCAAGCATAAGAAAAGTCTTCTCACGTCCAAAATGTCCCATCAAACCTCCATCATGTGATTCTTGCAATAACAACAAGTGCACGGACGATTTGGGAATACATAGTTTATTACCTCTAAACAAGTAGCCTTCATATATATGATATTTTTCCCATGCTTTCACATCTGTACACAACTTATATGGTGTTGAAAAATCAGGATCAATAGGATATAAGTCGCGCAAACTCTCTAAACCAGGAACTTTAACATCCAATTGTGTCAATAACATACTTTTCTGAGAGAGAGCATCAGCGACAACATTATCTTTACCCTTTGTATACTTAATGATGTATGGAAAAGATTCAATGAATTCAACCCATTTATGATGTCGTTTATTTAGATTGGACTGACTTTTCAAAAATTTCAATTCCTCGTGATCATAATGTATGATGAATTCTTTTGGCCATAGATAATGTTGCCAAACCTCAAGAACACGAACAAGAGCATATAGTTCTTTATCATATACAGGATAATTCAACTGTGCACCATTCAACTTTTTAGAAAAATGTGCGATCGGTCTACCCTCTTGCATCAACACAACACCAATACCAAATCCACTAGCGTCACATGCGACCTCAAATTGTTTAGTGAAATCAGAATTAAAATTAGAGGCCGATTTGACTTATGTCGAAAAATCGGTCAAAATCTTGGAAACCAAGGAGAGAGTCACAAGGAACAAGGTTATTAGATGATGCAAAGTACAATGGAAGCATCATACAGAATCAGAGGCAACTTGGGAGCTGGAGGATGATCTCAAGAAGGAATTTCCCTACCTCTTCTCTTCCGCGTCGAATCTCGAGGGCGAGATTCATTTTAAGGGGGATAGGTTTGTAACACCCTCATTTTCATGCATCATGCTCTGCATCCATCATTAAATATGTTTAACATTGATCAACATAAAAAGGAATAAGTTTAAAAAGAATTAGAAACAAAACCGCACTCAAGAATTCTGGGAAGTGTGAACTAGTCTGGTTTTGGTGCGGACTAGTCCGATTTCTCTCTGACTTCAATCGGACTTGACCGTTTTGCTGCGGACTAGTCTGTTTTTCCTCTGGACCTTTTCGGACTTGTCCGGCCCATAGAGGACTAGTCCGGTATCCCAAATTGCTTGAAATTTTGCTAAGTCCCTGGACTTGTCCGGACGAGTCCGATATTCCAGCGGACTTGTCCGTTTTTCCTTTGACAAAAGTCGGACTTGTCCGGTTTTGGCCAGACTTGTCTGATTTTCCCCTGAACAAGTTCGGACTTGTCTGATATAGTCCAAACTTTTTCAAATGTCTCTCTAACTATCTTCGGACTAGTCCGGCCTTTTGCAGACTTGTCCAATAAATCACGACTCCGAGTTGATCTTTTGTTTCACGACTTGTTTCACGAGGGGGGGGGTGAATAGGCGATAAACGATAATTTAAACTTAATTCAGAGTTATGAAAACAGAGAAGTCGGACTTGTCTGACCTAAGTCGGACAAGTCTGACCTGGGTCGGATAAGTCCGAGATTAGCTGCACGATCAGACCAAAAATCCAATTTTAAGCGATCTAGTGAGAGATATCGATCCCTAGCAGTTCTACACGAAGTATGGAGTAGAAAGAAAGCTGGGGGAGAGATAGCACGCGGAAAAACACTAGAATCAAAACTTGCGAGAACGGAAGAACAACAAGAGACAAACGATTTTATCCCGAGGTTCAGAACCACAAAGGATCCTACGTCCCCGTTGAGGAGTCCACAAGGGACCAGGCCTTCTCTAGCCTTTCCCTCACGAGTTGCCACAAGGGCCAACTCCCAAATCTTCCACTATCACAAAGATTGTTACAAACTCCCCGATTACAAGAGATCACAAAGAAATCGCGGGGCGACGCCTAACCGTCTAGGGGAGAAACCCAAGAGCAACAAACACGCAATCACGAAGAAACTTAGCGAATCACATGTTACTCAACCCCTCAACAAACCGTTTCTCCCGATTCTCACAAAGCACTCTTCACTCTCCCAAAAACTCGAATTCGGGCTCTAGAGGTGAAGAACAAGGGGAGAGAGGTTCTTGAGTTCAAATGGGCGTTCAGAACTGTTCAGGGGTGTTAGGCATAGTTGGTGGGTCGAAACCACCCACTATTTATACTCCAAAAAGTCATTAGAGCCGTTTGACACAGCCCACATCGGACATGTCTGACACAAAGTCGGACATGTCTGACCTCAAAGGTCAGGCCTTTCACTTCAGACTTGTCTGACCAAAACCACTTCAGACATGTCTGACATACAATCTCGGACATGTCTGAAATTCTGCAGATATAACTCGGACAAGTCTGACTCTCTGGGACTTAAAAAATTTTCCTTAGTCCTTGGGAACAGATCCATCTCGGACATGTCCGACCCCCAAGTTCGAACAAGTCCGAAACTTCATCGGAACTCTCACTGGAACCCTTCCAGTGCCAATTCGGACATGTCTGACTTACAGATTCAGACATGTTCGAATTCCAACAGAGGGAATTCGGACATGTCTGACACCACAAGTCAGACAAGTCCGCCCAATCCACAAAGGCCCTACTAAAATCTTCTACTAAGGGGTTGAGCACCCGAATGACTCACTAAGTGTCTACGCGTCGTGTCCCTCTTAATAGTACGGTTTTTCTTACGACTCAAGGAGAAAATAGAAAACCCTATTTCTATTCTTCTTCGCCACAACTTTTCTCCTTTTGCCGTCTTTCTTCAAAGCTCCATTCCGTACTTCGGATCTGCGCTCATGCTCAACCAAGTTCATTAGCACTTTAATGGTTCATCATCAATCCACCAAAACCCACAAGGGACCTAGATGCACTTACAATCTCCCCCTTTTTGGTGATTGATGACAACCAACTAAAGTCTTCGACAAAAATAAGATTTGATAGAAGTTTTGAGTCTCAAGTGTATATGAGCTTTTGGAATAACAATAAAAACAACTCATATACACTCAATCGTCGTGGGGTGCCTATATGCTCGTGTGTGTGCAACAACGTGATAAATATGAAGAAATGCACAAGAGATCAATGAAGCATCATAATGATCATCATAAGGCATCAACAAACATCATTAAGCATTAACAGTCATAAACGAGTAACAAATAAGTACAAGTCACACCACGATAGAAAATATGACTAGATACATGTCCATGTCCAAGAATAAGCACTAGAGTCTAATACTTCTCCCCCTTTAGCATCAAGGCACCAAAAAGGAGAAAAGTGGACACTAAGACCTAGTGTACTTGGTGTCGTCCTCGTCGTCGTCACTGTCATCGTCGCCGCTCTCCTCCTCGTAGTCGCTCTCCTCGCCGGAGTCACCGTGAGCTGCAGGAGGTGCTGAGGAAGAGGCGCCAGTGCCGGTGAAGAACGCCATCTCCGCCTCGGTGAGCTCCGGAAACTCCGGTGGCTCCTCGTCTGAGCTGGTGTCGTCGACTGGAGGAAGCTGGAGGTGCTCCCTGAAGGCTGCGAGGTCCCTCTGGTTCCTCTTTGCCAAGCGCTGAGTCAACCGGCAGACGGTGAAGATCGACTTCAGGATCTTGAGCAGTCCTGAGGAGCAAGACGGCTGCTGCTGGGGCACGGAGGATGAGCTGGGAGGCTGAGCAGACTTCCTCCTCGAGGAGCTGGGTCCTCCCTCTGCTGGTGCCAGTGCCGGTGCAGCTGCTCGAATCGGGCGGTGAAGCTTGGAAGGCTTCTGAGGCACGAGGCGCCTATGAGGCACATCCTTCACAAACTTCTTCCCGGACACCGTCTCAATTAGCTTCATCAGGTACGGGGCATAGCAGCAAGACCTAGCTGGCGTCTCCGAGGCGAGGTAAATCTCCTCGTAGATATAGTCAAAAGCATTGAATTGCTACTCCCCTGCCAAGAGCTGGATCAGATTTCTGCTGTTATGATTGATCCTGTTGGCATCCCCATCCTTGGGCGAGAGGGTCTTTCTGATCAGACGGTTCACCATGGCATGGAATGGCTTGAGGCCGTGGATATGAGGAGGGTCGGCTGGATACCCATCCTCATAGAAACTCTCCATCTCCAGGAGGTTCACTATATCCATCTCATGGATCTTCAGTGAGTGCTGCAGGCTGTCCCCCATCCCGAGAATGCGGGCAAAATCCTCATACCTGACTTTGTACTTCACCCCATTGGTCATCCAGGTAAAGCCGTGCTTGTCAACCCAACAGAACACAATTGCATAAAATTGGAGGATGACTTCCTTGTTCCATGGGTATTGGAGACCCATGATCTCGCTGACTCCGTGGTGCTCGCAAGCTTCGAGCACCCCCTTGAAGAGAAGATAGGAATCCTTCTTCTTCAATGCAGCCTTCCAGTCAACCCATTACATCTCCGTGACTGGGTTCTTCTTGGTTGTGAGGACTGACCGGTAGTAATCCATGTGGAAGAAGCACCAGAAACGGGGATCCTTGCTCTCCCTTGGCATGTCATAACACCACACATCTCTCATGTGCATGGTGTCGTGGATGTTCCTCCGGTAATTCACCCTGTCGGCCGTGCGTCGAGTGTCACCAACTGGAGAGTGCACGACCAACGGTCCGATCTCTTGCTGCCCTTGGGAGCTCGAGCTGCCCCCTTGACCACTGTGAATAGTGAGCTGACCGCTTGCGGGTCGCTTGGCAACCACCTTCTTTGGTCGCTTTGATGGTTGAGCTGAAGAATCGGGACCCGCGGGCTCCTTGCCTCTTTTGTCGTGACCCATAGCTAGAAAAGATACAAGGATAGGTAAGAGTCAAAGCAAGAGAGATAGAGCAATTAACTTGATAGTTTCGATAGAAATTAGGTCTCAGAGTTATACAGGATCGGACATGTCTGACTGGAAAGTCAGACTTGTCTGACTCAGGAATTTCGGACATGTCCGAATTTCAGAGTCAGACTTGTCCGACCTATACAGAACTGACCCTAATTGCTAAGGAAACTAAGCAAATCAATTTTTCTACCGACCAAATTTTGCACCAAGGTTGCAAACATGCCTAGGAACAGTTCGAAGGGCATAAATTTGCAAACTTGCCGCTAGATTTAGAATTGAGAGGAAAGATGCGGAAAATACCTTCAGAGGAAGAAAAAGTTGAGAGAATCCAAAGGGAATGGGAATCCTCCACCCTTGAGGGAGATTTTCCCTCAAGAACTCCTCACAAGAGCCTCAAAAGCAATGTGGATCGCCTTGGGAGGTTTGAGAGAGATGGAGATTTGGATTTGAAGTGAGGAGAGAGAGAAGGAAAGGAAACCGTCGGCCTCTTTGAAGGGGTTCGGACTTCCCACGTCGGACATGTCTGAATTTGTACTTCAGATAAGTCCGAATTCTCTCTGCAGACTTAAAACCCACTTCGGACATGTCTGACTTTTGTCAGACTTGTCCGACTCCCCCTGAGTGTATGCAATGTGCAAACACTTGGGGATCTAAATATAGGTATATATGGACATTTTGGACAAGTTTTTGCAAATATCTTTGACAAAAATGATCAGTAAGCAACCAACACTCAAACTATGATCATTTTCACCAAAGAGAAGTTTAGAACATAGTTTTCAAGAAAAATAGATGAGATTTTCGAAAAACACACAACATTTTGAAGTTGAAAACTAATAGCAATCAGATGTGCACGACTCAAGCAATGTTTCGAGAATCCAAGATATTTAGCTCACTCCTTAGGTCACAAAAGCGTCTCTCATCAAGGGGTTTGGTGAAGATATCCGCCAATTGCTTCTCACTTCTAACATGAGAGATAACGATATCTCCCTTGATAGAGTGGTTTCGCAGGATATGGTGACGGATGTCTATGTGTTTGGTTCTAGAATGCTCGACGGGGTTGTGAGCAATCTTGATGGCACTCTCATTGTCACATAGGAGAGGAATATGGCTCAGATTGTAACCATAATCTCTAAGAGTTTGTCGCATCCAAAGAAGCTGCACACAGCAACTTCTGGCTGCAACGTACTCCGCTTCGGCTGTGGAAAGGGCAATGGAGTTTTGTTTCTTGGAAGAACACGCAACCAAGGACCTACCAAGAAATTGGCATGTCCCGGATGTGCTCTTCCTATCTACCCTACAGACCGCATAATCCGCATCGGAATAACTGACGAGATCAAACTTGGATCCTTTAGGGTACCAAAGACCTAGATTAGGAGTGTGAACTAAATACCTAAGGATCCTCTTAACCGCTGTCAAGTGACACTCTTTTGGAGTGGCTTGGAATCGAGCACACATGCACACACTAAGCATAATGTCGGGTCTAGAAGCACAAAGATAAAGCAAAGAGCCAATCATAGAACGGTATACCTTTTGGTCCACGCTCGCTCCTTCTTCATTTAGTCCTAGATGCCCATTTGTTCCCATAGGTGTCTTGATGGGCTTCGCCTTCTCCATGCCAAACTTCTTGAGAATGTCATGAGTGTACTTGGTTTGGCATATGAAGGTCCCTTCCTTGAGTTGCTTTACTTGGAAACCTAGGAAAAACTTCAACTCCCCCATCATAGACATCTCAAATCTCTCCGTCATGATTTTGGAAAACTCATCACAAAAGTCTTGTTAGTAGAACCAAATATGATATCATCAACATAAATTTGGCATACGAACAAGTCATTATCAAAATGCTTAGTGAAGAGAGTATAATCGGCTTTCCCAATCTTAAAACCATTTTGAGTGAGAAAATCCCTAAGGCACTCATACCAAGATCTAGGTGCTTGTTTGAGGCCATAGAGAGCCTTACACAACTTGTAGACGTGATCGGGATGCTCTTCATCTTCAAATCCGGGCGGTTGCTCCACATACACTTCCTCCTTGATTGGACCGTTGAGGAATACACTTTTCACATCCATTTGATATAACTTGAAATCATGGTGAGTAGCAAAGGCCAATAATATGCGAATAGATTCAAGCCTAGCTACGGGAGCAAAGGTTTCATCGAAATCCAAACCTTCGACTTGAGCGTATCCTTTTGCTACAAGTCTTGCCTTGTTTCTTGTTACCACCCCGTGTTCATCTTGTTTGTTGCGGAACACCCACTTGGTTCCAACAACATTTGCATTTGGTCTTCTCACGAGTTCCCACACCTTGTTCCTCTTGAAGTTGTTGAGCTCTTCTTGCATCGCCATTACCCAATCTAGGTCTTGTAGAGCTTCTTCAACTTTTCGTGGCTCTAGAGAGGAAACAAAGGAATAGTGTTCACAAAAGTTAGCCATACATGAGCGAGTAGTTACCCCTTTGGAGATGTCTCCAAGTATGTTGTCAACGGGATGGTCCCGTTGAACGCTTTGATGAACTCTTGGGTGTGGTGGTTGAGCTTCTCGATCATTGTCTTCATCTTGATCATTTTCTTGATCCCCCCCTTGATACAAGCCTCCTCCTTGATTTTGATCTTGTTGAGATTCATCTTGAGGATCTTGATCTTGTTCATGTGGGGGATTTGCATCTTCTTCGCTTGCTTGAAGATCATTTGGATCATGTGGTCACACATCTCCAAGTGCCATTATCCTAAGTGCTTCTTGTGGAGTCTCCTCTTGATCTAGCACACACTTATCAACTTGCTCCACTTGAGAGCCATTAGTCTCATCAAACACTACGTCATGTGCTACTTCAACAATCCCGGAGGACTTGTTGAAGACACGATAGGCGTAGGTGTTTGAGTCATAGCCAAGCAAGAAACCTTCATCGGATTTCGAAGCGAACTTCGAATTCCTAGGATTCTTGTCGAGAATATAGCACTTGCTCCCCAAAACACGAAAGTATGAGATGTTGGGTTTGTTACCGGTTAGGAGTTCATACGAGGTCTTCTTCATGAGTCGATGAAGATACAACCGGTTTATGTCATGGCAAGCGGTGTTAACCGCTTCCGCCCAAAACCGGTCGGACGTCTTGTACTCATCAAGCATCGTCCTTGACATCTCGATAAGAGTCCTATTCTTCCTCTCCGCTACTCCATTTTGTTGAGGGGAGTAGGGAGCGGAGAACTCATGCCTGATTCCTTCTTCATCCAAGAAGTCTTCAACTTGAGTGTTCTTGAACTCCGTCCCATTGTCGCTCCTAATCTTCTTGATTCTTAAGGAGAACTCGTTTTGAGCTCTCCTCAAGAACTTCTTGAGAACTCCTTGGGTTTCACCTTTGTCATGCAAGAAAAATACCCACGTGAAGCGAGAAAAATCATCAACAATGACTAGACCATATTTGTTACCGCCAATACTAATGTAGGCGATCAGTTCGAATAGGTCCATGTGTAGTAGCTCCAATGGTCTTGAGGTTGTCATGATGTTCTTGGACGGATGTTGAGCTCCTACTTGCTTTCCGGCTTGACATGCGCTACATGGTCTATCTTTCTCAAATACAACATCTTTTAGTCCACGGATATGATCCCCCTTAAGAAGTTTTTGCAAGTTTCTCATCCCAACATGGGATAGCCTTCGGTGCCATAGCCATCCCATGTTAGTTTTCGCCATTAAGCACGTATCAAGTTGGGCTTTATCCGTGGAGAAATCCACAAGGTAAAGCTTTCCCTTGAGTACACCCTTAAAGGCGATTGAGTTGTTGCATCTTCTTGAGACGGTCACACCGTTGTTAGTGAAAAGACAATCATAACCATTATCACATAATTGAGAAATAGACAAGAGGTTTTAATCAAGTGAATCAACATGAAGCACATTAGAAAGAGTGTGTTTTGAGGAGATAGCAATTTTACCGGTGCCAAGGATTTTCCCTTGGCTATTATCCCCAAAGAAGATTCCTTCACTAGGATCTTCATTCTCCTTGTACTCTACAAACATCTTCCTCTCTCCGGTCATATGATTAGTGCATCCACTGTCAAGCACCCATTTTGATCCACTGGAGGAGTATGCCTACAAAAAGAGTTATGCCTTTCCTTTAGGTACCCAAATGGAGTTGGGTCCTTTGATGTTAGTCACAAGACATTTGGGCACCCACACGCAAGGCTTTGGGCTCTTGCGGAGTGGCCCAATATATCTAGCATAAGTCTTGCCAAATTTGTTCCTCAATAAAACATAAGAAGCATTAAAGTCATGGAACAAAGGATGAGGTTCATTTTTAGGCATATAAGATGTTGAGACAATGTTCTTTCCTTCATCTTGGGTGGATGAACCTTCCTTGACAAAAACAATCAAGTCTTTGTTATTCTTGGGGGCTTTGGCATTTTGCCTCCGCTCTCGAGAATAACCAAGACCATCCTTGACATGGGGAGGTCTCACATTGGTGTATGCACTACGTGCATAGGCCACCTTCTCCTTGTCAAAGATGCCACCTTTCGGTGCTTGTTTGTTTTGTGCCAAGTTAAGTTCATCCTTAAGTTTTAGGATCAAGCTTGAGCACATGCAAGTGTGAACTTCCTCGGATGAAATCTTTTGAGAAGATGAGCTCTTTGAGGAAAAAGGTGCATTGATCTTAAGTGACTCAACCTTTGTCTCTAGAATCTTGTTAACCTTTGTCAAGTTAACAAGTTCATCCTTGAGCTCAACGGTCTTGTCCTTAAGATTTGAGCATGCTTCCTTGCTCATGGCAAGGTCATGCACCAATGCATTGATTCTTTCTCTCTCGCGCTCGAGGAGCTCCTCAAGCTCTTGACATCTCTCCAATTTTTGGATGAGCATGTCCTCTTGACGCTCAAGGAGATCCTCCTTCTCGGAGATTTCATCCATAAAAAAGTTCATCTTTCTCATGGCACTCTTACTTAAGCCTTTAAGCATGGATTCAAGTTCACTACCACTATCAAATTCATCACAAGAAGTTATAGAGGGAGTGGGTTTAGATTTGACCTTTCTTCTTCCCTCCTTTGCCATGAAACATGTGGACTTGAAATCATCAAGGTTGGGGAAAAGCTTGCTTGCACTTGAGGTCTTTCCGATGGCAATGGTTGCCACCTTCTCTACATCGTCGGAAGATGAGTCTTCATTTGAGTCCCATTATCTTCCAAGGTGGGCATGTCCCGATGGCATCTTCTTCTTGAATAGCTTCTTATCTTGGGTCTTGCCCTCCTTCTTCTTGCTTTCGTTGTATGGGCAGTCCGCAATGAAGTGCCCATGTTCACCACACTTGTAGCAAGTCTTCTTCTTTAGCCTCTCCTTGCTCTTTCCTTCTCGGTGATAGCCTCCCTTCTTCCTTCTCATCATCCTTCTAAACTTGTTGATGAAGAAAGCTTCTTCCTCATCGGAGTATATGCTCTCATCATCACTTGCATCTTCATTGTAGGATGTGGAAGTTGCTTTGAGGGCTATGTCTTTCTTCTTTGATGAGGCAAGCTTTTGGATATCGTTGTAGAACATAGCTTCCTTCTCCATCATCTCATTGTTGATTATCCTCCCAAGCACTTCTTCCAGAGTCATCTTGGTGTAGTCGGGGCTTTCACGGATCAAGGAGCAAAGAGCGATGTTTCAAGGCATGAATGCCCGAAGCATCCTCTTCACCACTTCATGGTCCATCCATCGAGTGCTTCCATAGGCACAAATCTTGTTCACGAGCACCTTGAGGCGGTTGTACATGTCTTGGGGCGACTCACCATCCATGATGGTAAATCTCCCAAGCTCTCCTTCGATCATCTCAATCTTCGCCTCCCGGATGACTCGGTTGCCCTCGTGCGCCGTCTTGAGTGTATCCCAAATATCTTTGGCCACTTCCAAACCTTCGACTCAGTTGAATTCATCCCGAGTCAAAGATGAGGTTATGACTCCCACGGCTTGAGCATTGCGATGAAGTAGGACAACTTGTTGTGGAGTGACGTCTTCCTCATTCCTTGGCATATGAACTCCGGTTTGCACAATCTGCCACAAACTAGGATTCAAAGAGATTAAATGCATCTTCATATTGTGTTTCCACATTGAATAGTCATTTCCATTGAATTGAGGAGGTTTGCCAAGTGGAATACACAAATAGTGATTGTTAGCATGAAGACGATCATAATCAAAGTGAGTTTGAGTATAGTCATTGTTACTCTTCTCCTTCTCTTTGTTGATCTTGGGTTGTTTCCCTAGCTTCTCCCGAAGCTTCGCCTTGAGTTGGCGAGTCTCTTCATCGTCCTTCGGATCATCAAGAAGAACGTCATAGTTCTTGTCATTTGAGCCTTCACCCTCGACATATGAGGTATCATCCTTGTTCCTTTCTTCCGCCATCGATTCTCCGAGATGTTAGTCTCTTCCGGAGAAACCTGCTCTGATACCAATTGAAAGGCGGCCTAGAGGGGGGGGGTGAATAGGCGATAATCGATAATTTAAACTTAATTCAGAGTTATGAAAACAGAGAAGTCGGTCTTGTCTGACTTCTAGTCGGACTTGTCTGACCTAAGTCGGACAAGTCTGACCTGGGTCGGATAAGTCCGAGATTACCTGCACGATCAGACCAAAAATCCAATTTTTAAGCGATCTAGTGAGAGATATCGATCCCTAGCTGTTCTACACGAAGTATGGAGTAGAAAGAAAGCTGAGGGAGAGATAGCACGCGAAAAAACACTAGAATCAAAACTTGCGAGAACGGAAGAACAACAAGAGACAAACGATTTTATCCCGAGGTTCGGAACCACAAAGGATCCTACGTCCCCGTTGAGGAGTCCACAAGGGACCAGGCCTTCTCTAGCCTTTCCCTCACGAGTTGCCACAAGGGCCAACTCCCGATCTTCCACTATCACAAAGATTGTTACAAACTTCCCGATTACAAGAGATCACAAAGAAATCGTGGGGCGACGCCTAGCCGTCTAGGGGAGAACCCCAAGAGCAACAAACACGCAATCACGAAGAAACTTAGCGAATCACACGTTGCTCAACCCCTCAACAAACCATTTCTCCCGATTCTCACAAAGCACTCTTCACTCTCCCAAAAACTCGAATTTGGGCTCTAGAGGTGAAGAACAAGTGGAGAGAGGTTATTGAGTTCAAATGGGCGTTCAGAGCTGTTCAGGGGTGTTAGGCATAGTTGGTGGGTCGAAACCACCCACTATTTATACTCCAAAAAGTCATTAGAGCCGTTTGACACAACCCACGTCGGACATGTCTGACACAAAGTCGGACATGTCTGACCTCAAAGGTCAGGCCTTTCACTTCAGACTTGTCTGACCAAAACCACTTCAGACATGTCTGACATACAATCCCGGACATGTCTGAAATTCTGCAGATATAACTCAGACAAGTCTGACTCTCTGGGACTTAGAAAATTTTCCTTAGTCCCTGGGAACAGATCCATCTCGGACATGTCCGACCCCCAGGTTCGGACAAGTCCGAAACTTCACTGGAACTCTCACTGGAACCCTTCCAGTGCCAATTCGGACATGTCTGACTTACAGATTCGGACATGTCCGAATTCCAACAGAGGGAATTCGGACATGTCTGACACCACAAGTCAGACAAGTCCGCCCAAGCCACAAAGGCCCTACTAAAATCTTCTACTAAGGGGTTGAGCACCCGAATGACTCACTAAGTGTCTACGCGTCGTGTCCTTCTTAATAGTACGATTTTTCTTACGACTCAAGGAGAAAATAGAAAACCCTATTTCTATTCTTCTTCGCCACAACTTTTCTCCTTTTGTCGTCTTTCTTCAAATCTCCATTCCGTACTTCGGATCTGCGCTCATGCTCAACCAAGTTCATTAGCACTTTAATGGTTCATCATCAATCCACCAAAACCCACAAGGGACCTAGATGCACTTACAGTTGTCGCCATGTCTGGCTATTTATTGAGCCTGGACAACTTGTGCGACCAGCTCAACCAGCGTGTGAAGACTCTCATCAAGCGAGCTGAGGCATTGGAGACCCGTTGGCGAAAGGCTAAGCTAGCGCTAGCACAGGTTGAGGCCCGTGTTGCAAGCACAGAAAGCTGTGTTGCCTTGGCTGAGGAGAACCTTAGGGAGTAGGCCGACCGCCACAGTCAGCTCCTTAGGGGCGCTTACCTCGTATACCGTGCCAAGCAGAAAGACTGTCAAGCCTGTGCAACGGCCAAACTGCTCACTCTTGAAGGGACTCCAATATACCATCCGTCCAACCCCGTAGGAGGATTTGTGAGCCTGTGTCGCCCACTCCTCAGACTTCACCCCGCAAAGCCTTGCACGAAGACCCTGAAGACCAGGACGTAGGACCCAATAATCAGGCAGAGGTCCCGACTGACCCTTAAGGGGACATACCTAGGGACTACATGCCCAATGTATCTTGTACCCATTTGCTTGAATGAATTAATGTTTGTTGTATTGCTTGCAATGCTTGATGTTTGTTTGCCTTGTGTGATATAAAATAATAGTAATAATATTTATATATATAATTTGTGTATATATATACATACACATAAATATAATAGTAATAATAATAACAAAATAGTAACAAAGACACAAATTAATAGAACCCAATAATACATTCTAATAATAAATTCTAAACCGCACTCTTGCCTTGCCACAGATGTCTCGCCGCTCGAGCCGAGCCAGAAGTGGACAGGAGGTGGAGGAAGGACTTCAAGAGATTCCCTTGTGTTGAGCGAGCATGACGAGCATGACACGGCAGAGAGTAACCCCATCCTCCCACGACCGCCTCCCCAAGCACCTGCCTTTGACCTGACTGCCATCTTAGACCGTCAGGCTCAACTCCTCGAGATACTCGCGAACTCATTTGGTGCTTAGGGCAACAATGGCATCAACAACCGTCAGGCAGCACCTCAGAACAATCATTAGATTGCAGACTTCGATAGGATGAACGCACCCAAGTTTGTTGGATCTTAGGACCCTATCGAAGCAGATGATTGGTTGAGGGAGATTGAGATGAAACTCGAGGTTGTCCATGCTAATGAGCAGGATAAGATTCTACTTGCACTTCAGCGACTGAGAGTTGCTTTAGCATGGTGGCAAAGCTACAGGGAGATGCATACAGATGCCAAGACTATGATATGGGATGAGTTCGTGAAGTTGTTCAGAGTGCACCACATCCCTAGTAGCATTGTGAAGCTGAAGAAGTAAGAATCCACGAACCTCAAGCAAAAGGGTCTCACAGTGACGGAGTACTTGCACAAGTTCACGGGATTATCCCGCTATGACCCTCACTCTGTGGACACTGATGAGAAGAAACAAGAAGCTTTTCTTCCTGGTATTAACCCTAAGATCGGGACCTTGATTGGAGCAGCTGTCTATCCTGATTTTAGCACTATGGTCAACAAGGCCATCACCACGGAGAAGAACATGGAGGATGAGCAGCAAGAGAAGAAAAGGAAATTTGAGAACAAGAGGATGTTCCAGCAGGCAAAGTTTCAGGAGATTAGTCAGGCCGCCTATTCTGGACAAAGGACTCAACAGCCAGCTTACTCTTTGCAAAGGACCCAACAACCAGCTTACTCAGGACAAAAGACTCAAAGTGACTCATCCTACAGAGCACTAGCCATGACATTCAAGAAGCCAGTGTAGTCCGCTAACCCACAGGGCTCCTTCCGCCCTTAGCAGTCTAGAGTGAGTCACACTAGTGACTCAAGGATTTGCTTCATTTGTCATGAGCATGGTCACATCTCTGTTATCTGTCCTTACAAGAACAAGCCATCACCTTTTGTCGTCTCCAACTTAGTTAATGGACCCAAGCAGCCAGCTGGAGTCAGCCATGGAGCACCATCAAGGACCCAACAATCCTTTGGAAAGGCTACGGTGAACCACGTCTACGCTGAGGAGGCAAATGCAGCACCAGGAGTTCTACTCGGTGAGTTCTTGGTTTGGTCAGTTTTGGCTTCAGTACTGTTTGACTCTGGTGCATCACATTCCTTTATATCATCACACTTTGTGGAAGCACATGATATAGCTACAATAGCCCTTAAGAGGCAATTAATAACACAATCATCGGGAGGTTATATACCCTGCCGCTTAGGAGTTAACAACATCCCTTTAAACCTAAGTGGGGTAGTATTCTTGGTTAACCTAGTGGTACTTGACTCCCACAGGGTAGATGTAATCCTTGGCATGGATTGGTTAGCCAAATGCAGAGGGAGCATAGCATGTGCAGAAAAAACTGTGACTGTGACCAACCATGAAGGGAAGATTGTCACATGCCATGTTCGGTCTAGTCTATCTGAGCCCGTGGTAAATCACCAAAAGGCAGAAGCACCCCAAGAAGTATCAGTAATCAAGGAGTATGTTGATGTGTTCCCAGAGGAATTACCCAACATGCCACCAGAAAGGGAAGTGGAGTTCTCCATTGACCTAGTTCCATGAACTGCTCCCATTGCCATGAGAACCTATAGGATGGTAGCCCCTGAACTGGTAGAGTTGAAAAAGCAGTTGGATAAGTTACAACAAAAGGGGTACATTAGACCCAGTGCGTCACCATGGGGCGCTCCAGTCCTCTTTGTAAAGAAGAAGGACAGAAGCATGATATTGTGTGTGGATTATCGAGCTCTCAATGATGTGACCCTCAAGAACAAATATCCTCTACCTCGGATAGATGACCTTTTTGACCAGCTAAAGGGAGCCAAGTTTTTCTCAAAGATTGACTTGAGGTCAAAGTATCATCAAGTAAGGATCAAGCCTGAGGACATACCCAAGACGGCGTTCGTGACTCGCTATGGCCAGTTCGAGTTCACAATGATGTCCTTTGGATTAACCAATGCCCCTGCTTACTTCATGAACCTGATGAACCGAGTGTTTATGCAAGAGTTGGATAAGTTTGTGGTTGTCTTCATCGATGACATTCTGGTCTATTCAGGAAGTGAAGAAGAGCACACACAACACCTGCGTGATGTTTTGGACCAACTTAGAAGCCATCAACTTTATGTCAAGTTCAGCAAGTGCGAGTTTTGGTTACAGAAAGTCAGCTTCATTGGACATGTTCTAATAGCAGTGGGAGTTGCATTTGATCCGGAGAAGGTCGAAGCTGTGTCATCTTGGAAGCAACCAACATCTGTCTCAGAGATTCATAGTTTTCTAGGTTTGGTTGGCTATTATATGATGTTTATTGAAGGATTCCAAGCTAGCCCGTCCAATGACGGGGCTTCTCAGAAAGGACAAGAAGTTTGTGTGGATTGAAGCCTGTGAGCAAAGTTTTAGTAAATTGAAGGAGAGACTAACCACGGCTCCAGTCTTAGTATTACAAGATATTCTAAGAGCTTCATCATTTATTGTGATGCATCAATACATGGCCTGTGATATGTGTTAATGCAAGAAGGACGGGTGGTGTCCAATGCCTCACGGCAACTAAGGCCACACGAGCAGAACTACCAGACCCATGACTTGGAATTGGCTGCAGTAGTTCATGCTCTTAAGATTTGAAGACACTACCTAATTGGAAACAAGTGTGAGATCTGCACGGACCACAAGAGCCTTAAGTATAGCTTTACCCAGTTTGGCCTCAACCTGAGACAACGTAGATGGTTGGAACTAATCAAGGATTATGACTTGGAGATTCACAACCACCCGGGTAAAGCAAATGTGGTAGCTGATGCTCTTAGTGGGAAAGCATACTGCCATCACTTGGTGACACAAGTACCGCAGCTATGCGAGGAAATGAGGAAGTTAAACCTACATGTTGTACCTCACACCTACAACTACAACCTTAGTTTCCAGCCTGTGCTGGATGAACAAATCAAGAAGGCTCAGCATGATGATGAGAAGTTGACGGAGATCAAGGAACAAACCAGTAAAGGCAAGGCCCCATATTTTAGATTTGATAGAGATGGAATATTATGGTTCAATAAACGATTGTGTGTGCCTTCACATGATCACTATTGGAACACCATTGTTGATACCCTGCAGACCGGTACCCCCGCATACAAGGAAGACAAGACGGCTCTAACAACCTGTAACTCCAGACCTAACCGCCCTGCCGAGGAGAGGTCCGGTGCTGCCACGCGTCTCGAGGACTCCGGACCTAGCTTCCCCATTGAGGATAGGTCTGATGCTACCACGTGTCCCGCAGCTCTGGACCTGCCTCCCTACTAAGGGTGGCCCCGGTGCTGCCATGTGTCCATAGCTCCGGATCTGCCTCCCTACCAAGGGTGGCTCCGGAGCTGCCACTTGCTCTGCAACTCCAGACCTTCGGTACTTCCACGTGACCCGCGGCTCCGGACCTAACCTCCCCGCCGAGGAGAGGTCCGGTGCTGCCACGTGTCCCGCGGCTCCAGACCCAGCCTCCCTGCTGAGGAAAGGTCTGGTGCTACCACACGTCCCGCGGATCATGAAGACGGCGTGTGTACTCAAGACAGCATTAGTGTGTCATCAATCACTCGGCTTCAAGACACCATTAATGTGTCATCAATACACATTAATACACCATGAAGACCCATCAAGACCCATTAACGTGTCATTAGGACACGTTAATGCACCATCAAGACCCATCAACGTGTCATAAAGGCACGTTAATGCGCTTTCATGTTTAATTAACCCGGGGCCACCTGTCGGGCCCCGGTCATAATGTAAGCTGCCGACCTTCACCTATAAAAGGACCAGGCAACCACGACAGGGGGAGAGCTCTCGGGCACCTTGCTCATACAATACAACACAACCCCCTGTGGATGTAGGGTATTATGCCTCCCGGCAGCCCGAACCACGTAAAAATCATTCGTGTTCATCTAGCTCGTAGTTCCAAGAAATTCGCCCCTCCTAAAAAGAACCTTCGCGGGCTGCTCCTTAGCAGGTTTGGGGGAAGTGTCGCAAAACACTTCGACATTTTGGCACGCCAGGTAGGGGGCACTTTTTTGGATCAACGAGCCTCACCTCGATGGTGAATCTTCAGTCCTTTGTCGGCTCTTCTTGACCCTCGCGCCATGAAGGGAGCAGGGAAGACGGTGCAACTTCCCGCTCCATAGCGGGTTGATCCGGTGGACACACGTTCCGTGTTCTGGTGGCTACTGTTGTCATCATACAATAGCTTTCTACCGCCACCACCGCCAGTGGGAGGTCCAAAGTATACAGCCTGCTTAGCCTGGTCTAGCACCATAACCCGGTGCCCCGTGACCCTAAGCCTGTACACTTTGCCTCATGGCTACTTCCGCGACCACACGATGACTATCTGCCGCCACGGCAGCAATGACGTCACTAGGTAACTGTGATGTATCCGGTGTCCTTGGTTATTTTCTTCTTCGGAGTCCTATGACATTGAACGGTCACTCCCACGAAAGGCTAATTCCAATAGAGGATCTGGAGTGCGCTGTCTGCTTAGCCTGGTCATGCAACCTAAGTATACGCACTCTACCTTTCTTGCGGCTGAATATTGGGGGTCCGGAGTGTGCTACCTGCTTAGCTTGGTCCTGCACCCTAAGTATGCACACTCTATCTTTCCAACGCTGCAGCTGAGTACTGGGGGTCGAACGTCTCCCGAAAGACTAATGTCAGCAGGAGGTCAAGAGTGTGCAGACTGCTTAGCCTGGTCGTGCACCCAAAGTCGTGCCCTGTGACCCTAAGCCAGCACACTCTTCCTCCCCAACACTGCAGTTCAGTACGAGGGACTGAAAGGCACATGCTCTTGTACAAAGCAATAACCAAAATCCGAATATTGTCACCATATTCACATAATTATGCTTAAATATTATGCATATTATACCCTTTTTCGCTATGTTACATCTTTCTGTTTGCCCACAATGAGAGTTGTGCTATCCTGGTGGAGACGAACAGCCTGAAGTACCTGTGATGTCTTTGGGTATTTTTGGTAGTTTTCTTATTTGGGATCTCGTGCCCACTGAATGACCTACTCGCCTAAAACCAATGCCAATGATAGGTCCAGAGTTGGCTATAGATTTAGCCTGGTCCAGCACCCTAAGTACGCCACTCTACCTATTCTGGTATTGCATCAAAGTAAGGCGGGTCCGGACAGCACACGTTCCAGGGTGAGGTGACAACCAGTACCTGGATAGTATCGCACTGAATTACTCAGGCCCCATAGCCCGGCTAAGGACCGTAAGCCACAACAAAACTGAGGGCGAGAAGATTGTAACCAATGAGCACTATTACTCTTTCTGTTGTCACTCTTGTGCAGGACTTGACCCTTCTTCGGGCTCTGCCGTCGGATCGCAACCTTTGACACCAGCACCTTCCAAGGGGGCCCACCGTTGACGTTCTTAGCGTCGATGGTGGACGCTCTTGCACCTTCGCCAAGCTCCGCCATCGGACCTCAAGCTCCAACACAGACACCTCCCAAGGGGCCTGCCGTTGACATTCATAGCGCTGATGATGGTGTCCCCACCTTCGGGATCGTCGCCTCTCTCGAAGTGGGCCTGGGGGCCACTGTCGATACCCTACAGACTGGGTACCCCCACATACAAGGAAGACAAGACGGTTTCGACAACCTGCAACTCCGGACCTAACCGCCCCGCTGAGGAGAGGTCCGGTGCTGCCACGTGTCTCGAGGACTTCAGACCTAGCTTCCCCGCCGAGGAGAGGTCTGATGCTACCATGTGTCTCGCAGCTCCGGACCTGCCTCCCTACTAAGGGTGGCCCCGATGCTGCCACGTGTCCATAGCTCCAGATCTGCCTCCCTGCCAAGGGTGGCTCCGGAGCTGCCACATGCTCCACAACTTCGAACCTTCGGTGCTTCCATGCGACCCGTGGCTCCGGACCTAACCTCCCCACTGAGGAGAGGTCCAGTGCTGCCATGCATCCCGCGGCTCCGGACCCAGCCTCCCCGCTGAGGAAAGGTCCGGTGCTGCCACGCGTCCCGCGAATCAAGAAGACGATGTGTGCACTCAAGACAGCATTAGTGCATCATCAAGAACTCGGCTTCAAGACACCATTAATGTGTCATTAAGACACATTAATACACCATGAAGAACCATCAAGACCCATTAACGTGTCATTAGGACACGTTAATGCACTGTTAAGACCCATTAACGTGTCATTAGGACACGTTAATGCACCATCAAGACCCATCAATGTGTCAGCAAGGCACATTAATGCACTTTCATGTCTAATTAACCTGGGGCCACCTGTCAGACCCCAGTCATAATGTAAGTTGTCGACCTTCACCTATAAAAGGACTAGGCAGCCACGACAGGGGGAGAGCTCTGAGACACCTTGCTCATACAATACAACACAACCCCCGTGGATGTAGGGTATTACGCCTCCCGACGGCCTGAACCACATAAAAATCATCCGTGTTCATCTAGCTCGTAGTTCCAAGAAATTTGCCCCTCCTAAAAAAAACCTCCGCGGCTGCTCCTTAGCAGGTCCAGGGGAAGTGTCGCAAAACACTTCGACAACCATCATGAATGAATCTCATAACTTCGCGTATTGTATCCACCCTGGAGCTACCAAGATGTACTTGGATCTTAAGCATAAGTATTGGTGGATTGGTATGAAAGGTGACATAGCTAGATTTGTAGCCTGCTGTGATGTGTGCCGAAGAGTCAAGGTCGAGCATCAAAAGCCAAATGGCCTACTACAACCCTTACCGATTCCCGTTTGGAAATGGGATGAAGTAGGGATGGATTTTATCACGAGTTTACCAAGAACCAAGGATGGTAACGACTCCGTGTGGGTAGTGGTCGACCGTCTTACAAAGGTTGCACACTTTATCCCTGTACGCACTACCTACGGTGAAGACAAGCTGGCCAAGCTGTACATAGACCGTATTGTGAAGCTTCACAATGTGACCTCAAGGATAGTTTCTGACAGAGGTACCCAGTTCACGTCGAGGTTTTAGAGGAGTGAAAGCATCTAGGCCCCCATGAGGTATGATTTCGGTGATTAATGACAACCATTGGATTTTACTAATGAATTTGTGAATGCAAGGTCCCCATAATCACTCAATAAAATGAAATCAATATGTCACTGGAGACCCCTAACAATCAATATATGAGATCAAATCAATTATGTGAAAGACAACAAGTGAAAGCTCTTATGCCAAAGTCATTCAAATTTAAATTGACAACATTCAATGCTTGAAGATCATCAGAAATGCCTTTGCAACAAACATCAAAGAGGTCAATCGAGCAAGACACAAAAATTCACTTAGAAACAACTCGAAGCAAACAAAATCAACTCACCGGATCAACCGATGATACCTCAGAAAAACACATCGGTCGAGTTGGTTCAGCTGAAGAAGAAGACCTCAGAACAAAGTACTCACCGGATCATCTGATGTGAATAGCTCAGCAACATCGGTCCATCAGTAGAGTTTGCAAGATCATTGGACCAAGTGTAGCACCGGATCATCCGATGTACAAAGAAGCATACATCGGTCGATTACTCCAGTAAGCATCAAGTTTGAGTAAATTCTGGAGGAAGAGCCACCGGATCATCCGATGAGAAGAAAGGACCAACATCGGTCTAACAACGGTCATATCTGACACAATGACATCAGCTAAAGTAACTTGACCGATGATAACTAAAGGGGAGACATCGGATCATCCGGTGTTCACAGTAAAGTTCTGTCAGCCTACTTTTCCAACGGCTATTTCGGGTAGTCTGGCTATAAATACCCCCTAAACCGGTCATTTCGACAAGTCTTGATCACCAGAAGCTATCAACACATCCACAAGCATTCAAAACCAAGAGAAATCACTTCCACACCATTTCGATCATCTTTACACCAAGAGTTAGGCTAGAACTAGCTAGAGAGAGAGCTTGTGTGCCTCCATTCTGGGTGAGTGGACTCTCTAGGATAGTGTGAGAGCCTCAAGGGAGTGCCCTTGGTGTTTGTAACTGTGAGAAGACTTTCGGAGCTTGCCAAGGCGTGTGTGGAAGCCCGGAAGGTCGAAGTTGTACAAGGCTTGAGCTCCACCTTGCCAAAGGAGGCAAATAGAGAGGAATAGTGAAGACCCCTCGTCTCGGTGACTTGGGTGTGGCAAAACCCTTTGGTGGGTGCCACAACGTGGATGTAGGAAGATCTTGACGATCTTGCCGAACCACGGGATAAATCCTTGTCTCCTCGGGAGTTTGCATCCTTCTCCTTTCCCTTACTTTTATGCATTTTATATTCCGCGAAGTTTCTATCTACTAGAATGCATAGATAGTGTGCGTAGGGAATTGGGCTTTAGAAATTAAGTTTCATTGCTTAGAATTTTTCGAAGAAAGCCCAATTCACCCCCCCTCTTGGGCATTCGGTCCTTACAATTGGTATCAGAGCAAGGTTGCTCATAGGATCATTCTAGCTTCACCGCTAGAGAGCTAAAATGGCCAAGGTTGGGGGTTCCGTTCCTATCTTCGAGGGCAAGAACTTTGCCTGTTGGAAAGCACGCATGCGCGCTTATCTAGAGGCTATTGCTCCCGAAGTATGGGAAGCGACCCACGCGGGGTTTGGAGAACATAACTATGTGGGTGATCAAATTAAATGGGATGCTAAAGCTAGGAATGCAATCTATGAATGTATTAGTCAAGATGTATTTGCTAGAATTGCTAGTAAAGAAAAAGCTTGTGAAATTTGGGCTTGCTTAATAGAAATTCATGAGGGCTCTTCTCGTGTCAAGGAATTAAAATATCACATGCTTAAAGCCAAATATGATGAATTTAAAATGCTTCCTCATGAAAATTTCAATGAAATGTTCTCTCGCTTGAATGTGCTTATTGAAGAAATCAATGCCCTTGACATTGCTTCTCTTGGCAAGGGACTCATCAACCGCAAGATCCTCATGCTCCTTCCCAAGCCAAAGTACAACATCATCAACTCCATGCTCCAAAAAGAGTCACTTGACCACATTGAAGTTTCAGAGCTCATTGGAGAAATACACGCTCATGAGATGAGTGTACTTGGGATGATGGAGCAATCATCTTCAAAGACAATTGCTCTAAAGGCCTCCACCAAGAAAACAAGCCTCAAGAAGAAGAAGGTGGTTGAGCCTAGCTCAAGTGAAGAAGAACAAGCATCAAGTGAAGATGATGATGATGAGCTTGCATTGATGATGAGAAAGTTCTCACGCTTGAACTCCAAGATTACCAAGAAGGGGTACACCTTTGATCCCAAGAAGAAAGCGTTTCTACCAAGGAGAGATGATCACAAGACTTGCTACAATTGTGGTGATCAAGGCCACATCTCCTATGATTGTCCAAAACCGGACAAAAGAAGAGAGAACTACAAAAGCAAGCATCGCAAGCTTGAAGAGAGTGATGATGATGAAGAAGAGGCCAAACCCAAACCAAGAGCCTTTGGGAAGAAGAAACATGACAAGGGCAAGAAGGCAAAGCTCTTCCCAAAGAAGAGAAATGGCCCACAAAAGGTGTTCATGTGTGAGGCAAATGAATGGGTCACCGACGAAGAAACAAGTGATGAAGAGAGTGAAGAGGAAGAAGAAAGCTTGGCCGGCCTCGCCATTGCCAACAATGATGACTCACCTCTTCATCCACCGGCCATGTGCCTCATGGCGAAAGGTAACACCAAGGTATGTGATGACTCTAGTGATGATGAGCTTTCCCACGATGATTTAACTTCTTTGATAAATGAATATCATGCTATCATTAAGAGGGAAAAGAGTAAGGTCAAAGTGCTTGAAGAAACTCGTGCTAAACTTGAGAGTGCTAACCTTGATTTGCTTGACAAGTATGAAAGCATACTCAAAGAGCATGACACGCTCAAATCCCATGTCAAGGAAATTGAGGAAGAAAAGGCTAAAATCAACTTAGATAATCATGAATTTAACTTAGCACACCAAACACTCTTGGAAGAGCACAACAAGTTGACACAAGAACATCAAACACTTAACCTTGCTCATGACATGCTTGATCAAGAGTTGAAAAATATGAAGAAGCAAACTCTTAATGATAACATATCCATTACTACTCATGCCACTAATGCTTTGCACAAGTCTTTGCCTTTGAAAGCTAATGCTAGGGAGAAGGACTTGTTGGAAGAAATTGAGTGTCTCCGCACTGTTGTGGCTAGACTTTCAAAAGGAGAAGTAAAGCACAAGGAAATCCTCTTCCAACAAGCAAAGGCCTTCAACAAGAGAGGACTTGGATCCTTCCCGGTGCCTAACAAAGGAAAGGTGCCCTCACCGGAGCTAAGAACAAGCTTCATCAAGGAAGTTAGTTCTTATTGCCAACATTGTGAGGTCACCGGTCACCACACAAGGGAGTGTACTCTTCCTAACCGACCTTCTCCAAAATTGCCTACTAACTATAAATCTACTTTCAATGATCATTATTATCTCTTGAGTAAAGTACATGGCAAGGTGAAGGCAAGGTTTATTGGCAAAGACATGAAGGGCATGAAGGGGAAGCTCCCCAAGCAACTTTGGGTCCCAAAAACACTTGTATCACACATACAAGGACCTAAGTTGGCTTGGGTGACTAAAGTCAAAAATTGAATTCATGTGTGTAGGTGAACTACAAAGCCGGAGGAAAGCATTGGGTACTCGATAGCGGGTGTACTCAACATATGACCGGCAATGATGGTATGTTCACCACCATAGAAAACCCCGGCAATCATGAACAAGTCACCTTTGGTGATAACTCTAAGGGAAAGGTAATTGGGTTAGGTAAAATTGCTATTTCAAATGACTTATCTATTTCTAATGTTTTGTATGTTAAGTCACTTAGTTTCAATTTACTTTCTATTGCACAACTATGTGATCTTGGACTAACGTGCACATTTAGCAAAAATGATGTTGTTGTGAGTCGTGAAACTAGCCAAGACATAGTCTTCAAAGGATTTCGGCATGGACATCTCTACCTAGTGGACTTCTCCAACAAGAATGCTAGCTTGACCACTTGCCTTTTCACCAAGACAAGTTTGGGATGGCTATGGCACCGACACATAGCGCACATAGGAATGAGCAAACTCAAGAAGTCATTCAAGCTTGGGATGGTGACCGGCATGAAGGATGTCACATTTGAGAAGAACAAGCTTTGTAGCGCTTGTCAAGCCGGGAAGCAAGTTGCTTCACACCACCCAATGAAGACAATGGTGTCAACCTCCAAGCCACTTGAACTACTCCACATGGACCTCTTCGGACCGTCCACATATCAAAGCCTTGGCAGTAACCTCTATTGTCTCGTTATTGTTGATGACTATTCTCGCTATGCTTGGACTCTATTTCTAGGTGACAAGAGTGAAACTCTGGAAGTGTTCAAGACCTTCGCCAACCACGCTCAAAGGGAATTTCAACTTCCCATCATCAAGGTCCGGAGTGACAACAGCACCGAATTCAAGAACTACAACATTGGGGAGTGGTGTGATCGTGAAGGAGTAAAACATGAGTTTTCGGCCACATACACCCCTCAACAAAACGGTGTCGTTGAAAGGAAGAACAAGACACTCATCACTCTTGCAAGAGCAATGCTTGATGACTACGGCACGTCGGAGAAGTTTTGGGCTGAAGCAATCAACACGGCGTGCCATGCCGCAAATAGGGTCTATCTCCATCGACTACTTCAAAAGACCCCGTACGAGCTTCTCATTGGGAGAAAGCCCAACATCTCCTACTTTCGAGTCTTTGGATGCAAGTGCTACATCTATCGCAAGAAAAGGCTAGGTAAGTTTGAAAGAAGATGTGATGTTGGTATATTCCTTGGTTATGCATCAAACTCAAAAGCATATCGAGTATTCAACCAAACCTCCGGTTTAGTTGAGGAAAGTTGTGATGTTGAGTTTGATGAGACTAATGGCTCCCAAGAGGAGAATTTTGGTCATGATGAAATAGATGATGAGCCTCTACGAGAAGCCATGAAGAACATGACCATTGGAGACATCAAGCCCGAAGTTGAGGAGAGCCATGATCAAGGAGGATCTTCAAGTTCCAACAACAACACCTCTATGGCACCTCAAGTTGACGAAGAAGAGAAGGATGATCCATTGCCGACTCAAGACTCACAAGCACAACAACATCAAGAGGAAGAAGAAGTCCATGATCAAGTCCAACCACAAGAGGAGCAACACGCATCACCTTCGCCAAGTGCTTCACAACCACTTATGAGGCATGGACGCATCTCCAAGGCGCATCCAATTGACCAAATCATTGGAAGTCCGTCAAGGGGTGTAAGCACACGTTCTCGCCACTTTGCTTCATTTTGTGAGCACTACTCGTTTGTTTCGTGTGTAGAACCCACCCACATTGAGGAAGCACTCCAATACCCAAATTGGGTGATGGCCATGCAAGAAGAACTCAACAACTTCATCCGCAATGAAGTTTGGGTGTTGGAGGAGCGACCCAAGGACAAGAACGTCATCGGAACAAAGTGGGTGTACCGCAACAAACAAGACAAGAATGGCGTTGTGGTCCGCAACAAGGCAAGACTTGTGGCCAAAGGGTTCTCGCAAGTTGAAGGACTAGATTTTGGGGAGACATTTGCCTCGGTCGCCCGGCTAGAAGCCATCCGTATACTCCTTGTCTTTGCATCACATCATAGTATTAGACTTTATCAAATGGATGTGAAAAGTGTCTTTCTTAATGGTTATATTAACGAGCTTGTTTATGTTGAACAACCTCCCGGGTTTGAAGATCCGAGGAATCCTACGCATGTGTATAGGTTGCACAAGGCGCTCTACGGGCTCAAGCAAGCACCTAGGGCATGGTACGAACGACTACGGGATTTCCTCATCATGCAAGGATTCAAGATCGGGAGGGTGGACACTACACTCTTCACCAAGGACATCAACGGAGATTTGTTCATTTGTCAAATTTATGTTGATGATATTATTTTTGGTTCAACTAACGAAGCTTTTAGCCATGAGTTTGGCAAAATGATGTCTAGGGAATTCGAGATGTCAATGATTGGAGAGCTCAACTTCTTCCTTGGATTTCAAATCAAGCAACTTCAAGAGGGGACCTTCGTACACCAAGGACCTCTTGAAGAAATTTGAGATGAGAGATTGTAGCTCAAGAAGCACTCCAATGGCAACCAATTGTCATCTCGACGCAGATAAGGATGGTAAACCTATTGATCAATCTAACTACCGTTCTATGATTGGTTCATTGCTTTACCTTACCGCATCTAGGCCTGATATCATGTTTAGCGTATGCTTGTGTGCTCGCTTTCAAGCGGCACCTAAAGAATCGCATAGGAAGGCGGTCTTTAGGATACTTCGGTATCTTAAGCATACCCCAAGTGTGGGCTTGTGGTACCCTAAAGGTGCAAAATTCCATCTTGTGGGATACTCGGATTTGGACTTTGCCGGATGCCGCGTGGATCGCAAGAGTACCTCCTATGGGTGCCACTTGCTTGGGCGTTCCCTAGTTTCTTGGTCAAGCAAGAAGCAAAATTCCGTCGCCTTGTCCACGACGGAAGCGGAATACATTGCGGCCGGTGCATGTTGTGCCCAAATTCTTTATATGAAGCAAACCCTTTTGGACTTTGGTATTAAACTTAGTTGTGTGCCTCTCCTTTGTGACAATGAAAGTGCGGTTAAGATAGCTAAAAACCCCGTTCAACACTCCCACACTAAGCACATTGATGTTCGCCATCATTTCTTAAGGGACCATGAAGCTAAGGGAGACATCTCATTGCGAGGTGTTAGGTCCGAAGAACAATTGGCGGATATCTTCACTAAACCACTTGATGAGAAAACTTTTTCTAGGCTAAGCAGTGAATTAAATGTGCTAGATGCATCAAACGTCATGTAAGTTGCCATGATCATGTAAGAATGCATGTCATATAGGTCTTTCCTAACTCTCAAAGGATAGGGGTGAGCAAGGGTTAGCTTGGGATGGTGGTTCTTTTGGGTTTTCCCAAGGCTTGGAGAGTAGCTCTCCCTGAAGAAGCCATTGAAAGGTTCAAATTTGGCAAGATAGATTTACTTTATGTCTTGCATGATGCCTGCCATATAGACTTGCACTCATATTTAAATTTCTTGCACTATAAAATGTTTGGCATTGCATACGGTAGATTGTCACAAAGGGGAACCCACCTCATGAGAAAGAGACTTGTTTGAAATGCAACATCTCAACTCATATGTGGTGGAAAGAACAAAATGTTAGGTGCGTTAATGCCTAGAGGAACATGCTTCAAAGAGATAGAAGTCTTCATACTCTAGCTCACAAAGCATGGGCCTTACATTTTATTTGGATAATTTCCTCCTATTTTTCTCAGTGTTCCATTTGCTTTAAGGCCTAGCCAAGCTATTGGCATATTAGCTTTTTTGAGGGGTAAGGGGTTGCCCAAAAGGTCCTAAGACATGTGTTTCTCTTTGCTTGTTTGTTTGGTCAAATGACATATATGGGATGTTTTCGTTCTGTTCTCATCGGATTATCCGATGCCTAGGTCAATCCCTCATCGGATCAATTGGTGTTCAATCTCCAAGTTCCAGTTCAGTCAATATCTAAATTCAACCGATGTGTTCATTCTGAAAAACATCGGTCGATCCGGTGTTCACTCTTCTGGAACTGCGCCAAATTCCACCGATGCTGCTTCATCCCACGTCGGACCATCCGGTGTCAACGGCACTTTTCTGAAAAACCTTTCTGTGGCATTCGACCGATGCTTCTCATGTTCAACATCGGTCCATCCGGTGTCAAAAATACGGCTAGGGTTTGGGACCCACTATTTAAACCGGCCGTTCGTGTACCTTTTCTCTCTCCCCGATCGCGTTTGCCTCCGCCGCCGCCCGTCGCCGCCCGCCGCCTCCGGTCGCCGCGCCGTCCACGTGCCGCCGCCTCCAAGCGCCGCCGCCTCCAAGCGTCGCCGCCGCTTCTCCAATCACCGCCACAGCCGCCTCTCCACCGAAGCACCACCATCGCTCTCCCTCACCTCTGTCAAGCTCATTGCCATCGCGGTGCATCCATCACCGCTAGGGTTTCCCAACCCCGTCAATCTCCGCATCACCTTCGTCGACTCCGTTCAATCGAGCGATCGCAATGGCTCGCGACAAGAAGAACAAGGGGAAGGCTATCGCGGAGCCGGCCGCGAAGAAGCAAAAATTGTCGAAGGAGGAGAAGAAGGCTTTGATGGCCGCTCGCCCGCCAAGGAGCGTGAGCGTGGCCGAGGAGGATCCCTAAGGATCCGTGAGGCTCGTCCGAGGCAGCCTCCGGTGATTGACGACTCCGAGGCCGAAGAAGAGCCGGAAGAGCCTCTCGTCCGCCGTCGCTCAGCTCAGACCCGTGGGGGTCACACCACGGCAGCACCACGTCCGAGATCGACGGCTGCCGACCGTCGTGAGGACAGGGAGGCCCAGCGAGCTATCTACGAGATGGACACCACTGTCCATGTCGCTGAAGGAGTCCGGTTGACCGACTATCGGAAGATGAAGGCCAAGCAGCTTCACAAACTCAGGTGGAATGTGCTGCTTGAGGAGTGGTACCCGTAGCCCAGAGAGGCTCTGGTGGATAGTCGCTTCTGGACTGTGACCCAGGCGTCACTCTATGAGACCTACAGGCGCCGAGGTCACAAGCTGTTTCAACACAACTATCTGGATTGGGGTCAGCTAGCTCTGGCAGCAGAGACGGAGATCCATCCTTATTTTGAGAGGTACAGAGGTCTGGTGCAGCTAGTGTCCTATGAGAGGAGTGCCTACGTGGAGGATTGGGTCTGCGTGTTCTACGCCACCCTCTACGTCTCTGAGGGCAGAAGATCGATTGATTTCATGTTCATGGGACAGCACTACCACTTGACGAGGCAGACACTGGCACAGCTACTGGGAGTGGACTTGCACGACTCCTGCGTGCATGAGAGGGTCTATGGTCAGGCAGACTCGCCGAGGAGGCCGCTCACTGGAGGAGTGGCACCAGCTCTGGAGGAGATTCGTTCTTTGTTCGGTCCTACCTTCTCTCCTGACCAGCCGAGAGTACCAGCTTTGTTGACTCCAGCTGCGCGCACAGTGCACCTTGCCTTGCGTCGCACGCTCCTGCCGAGGTCTGGTTACTTGGAGGGGTTCACCAGCTTACAGCAGACTCTCCTGTTCTACATCATGAACGGGATGGAGTTCAACATCGTGGACGTCCTCATATGCGAGATGGAGGATGTGATCACAGATGGAGTGGGGATGATGAGGCAGCTCGTGTATGGACACTGGATCAGCTACCTGCTCACCATGATGGTCCCTGAGGAGTCCGCCGTGCACGACCGTCTCACTGACGAGAGTGTGACACGGTTCGGTCACTACCGTGCCCCAGCTCCTGGAGACCACCGCCTTGGCCGTCCAGTCGAGCGTCAGGTCAGGGCTCGCCTTTCTGAGGAGGACTGGTCGGACTTGGAGAAGGAGGATGAGAGGCTAGCCGAGGCAGAGGCACAGGGTGAGGACCTGCAGCACATATGGTCCGAGAGCGACACCGACGACAGTGTCGAGGAGTACTTTCCACCTCCTCCCTCACCCAGGCAGCACGACGCGGAGGCTGGGGGCTCTACAGTGCCACCACCTACTCCACCTCCCGTCACTGAGGCACAGGTCACTCAGCCATCAGAGCTGACTTCGCTCCTTCAGCAGATGGTTGAGCAGCAGCGTCTCAACAGGCTGGCAGCTGAGCAGGCCCGAGCGGAGCAGGCTGCCCGCCTCCTTGAGCTCCAGCAGCAGTAGCAGGAGATGCAGCGTCAAATCGCCCGTGAGAGGCGAGAGGACACTGACCGGCTGACGGGGCTAATCGACCAGATGCACCAGCGCACCCTCGACCAGCAGCAGCAGACGCCGCCGGCGATGATGGGCATCCTGGGGTTGATCACCAACCTCTACACCCAGACCAGGATTGCCCTCCCGTCGCAGCTGCCAGGAGTCGCTCCACCACCTCCAGTCCTGGCTCCAGCTGCCGCTCCGGTGCCGTCTACGCCGATTCCCTCCTTCAGCATGTCTCCACTTCTGGCTCCTGGTGCTCCGTCTCACCCCCCCGCTGCCGGTTACGACCTTGTTCCAGCAGACGCCAGCCTCCGTCATCAGTGCCCCTGTTCCAGCAGCTCCTACACAGCAGGCACCAACAGTGGCTCCTACGACTCCGGTAGCTCCTTCCACCGCTACCCCAGGCAGCAGCTCCGGCGACAGCACTCGCGATGGTGACCAGTTCGTCATCGCGCCCAGTACTCAGGATCCTTAGGCACTCGGATCCCTTTTTGGTGTATTGATGCCAAAGGGGGAGAAGATTTATAGGAGTCAGGGGGAGTGTCTTAGTCTCAGGGGGAGTGTCTTAGTCTCAGGGGGAGTCTTTCTTATGAGTTTATCTTTTTCTTTTGAGCTATCTTTTGTAATTTGGAGTTTATCTATATTATCTTTGGTAATTTGATGCTTTCGCTACTCATTTGGTGTTCATTGAGTACTCTTATGTTAATTAATCGATTGAGCTTATTTGGTGTTACTCACTTATTCACACTTGAGTTATTGATTGATTGCATATCCTTTAAGTTTCATTCCTTTAAGTTTCATTCTATCAAATTCATTACTATTGCGCTTTAAATTGTTGTGTTGTCATCAATCACCAAAAAGGGGGAGATTGAAAGCATCTAGGCCCCCATGAGGTATGGTTTCGGTGATTAATGACAACCATTGGATTTTACTAATGAATTTGTGAATGCAAGGTCCCCATAATCACTCAATAAAATAAAATCAATATGTCACTGGAGACCCCTAACAATCAATATATGAGATCAAATCAATTATGTGAAAGACAAGAAGTGAAAGCTCTTATGTCAAAGTCATTCAAATTTAAATTGACAACATTCAATGCTTGAAGATCATCAGAAATGCCTTTGCAACAAACATCAAAGAGGTCAATCGAGCAAGACACAAAAATTCACTTAGAAACAACTTGAAGCAAACAAAATCAACTCACCGGATCAACCGATGATACCTCAGAAAAACACATCGGTCGAGTTGGTTCAGCTGAAGAAGAAGACCTCAGAACAAAGTACTCACCGGATCATCCGATGTGAATGGCTCAGCAACATCGGTCCATCAGTACAGTTTGCAAGATCATTGGACCAAGTGTAGCACCGGATCATCTGATGTACAGAGAAGCATACATCGGTCGATTACTCCAGTAAGCATCAAGTTTGAGTAAATTCTGGAGGAAGAGCCACCGGATCATCCGATGAGAAGAAAGGATCAACATCGGTCTAACAACGGTCATATCTGACACAATGACGTCAGCTAAAGTAACTTGACCGATGATAACTAAAGGGGAGACATCGGATCATCCGGTGTTCACAATAAAGTTCTGTCAGCCTACTTTTCCAACGGCTATTTCGGGGAGGCTGGCTATAAATACCCCCTAAACCGGTCATTTCGACAAGTCTTGATCACCAGAAGCTATCAACACATCCACAAGCATTCAAGACCAAGAGCAATCACTTCCACACCATTTCGATCATCTTTACACCAAGAGTTAGGCTAGAACTAGCTAGAGAGAGAGCTCGTGTGCCTCCATTCTGGGTGAGTGGACTCTCTAGGATAGTGTGAGAGCCTCAAGGGAGTGCCCTTGGTGTTTGTAACTGTGAGAAGACTTCCGGAGCTTGCCAAGGCGTGTGTGGAAGCCCGAAAGGTCAAAGTTGTACAAGGCTTGAGCTCCACCTTGCCAAAGGAGGCAAACGGAGAGGAATAGTGAAGACCCCTCGTCTCGGTGACTTGGGTGTGGCAAAACCCTTTGGTGGGTGCCACAACGTGGATGTAGGAAGATCTTGACGATCTTGCCGAACCACGGGATAAATCCTTGTCTCCTCGGGAGTCTGCATCCTTCTTCTTTCCCTTACTTTTATGCATTTATATTCCGCGAAGTTTCTATCTACTAGAATACATAGATAGTGTGCGTAGGGAATTGGGCTTTAGAAATTAAGTTTCATTGCTTAGAATTTTTCAAAGAAAGCCCAATTCACCCCCCCTCTTGGGCATTCGGTCCTTACAAGGAGTCTACAAAAATCACTTGGTACTAAGTTGGATTTTAGCTCGGCATATCACCCTCAAACTGATGGTCAGACAGAGAGGATCAACCAAATCTTAGAGGACATGTTAAGAGCAGCAGTTCTCACCTATGGTAAGGGTTGAGAAGATAGTCTACCATATGTCGAGTTCTCTTATAATAATAGTTACCAGACTAGTATCAAGATGTCCCTGTTGAAGCGCTCTATGGAAGAAAGTGTCGGACTCTACTTATGTGGTCAGAGGTTGGAGACCGTATTGTAGAGCGACCGGATTTCATTATGGAAGCAGAAGACACGATAGCGGAGATCCGAGCAAATTTGAAGGCAGCTCAGTCATGCCAGAAAAGCTACGCGGACAAGAGAAGACGTGAACTCAGCTTTGAAGTCGGGGACCACGTGTACTTGAAGGTGTCTCCAATTCGTGGGACGCACAGATTCCAAGTACGTGGAAAGTTGGCAACGAGATATATTGGACCTTTCCCATCTTAAAAAGAGTAGGACCTGTAGCTTATGAAATCCAGCTACCCGAAGAGATGTTAGGCGTGCACAACGTCTTTCATTTGTCGCAGTTGAGAAAGTGCCTAAGGGTTCCCGAGGAACAAGTGGTACACGACACTCTAGACCTACAAGATGATCTGCGCTACCAAGAGGTGCCAGTCAAGATTTTGGATACCATCACCCGAAGAACGCGGACAAAATCTGTCAAACTTTGTCGAGTCCAGTGGAGCAGGCACTCGGAGGGTGAAACTACTTGGGAAAGAGAAGATGTGCTTCGAGTCAAGTTTCCCCATCTTTTTGAAGACCAGTCGAATCTCGAGGACGAGATTCCACCTAAATAGGGTAGGTCTGTAACATCCCATTTTTCTGAGGGTAATAAATCGAACTAATCACGAAACATAAAGAAAGAAGGAGAGAGAAAAACAAGTAAACAATAAAGAAATGATCATAGCCCACGCATTTTCTCTAGCCCAGAGAACCAGCACACTACGCTGACCACCTCACCGTCCTAGCATTGTTTTTAATTCCTCAAACAGCTGCAGGGCCCACTATTTCTTCCCTGTCCTCTAAACAGAAATGTTTCTTCCTCCTCTATCTAACCAGCTCGTGCTTTCTCTCCATAGTCGCGCCTGTGTGTGAATCTTCCATGACAGTGGCCAAGCACCAGGCTCGCTTGCTTTTCCTCCCAACTGCTTCGTGACTTCTTCCGAACAGTCTCGAATGCGTACGGCGCATTCACTCGCCAGCCACTGCTCTGATGAGACAACCACTACCTACCCCGCTTCACTCACGTCGCGACAACGACGCCGACCACCGCCTCGACAGCCGCATACACCGTCGCTAACCGACGACCGACCGACAGGACGACTCGTGGAGGCGCGACACGCCCCTCTGACGGAGTTTGGCGCCCGTACGTACGGTGAATTCACCGCCCGACCGATTTTCCATCTAGGACGGCCGTCCACCTCCTTTCCCCACCTATAAAACGATATTGTCGGGCTCAATTTTACCCTAAACAGACCGCTCGAACTCCAGCGTCTGTACCGTCCGCCGCGCAGCAACCACCCAGCTGACGCGTCGATCTCCAGTGAGGAACTCTTCTAGCCCAAGTCGTGCCCCAGGTGAGCACCTCCGATGCCCAAGCTATCTCCCAGACCCGTCCTCGAGTCGTTTCCCTCGCTTCTTGTACCCAGCCGTGACCAACGGCCGCCATGGCCGCGACCTCTCGAGCAATCATCGTTCCCCACATCCGATGCTAAAAATTGATGTTCAAATCAGTCTTGCCAGGATCCGAGCCTCCGCTTCCCCTATTTTCGGGCAGCTTTTCCCTCTGTTTTCCTCCTTGATTTGAGCCTCCCGGCGCCATCTACGGTGACTGGAGAGAACAAACCGAGGAGGAAGAAGATAGGCTAGCGAGAAGGAAGTTGAGACCTAAACTTGGTCCCCACCTGCCAGTACTTCCGTTCACGAATAGCCTGAGCAACCACGTGTTGCCACCTCCTCTCACCAAGACAAAGCAACAGCAGATTACTAATCCTTAAACCAGTTGTGGGCCCGTAGAAAACAAGACCAAGCCAACAGGTGGAGTGAGAAAACATGGAACCAGACCCAGGACCCAAACGCCTTAATTAAATGCTAATTTCTGTAATTAATCTAGCCCAACATTATAAAATTTACATCTTCTCACTCCCAACTCCGATTAATCTGATTCTTTCTTCATATAAAATCATAATCTATTTAATACACCTAAAATTTGGATGTTGTGTTGATGTATGCTTGCTTTCCTTTTGTGTTTGCTTGTATGTTTGTTTGCGTGTATGTTACGGAGCAGAACCAGTGCCGGAGGAGAACTCGGAGGAACCAGCTGACCAGGAGCACGACGTCGCAGACGGTAGTGAAGGCAAGTTTCATTTATACCTTTTTGATCATATCGCACATATGCGAGATTTATCCATTGTGACCAGTAGCTTAGGTCATTGCATTTGTTGAGTGTCGAGTGATAAAGTAGAGCCATGATAGTTCCATTTGTTGCATATTGGAATGATGAGATTATACATGATGATGTTGACCTCTTGTATGTTGTATGTGTAAGACCTATGTGTGCTGAATACATTGGCTTGTAGTGAATACACTTGGCTTTGATGATAAAAGTTTTTAATATCACCAAAACATCTTTTTATCAAGGTTCGACTCTAGCTCTGAGCTACAGCAAGGTCTGACGGTAGGTCCGGCTTGTTTTGGGTAGCTCCGGCTATGTTAGATGCTAGGTCCAGCTTCTTGGTAAGGTCCGACTAGCTTTGGATAGCTCCGGTGAGCTTTATCTTTAGCTCCGGCATGTCCTTGTTAGCTCCGGTATGTCTTTGTTAGCTCCGGCATGTCTTTGATAGCTCCGGCATATACTTGATAGCTCCGGCATGCTTTTGCTAAGCTCCGACGTACTCTGTCTAGCTCCGGTTTTGGGTTGACTAGTTTTTGGTAAGCTCCGGCGCTAGGTTCTACTAGCTTTTGATAGCTCCGGCTCAAGCTCCGGGTTGCTCTGGCAAGGTCCGGAACTTGACCTAAGTGCTTCTGCTTTTCATTTGCAATGTTTCGTACTTGCTTTACATTGATGGAAAGATTGCTTAGTATTCATTTGCTAAGTTTTTGGTGCGATTTGGATGATATGGATGATATCGTGTTACTGTGATTTTGCAACATGCTTATGTGAGGTGCTCACATAAGGTGTTGTGTTCGGAACTAACTTGAGTCAAGTCGAGGACTTGGGATTGTATGGATTGTTTGTTTATTCATGTGCAGGTGTTGCTTGAGTTCAAGTCATGGCTGGTGACATGATCCATTGGACTAGTCTCAGGGAGGAGATGAGGTTCCAACAACCAAGTTCGGGAGGAACTGTGGTTGAGCGGGTCAGGAAGTCGCGCAGGATGATTGAATCAAGGGCGGTGCATATGAAGGTCGAAGGAAGGTGTTCACACGTATGCATGCGGTGCATGATGTGGCAATATGCTTCTAGAGACGATTATGGAAGGAAGATCTGATCGGAAGGATCGGATCGTATCGGTTGAAGACTTTGGCTGCGGCGGAGTCGGTTATGGCTCGGTATGGAAAGTATCGAGTTGGTTATGTTAGGATTTCGTGTGGGTCACGAATTTGAGCTGTTTAGGAATGTGGGATACGTTCCTAAGGTGTTTGGAAGTCTTAAGATTGCTTCTATCTGCGTGTAGAAGAGTCCTAAGCAGCTATGGAAAGTTCCGATTGAGATCGGATTAGGATTGGAGTCCTAGTTGAGATTGGGATGGCCTAAGGGCTGGTTATATAAGCAAGGGAAGGCCAAAGCTCGTGATAGACGACTTTGGGGCTGTTCCTCTTGTGTTCTATTGAATAAAATTCATAGTTTGAAGGAACTTTTGTGCCTTGTTCGTCCGACTTGTTCTAGACAAGTTTTACTCGTCGAGTTTCTGGACAGCACTACCTTTTATCGGTGGTTTTATCATAACTCAAGTTTTTCTGATCCAATTGACGTGATTATTTTTGTGTTGTCTTCGTGACTTGATTCTCTTTGATATTTATCACTTTTGTCACGGTGAAACACGTTTAGATTAGTCTCATACACGATTTCTTTAACAGATCGTTTTTCTACCGAAGGGATTAGGGTTTTATTGTTTCCGTTGCGTAAGATTTTTAAATCTACCATTCACCCCCCTCTGGTAGATTTTTACGTGCTCTTCGATCCTACAATTGGTATCAGAGCTACGGTGCTCTAATCTTTGAGATTTGCACGTGTTTTTTGACTAATCATCATGGAGAAGTACTCCGCCAAACCTTGTGTGTTTGCTGGTATTGATTTTCAGGTTTGGAAGGCACGCATGGAGGCTTTTATCCAGGCACAAGGCTTTGCAATATGGGAGAAGGTGTATAAGCCTTATGAAGTGCCACCCAATGATCAAGTCACAGCCACAAACCTAGGGGACGTCGACAACAACAACAAAGCCCGAAACTTGATCATCCAAGGACTCACTCAAAGCGACTTTGATCGTGTCGCGCACCTCCGGTCAGCATACGATGTTTGGAGAGCTCTCTGTGATTATCATGAAGGCTCCAACACAATCAAGGAGGTCAAACAAGATATGTTCAAAAACGAATATATGCGTTTTGAGATGCAACCAGGTGAGTCTATCGATGACCTCTTTGCTCGTTTCAATAAAATTCTCAGCAACTTACATAGTGTCAATGTTAATTTTTCTGATGCTGAGAATGCTAGACAACTTCTTAGTGCACTAGATATGTCAATTTGGGAGATGAAAGTAACGTCTATACGTGAATCAATTGTCATGAGTTCTCTTACATTAGATGTACTTTATTCTAAACTAAAAACTCATGAAATTGACATCCTAGCACGTAAGAACCCAAACAAGTCTATTGCATTTGTCTCACAACGTGATATGTCTAGCTCCGGCCAATCATCATCTTGCAATACTCTTGCCTTGTTGTCCTCGCTAACTCTGGAACAGATCGAAGAATTTCCAGAAGAGTAGTTGGCACTCATCTCTACTAGATTCTCAAAAGCATTGCAAAATGTGAGAACTAGAAGGAGAGGAAGCTCCGGACCTCAACGCTGTTTTGAATGTGGTAAAACAGGACAGTTTTGTACAGAATGCCCTAACCTTTCAGGTCCGACCACCCGGGAAGAAAAACAAAGCAAGGTTCGGACCTCCTCTGGAAATTCCAACAAGAAAAAGAAGGGTACCATAGGACGCAAGATGATCAACAGATTCATCACCGCGCTTCAAGAGCTCAGTTCAAGTGACATTGACTTTGAAAGTGATGAAGAAAATGATGACCTGGCCAACATATGCTTCATGGCGGGCAAAGCAAGATCAAGATCAAGTCAGGAGGATGCAGAACACAGCAGTGAAGACGATGAGGTATGTTCTACCTGCAATGAAATGTGTGATGCTATTTCTCGTGCTACTATTATTATCAAGAAAAAGGACAAAAAGCTTAGGGATAATGCTGCTAAAATTGAATCACTAGAATCTGAAATTAACCGTTTAAAAACTTTGATTCCTAGTGATGATGCATGTCCCTCATGTGACTTAATCTATGAACAATTGTCCTCCCTTAGAAGTGCACATTCCTCCACTCTAGACAGACTTGATGAAGAAATTGAAAAGAACAAAAAGCTTGCTGCACTTAGTGATAAAAACTTAAAAGGTTCTTCTTGTTCTATAGATGATTTGCATTGTTCTGCATGTGAAAATCTTGATAAGAAACTAAAAGATGCAATGAATGAAATTTCCATTCTGAACAATGTTTTACGATCTCATGAAGTTAAAAATTGTTCCAATTGCAAACTAAAAGGAAAAACTTCATGTGCAAACTGCCTCGACTTGTCCAAGAAACTTGATGACATGAATAGGACACTAGGTCGGTTTTGTAATGGGAATAAGAATCTAAACTTGCTGCTGAATTCTTCCAAGTCTTGCAAAGATAAAACTGGTTTAGGTTTTGACTCTCATGCTCATGCTAAGGCACATCCACCTAAAATTGTAAAGTCATTAGGAAGTGGTTTGATTCAAACAGTTCCTAAACAAAAAGGAGTGATTTTCAAATCTACAGGAGTGCTGTCTCACTCGGTTTCAAATAAAAATATTGCTTGCTCATCTAGACATGAACACAAAGTTAAATTTCATTGTACCTTCTGTGGTAGAGATGGTCATGTCATAGATTTTTTTTATAGACTAGCTAAACAACAGAAAAAGGAAAGAAAAATTGCTAGATCTTATAACTTTCATGCAATTAGAAAAACACAACCTGCTTTAGTGAGTCAGAAACTTGAAAAGGTAGCTTCCGGACCTTCTGGTAAGAAATCCGCAAAAGCAGCTCCGATAGTTCCGATAGCTCCGAGAGCTCCCGGACCTTCTGTTGTTTCCTTCGGAACTTCAGCTTTTGTTTCCGGAGCTTCAGCCTTGTCTTTTGGAACTGCTGCTTTTACCCCCGGAGCTACTGGTTTTTGTTCTAAAAGAGTTAAGAATAGAAAACCTCAAACTTTGACTCATAAACCTGCTGTTTTATCTCAGCTTTCGCGTGTTTCTCCTATTGCACGTCGTGTGACTCAGTACTGGATACCTAAATGCCTTTTGACTAACCCCAGTATTGAGTCATCGACGTATTGTGCTTCTATGTAGGTTACACGTTTGAGGAAGGAGAACATTTGGATTGTGGATTCAGGTTGCTCATGCCACATGACCGGTAACAAAGTTTGGTTCTCCTCCCTCTCTTTTGTGTCACGTGTAGAAAATGTTACTTTTGCCGATAATTCTTCAACACCTATAATTGCTAAGGGTTCGGTTAAAGTAAATGATCACTACACTTTGAAGGATGTGGCACTTGTAAAAAATTTGAAATACAACTTGCTTTCTGTTTCACAATTGCTAGATGAAAATCTGGAAATTATTTTCAATAAAAACTGCTGCAAAGTTGTAAGTTCAAATAGTGAGCTTATTTTTAACATGTCTCGGTTTGGAAGAGTTTTTAAAGCCGATTTTGATATGTCTTCCTCTAAGCATAGGTGTCTAGTTGCTAATGATTCAAAGGACTTATATTTTTGGCATCGTAGACTTGGTCACGTAGGCTTTGATCACCTAACGCGTGTTAGTGCTCTTGATCGCATACGTGGGCTGCCTAAGCTTAAAGGGAACAAAGAAATTGTGTGCTCTTCTTGTAGACATGCTAAGATGGTTGCAGGTTCACATACTCCTCTCACAATGATCATGACAACTGAACCATGTCAACTTTTGCACCTTGACACCGTAGGACCTTCACGTGTTCAATCCTTCGGAGGTAAATGGTATGCTCTTGTTATTGTTGATGATTATTCTAGATATTCTTGGGTGTATTTTATGGCGTCTAAGAATGAAGTTTTTAGTCACTTTAGAACTTTATTTCTTAGATTATCAATTGATCACCCAGGATCATTAAAAGCAATTAGAAGTGATAATGGAACTGAATTTAAAAATCAATCTTTTGATCACTTTTGTGCTGAAAATAGAATAGATCATCAATTTTCTTCACCATATGTACCTCAACAAAATGGTGTTGTAGAAAGAAAGAACAGAACCTTAGTTGAGATGGCTAGGACTATGCTTGATGAATATCAAACTCCTAGGAAATTTTGGGCTGATGCGTTAGCAACCGCTTGTTATGTCTCAAATCGTGTTTTCTTGCGTGCTAAGCTAGGTAAAACACCATATGAGCTCCGGTTTGGACATAGGCCTAGTGTTACACATTTTCGGGTCTTTGGTTGCAAATGCTTTGTTAAGAAACATGGTAACCTTGATAAATTTGAACCTAGATCTATTGATGGCATGTTTCTTGGTTATCCATCTCATACTAGAGGCTACCGTGTGCTTTTACTTGACACTAACAAAATTGTGGAGACTTGTGAAGTGTCTTTTGATGAAGCTAGCCCAGGTACTAGCTCTGGTGTTGCAGGACCAGATCCGTATCCTCAGGGGGAGGGTATTTTCGAAGATGAAGAAGAGCCGGTGATACTTCCTGGTAGTTCTGAAGCTAACACGTGTCCAGCTCCGGACATTGAACAAGCTCCGGCTATCACCTCTGCTGGTCCTGATTGTCCACACGTCACAAGCTCATCAATCTACGATGAACCTAATGAAGAAGAAGCTTGTGAGACATCTGTTCCCCTACGTTTTTACAAAGATCATCCCCCACAACAGATGATTGGAAGCTTGCACGAACGAGTGACATGGTCCAGGTTTTGCGATCCAAACTCTTATGCTCATTCTGCTTTTGTTGCTTTTTTTGAACCCAAAGATATATCACACGCACTCACTAATGAATCTTGGATTATTGCCATGCAAGAAGAGTTAGAAAATTTTGAAAGAAATAATGTTTGGAAACTTGTACCTACACCTCAAGGTCACACTTTAATTGGAACTAAATGGGTATTTAAAAATAAACAAAGTGAGGATGGGGTTGTGGTTAGGAATAAGGCTAGGTTGGTTGCTCAAGGTTTCACTCAAGTTAAAGGTCTAGATTTTGATGAAACTTTTGCTCCTGTCGCTAGATTAGAAGCCATACGAATTTTGTTAGCTTTTGCAGCATCTAAAGGATTTAAGCTATATCAAATGGATGTTAAAAGTGCTTTTCTTAATGGCTACATAGATGAGGAGGTTTATGTCAAACAACCACCGGGTTTTGAAAATCCAGATTTTCCTAATCATGTTTACAAACTGTCCAAAGCCTTATACGGTCTCAAACAAGCCCCTAGAGCATGGTATGATAGGTTAAAAACATTCTTACTTGAAAAGGGGTTTACCATGGGCAAGGTTGATAAAACTCTTTTTGTGCTTAAACATGGCAATGACTCATTATTCGTTCAAGTGTATGTGGATGATATTATCTTTGGTTGTGTTTCTCATGATCTTGTGTCCAAGTTTTCAGCAATGATGAGTTTCGAATTTGAAATGAGTATGATGGGTGAACTCACTTACTTTTTGGGGCTGCAAATCAAGCAAACCAGAGAGGGTACCTTTGTGCATCAAACGAAGTATACCAAAGACCTCCTAAGACGCTTCAACATGGACAAAAGCAAGCCTCTTCGGACACCAATGGGAACAGCAAACAACACTTGAACTTGATGAAGATGGTGAATCCGTGGATCAAAAAGAATATAGAAGCATGATCGGATCACTTTTGTACCTCACGGCATCAAGACCGGACATACAATTCAGCGTATGTCTTTGTGCACGGTTTCAAGCCTCCCCACGTGTTTCACATCGTCAAGCCGTCAAAAGGATTCTCAGGTACTTACATGGAACTCAAGAATTTGGCATTTTTCTTCCTTCTTCCTCAACCGTTACTTTGAAAGCTTTTTCGGATGCTGATTTTGGGGGTTGTAGGATTGATAGGAAAAGTACTTCCGGTGCTTGTCATTTTCTTGGTAATTATCTTGTTGCTTGGTCCTCTAGAAAACAAAATTCAGTTGCACAATCCACACCCGAATCTGAATATGTAGCTGCTGCTAGTGCTTGCTCACAAATTCTTTGGATTGTTCAAACACTTAAGGACTATGGGGTTGATCTAAATAGTGTTCCACTGTTTTGTGATAACACTAGTGCCATTTGCATTGCTAAAAACCCCGTGCAACATTCTAGAACTAAGAACATTGATATTAGGTATCACTTTCTCCGAGATAACATTGAAAAAGGAAACATTGTGCTTCACCATATAGATACCGAACATCAATTGGCTGACATTTTTACAAAACCTTTGGATTTCACTCGTTTTTGTTTCATTCGTAGTGAAATAGGGGTTATGCATCCTCATGGCTTAAATTGAGGGGGAGTTTTTTTGAAACTTTGGGAAGTCTATGTGTGAATCTGAAATTAAAATAATATGAGCATAGTATTTCATACATATATGACTCTGTGATTCCTTTTACATACTGAAAGTTCTTACTACATTACTCGTGTTATACATTTTGTATTTTTTGCCATGCCTAGTAATTGGAATAATTACTTAGACTAAATCTGGTCATGGTCGAACTTTCTTGCTGTTTTGAACTTGTTGCATGCTCACAAATGCTTTTAATCATTAAGAATTTATCAAGTAATCAACTCACATGTTGAGTTTTTATGAACAAATATAAATTGAGAAAAGATCAAGAGAATATGCATGCATCGCACTTCTTCTTTTGAGATAGCTTGTCATTGCACTTAGATATGAACTTGGAAGAAGTTGTGTATGACTACAACCATGTCCTTAAGCTTCTGATTGTCAAATGACATAGGTCTGGCTTGGTTGGTTAGAATAAGGCAGATGTGCATATAATCTCTTGCAAATATCATATGATCAAAATTCATGCTTTGAAAAATAACAAAATGCAGCAACTAGTGTCATGCTATCAGGTTTTGAGATAGTTAAGTTTGTGAGATCATGACTTGCTTAAATTGAAAAATTATATTTGATCTCTAGCATGGCTTACACTACCTTATGTATTTCATTGATGTGATAATGTAAGGTACTTGATAGTATAACTTGGATGAGCTTTGTTTATATGTATATGTTATAATATGCTCATAACAACTAAAGTTGGAGAGAGAATATGACTTGCTGAATACATTGTCGAAGGGGGAGAGATAAGCATGAAGAGAAAATAAGGAGAGAGAATTTTCATTTGCGGAGAGATTTTCATTATTCTTAAAGGGGGAGAGATTTTCATTTTCTTCTCATTTTACTTTTGATTTACAAAGGGGGAGAAATTGCTTTCAAAACTTTTATGTGAATAAGCCAATGTTCGGATTTTAAATGGTGTTGCCAATGCATTCATCAAGGGGGAGATTGTAAGACCTATGTGTGCTGAATACATTGGCTTGTAGTGAATACACTTGGCTTTGATGATAAAAGTTTTTAATATCACCAAAACACCTTTTTATCAAGGTCCGACTCTAGCTCCGAGCTACAGCAAGGTCCGACGGTAGGTCCGGCTTGTTTTGGGTAGCTCCGGCTATGTTAGATGCTAGGTCCGGGTTCTTGGTAAGGTCCGACTAGCTTTGGATAGCTCCGGTGAGCTTTATCTTTAGCTCCGGCATGTCCTTGTTAGCTCCGGTATGTCTTTGTTAGCTCCGACATGTCTTTGATAGCTCCGGCATATACTTGATAGCTCCGGCATGCTTTTGCTAAGCTCCGACGTACTTTGTCTAGCTCCAGTTTTGGGTTGACTAGTTTTTGGTAAGCTCCAGCGCTAGGTTCTACTAGCTTTTGATAGCTCCGGCTCAAGCTCCGGGTTGCTCTGGCAAGGTCCGGAACTTGACCTAAGTGCTTCTGCTTTTCATTTGCAATGTTTCGTACTTGCTTTACATTGATGGAAAGATTGCTTAGTATTCATTTGCTAAGTTTTTGGTGCGTTTTGGATGATATGGATGATATCGTGTTACTGTGGTTTTGCAACATGCTTATGTGAGGTGCTCACATAAGGTGTTGTGTTCGGAACTAACTTGAGTCAAGTCGAGGACTTGGGCTCATATGGATTGTTTGTTTATTCATGTGCAGGTGTCGGTATCCTAGAGACCGTACACCCCTTGAGGTTATAAAAATCTCAAAGGAAAATCATCTACTTGGTTTGAAGACCCTCGAAGGCCCACATGTCAGAGGTAACCGGACCCGCTTCTCCAACATGGTTAATCCCTGGGTCGCCACGTATACTACCAAACTGGAGCTACCGCCCACAAGGGGGAAGCTCCGGACCATGTACCGAAATGGCACCCCCGGACTTAGCCCCTGACCGAGAGAAGCTCCGGACCTGACATGTGTTGGGCAGTCCCGGAGCTACCTGTTTCCCACAGCAAGCTCTGGAGCTGCCACGTGTCCAATCATCGGATCTTCAGCTCCTAACCTCCGGAAGACCCTACAACGGCTCCGGATCTTCAAAGGAGAGCCAAGGAATTCAAGACCCGATTAAGTGTCATTAATGCCATATTAATGACACTTAAACGGACGATCTTAACACCAGTAACGGTGCTGTCAAAGCCCGTTATAGGATCATTAAGAGCATTTAAATGTGTATCAATACTAGTAACCGCCGGGGCCACATGTCGGGCCAGGCTAACCTGTAACGGCCTGCCCTTGTACTATAAAAGGACAGGCCAACGATACACATAGACACGCGCCTGATACGCTCATCACAAGCTCATACTGCTAATACAACACCAACACACCCGTGGAGTAGGGTATTACGCTCAGGCGGCCCGAACCACGTAAATTCTTGTGTCCCCTGTGTCAATTCTTATTCACCTTCTTGAATCTCCGCGCGCCCACACCGAACATCAAACTCCCCTATCACTTTAGTAGTGTAGGGAGATCTGCCGGTTCCAAACCACCGACAGTTGGCGCGCCAGGCAGGGGGCGCCTGAGATTTTGAGGATGGTGAACTCTGCTGCTGGATCATCTAATGGCCAACTTGCTGCTCAGGTTGCTGGGGGCAATCCCTCCAACAGGCAGCCACCAGCAGGAGCCTCAGCACCAGCAGGAGTCACACTCCCACCACCACCATCTCCTCCAGCAAATCGTGCTGGGCAGCGTGATGGTGCGCCGGCGTCAATCACTGCGTCGGCAAATCATGACAACCCGGAACACGCGCTCCATGCAGCGCGTGCTCTTCTTCAACGTCCACCACCTCCGGATGCATCTCGGGATGCACTGGAACAGTGGAGGGCCGATGTGGAGCATTTGGTTGCAGCAGCAGCCGAACGCCTCAGCAACCAGGGTCCTCCTCCTTCAGGAAGAGCCCCGTCGCAGCGGTGGACTTTGTCTGGAAGACTTGGTCCGCATGTCTCTAATAGCAGGAGACGTGCTGCATCGCAACAAGTGACGTCGTTGCCCTCCGGGGCTCGACGTACTCACACGGTATCCAGGCTTTCGACTCATGACCTCCGGGCGGAGCTTGATCGCTGATACCGCCAGCAGGACGGTCGAGTCCATATTGAGCGTGCCCGTGAAAGACGGGAAGCTCAGGACTTTTCTACTCCTGAAGGAGTAGGAGGAGGCTGTTCAGCCTTGGCCATGCATCTGCGCATGGTTAGATGGCCACAGAAGTTCCGGCCTGACCTGTCGGAAAAATTCGACGGGACTGTCAATCCCGTCGTATTTCTTCAGATATACTCCACTGCAATCTTGGCAGCTGGAGGAAACGAGGCCGTGATGGCCAATTACTTTCCAGTGGCCTTAACTGGGACTGCTAGGTCCTGGTTTATGAGCCTTCCACCCAACTCTATCAACAGTTGGGAGGAGCTGTGCCGTCAGTTCACTGCCAACTTCGGGAGTTCATACACCCGACCAGGCACTGAACTAGACCTTTTTGCGGTCGTGCAAAAAGGGGGAGAATCCTTGCGGTCATTCATTCAAAGGTTCTCTCAGGTACGAAATACTATCCCTTCTATCTCTAGCGCCTCTGTCATTGTGGCATTCAGACAGGGCGTACGGGACAAGAAGATGTTGGAGAAACTGGCGATCAAGGAGATCACTAGTGTCACAGAACTCTTCAGCTTGGCTGACAAATGTGCCCGAGCTGCGGAGGGCCGTGAGATGCACTCCAAACCAACCTCAAAGGGTCACAAGAAACCCTCCAAACAAGAAGCCGCTACCTCCGGGAGTGGCAAGAAGAAAAAGAAGACCAACGGCAAGAAGAAGCCGTCGACCGGCACATCCAACGTTGCAGCTGCTGCAGCTCCGGGTGGCCGGGGGCCACGCCCCGAGAAGCGACCTCGACTATCTTTTGAAGACGGTGGCAAACCCAAAGTGTGGTGTCCCATTCACAAGACGGGCAGCCACAGTTTGGAAGACTGCCGGGAGGTCCAAAACCATGTCGAGCGCTACAGCAAGCGCCGGGAAGAGTCTCCTTTCCGACATAGGGAAGGAAAGCAAAAAGTTGACGAAGCTCCGGCTGAAGAGGAGTTAGGGTTCCAGGATCCTAAAAAGGTCCTGAAGGCCGTCTACACCTCCGTCGACGATGATTCTGACGTCTCTGACAACGAGCGTCGGAAGACCATGAACACCATTTTTGGTGGATCATGGGATATCACCTCCCGTCCCGTCATCAAGACTATGCGTCGGGATATGGCCGCTGTAGCCCCTACAGTCAGGCCGGAACCTCACCGAAAGTGGATGGACACAGCCATCACTTTTGATACTTTGGATTGTCCCCGGAGCATGGTTGGAGCAGGACAGTTACCCTTGATGGTATCTCCTACCATCAACAACATCCAGCTCCACCATGTCATGGTAAACGGAGGTTCGGGGCTTAACCTCATCAGCTTCGAAGCTTTCACTAAGCTTCAGCTCCAACCTTCAGATCTCCACCCCTCTCGACCTTTCTCCGGAGTAGGTCCGGGGGCCATCACCCCACTCGGAGCTATTACTCTCCCTGTTACCTTCGGGACACGGGAGAAGTACCGAACCGAGAAGTTGGTCTTCGACGTCGCACAGATCAACTTACCCTTCAATGCCATCTTGGGTAGACCTACCTTGTACAAATTCATGGCGGCAGCTCATTATGGCTATCTGGTGTTGAAGATGCCAACGCCAGTAGGCGTTCTTCGGATCTGCGGAGATCGCACTGCCGGAGTAACTGCACTGGAAGAGCTCCATGCACTCACCACGGCACAAGAGGAGGACTCCAGGCAGGAGCAAGCTCCAAAACCCCCGAGCATTCGCCAACGAGGCTCGACTTCTGCACCTCGAGTGCAGCCAAGCAGCGACACCGACATTCCTGTCAAAGTCGTCCAAATTGGTTCTGATGCCGCTCAAACCACCCGTATATCGGGAGGATTGAACGACAAATAGGAACTCGCGCTCATCACTTTCCTCCGGGCTAACGTTGACGTGTTTGCTTGGCAACCGTCACAAATGCCTAGGATCCCCAGGGAAGTGATTGAGCACAATCTGAAGATCTACCCCGATGCCCGGCCTGTGCATCAGAAGCCTCAGAAGCAAACCGTAGAGCGGTAGAACTTCATCCGACAAGAAGTAAAGAAGCTGCTCGAAGCTGGATTCATCTGATAAGTCTTCCATCCAAAATGGCTGGCAAACCCAGTCGTTGTGCCCAAGGCCGGCGGGAAGCTTCGGATGTGCATCGACTACACCACACTAAATAAGGCATGTCCAAAAGATCCATTCCCACTACCTAGAATAGATCAGATAGTGAATTCCACCTCCGGGTGTGAATTACTGTGTTTCCTAGATGCATATTCCGGATATCATCAAATCAGGATGTCTAGGGAAGATGAAGAGCATACTTCATTCATCACAGTAGATGGATTGTATTGTTACACAGCCATGCCCTTTGGTCTCAAGAATGCAGCTTCAACTTTTGTACGAGCTATGTACAAAACTTTTGAAGAACTTATTAGAGACATAGTGGAAGTGTACGTCGATGACATCGTGGTCAAGGTCAGGAACAAGGAGTCACTCCTTGACACCTTGCAGGCTGTCTTCGACAAGCTGCGGGACACCCGCACGAAGCTAAATCCAGACAAGTGTGTCTTTGGGGTTAGCTCCGGAAAACTTCTTGGTTTCCTGGTAAGTCACCGGGGCATAGAAGCTAATCCGACGATGATTAAAGCCATTGAAGACATGCGGCCACCAACCCGCATCAAGGATGTCCAAAAATTAACTGGATGTCTAGCAGCCCTCAGCCGGTTCATCTCAAGACTGGCGTAACGGGCACTTCCCTTCTTCAAGTTATTGAGGAAGTCCGGAGCATTCCAATGGTCCGAAGAGGCAGAAAAGGCATTCCAGGAGCTGAAACAATTCCTCACCACCCTACCAATTCTGGTAGCTCCGAACCCTGGTGAGCCTTTATTGCTTTATATTTCAGCTACTGACGAAGTCGTCAGTATGGTTCTGGTCGCGGAGAGACCAGAACTACCCCACACTCAGGAATCCAGACCCCTTCAGGAAGGTCCGGAGGTTCCTGAAAGTGAGTCTGGGTCCCAGCTCCCAGATTCAAATCCATCGGAAGTCGTTTCAGGAGACCTAGACCCCTCCGGGAGGGTCCAGGTCATTTCTGAAGAAGCTTCGGGTTCCTCCAGCCAGAACCCAGAGGTCCCCGAAGAAAATCCGGACCCTTCCAAGAGGGTTCGGGTCAATGAAGAGGAAGCTCCGGACCCCTCCGGGAGGGTTCAGACCATTCAACGCCCGGTGTACTTCATTAGTGAAGTATTACATGATGCCAAGACTCGATACCTAGAGGTGCATAAGCTGCTCTATGCAGTTCTTATTGCCTCTAGGAAGCTTCGACACTACTTCCAAGCTCACAAAGTCTCGGTGGTGACCTCCTACCCACTACGAGCAATCTTGCATAATCCCAATTCAACTGTGAATATTGCAAAGTGGGCAGCGGAATTGGTTGAATTTGATCTTGAATTTATTTCAAGACAAGCAGTCAAGAGTCAAGCATTGGCAGATTTTGTGGCAGAGTGGACTCCCTCTCCATCAAACCCCGGGGGCCCCAGTGAGCAGAAGACGGAGCATCAAGCTCCAACTTTCACTGAGCCTCATTGGACCCTCTACTTTGACGGCTCCATGCAGAAGCAGGGGGCCGGAGCTGGAATCCTTCTCCTTGCACCGACTGGGGAGAAGGTGAAATACATGGTACACCTTGACTTCAAGGCAACCAACAACATGGCAGAGTATGAAGCACTCATCCACGGACTAAAGGTGGCACTGTCATATGGTGTCAGGCAACTGTTGGTCAAAGGAGATTCACAGCTCATCATCAAGCAGGTGAAGGGTGAATGCTCCTGCAACAATCTCCAGCTAGCTACTTACCTCCTAGAAGTCCAGAGGCTTCAGAAGGACTTTGAAGTCCTAGACCTCCACCATGTTCAGCGTGCCCACAACGCTGAAGCCGACGAACTCTCGACGAAAGCGTCGACCGGAGCTCCAGCTCCTGATGGAACTTTTGTCTGGAGATTGTCGAAACCCACAGCTCAGCCTGCCGAACTGAGCGAAGGGGGCGAGATCAGCATTCCGAAGCTGACGGTCCCGATGGCCCTGTTACCATGGCAGCCATCAAGGGTCGTAGGTGCTGCCGGAAGCTCCGAGCAACCCAGCACGCAAGACTCAAATGCTCAAGTTAGTTCCGATGCATGGATCTCGGAGATCCAGAACTACTTGAAAGACAACATCCTTCCTAACGACGATGTATCTGTTGACCGGGTAGTCAGATTGGCTAAAAGATACACGCTGGTAGAAGGGGATCTCTACCGGCGTGGTGCCAACGACATCCTAATGCGGTGCATCACAAGGGAAGAAGGCTGCAAGCTCCTCGCAGAAATCCATGGAGGCGAGTGTGGGAACCACGCGTCTTCCCGCACGCTGGTTGGTAAAGCCTTTCGGCATGGCTTCTACTGGCCTACAGCACTCCAGGATGCAACTGAGCTGGTGAAGAAATGCAAAGCATGCCAATTTCATGCAAAGCAAATTCACACTCCGGCTCAGCCCTTACAAATGATACCTCCTACATGGCCCTTCGCTGTGTGGGGGTGGACATCTTGGGACCTTTCCCAAGAGCCGTCGGAGGTTACAAGTTCCTGTACGTCACCATTGACAAGTTCACCAAGTGGCCGGAAGCAACTCCAGTTGTGACAATCAACAAGCAATCTGCTATCAACTTTCTGCAGTCCATTGTATGCAGATTTGGAGTCCCAAACAAAATCATCACTGATAATGGGACCCAATTCACAAGCTCCGCATTCCAAGGATATTGCAAAGACCTCGGCATACAAGTTTGCTACGCCTCCGTAGCTCATCCAGCCAGCAATGGCCAAGCCAAGAGAGCAAATGCTGAAATCCTTAAAGGACTCAAAACGCGCACCTATGAGCGCTTGAAAAAACATGGAGCCAACTGGATCGAAGAGCTTCCGCCCACTCTATGGGCCAACAGGACATCTCCAAACCGGTCAACCAGAGAAACAACCTTCTTTCTGGTGTACAGAGCTGAAGCAATCCTTCCTCCGGAAATCACCTTGGGTTCGCTCCGGGTCCGGACCTTCGACGAAGCCGCGCAGGACCAGCTCCGGCGTGAATACCTAGACCTCCTTGAGGGGAGAAGGTGCCAAGCAGCTGTTCGGAATGCCCGATATCGTCAATCTTTACGACGTTATCACCAACGTCATGTACACAACTGGCAGCTCGAGGAAGGCGATCTGGTGCTACGGAGAATACTATCCAGAGAAGGGTTAAACAAACTCTCCCCTGGCTGGGAGGGGCCCTTCCGAGTGATTAAAGTATCCCGTCCCGGAAGCGTTCGCTTGGCTACTGAGGATGGGACACCTCTCCCAAATACTTGGAACATCGAGCACCTCTGTAAGTTCTACACTTAACACCACATAGGTGAGTCTTGAGTAACTTGAGATGTATGTTATAGAGTCATTGTACAGAGTCGGGTAGTTCCTACGGGAGAACAGCCGGACCTTTCCTGAAAGGTCCGCAAAGTTCATGCAACACTTGTCACAGTCTCCAGACTAAAAGTGTGGCTAACTACCATGGGTCAAACGAGAAATGAAACACGCTTAGCCTGGTTCCGTACCCTAAGAGTGTACTTGTTTCCCCTGTACCCCGGACCTATAATGAAAGACATTTTCATGTGAAATAGACTCCACGTGCATTTATTTTGTACAGGCTCAATATTTTTATTTTTCTCTTTCTTGTCTATAACGAAGATGTGCAATTCTTAAGAAATTTTAGTTCGACCGGTTTATATATGAGTCGAGTTGTATTGTCAGCTCTTTTGGATTCAAATATCGTTCATGGCCAACTCGTCTGAAAGCCGCCAAGCCAATCTAGGGTCGGAGTGTGCTATCGACTTAGCCTGGTCAAGCACCCTAAGTACGCCACTCTACCTACACCCCGGCAGGCCGAAGTAAGGCGGGCCCATGGAGTGTTGAATCTAGAAGAAAAGACAACGCATTCGGTTGTATTTAAAATCGCGTTTGACTTAAAGTCTTCTTGAGAATCGTAAGTCGCGACGAAATTATAGACAAGAAACGAATTTTACTATTTTTCTTGGCTTAAGTGTGCAGGAAAAATAAAATCTACGTTGACGGAGAAAAGCCGGAGCTTACTAAGCTCCGACTCCCCTAAGGGGGCCAGCCGTTGACGCCGAATAAAAGATGGTGAGAAGACCCCGTAAATGGAGTCTGCTGTCAACTGAGTGTTGGCAAAGGTCATTGCCGGAGCTACTAAGCTCCGACACCCCGGAGGGCTAACTATCGATGCTCTACGCGTTGATAAAGACTATTGCCGGAGCTACTAAGCTCCAGCAATAGACAATGCTGGGGCTTCTAAGCTCCGACAACCTCAGGGGGCCTTCACTATCGAAGACTTCGAACCTAAATTCTACAAGTTCGGAGTAAAAGAGTCTTCAACAATGCACAATATCCTCTTGGTACATGTTCACAATCAAATTGTGTACATCTACCAGGGGGCCAAGTGAAGATAAGAATGTTGAAGACAAAAAGTGAAATTCACAAAATTTGGGGATTTCACTTATCTGGAGACAAGAGATTACATCTGGAGACAAGGGATTACAAAATTGAGGAAGAAGAAGAAAAAATACAAGTGAGAATTACAGAGATGGTCCTAGACCCTATGGAAGAATTGGGCGACCTTCTGGGCGACCTCTGATACGCTGGCTTGGGTAGCTTCGCCTTCTCCTTCGACGGGGCCTTCAAGCACCGGGTCCAGAGGAAATTGGGAGTTCCGGCTGGTGTAGCACGTCAACACATATTCTGCGACGTTCTTCGCTAGGGATTGCTCCTCAACCTCCAGCTGGTCCGCGATGACATCGCCCACCTTGGAGAGCTTGCTACCTGCTGCGCTCAACGCCTACAGCGCTAGGTCCGACTCCGGCTCCGGATCATCCGGGCGCACGGGGCTGAAACCCATCGGTGTCAGCGCATCATTGGCCTTGCCCAGGAACTCCCAAATCTGTAGGGAGTCCGCAGTCCTCAGGCCCTTCATCTCTTCCAGGGATCTCTTGGCCGCCGTCAGTTCGGAATTCTCACGGGCGAGGCGCTCAACCTCTTTGGCGTTTTGCTGAATCTTTTCAGCAACCTGCCTTTCGAGTTTTCCAAGCTCCTCCTCCCGGAGGTGGATCTTGTTCCGGCGCTCGACCAGGTCCTTCTCCCTACCCCTCACTTTCTTCTCCCGGGCAACAAGGGCACACTCTTGTTCATAGAGTTCCTGCCCTCGCACCCAGGTCTTCTCCTCTTCCTCTTGGCAGCGCTCTTCCAATTTCTTGGCGCGCTCCTCAAGGCCCTTGTCAGCCAGAGCTACTTTCTCGGCGAGCTCCTCTTCCCTCCTCAGGACATCATCCCGCAGCTCAAGGAGTTTCTGCTCTTCATCCTCGAGCCATTTCTCCCTCTCTTCAAGTGCCTCTCGGCGCTTGATGAGTGCGGTGTTAATGGCCTCAAGCTGTTCGTGGCGCGCATCGGCTGCGTTATTGGCAGCTTTTGCCTGATCGTAGATCTCCCGGGATTGAGCGTCGAGGGCATGAGTCATACTCTCCCTCTCATCCAGTAACTTGCCCCAGTACTCTAGGCGGATCTTCTCCCGTTTGATCCACTCCTTGTCATCCGCTAGCCTCGACTGAGCCAGCTTGGTCTCGAAGTAGAGCCGATTACACCACCGCCTAAGGGTTTGGCGCTCCTCTTCAAGAGCCTTGCTGTCGTGGAAGAAGGCTAGCTGGACTTGACACAGACTGGAACATGCGTTGTCAATGGACAGCGACAACGGGATTGGCTCCAGGCCTGCTGGGGTCTCCTCCGCTGGTTCCAGCGGGTCTTCAGATACAAAAGTCGGGTCCCACTCTACAAGAGTGGTCCCCTGGGTCTCCATGGCTCTAGGGCCGTCCTCCGGGGTGGCCTCAGTCGCCATCGAAGAAGGCCCCGCTGCCAAGTCTTTGTTCACCCCCTCGGGCAGGGGGCCAGCGACTTCGCTTGAACCCTCCGGCTCGGCCGCAGGTACCTCCGACGTCGTCGCCTCCGGAGCAGGAGCCGCTACTGGCTCCGATCTGGGCACCTCTTCTGACGGATGCTCAAGCTCCGTCACCTCTTCAACCACCAGCTCAGGAGCCGGAAGATCTTCAACATCATCCGGTCAGTGGCCGGAGCTCCAACAATAACCGGCTCAGCTGCCGGTGCTTCTGAGGTAGCCGGCCCAACTGCCAGAACTACCTCAACTTCCGGCTCGCATGCTAGGGCTTCAGTCACCTCCGGCTCAACCGCCGAGGCTTCGACACTTTCTGGCTCAGAGGCCAGGATTACTACTTCCTCCGGCTCAACAGCCAGAGCTTCCATCATTGCAGCATCAAGACTCGGAGCTTCAACCTCCGAGACAGGTGCCGCTGGTGCATCTTCACTCCCGTGGTCCGGCGCTACCACGGGAACTTCTGGGGATGATTCGAGGTCCATGACCACGACAGCCGGCGCCGGAGCTGTCGCAGCTTCAGCCACCACTTGGGGTGGCACCGGGACAGGAGCAGAAGCTCCCACCTTCACGGCCTCAGACACTGTGGCTGAGGGTGGAGCCTCACTCCCTTTCTTAGGGACGCTGCAGATGATGAACAAAGAAAATTAACAAACAGTTGCCACAATTAAAATAATTGTACAAGGTAGAGATTAAAAATTACCTTGGGAGGCTTCCGCACCAGCTTGCGCGGAACCTTTTTCCCGGGCGTTCTGGGCTGGCCATAGTCGGAGTAGAAGCTCCGGAAGGCCCCCCAGAACTTGTCGCGGCCACGGGCGTTTCCCGGGTCGAGGCTCTCCTCGATCGGGAGGAACCCCTGGACCTGGAGGCCTCCACCGGCCCAGGTGCCGGAGTCGTGCGCCCGGATCTAACACCCCGGGAGGACCCTACTGCGGGGACAGTCGCGCTCCGAGAGGACCCTACTGCAGGAACGGTCTCGTTCCGGGAAGACCCCATTACAGGGACAACCGCAGCGGTTGTAGAAGACCTTCCCCTCCGGGGAGAAGGAGCCGAGGCGGAAGTAGCGGGCCTGACGGACCTTCCGTCGGCATGCTGCAGCTTCCTCTTCCGGCTCTCGGGTTCATCCGCCAGCTCCTTGCCCTTGCCGAGGACCTCGACCCTTGGCTTTGGGGCAGGGACAGAGCCATCTTCGGGCATTCCGGGGATCGCCACCCGGGTGGTTGATCTTCTCTCGACGACACCAAGGTCGTCAAGTACAGGCATCTTTCGCTGGAGCTCCCTGCTGAACTCCACTTCCATGTTCAGAGGGAGGAAGGCCGACGGAGGAGTCAAGTCATCACCGTCGACGTCGATGCCGTGCTGGAATTTCTTGAGGTGGAACTCCAAGGTTCTCCCTGCCATGTTGGACTTCAACCCGGTCTCAACCCGGTCGTCGTCCATCACGCTGTTGAGGGCCCAAGCGAGCTTCTCCCTCCTCTTCAGCGGCGCCCACCTGTTGACCAGGAAATTGCAAAATACCGCCTGAGGAGTCAATCCTCCCTCCACGCATTGGCGGATCCTGGTCAAAGCAGGGTTGAAAGCGTCCGCCAGCACCGGAGCTTCACTCCAGACCGTTGTGTCAATGTTGGGGAGGCCTTCGGGCAGCTCCAGCTTCTCGTGCTCCTCCACCCGGATGACTATCCAATCCTTCTTCCAGTCGTCCCACTTCCCAGAAGGGAACGACCGGAGGTACTTGAATGGGCACTTCTTGCGCTTCACGAAGTAGTAGAAGCCAAGGTACTCATTGCTCCTACCGGTGGTATGGACGGTGAAGAAGGTCCGGAAGAGCTCGATGCAGGGGGGAATGCCCACCCACATCTCGCGGAAGTGGACGAAAATAGACACAAGGAGGATGGAGTGAGGGCCAAGGTGGTATAACTGCAGACCATAGAAGTCTAGCAGCATCAAGAAAAAGGAAGAAAAAGGTGGGATCAACCCCACCATGGCGTACGAAGAAAAGTACACCATTTCGCCGGCGTGCTCCTTCTCGAAGGGGAGCTCTCCGCCGGCACGGACTGAGCAGTTGAAGAAATCCGAGGACCACCCCATAAGGGCCCGGACCTTCTTCAGGTCGCCATCGATCTTCAAGCGACTCTCGCGGAGACCCAACTCCATTGCAGCACAGCTAGGCAAGAGAAGAAAAGCGAAGCACAAGTTGGGAGTTTGATCGCAAGAACAGATGAGAGGCGTAAATAACTCCCGACGGTGCGCACTTTCCTTCTTAAGTAAGCCCTCGCGCCGCTCGGATGGAAACCGCAAGGGAGTCGAAGGTACCACCCAAAAATTTCACCCAGCCGATGACTAGAGGGCCCGAGACCACCCCGACGATCAAGTCGAGGCTCTTACCCAGGCGAACGGTTGTCATCACGAGGCGGGAAGCCCAAAGGCGGCGGCCTGACAAGGCGCGCGGAACCGATACGGTTTTCGTATCGGGAACCGGCGACCTTCAATTGCGTGTGATCCGCACGCCAAAGATCTCATCTGCCGCACCGGGATACGCCACGTGGTGAGAATTTAATTCCAAGTCCTTGCCAACGGCACCCTCAAAGACCCTTGAAGACTCAGTTCAAAGGTCGCGAAGATGGACCCACCTCCGGCGGAATGACTTTCCCGGAGGTAGGTCCAGGGGGCCACTGTCGGTATCCTAGAGACCGTACACCCCTTGAGGTTATAAAAATCTCAAAGGAAAATCATCTACTTGGTTTGAAGACCCTCGAAGGCCCACATGTCAGAGGTAACCAGACCCGCTTCTCCAACATGGTTAATCCCTGGGTCGCCATGTGTACTACCAAACCGGAGCTACCGCCCACAAGGGGGAAGCTCCGGACCATGTACCGAAATGGCACCCCCGGACTTAGCCCCTGACCGAGAGAAGCTCCGGACCTGACACGTGTCGGGCAGTCCCGGAGCTACCTGTTTCCCACAGTAAGCTCCGGAGCTGCCACGTGTCCAATCATCGGATCTTCAGCTCCTAACCTCCGGAAGACCCTACAACGGCTCCGGATCTTCAAAGGAGAGCCAAGGACTTCAAGACCCGATTAAGTGTCATTAATGCCATATTAATGACACTTAAACGGACGATCTTAACACCAGTAACGGTGCTGTCAAAGCCCGTTATAGGATCATTAAGAGCATTTAAACGTGTATCAATACTAGTAACCGTCGGGGCCACATGTCGGGCCAGGCTAACCTGTAACAGCCTGCCCTTGTACTATAAAAGGACAGGCCGACGATACACATAGACACGCGCCTGATACGCTCATCACAAGCTCATACTGCTAATACAACACCAACACACCCGTGGAGTAGGGTATTACGCTCAGGCGGCCCGAACCATGTAAATTCTTGTGTCCCCTGTGTCAATTCTTATTCACCTTCTTGAATCTCCGCGCGCCCACACCGAACATCAAACTCCCCTATCACTTTAGTAGTGTAGGGAGATATGCCGGTTCCAAACCACTGACAGCAGGTGTTGCTTGAGTTCAAGTCATGGCTGGTGACAGAAACCATTGGACTAGTCTCAGGGAGGAGATGAGGTTCCAACAACCAAGTTCGGGAGGAACTGTGGTTGAGCGGGTCAGGAGGTCGCGCAGGATGATTGAATCAAGGGCGGTGCATATGAAGGTCGAAGGAAGGTGTTCGCACGTATGCATGCGGTGCATGACGTGGAAATATGCTTCTAGAGATGGATTATGGAAGGAAGATCTGATCGGAAGGATCGGATCGTATCGGTTGAAGACTTTGGCTGCGGCGGAGTCGGTTATGGCTCGATATGGAAAGTATCGAGTTGGTTATGTTAGGATTTCGTGTGAGTCACGAATTTGAGCTGTTTAGGAATGTGGGATACGTTCCTAAGGTGTTTGGAAGTCTTAAGATTGCTTCTATCTGCGTATAGAAGAGTCCTAAGCAGTTATGGAAAGTTCCGATTGAGATCGGATTAGGATTGGAGTCCTAGTTGAGATTGGGATGGCCTAAGGGCTGGTTATATAAGCAAGGGAAGGCCAAAGCTCGTGATAGACGAATTTGGGGCTGTTCCTCTTGTGTTCTATTGAATAAAATTCATAGTTTGAAGGAACTTTTGTGCCTTGTTCGTCCGACTTGTTCTAGACAAGTTTTACTCGTCGAGTTTCTGGACAACACTACCTTTCGTCGGTGGTTTTATCATAACTCGAGTTTTTCTGATCCAATTGACGTGATTCTTTTTGTGTTGTCTTCGTGACTTGATTCTCTTTGATATCTATCACTTTTGTCATGGTGAAACACGTTTAGATTAGTCTCATACACGATTTCTTTAACAGATCGTTTTTCTACCGAAGGGATTAGGGTTTTATTGTTTCTGCTGCGTAAGATTTTTAAATCTACCATTCACCCCCCCCCTCTGGTAGCTTTTCACGTGCTCTTTGATCCTACAGTATGGATGGTATGGTTGAAGAGAGCATGCATGAGTTGTGACTGGGGCAGACAGGTTAGTGTTGGTGTATGTGCTACCATGGTGGTAGACTTACGGCGAGTTCTATCATGAGGATAGGCTCATGATGTGTGCCTGGAGGCTGCCCTGGTGAGCCTTAAGGACCGAGTTGTTTTGATATCTCACCTGACTTCCTTTCAGTATGACCACATGTCCCTGTATGGGCGGGGCTTAGCCTAATCTCAGTGGCTAGCCCGACAGTCGTCCACGGTGGGAGAGAGTTATGTTGAGAGATTATTGAGCTCACTGATGATATTGATACTGGGTTGGGGGCGACTGGTTTGGATGATGTTTCGACTGGGTGTCGGTTATGTCGGGCTGTCTTTGATGGTCCGTGCATGTGGGTACAACATACAACCTTTGCAGGGTGTAAAATCCATTCGGATGGTCGTGTCCTCGGTATAGGATGGGTTATGGTGTGGTCCTAACAACTATAAAGGCACCTATGGTAAGATTGAGATGAGTGATGTGGGATATCTTCAATTGCATTAGTTGCATTCGGTTGCATCGTTATTTATCTTGTGTCAATCTGTTTACCCCCCCCCCCCCCCCGAAGGGCGAGGTGGAGCTTGCTAAGTACTTTTGTACTCAAATGTTGTTGATTGATTGTTTTTCAGAGGATCTTGACTTCGTGTCGGAGGACTTTGAGTAGGATTGCATCCGCACTCAAGTTGTGTGTAGTGGAACCCTGGGCGACAACGAGCTACTAGTCTACGTGCTGATGTTCATTATATTTGCCTTGTCACTAGTTGTAATTTTTATCCATAAGGCTATGCTATTGAAATAAAGCTTTGTATGGTTGTGATTCCACTTGTGTTGCAATATTATGTATCGAACCTTGTATTTGGTAATAATATTACATGTTTAGTCTCGATCTTATGGGTCGGGACGCTTCAACAGGCACCCACCTTCGGCAGGTAACGCGGAGCACGCTAACAGTCAGAGACCGTTGGGCCATATCACATCAATGTGAAGACACCGCATGCCTACTCTGCCCGACCAAGTGGGTAGCTTGCGGCGACCAGGCAGACGGGCGCGACATCCCCTGACACCATCAACGACTGCGCATGGGCCATTGGCGATCGAGGCGGCAATACGACAAGACATTAAAGCCTCAGACATAGGAAGCTTATGCAAGAAGCCATAGATCTTTAGGATAAGATCGCTCCGGAGTTACCTGTCGGGCCCCGGACCCCACTTGTAAGGCGTCAGATCTTGTCTATAAAAGGACCAGACCACCACCATTACAAAGGATCGAATATCCAATCGCCAACACACACACCAGCAATACAACCTCACTGTAGAGTAGGGTGTTACGCCAATCTTACTGTAGAGTAGGGTGTTACGCTCTTGTGACCCAAACCACGTAAAAACCACCGTCTCGTACTCTCATACGTGTGACCACTAGATTCAGAACTAAGCCTTGCCGACCAAAAAGCTTCTGCGGGCTGCTCTTTAACGGATCTAGAGAAAATGTCGCTTTAACACTTCGACGGTAACTATCATTCATGTTCATGTGATACGTCACGAAAGGACACAATCGAGTTGTCAAAGATTCACGTATCATGTCTGTTATGAATAGTATTTTAATGAGATATACACGAGTTCTCCACTATGTCTAATTGTGACCTCTCTCGGTAATGGGTCATATAGTCACACATGCTAGCATCACAAAAGTTCATTTCGGTCAAATGTATTTCCTATTTTTTATCCCTTAAAAATGTATCAAATCTAGCCTCAAAGTTTTCCTCCGCAAAGATCCTGGCCAGAGTGAAGAAGCCACTTCAGTTATCATTTGTTAGCATAGCGTGAATACCTGCTACAGTAGTGGCCGACCCATAAAAAATCAGCTACTACCCATAACAATTACTCTTGAATTCTATAACTATCAATGCTCCTGGGCCGTTTGACGCTCGGCATGCTTCTCGATATGGTTACTCGTTTGTTCCCGTATGCATGTGAAAAGAAATCTCCAATAGTTCACAAGAACACACACCAAGTGTCTTGGGAACAACACTAGAGAGTAACGAACTTAACCAAACTGGGTGCGGTTTCTTGAAGGTCAACCTTCAGTAATAAAATATTCTCTCATTTTTCAAAAGTTTGTCATCTTTTTATTCATTTTTATTAGAAGATGACAAACTTTCAAGAAAGAAGAGAATACTTGAATTGTTTTTCAAAATAAATGTTAGATTCATCCCTGCTACTTTGGATCAACGTATGATGTTCGCGAGTGCCCCTTATATGTTTTTCATGTCTTTTTTAAATTAGGGGATTTCACAGATTATGTTAGTATGTGTAAAATTTGATGAGTTATCTAAAACAAACTATCGGTATCCTAGATACCGTACATCCCTTGAGGTTATAAAAATCTCAAAGAAAAATCATCTACTTGGTTTGAAGACCCTCGAAGGCCCACATGTCAGAGGTAACCGGACCCGCTTCTCCAACATGGTTAATCCCTGGGTCGCCACGTGTACTACCAAACCGGAGCTACCGCCCACAAGGGGGAAGCTCCGGACCATGTACCGAAATGGCACCCCCGGACTTAGCCCCTGACCGAGAGAAGCTCCGGACCTGACACGTGTCGGGCAGTCTCGGAGCTACCTGTTTCCCACAGCAAGCTCCGGAGCTGCCACGTGTCCAATCATCGGATCTTCAGCTCCTAACCTCCAAAAGACCCTACAACGGCTCCGGATCTTCAAAGGAGAGCCAAGGACTTCAAGACCCGATTAAGTGTCATTAATGCCATATTAATGACACTTAAACGGACGATCTTAACACCAGTAACGGTGCTGTCAAAGCCCGTTATAGGATCATTAAGAGCATTTAAACGTGTATCAATACTAGTAACCGCCGGGGCCACATGTCGGGCCAGGCTAACCTGTAACGGTCTGCCCTTGTACTATAAAAGGACAGGTCGACGATACACATAGACACGCGCCTGATACGCTCATCACAAGCTCATACTGCTAATACAACACCAACACACCCGTGGAGTAGGGTATTACGCTCAGGCGGCTCGAACCACGTAAATTCCAATGTCCCCTGTGTCAATTCTTATTCACCTTCTTGAATCTCCGCGCGCCCACACCGAACATCAAACTCCCCTATCACTTTAGTAGTGTAGGGAGATCTACCGGTTCCAAACCACCGACAGTTGGCGCGCCAGGTAGGGGGCGCCTGAGATTTTGAGAATGGTGAACTCTGCTGCTGGATCATCTAACGGCCAACCTGCTGCTCAGGTTGTTGGGGGCAATCCCTCCAACAGGCAGCCACCAGCAGGAGCCTCAGCACCAGCAGGAGTCACACTCCCACCACCACCATCTCCTCCAGCAAATCGTGCTGGGCAGCGTGATGGTGCGCCAGCGTCAATCACTGCGTCGGCAAATCATGACAACCCGGAACACGCGCTCGATGCAGCGCGTGCTCTTCTTCAACGTCCACCACCTCCGGATGCATCTCGAGATGCACTGGAACAGTGGAGGGCCGATGTGGAGCATTTGGTTGCAGCAGCAGCTGAACGCCTCAGCAACCAGGGTCCTCCTCCTTCAGGAAGAGCCCTGTCGCAGCGGCGGACTTTGTTTGGAAGACTTGGTACGCATGTCTCTAATAGCAGGAGACGTGCTGCATCGCAACAAGTGACGTCGTTGCCCTCCGGGGCTCGACGTACTCACACGGTATCCAGGCTTTCGACTCATGACCTCCGGGCGGAGCTTGATCGCCGATACCGCCAGCAGGACGGTCGAGTCCATATTGAGCGTGCCCGTGAAAGACGGGAAGCTCAGGACCTTTCTACTCCTGAAGGAGTAGGAGGAGGCTGCTCATCCTTGGCCATGCATCTGCGCATGGTTAGATGGCCACAGAACTTCCGGCCTCACCTGCTGGAAAAATTCGACGGGACTGTCATTCCCGCCGAATTTCTTTAGATATACTCCACTGCAATTTTGGCAGCTGGAGGAAACGAGGCCGTGATGGCCAATTACTTTCCAGTGGCCTTAACTGGGACCGCCAGGTCCTGGTTTATGAGCCTTCCACCCAACTCTATCAACAGTTGGGAGGAGTTGTGCCGTCAGTTCACTGCTAACTTCGGGAGTTCATACACCCGACCAGGCACTGAATTGGACCTTTTTGTGGTCGTGCAAAAAGGGGGAGAATCCTTGCGGTCATTCATTCAAAGGTTCTCTCAGGTACGAAATACTATCCCTTCTATCTCTAGCGCCTCTGTCATTGTGGCATTCAGACAGGGCGTACGGGACAAGAAGATGTTGGAGAAACTGGCGATCAAGGAGATCACTAGTGTCACGGAACTCTTCAGCTTGGCTGACAAATGTGCCCGAGCTGTGGAGGGCCGTGAGATGCACTCCAAACCAACCTCAGAGGGTCACAAGAAACCCTCCAAAGAAGAAGCCGCTACCTCCGGGAGTGGCAAGAAGAAAAAGAAGACCAACGGCAAGAAGAAGCCGTCGGCCGGCACATCCAACGTTGCAGCTGCTGCAGCTCCGGGTGGCCGGGGGCCACGCCCTGAGAAGCGACCTCGACCGTCTTCTGAAGACTGTGGCAAACCCAAAGTGTGGTGTCCCATTCACAAGACGGGCAGCCACAGTTTGGAAGACTGCCGGGAGGTCCAAAACCTTGACGAGCGCTACAGCAAGCGCCGGGAAGAATCTCCTTTCCGACAGAGGGAAGGAAAGCAAAAAGTTGACGAAGCTCCGGCTGAAGAGGAGTTAGGGTTCCAGGATCCTGAAAAGGTCCTGAAGGCCGTCTACACCTCCGTCGACGATGATTCTAACGTCTCTGACAATGAGCGTCGGAAGACCATGAACACCATTTTTGGTGGATCATGGGATATCACCTCCCGTCGCGTCATCAAGACTATGCGTCGAGATATGGCCGCTGTAGCCCCTACAGTCAGGCCGGAACCTCACCGAAAGTGGATGGACACAGCCATCACTTTTGATGCTTCGGATTGTCCCCGGAGCATGGTTGGAGCAGGACAGTTACCCTTGATGGTATCTCCTACCATCAACAACATCCAGCTCCACCACGTCATGGTAGACGGAGGTTCGGGGCTTAACCTCATCAGCTTCGAAGCTTTCACTAAGCTTTAGCTCCGACCTTCGGATCTCCACCCCTCTCGACCTTTCTCTGGAGTAGGTCCGGGGGCCATCACTCCACTCGGACCTATTACTCTCCCTGTTACCTTCGGGACACGGGAGAAGTACCGCACCGAGAAGTTGGTCTTCGACGTCGCGCAGAGCAACTTACCCTTCAATGCCATCTTGGGTAGACCTGCCCTGTACAAATTCATGGCGGCAGCTCATTATGGCTATCTGGTGTTGAAGATGCCAACGCCAGTAGGCGTTCTTCAGATCCGCGGAGATCGCACTGCCGGAGTAACTGCACTGGAAGAGCTCCATGCGCTCACCACGGCACAAGAGGAGGACTCCAGGCAGGAGCAAGCTCCGAAACCCCCGAGCATTCGCCAACGAGGCTCGACTTCTGCACCTCGAGTGCAGCCAAGCGGCGACACCGACATTCCTGTCAAAGTCGTCCAGATTGGTTCTAATGTCACTCAAACCACCCGTATATCAGGAGGATTGAACGACAAATAGGAACTCGCGCTCATCACTTTCCTCCGGGCTAACGTTGACGTGTTTGCTTGGCAACCGTCACAAATGCCTGGGATCCCCAGGGAAGTGATTGGGCACAATCTGAAGATCTACCCCGATGCCCGGCCTGTGCATCAGAAGCCTCGGAAGCAATCCGTAGAGCGACAGAACTTCATCCGACAAGAAGTAAAGAAGCTGCTCGAAGTTGGATTCATCCAAGAAGTCTTCCATCCAAAATGGCTGGCAAACCCAGTCGTTGTGCCCAAGGCCGGCGGGAAGCTTCGGATGTGCATCGACTACACCACACTAAATAAGGCATGTCCAAAAGATCCATTCCCACTACCTAGAATAGATCAGATAGTGGATTCCACCTCCGGGTGTGAATTACTGTGTTTCCTAGATGCATATTCCGGATATCATCAAATCAGGATGTCTAGGGAAGATGAAGAGCATATTTCATTCATCACAGTAGATGGATTGTATTGTTACACAGCCATGCCCTTTGGTCTCAAGAATGCAGCTTCAACTTTTGTACGAGCTATGTACAAAACTTTTGAAGAACTTATTAGAGACATAGTGGAAGTGTACGTCGATGACATCGTGGTCAAGGTCAGGAACAAGGAGTCACTCCTTGACACCTTGCAGGCTGTCTTCGACAAGCTGCGGGACACCCGCACGAAGCTAAATCCAGACAAGTGTGTCTTTGGGGTTAGCTCCGGAAAACTTCTTGGTTTCCTGGTAAGTCACTGGGGCATAGAAGCTAATCCGGCGAAGATTAAAGCCATTGAAGACATGCGGCCACCAACCCGCATCAAGGACGTCCAAAAATTAACTGGATGTCTAGCAGCCCTCAGCCGGTTCATCTCAAGACTGGCAGAACGGGCACTTCCCTTCTTCAAGTTATTGAGGAAGTCCGGAGCATTCCAATGGTCCGAAGAGGCAGAAAAGGCATTCCAGGAGCTGAAACAATTCCTCACCACCCTACCAATTCTGGTAGCTCCGAACCCTCGTGAGCCTTTATTGCTTTATATTTCAGCTACTGACGAAGTCATCAGTATGGTTCTGGTCGCGGAGAGACCAGAACTACCCCACACTCAGGAATCCAGACCCCTTCAGGAAGGTCCGGAGGTTCCTGAAAGTGAGTTTGGGTCCCAGCTCCCAGATTCAAATCCACCAGAAGTCATTTCAGGAGACCTAGACCCCTCCGGGAGGGTCCAGGTCATTTCTGAAGAAGCTCCGGGTTCCTCCAGCCAGAACCCGGAGGTCCCCGAAGAAAATCCGAACCCTTCCAAGAGGGTCCGGGTCAATGAAGAGGAAGCTCCGGACCCCTCCGGGAGGATTCGGACCATTCAACGCCCGGTGTACTTCATTAGTGAAGTATTACATGATGTCAAGACTCGATACCTAGAGATGCATAAGCTGCTCTATGCAGTTCTTATTGCCTCCAGGAAGCTTCGACACTACTTCCAAGCTCACAAAGTCTCGGTGGTGACCTCCTACCCACTACGAGCAATCTTGCATAATCCCAATTCAACTGGGAATATTGCAAAGTGGGCAGCGGAATTGGCTGAATTTGATCTTGAATTTATTTCAAGACAAGCAGTCAAGAGTCAAACATTCGCAGATTTTGTGGCAGAATGGACTCCCTCTCCATCAAACCCCGGGGGCCCCAGTGAGCAGAAGACGGAGCATCAAGCTCCAACCTTCACTGAGCCTCACTGGACCCTCTACTTTGACGGCTCCATGCAGAAGCAGGGGGGCGGAGCTGGAATCCTTCTCCTTGCACCGACTGGGGAGAAGGTGAAATACATGGTACACCTTGACTTCAAGGCAACCAACAACATGGCAGAGTATGAAGCACTCATCCACGGACTAAAGGTGGCACTGTCATATGGTGTCAGGCAACTGTTGGTCAAAGGAGATTCACAGCTCATCATCAAGCAGGTGAAGGGTGAATGCTCCTGCAACAATCTCCAGCTAGCTGCTTACCTCCTAGAAGTCCAGAGGCTTCAGAAGGACTTTGAAGTCCTAGACCTCCACCATGTTTAGCGTGCCCACAACGCTGAAGCCGACGAAACTCTCGACAAAAGCGTCAACCGGAGCTCCGGCTCCTGACGGAACTTTTGTCCGGAGATTGTTGAAACCCACAGCTCAGCCTGCCGAACTGAGCGAAGGGGGCGAGATCAGCATTCCGAAGCTGACGGTCCCGATGGCCCTGTTACCATGGCAGCCATCAAGGGTCGTAGGTGCTGCCGGAAGCTCCGAGCAACCCAGCACGCAAGACTCAAATGCTCAAGTTAGTTCCGATGCATGGATCTCGGAGATCCGGAACTACTTGAAAGACAACATCCTTCCTGACGACGATGTATCTGCTGACCGGGTAGTCAGATTGGCTAAAAGATACACGCTGGTAGAAGGGGATCTCTACCGGTGCGGTGCCAATGGCATCCTAATGCGGTGCATCACAAGGGAAGAAGGATGCGAGCTCCTCGTAGAAATCCATGGAGGCGAGTGTGGGAACCACGCGTCTTCCCGCATGCTGGTTGGTAAAGCCTTTCAGCATGGCTTCTACTGGCCTACAGCACTCCAGGATGCAACTGATCTGGTGAAGAAATGCAAAGCATGCCAATTTCATGCAAAGCAAATTCACACTCCGGCTCAGCCCTTACAAATGATACCTCCTACATGGCCCTTCGCTGTGTGGGGGATGGACATCTTGGGACCTTTCCCAAGAGCCGTCGGGGGTTACAAGTTCCTGTACATCACCATTGACAAGTTCACCAAGTGGCCGGAAGCAACTCCAGTTGTGACAATCAACAAGCAATCTGCTATCAACTTTCTACAGTCCATTGTATGCAGATTTGGAGTCCCAAACAAAATCATCACTGATAATGGGACCCAATTCACAAGCTGCGCATTCCAAGGATATTGCGAATACCTCGGCATACAAGTTTGCTACGCCTCCGTAGCTCATCATGCCAGCAATGGCCAAGCCGAGAGAGCAAATGCTGAAATCCTTAAAGGACTCAAAACGCGCACCTTTGAGCGCTTGAAAAAACATGGAGCCAACTGGATCGAAGAGCTTCCGCCCACTCTATGGGCCAACAGGACATCTCCAAACCGGTCAACCGGAGAAACACCCTTCTTTCTGGTGTACGGAGTTGAAGCAATCCTTCCTCCGGAAATCACCTTGGGTTCGCTCCGGGTTCGGACCTTCGACGAAGCCGCGCAGGACCAGCTCCGGCGTGAAGACCTAGTCCTCCTTGAGGGGGGAAGGTGCCAAGCAGCTGTTCGGAATGCCCGATATCGTCAAGCTTTACGGCGTTATCACCAACTGCATGTACACAACCGGCAGCTCGAGGAAGGCGATTTGGTGCTACGGAGAATACTATCCAGAGAAGGGTTAAACAAACTCTCCCCCGGCTGGGAGGGGCCCTTCCGAGTGATTAAAGTATCCCGTCCCGGAAGCGTTCGCTTGGCTACTGAGGATGGGACACCTCTCCCAAATCCTTGGAACATCGAGCACCTCCGTAAGTTCTACACTTAACACCACGGAGGTGAGTCTTGAGTAACTTGAGATGTATGTTATAGAGTCATTGTACAGAGTCGGGTAGTTCCTACAGGAGAACAGCCGGACCTTTCCCGAAAGGTCCGCAAAGTTCATGCAACACTTGTCACAGTCTCCGGACTAAAAGTGTGGCTAACTACCCTGGGTCAAACGAGAAATGAAACACGCTTAGCCTGGTTCCGTACCCTAAGAGTGTACTTGTTTCCCCTGTACCCCGGACCTATAATGAAAGACATTTTCATGTGAAATAGACTCCACGTGCATTTATTTTGTACAGGCTCAACATTTTTATTTTTCTCTTTCTTGTCTATAACGAAGACGTGCAATTCTTAAGAAATTTTAGTTCGACCGGTTTATATACGAGTCGAGTTGTATTGTCAGTTCTTTTGGATTCAAATATCGTTCATGGCCAACTCGTCTGAAAGCCGCCAAGCCAATCTAGGGCCGGAGTGTGCTATCGACTTAGCCTGGTCAAGCACCCTAAATACGCCACTCTACCTACACCCCAGCAGGCCGAAGTAAGGCGGGCCCATGGATAGTTGAATCTAGAAGAAAAGACAACGCATTCGGTTGTATTTAAAATCGCGTTTGACTTAAAGTCTTCTTGAGAATCGTAAGTCGCAACGAAATTATAGACAAGAAACGAATTTTACTATTTTTCTTGGCTTAAGTGTGCAGGAAAAATAAAATCTACGTTGACGGAGAAAAGCCGGAGCTTACTAAGCTCCGACTCCCCTAAGGGGGCCAGCCGTCGACGCCGAATAAAAGATGGTGAGAAGACCCCATAAATGGAGTCTGCTGCCAACTGAGTGTTGGCAAAGGTCATTGCCGGAGCTACTAAGCTCCGACACCCCGGAGGGCTAACTATCGATGCTCTACGCGTTGATAGAGACTATTGCCGGAGCTACTAAGCTCCAGCAATAGACAATGTCGGAGCTTCTAAGCTCCGACAACCTCAGGGGGCCTTCACTATCGAAGACTTCGAACCTAAATTCTACAAGTTCAGAGTAAAAGAGTCTTCAACAATGCACAATATCCTCTTGGTACATGTTCACAATCAAATTGTGTACATCTACCAGGGGGCCAAGTGAAGATAAGAATGTTGAAGACAAAAAGTGAAATTCGCAAAATTTGGGGATTTCACTTATCTGGAGACAAGAGATTACATCTGGAGACAAGGGATTACAAAATTGAGGAAGAAGAAGAAAAAATACAAGTGAGAATTACAGAGATGGTCCTAGACCCTATGGAAGAATTGGGCGACCTTCTGGGCGACCTCTGATACGCTAGCTTGGGTAGCTTCGCCTTCTCCTTCGACGGGGCCTTCAAGCACCGGGTCCAGAGGAAATTGGGAGTTCCGGCTGGTGTAGCACGTCAGCACATATTCTGCGACGTTCTTCGCCAGGGATTGCCCCTCAACCTCCAGCTGGTCTGCGATGACATCGCCCACCTTGGAGAGCTTGCTACCTGCTGCGCTCAACGCCTGCAGCGCTAGGTCCGGCTCCGGCTCCGGATCATCCGGGCGCACGGGGCTGAAACCCATCGGTTTCAGCGCATCATTGGCCTTGCCCAGGAACTCCCAAATCTGTAGGGAGTCCGCAGTCCTCAGGCCCTTCATCTCCTCCAGGGATCTCTTGACCGCCGTCAGTTCAGAATTCTCACAGGCGAGGCGCTCAACCTCTTTGGCATTTTGCTGAATCTTTTCAGCAACCCGCCTTTTGAGTTTTCCAAGCTCCTCCTCCCGGAGGTGCATCTTGTTCCGGCACTCGACCAGGTCCTTCTCCCTACCCCTCACTTTCTTCTCCCGGGCAACAAGGGCACACTCTTGTTCATAGAGTTCCTGCCCTCGCACCCAGGTCTTCTCCTCTTCCTCTTGGCAGCGCTCTTCCAATTTCTTGGCGCGCTCCTCGAGGCCCTTGTCAGCCAGAGCTACTTTCTCGGCGGGCTCCTCTTCCCTCATCAGGACATCATCCCGCAGCTCAAGGAGTTTCTGCTCTTCATCCTCGAGCCGTTTCTCCCTCTCATCAAGTGCCTCTCGGCGCTTGATGAGTGCGGTGTTAATGGCCTCAAGCTGTTCGTGGCGTGCATCGGCCATGTTATTGGCACCTTTGGCCTGATCGTAGATCTCCCGGGATTGAGCGTCGAGGGCATGAGTCATACTCTCCCTCTCATCCAGTAACTTGCCCCAGTACTCTAGGCGGATCTTCTCCCGTTTGATCCACTCCTTGTTATCCGCTAGCCTCGACTGAGCCAGCTTGGTCTCGAAGTAGAGCCGGTTACGCCACCGCCTAAGGGTTTGGCGCTCCTCTTCAAGAGACTTGCTGTCGTGGAAGAAGGCTAGCTGGACTTGACGCAGACTGGAACATGCGTTGTCAATGGACAGCGACAATGGGATTGGCTCCGGACCTGCTGAGGTCTCCTCTGCTGGTTCCAGCGGGTCTTCAGATACAAAAATCGGGTCCCACTCTACAAGAGTGGTCCCCTGGGTCTCCATGGCTCTAGGGCCGTCCTCCGGGGTGGCCTCAGTCGCCATCGAAGAAGGCCCCGCCGCCAAGTCTTCGTTCACCCCCTCGGGCAGGGGGCCAGCGACTTCGCTTGAACCCTCCAGCTCGGCCGCAGGTACCTTCGATGTCGTCGCCTCCGGAGCAGGAGCCGCTACTGGCTCCGGTCTGGGCACCTCTTCTGACGGAGGCTCAAGCTCCGTCACCTCTTCAACCACCGGCTCAAGAGCCGGAAGATCTTCAACATCATCCGGTCCTGTGGCCGGAGCTCCAACAATAACCGGCTCAGCTGCCGGTGCTTCTGAGGTAGCCGGCCCAACTGCCGGAACTACCTCAACTTCCGGCTCGCATGTCGGGGCTTCAATCACCTCCGGCTCAACCGCCGGGGCTTCGACACTTTCAAGCTCAGAGGTCGGGATTACTACTTCCTCCGGCTCAACAGCCGGAGCTTCCATCATTGCAGCATCAAGACTCGGAGCTTCAACCTCCGAGATAGGTGTCGCTGGCGCATCTTCACTCCCGTGGTCCGGCGCTACCACGGGAACTTCTAGGGATGAGTCGAGGTCCATGACCACGACAGTCGGCGCCGGAGTTGTCGCAGCTTCAGCCACCACTTGGGGCGGCACCGGGACAGGAGCAGAAGCTCCCACCTTCACGGCCTCAGACACTGTGGCTGAGGGTGGAGCCTCACTCCCTTTCTTAGGGACGTTGCAGATGATGAACAAAGAAAATTAACAAACAGTTGCCACAATTAAAATAATTGTACAAGGTAGAGATTAAAAATTACCTTGGGAGGCTTCTGCACCAGCTTGCGTGGAACCTTTTTCCCGGGCGTTCTGGGCTGGCCATAGTCGGAGTAGAAGCTCCGAAAGGCCCCCCAGAACTTGTCGCGGCCACGGGCGTTTCCCGGGTCGAGGCTCTCCTCGATTGGGAGGAACCCCCGGACCTGGAGGCCTCCACCGGCCCAGGTGCCGGAGTCGCGCGCCCGGAGCTAACACCCCGGGAGGACCCTACTGCGGGGACAGTCGCGCTCCGAGAGGACCCTACTGCAGGAACGGTCTCGTTCTGGGAAGACCCCATTACGGGGACAACCGCAGCAGTTGTAGAAGACCTTCCCCTCCGGGGAGAAGGAGCCGAGGCGGAAGTAGCGGGTCTGACGGACCTTCCGTCGGCATGCTGCAACTTCCTCTTCCGGCTCTCGGGTTCATCCGCCAGCTCCTTGCCCTTGCCGACGACCTCGACCCTTGGCTTTGTGGCAGGGATAGAGCCATCTTCAGGCATTCCGGGGATCGCCACCCGGGTGGTTGATCTTCTCTCGATGACACCAAGGTCGTCAAGTACGGGCATCTTTCGCCGGAGCTCCCTGCTGAACTCCACTTCCATGTTCAGAGGGAGGAAGGCCGACGGGGGAGTCAAGTCATCACCGTCGACGTCGATGCCGTGCTGGAATTTCTTGAGGTGGAACTCCAAGGTTCTCCCTGCCATGTTGGACTTCAACCCGGTCGTCGTCCATCACGCTGTTGAGGGCCCAAGCGAGCTTCTCCCTCCTCTTCAGCGGCGCCCACCTGTTGACCAGGAAATTGCAAAATACCGCCTGAGGAGTCAATCCTCCCTCCACGCATTGGCGGATCCTGGTCAAAGCAGGGTTGAAAGCGTCCGCCAGCACCGGAGCTTCACTCCAGATCGTTGTGTCAATGTTGGGGAGGCCTTCGGGCAGCTCCAGCTTCTCGTGCTCCTCCATCCAGATGACTATCCAGTCCTTCTTCCAGTCGTCCCACTTCCCAGAAGGGAACGACCGGAAGTACTTGAATGGGCACTTCTTGCGCTTCACGAAGTAGTAGAAGCCAAGGTACTCATTGCTCCTACCGGTGGTATGGACGGTGAAGAAGGTCCGGAAGAGCTCGACGCAGGGGGGAATGCCCACCCACATCTCGCAGAAGTGGACGAAAATAGACACAAGGAGGATGGAGTGAGGGCCAAGGTGGTATAACTGCAGACCATAGAAGTCTAGCAGCATCAAGAAAAAGGAAGAAAAAGGTGGGATCAACCCCACCATGGCGTACGAAGAAAAGTACACCATTTCGCCGGCGTGCTCCTTCTCGAAGGGGAGCTCTCCGCCGACACGGACTGAGCAGTTGAAGAAATCCGAGGACCACCCCATAAGGGCCCGGACCTTCTTCAGGTCGCCATCGGTCTTCAAGCGACTCTCGCGGAGACCCAACTCCATTGCAGCACATCTAGGCAAGAGAAGAAAAGCGAAGCACAAGTTGGCAGTTTGATCGCAAGAACAGATGAGAGGCGTAAAGAACTCCCGACGGTGCGCACTTTCCTTCTTAAGTAAGCCCTCGCGCCGCTCGGATGGAAACCGCAAGGGAGTCGAAGGTACCACCCAAAAATTTCACCCAGCCGATGACTAGAGGGCCCGGGACCACCCCGACGATCAAGTCGAGGCTCTTACCCAGGCGAAGGGTTGTCACCACGAGGCGGGAAGCCCAAAGGCGACGGCCTGACAAGGCGCGCGGAACCGATACGGTTTTCGTATCGGGAACCGGCGACCTTCAATTGCGTGTGATCCGCACGCCAAAGATCTCATCTGCCGCACCGGGATACGCCACGTGGTGAGAATTTAATTCCAAGTCCTTGCCAACGGCACCCTCAAAGACCCTTGAAGACTCAGTTCAAAGGTCGCGAAGATGGACCCACCTCCGGCGGAATGACTTCCCCGGAGGTAGGTCTAGGGGGCCACTGTCGGTATCCTAGAGACCGTACACCCCTTGAGGTTATAAAAATCTCAAAGGAAAATCATCTACTTGGTTTGAAGACCCTCGAAGGCCCACATGTCAGAGGTAACCGGACCCGCTTCTCCAACATGGTTAATCCCTGGGTCGCCACGTGTACTACCAAACCGGAGCTACCGCCCACAAGGGGGAAGCTCCGGACCATGTACTGAAATGGCACCTCCGGACTTAGCCCCTGACCGAGAGAAGCTCCGGACCTGACACATGTCGGGCAGTCCCGGAGCTACCTGTTTCCCACAGCAAGCTCCGGAGCTGCCACGTGTCCAATCATCGGATCTTCAGCTCCTAACCTCCGGAAGACCCTACAACGGCTCCGGATCTTCAAAGGAGAGCCAAGGACTTCAAGACCTGATTAAGTATCATTAATGCCATATTAATGACACTTAAACGGACAATCTTAACACCAGTAACGGTGCTGTCAAAGCCCGTTATAGGATCATTAAGAGCATTTAAACATGTATCAATACTAGTAACCGTCGGGGCCACATGTCGGGCCAGGCTAACCTGTAACGGCCTGCCCTTGTACTATAAAAGTACAGGCCGACGATACACATAGACACGCGCCTGATACGCTCATCACAATCTCATACTGCTAATACAACACCAACACACCCGTAGAGTAGGATATTACGCTCAGGCGGCCCGAACCACGTAAATTCTTGTGTCCCCTGTGTCAATTCTTATTCACCTTCTTGAATCTCCGCGCGCCCACACCGAACATCAAACTCCCCTATCACTTTAGTAGTGTAGGGAGATCTGCCGGTTCCAAACCACCGACACAAACATTGCCCATTTGTTCCAACAACATACTAGAGTGACAGGTTGTTTGGTCTTGAACTAGTACCTACTCCCTATGTCCCAGAAAGACTGCCGTTTTGACTTTTTTTTGGACAAAATAGAGATGTAGCCAATTGACCCATATACCTTCAAAAAGTAGGTAGATTTGATGCCCCAGTATTCTATCCATTGGCACTACTTTTTCTAGTTTTGCCGCCGGTTGTCTTGCCTGCCACCAAAAAGTGCAGAGGAGCAAATGAAATGTGCACACACCTACCATAATTTACTCTTGCGGCGCTGGTTTCCACCTATGGAAGAGGAAATGACAGAAGCACGGTACTGAAGGGCATTAACTGAGAGGGAACGGCAGGCCCAGAACAACAACTTTGTTGGACATTTCCAAAGGCCTAAGACTACTAACACTCGTGGATCTCTATATTTCACCTCTATATCACATCTCTAAAAAGATTCTCTCTTTACAGTTTTGTTTCCCCCACTCCTTCACCTCTATATCACAGTTGTATACCAATTTTCACATATTTTATTCCTTTCTTCTCCCCTTCTTTCTTTTTTTCCCTTATTTATTTCTTCTCTTTTTCTTTTCTCTCTCTTCTTTCTATCTCTTCCGCCGGTAGCGGCGTCGCCAGGTTTGGCGGCCTACTATTGCGGCCGCTCATTTAGCGAGCCCCTTGGCGTTTTCGTTGCGGCTGGCTCGGGCCACTAAAGCCATTTAGCGGTGGTTTCCTGTTGCCCGCTGCGGACAGCCTAAAATGCCTATCGTTATGGGACGAAGGGATTAGATAACGATGTGTTTGGTTTGAGGGATATGGTGGGACAGGACGAGACGATCTCAATTTTCCATTGTTTGGTTCGAAGACATATGAGATGGAGTCATTCCTCAATGAGAAATATTCTCTTCAGATGCGGGACAGACTCATCCCTCCAAAAACATAGGGACGAGTCCATCCCACCTCCGCTACGTGTGTGCTGGTCACCACTCTATCCCAAATCATCCTCACAAGCATCTCTCTCATCTCACAATACAAACAAGAGACGGGATCATTCTATCTCACATCATCCTCCAAAGCAAACAAAAAACAGGGACAAGTCTCATCCCATCAAACAAACAAAAAATGGAATAATCTCATCCTTGAAAAGTGAAATAGATCTGACTCATCTCACTTTGTCTCTAAACCAAACGCATCCTAGGTTTTTGCGTAAACCAACAATGCAGCCGGAAGACATATGTATGGACAGAATCTGGAGCAGCGATTGTATATTGTCGCTAAGTATCAGGTGGCGGCTGAAAACTGTAAAAAGCAATAAACACAAAGCTGCAAAATCTTGCAAACTGTTCGAGAGTGACCCTACAAAACTCGGACCGCCTAAACTAAATAAGGACTGAACAAATCTGCACTTAGCTGCAAATACGTTGGACACAGGGATGATAAACTCTAAATCTAAAGACTAAACAAGTCGCTTATCCGCGCCATCCGCAGGGAGTTGATAGTGAGTTATGCATGGGCTGCGAATTGCAACCAGCCGACAACGGAAGCCCCTCCGTGTTCGGAAGAGAAGACCAGAACGGCTTTGATGGCTGATGCCATTGTTCGTTCCGCCACGGACGGCCACGAGTCGCTGACATTGCCGGATCGAAGAGCATGCGTCCCTTGGAGATAAGAGCGAGATCGCGGTAGCCAACCGCGCGGCGCCACCTGTTTGAACACTGGCCCACACGCCGGGAATCGGACGGCCGGACCCGGCCGACGCCGCGGCGACCCACGGCGCTCACGTCCACGTCGCATCTCCCGAATTATCATGTCGCGACGCCAGCCCAATTTTCCTCCGACAACGACCGGCACGTCCCCAGCCTTTCCTCAACCCCCGCACGACTGCACGAGGGCGACGCTCCGCTCGCCTGGTTCACCGCGCGCAAGTCCTTGTCGGCGACGGCTCTTATATCGTTTTACCGCGCGGGCAGAGTCTCGACAGGCGGCCGGCCGGATAAGACGCGGTGAGGTGAAGCACGGACACTGGCGAACAAACTGGCCCCGGCCCGCCGGGACAGCGACTCCCGTGGTTAGCATTGCCTCCACGTCACGCGTTGGCGTCGGAGACCAGGTCGGGCAGCGCTCAAATCCGCAGCGGGCGCGCCGAGGGAAAGCTTGGCTGAGAAATCGGCTGGTTGTTTCGTGCCCGGCAGCACGGCGAAAGTGGTACGAGCTGCAGAGTGCGGCAGCGTGAGCGAGCGAGCGATGGAAGGGGAGGAGAAGTCGGTGGGCGGGTCGTACTGGGGCCTGAACGCGCGGCCCTGCGACGCGTGCGGCGGCGAGGCGGCGCGGCTCTACTGCCGCGCGGACGCGGCGTTCCTCTGCGCCGGGTGCGACGCGCGCGCGCACGGCGCCGGGTCGCACCACGCGCGGGTCTGGCTCTGCGAGGTCTGCGAGCACGCGCCCGCCGCGGTCACCTGCCGGGCCGACGCCGCCGCGCTCTGCACCTCCTGCGACGCCGACATCCACTCGGCCAACCCGCTCGCGCGGCGGCACGAGCGGGTCCCCGTCGCACCCTTCTACGGCGCGCTGGCGGATGCGCCCAAGCATTTCGCCTCTTCGGCCGCGGCGGCAAAGGTGGGGGCGGGGACGGCGGCCGACGACGACAGGACCAACGAGGCCGAGGCGGCGTCGTGGATTCTCCAGGAGCCAGAGCACGGGCAGAAAGATGTCTCCGCGGCCGACGTGTTCTTCGCGGACTCGGACACCTACTTGGACCTCGAGTTCGCGCGCTCCATGGATGACATCAAGGCCATCGGCGTCCAGAACTGCCCGCCGGAGATGGACCTCACCGGCGCCAAGGTCTTCTACCCCGACCACTCCACGAACCACAGCGTAAGCATCTAAACATATCATCGATCGACACTAGCAAACGTTCCTGACGCCTGAGCCGTTCATCAGTCTCTGAAAAGCACGATGGTTTTCGCGGGCGCAGGTGTCATCGTCGGAGGCCGCGGTGGTCCCCGACGCGGCGGCGCCCGTGCCGGTGGTAGTGAGCAGGGGGGAGGAGCGCCAAGCGCGGCTGATGCGATACCGGGAGAAGCGCAAGAGCCGGCGGTTCGAGAAGACGATCCGCTACGCGTCCCGCAAGGCGTACGCGGAGACGCGGCCGCGCATCAAGGGCCGCTTCGCCAAGCGCAAGTCCGGGGCCGAGGACGCGCTGGAGGATCAGCACGACGAGATGTACTCCTCGGCCGCCGCCGCCGTGGTCGCGCTCATGGCGCCCGCCGCCGGGGAGGCCGACTACGGCGTCGTGCCCACGTTCTGACGACCGACGACGGGGTCCATCGACCGGTGCAACCGCAACTCGCCGACATGTACGCTAGCTGAAGCCTCCAATTATCTGGGCTGTAAATTTGCTGCCTGCATGCTGGCGCCCGCGCGCGCGTGCATGCAACGTCTAGCATTGATCACGTGTATGATTGTTACAATTCCACGGAAGCGATCAGGACTTTCGAGCTCTCCTCCCTCCTCTCCAATTTCTACATGTATATTTTCCTCGAAGAACTCTGCTGCTAATATGCAACTCTACTCGTCCTAATCGAGTATAATCACCAATTGTTTTCTTGGATCAATTAGAAATAAGTGAGGTCAGACCAATGATGTTGGAGGTGACGCGAAAGACAAGGAAAGCTAGTGGTCCTTCTTTAGTGAGACCGTATCGCCTATCTCCATTTGTTTAATGCTTAACTTGCTTAAGCCTAATGTTAGTCATGCTACACTGTTTTAGACAGACGTTTGATTGTTAACTAAGCTTATGCGTGCCACAAAAGTTAGGCAACTTTTGCTTCCATTGCCTAACAAAAAACTGCTTCAAGTGTGGCGCTCAAATCAACCCCTAAGCTTAGTCACTTGTCTAAGCTTATTCATGGTAACAAGCCAACACTACTACAAAAAACATTTTTACAGGCGCCTCAATTTTTCAAACACAAGCGGTCCTTAAAAATATGCGACTGTGATGATGAATGATACAATAACCGTCTGTGATGAAAGAACAACACAAGCGGATTTTAAAAAACAACCGCCTGGGTAAATACTCGATCTTCTCAGGCGGTTATTACATAAGAACCGACTGTAATGAAATAACATCACAGACGGATTTTAAAAAACAACCGTTTGGGTAAATACTCGATCTTCTCAGACAGTTATTAGTTAAGAACCGCCTGTAATGTAATAAATTTCACAGGCGGTTCTTAATTAACAACGGTCTGAGAAGATCATGTATTTTCACCGGTGGTCATTGTGTAAGAACCGTATGTAGTTGTTCAATTATCACAAGCGGTTTTCATTGAAGAACGACCTGAGAAGATCATTGTTTCCACTTATTTTGTGGCCTCGGAAATGCCAGAGTGCCCTATCGTGAGCGTTTGTTGCAGGAATAAACAAACGCAATGACATTGCAATTAAGGGATTTAATTGGAATACATAAACAAACGCAATGACATTGCAATTCAGAGATAATTTGCAACTCGATGAATTCCATAGATCATACATTGTGTGCCCTCTAAACTAAATTCGAATCTAAACTTATTTCTAAAGCTCCCGTCGATCAATCTAAATTGCACCGTCCTGCTTGCTCTCTAACACGTCTCTTATATTCCCCTGGATCCTGAAAATATTGATATTATTTAAATTAACAAATGTTGAAGGAGGAATGAATAACATACATTGGTCACTAAGTCAAAGTGTCATCTAACCTTGATAAGTAAATTATAGCAATCATTTTCAACATCGGGCGCATTTAGCTGATGCAGCAAACGCTGAACTTCAAGTAGTATAGTTTTGATTGTAAAACCAGTGCACCACCCATACGAAATATAATTTAAGCAATATAAGAAACCAGTTCAAATAAGTTCGACAACAATTAAGTATTAATTACATAAGCAAAATGGGTTTATCTTACAATCTCTTGATCAAGAATCCCGATGCAGAGTGCTCCCGAGCGATGGACATTTGGGTGGAAGAACCCACTTGGAAAGGCGCATCTTGGAGGCACCAAGGGATAGTCCTCAGAGAAGGAGATTGTCAGGGGGTAGTAACCATCTTCCCATTCAGTCTACAAAGGAAATTTATTAATAGGAGGACGATGATTAAACTCATATTGTGCTTGTTCTTCATGACTTACCCCTTCTTTACCGGGGACGATGCACCGCCACTTCAATAAATCTCCCGATTCAGGCTTTGTAGAGAAACCCTACGTAGAGAAATTGAAAGTACCAAAAACAAACAAGACGGAAAAAACAAAACTACAGTTAAGTTCATCAGTCCATTGCAGATACATATGTATATACAACCATGCAACCGGTGTGCCATATGTACATACATGGGGATGGTTCTTGCGCCACGCCAAGCGCTCCTCCTTCAATCGGCTACGTGCCCGATGCATCAATATCTAAAAGACCAAACTTCCAAATTATTGAGTCCAATATAAATACTCAAACATGTTTAGATTCTGCAAATTGTGTCCAAATTGTGCTCGCATACGGCTGTTGAACATCGGTTGTGCTTAGAAAACAGATACAAGTAACTGCGCACTTTAAGAACCGTTTGTGATGCTGCTAAGCTCCTGTCAAGCTAATCCCTGCACAACAAGCTCTTATAGATGCAAGTAACATTCGTGGCTCATCATTTGAATTGTTGAAAGCATCAATTTGAAGCCTGACGATCCTTGGAAGGATTTTCCCATCCATTTGAACGATTTCTTTCCCTCCTGTCCATTTGAAAACTTAGGAAGATGCTCCTTTCTCAGTTTTAATGCCTAAATATATTGACTAGAAATCAGTACCTACTTTCTTAGTGCTTCACACAAGCGAGTAAGCGAACAACTTCAATCACAAATCTTGTTTTTACAATTTCATAGGAATTTAACCTTAATCTTTCAAGCATAGATTTATCAAATAAGTGAAGCTTCCTTACCACACATGTTAATGACAGTTATAAGTGAAGGATGTGTGGAAGCTAACAAAATCTGAATTGGAATGAAGATAAAGAGATCCTGCATATGAGTGGCAATGTCCAGGTTAAACAGCGTGAAGCTATGATGACAACCTTCAACAACATGAAAAGTGATGTCAAAGTTATGCTTGCATCAACCAAGACATGTTGTGAGGGTATAACACTTATTAGGGCAAGCATAACCTTGGTCAAAATCAGAAATCACGCCACCGTGGATTACTCTAAAGCCGCCATGGATTACTCTGAAGTTTTCTCCGTGCGTGCTCGGTAAACTTCAGAGTAATCCATAGCTGCTTCAGAGTAATCCACAGTGGCGTGATTTCTGATTTTGGCCAAGTTTATGCTTGCCCCAACAAGTGTTATACCCTCACAACATGTCTTGGTTGATGCAAGCATAACCTTGGCATCACTTTTCATGTTGTTGAAGGTTGTCATCATAGCTTCAAGCTGTCTAACCTGGTGTGACGCCCGGTTCCGAAAAATGAACCAAGCTAACGCATATGTGTGCCCAGGATGTTCAACACACATACACGAGTGCAATCACAAAAGAGTATACAGAAAATTACCACAAGACAAGATTAATTAACCAAATTTTATTGCACAAACCAGGTTATCCTCGAATACAAGCTCTAATGAATATTAATGACAAGTTCAACTAATGCAGCGGAAATAAACTAATTAAGCAAACTAAACAACTATGCAGCATAAGCGACAGGGTATGTATGCGCAGCTCCAATAACACCACAGGCAAAGCTGACGGTAGACACGGCCTAGAACTCCGCATTATCGCCATTAAACTCCCAATCCTGACCTGCAACTGTTGGGGTGGGGATTGCAAGAGTGAGTACATGTCGTACTCAGCAAGTGTGGAAAGTATGACATGTGGCTGATTCAAATGACGACAATAATAATGGCTAAGTGCTGAAAAGTACAGTAAAACATTTGAAAAGCAATATATTACATGTATGTGAAATAAACCCATCATAATCATAAGTAATACCATAATACCAGTCCACAATTCACCATCCTCATCCATAATTCCAGATTTCACCATTGCCAATAACCATATTCAATACCAAAAATAAATCCATAACCATCCATGACCATTACCAAACCATAACCATCCCAATTACCAATTTCCCTCTAATCATGTAGGTCATCCAGGCGCTCATAACCGGGAGCACGGCTATCATGATAGTTTATTTAGACTCTGCAGAGTTTGTACCTCTTTACCCACGTGTTTGTGATTTCATCACCCGTCGGCGACTAAAGAACCTCCCTCATGCCAATTACACTTCCTTTGGTGTATAGCCAAGAGATCACAAAATAGCCTTTACAAAGGGATTACTAGCCTATTTAGACCCCACTGAGGTTTCACCGGTGACGATGCCTCCAACTGAGCACATCTTCAACCAAGGGCCCCCTCTTGAGCCATTCGGATCCCAGGGTAGTCCCGCCAATCATCCACAAACCCAATCCGACTACCCCTTCCCCGAGCATCCACAATGGTCCAAACAGCACTAGCAAAGCCCTAATTAATCAGCTACGCCGCACCCATACTTGGCCTCGTGGTGGCACTGTAGTCCTGGCTTATTCTCGCATGAACCGGTCCTTAGTCTAAAGCAAGCAAACCACCATGACATCCAACCCATCCACATACCAGGCTTGCTTAGATCATCCATTACCATACCATATTTAACCAGTTCATGTTAACCATAATCTAATCCATGCATAATTAAATTGAGTGGTATAGTTATTCCCATTCCAGTTGATTAAGCGAAGCAAAAGGTAAAAAGTCCATCCCGACGCTCTACCATAAATTCCAGGTGACAAGGGTGGTTTAGCAAGTCTAGTAAACTTCCTACCATAGGATTCCCATCAAATTGACACAAGCATGCAATTTTACAAACAAAACATTTATTTTAAAAACAGGATCAATATGCTTCAAGGACACTTGCCTTGCTCTTGCTGTTGATTAGGGTCAAAGCCTTCAAACTCTTGGTGCTGTAGATCCTCCGCAGCACTCTCTAGCGCAAATCCGTCTAATCCACACAATAAACATACAAGACAAGAAACACAATCAAAGAGTGCACAAATATTACTCAATATGTCATGACATGCATGATTAATGCAAATGCAAGGTAGAACTTGTTACTAGATTGCTTTTAATGATCACTAATTAGTTCTAATAGCTTTTAACAAGTTTATACAGGTTTGGATTCGATTAGATCAAATTTTAGAACCAATTCAACATAATTTAACCAGAAAGATCGGACTAGTCCGCTAGGGACCGGACAAGTCCGCACTTCACGAGATCAGCAGATTAGGGTTTTCTAGATCGACGTAAATTTGGAGATTAGGGGCTGAATTCACGTAAGGAAAAGATAATAGAAGGTATACCAGGTGTTTAGGACTCCAATGAATCAAGAAACTTGGAGGTAGCACTTGGATCTTGATGATATAGGGTTGGTGATGAACTTGGGGATGAATTGGTGGTGAAGGACGAAACTTGGTGGAGATCTTGATCCTCTTTCGTTTCCCCCTCTTCTTCTTCTTGCTTGGGATCTTCTCCTCCCTCCTTGATGGTGGCTCCCCACGAACTAGGGTTTGGGTGGGTGGAAAAGTGGCAAATAGATGTCAAACCAAGGGGTGGGGCTGTTTATATAGAGGTGGAGGCTAGGGTTAGATGGATTTCGAGTTTGGGATGAGTAGAGGCCGGTTTAGAGTCCCACATGGGCTCTAAAAGAGTTGGGCACGACGTCCCTAGGCCCACTTACGTGAAACCCAAGAAACAAGTCGTAAAACAAAAGGTCAATCTCGGAGTCACGGAATATCGGACAAGTCCGGACAGGACCGGACTAGTCCGAAGTCGTCCAGAGAGAAAATCGGACAAGTCTGGCCAAACATCGGACAAGTCCGAATTTGAACAGAAAGGAAAATGGACAAGTCCGCTGGAACACCGGACTAGTCCGGACAAGTCCAGGGACTTAACAAATTTTCAAGGATTCATGGAATACCGGACTAGTCCGCACAAGATCGGACAAGTCCGAAGTTGTCCAGAGGAAAATACCGGACTAATCCACAGCAAAAACGGACAAGTCCGTTTTTAGACAGAGAGAAATCGTACTAGTCCTCACCAAAACCGGACTAGTCCGCACTTTTCTACATTTTTAAGTGCGGTTTTGCTCCAAATCAATTTTAAACTTGTTCCTCTTGTTATGGGTTAATGTTAAACATGTATATGAGTGCATGTAGGGCATGATGCATGAAAATGAGGGTGTTACAAACCTACCCCCCTTAAAATGAATCTCGCCCTCGAGATTCGACGCGGAAGAGAAGAGATAGGGAAATTCCTTCTTGATATCATCCTCTAGCTCCCAAGTTGCTTCTTTTTCTGTGTGGTGCTTCCATTGAACCTTACACCATCTAATAACCTTGTTCCTTGTGACTCTCTCCTTGGTTTCCAAGATCTTAACCGGTTGCTTGGCATAAGTCAAATCTTCCTCTAGTTCCAATTCTTCCATTGGCACTTGTTCTTCCGGTACTCTCAAACACTTTTTGAGCTGGGAAACATGGAACACATCATGTACGTCCGATAGGTGAGCTGGCATCTCCAACTTATATGCTACTTCTCCCCTTTTGTCCAAAATCTTGAATGGTCCAATGTAACGAGGTGCTAGCTTTCCTCTTATGTTAAACCTCTTATGACCCCTCATTGGTGACACCTTGAGGTAAACAAAATCTCCTATCTCAAAGGCTAATTTCCTTCTCCTATTGTCTGCATAGCCTTTTTGTCTTGATTGGGCAGCCCTCAAGTTTTCACGAATTATTTGGACTTGCTTTTCGGCTTCTTGCAACACATCCGGACCAAATACTTGAGTTTCCCCTGCTTCATTCCAGAATAAAGGTGTCCTACACTTCCTCCCATAAAGCGCTTCATATGGTGACATTTTCAAGCTTGCTTGGTAACTATTGTTGTATGAAAATTACGCGTATGGCAAGCTTTTGTCCCAACTTTTCCCATGCTTTAAAGCACAAGCTCTTAACATGTCCTCCAAAATCTGATTGGTCCTCTTGGTTTGTCCATCCGTTTGAGGATGATATGCTGAACTAAAATTCAATCTCGTTCCCAAGGCTTCATGCAATTTTTGCCAAAACCTGGAAGTAAACTGAGAACCTCTATCCGAGACTATCTTCTTCGGTACTCCATGTCGGCACACAATATGCTCCATATACAATTCTGCTAGCTTCGCGGTAGTATATGTGGTCTTAACAGGAATAAAGTGAGCTGATTTTGTCAACCGATCTACAATGACCCGTATTGAATCATAGCCATACTGGGTTCGCGGTAATCCAACTATAAAGTCCATACCAATCTCTTCCCACTTCCACTCTGGAATCTTCAATGGCTGCAATAACCCTGCTGGCCTTTGATGTTCCGCCTTGACTCGTTGGCACACGTCACACAATGCAACATATTCGGCTATGGTCTTCTCCATGTTATCCCACCAATAGCAAGTCTTCAAGTGTTTGTACATCTTCGTACAACCTGGGTGAATTGAGTATGGCGAGTCATGTGCCTCCTTTAATATTGTCTCCCGAATATGCTTTACATTAGGCACAACGATCCTCTTTCCAAGCCATAAGGTACCATGTTCATCCTCGTCAAATCTGAATTCTCTTCCTTCTTCGGTCCTCTCCTTGATTTCCTTGATCTCCTCATCTGTGGTTTGTGCCTCTCGAATTTCTTGTTCCAAGGTTGGGTTTAATTCCATCATCTCCATCTCATTTACAAACCCAAGGTTCAACCGTTCAAACTCCTTGCATAACTCGGATGGTAACTCTCGAACTGTGAGTTGATGACTTACTCCTTTTCTACTCAAAGCATCGGCCACTACATTGGCCTTTCCTGGATGATAGTTGATCCCCAAATCGTAATCTTTGATGAGCTCCAACCATCTTCGTTGCCTCAAGTTCAGATCCGTTTGTGTGAAAATATACTTCAAACTCTTATGATCCGTATAAATTTCACACCTATGTCCAAGAATATAGTGTCTCCAAATCTTCAATGCATGTACCACGGCCGCGAGTTCCAAATCGTGCGTGGGGTAATTCTGCTCATGTTTCTTCAGTTGTCTTGATGCATAGGCGACCACTTGACCTTCTTGCATCAATACACATCCAAGCCCTTGTCTTGATGCGTCACAATAAATATCAAAACTCTTGCTTACATCCGGCAATACCAAAACTGGGCTGTTGTCAACCTCTTCTTCAACTCCTCAAAACTGTTTTGACAAGCTTCAGTCCATTGGAACGCCTTTCCCTTCATTAGCAACTCCGTCATAGGCTTGGCTATCTTGGAAAAGTCCTTGATAAACCGACGGTAATATCCAGCCATCCCAAGAAAACTCCTTATTTCCTTGACATTTTGCGGCGGTTCCCACTTCAACACGTCCCTCACTTTACCAGGGTCGACCGATACTCCTCCTCCTGAGATGATATGACCCAAAAATGGCACCTCTTTCAACCAAAACTGGCACTTGTTGAACTTGGCATACAATTGATGCTCCCTCAATTTCTGCAGCGTAAGCCTCAAGTGTTCCTCATGTTCCTTCTCATCCTTTGAGTAGATCATAATATCATCAATAAACACCACAACGAACTTATCTAAGTACTCCATGAAGACCTTATTCATGAGGTACATAAAGTAGGAAGGTGCATTTGTCAATCCAAAAGACATCACGGTGTACTCATAAGATCCATACCGTGTCCTAAAAGCTGTCTTGGGTATGTCCGATGGTCTAATATTCATTTGAAAGTATCCCGACCTCAAATCAATCTTAGAGAAGACACAAGCACCCTTCATCTGATCAAACAAGTCTTCTATGCGCGACAAGGTGTACTTGTTCTTGATTGTTACCTCGTTGAGAGCTCGGTAATCCACGCACATCCTTTGGGATCCGTCCTTCTTGTCCACAAATAGAACGGGCGCTCCCCAAGGCGAAGAGCTAGGGCGAATGAAACCCTTCTCTAATTTCTCTTGAATCTGCTTCTTGAGCTCTGCTAATTCCATAGGAGGCATCCTATACGGCCTCTTAGCTATAGGTGCAGTTCCAGGTATTAAATCAATGACAAACTCAATGTCTCGATCAGGTGGCATACCTGGCAACTCGTCCGGAAAAATATCCAAAAATTCACACACTACCGGAATCTCCTCAATTGCGGCACCGTCCATATGATTCAGCTCCAATTGCTTTGGTGCGGTTTGAGATGCTTCAAATTCTACGGTGATCTCTTCCTCATTAGTCAACTTCACCGTCTTTGTGGCACACTCCATAACTCCATTGTGCTTCCTTAACCAGTGCATACCAAGTATAATGTCCAATCCTTGAGAATCCAAAACAATGAGGTTGGCGGAGAAGTCTACCCCTCTTATTCTAAGGCCTACTTTTGGACATACTATATTTGTCCTCATCTCTCCTCCCGGAGACTTAACCAATAGAGTAAACTTCATATGAGAGATAGGCAAACTATACTTGGCAACATACTTCGATGTAATGAATGAATGCGATGCTCCGGAATCAAATAACATAGTCGCGGGATTGGAGTTGGCGAGAAACATACCAATGACCACGTCATCCGCTTGTCGAGCATCCTCCGTAGAGACATGGTTCACGTTGCCACGAGCAAAATTCTGCTGTCCACGGGTCCCTTGTGGTTGTCCTCCATTGGGTCTTGGGTTTTGCCTCGGCGCATTGCTTCCTTGACCAAGGCCTGACTTAGGACATTGATTCGCAAAGTGTCCAGCTTCTCCACAAGTATAACACTTCTTAACCCCACCAGAATTGTTGGGACGAACTTGGTTTTGAGCATTTGCAGCAGGAGAATCAGCACGAGGTGCATAAGGCATTGGAGGCCTAGGTGCTTGCATGACAGGATGCTACTGCACAAACTGAGTTGGGCGTGGTGCATAACCAGGGCGCTGAGCAGGAATAGAGGAGCTGTAATGAGGCGCATTGGGCGGCGCAAAGCGAGGGCGCACATTACTTCCTTGTTGTTGTCCTTGATATGGCGCCTTCCTCTTGATTTCTTGCTCCATCTCACGGATCTTGTTCTCAACCACAATTGCTTTGTCCACAAGCTTCTGAAAATTGGCATAGTCACAGTTGAGTAGTTGCACTTGGATTTCATTGTTCAAGCCTCTCATGAACAAATATTGCTTCCGGCTGTCTCGGCTAACATCCTCAGGCGCATATCTTGAGAGTTGAGTGAATTTATTGAGATATTCACTCACGCTTAATCTTCCTTGCCTTAAATTCTCAAATTCTTGCCTCTTCAAGATCATAACACCCTCGGGCACATAATGAGAATGAAAATTCTCCTTGAATTCGGCCCAAGTGATTCTTTCTTGGTTCTCATGAGCATTGCAATAAGCATCCCACCAATCTGCAGCTGCTCCAACTAGTTGATGAGAAGCAAACAAGACCTTCTCCCGGTCACTGCATTGGACAATAGCAAGTTTCTTCTCCACGGACTTGAGCCAATCATCAGCATTCATAGGGTCAGCAGCTTGAGCAAAGGTCGGCGGCCTAGTCCTCATAAACTCTCCCAATCGGTTATGAGGAGCCGGGGGTGGCGGTGGAGGCATGTGGGGCTGATTGTTGATATTGCCAGCCTGCAGCTGTCCCATTGTTTGTATCATGGTCTGCATGAGCTGGTTTTGCATGGCCAAAAGCTGCTCAATATTGATAGCTCCTTGGGCAGGTCCTTGTCCATTGTTGTTCTGAGGCACTCCATTGTTCTCCTCTTCATCATTGACATCCCTCTGGTTGCGAGTCCTCACCATCTGAAGAAGAGCAATAGGTAAGAATTAGAAAACGTCCCCAACTATATGCATCAAGGGATATGAAACTAAACAGCTAACTAGCCTAGGTGGACATGGCAATGCTAAGGCATCCCAAAATCTTCTATTAAGCATACAAGCAAACAATGTATATAGCAAACAGCACACTAAGCAAAAACACATCGATTCCTGAGTGCTCCTATGTGCTCTAGAGTGTCCATTCTATCTAGGCTGCATCCTACGGTCAACCTCTGGCTCTGATACCAATCTGTGATGCCCGGTTCCGAAAAATGAACCAAGATAATGCATATGTGTGCCCAGGATGTTCAACACACATACACGAGTGCAATCACAAAAGAGTATACAGAAAATTACCACAAGACAAGATTAATTAACCAAATTTTATTGCACAAACCAGGTTATCCTCGAATACAAGCTCTAATGAATATTAATGACAAGTTCAACTAATGCAGCGGAAATAAACTAATTAAGCAAACTAAACAACTATGCAGCATAAGCGACAGGGTATGTATGCGCAGCTCCAATAACACCACAGGCAAAGCTGACGGTAGACACGGCCTAGAACTCCGCATTATCGCCATTAAACTCCCAATCCTGACCTGCAACTGTTGGGATGGGGATTGCAAGAGTGAGTACATGTCGTACTCAGCAAGTGTGGAAAGTATGACATGTGGCTGATTCAAATGACGATAATAATAATGGCTAAGTGCTGAAAAGTACAGTAAAACATTTGAGAAGCAATATATTACATGTATGTGAAATAAACCCATCATAATCATAAGTAATACCATAATACCAGTCCACAATTCACCATCCTCATCCATAATTCCAGATTTCACCATTGCCAATAACCATATTCAATACCAAAAATAAATCCATAACCATCCATAACCATTACCAAACCATAACCATCCCAATTACCAATTTCCCTCTAATCATGTAGGTCATCCAGGCGCTCATAACTGGGAGCACGGCTATCATGATAGTTTATTTAGACTCTGCAGAGTTTGTACCTCTTTACCCACGTGTTTGTGATTTCATCACCCGTCGGCGACTAAAGAACCTCCCTCATGCCAATTACACTTCCTTTGGTGTATGGCCAAGAGATCATAAAATAGCCTTTACAAAGGGATTACTAGCCTATTTAGACCCCACTGAGGTTTCACCGGTGGCGATGCCTCCAACTGAGCACATCTTCAACCAAGGGCCCCCTCTTGAGCCATTCGGATCCCAGGGTAGTCCCGCCAATCATCAACAAACCCAATCCGACTACCCCTTCCCCGAGCATCCACAATGGTCCAAACAGCACTAGCAAAGCCCTAATTAATCAGCTACGTCGCACCCATACTTGGCCTCGTGGTGGCACTGTAGTCCTGGCTTATTCTCGCATGAACCAGTCCTTAGATCTAAAGCAAGCAAACCACCATGACATCCAACCCATCCACATACCAGGCTTGCTTAGATCATCCATTACCATACCATATTTAACCAGTTCATGTTAACCATAATCTAATCCATGCATAATTAAATTGAGTGGTATAGTTATTCCCATTCCAGTTATTAAGCGAAGCAAAAGGTAAAAAGTCCATCCCGGCGCTCTACCATGAATTCCAGGTGACAAGGGTGGTTTAGCAAGTCTAGTAAACTTCCTACCATAGGATTCCCATCAAATTGACACAAGCATGCAATTTTACAAACAAAACATTTATTTTAAAAACAGGATCAATATGCTTCAAGGACACTTGCCTTGCTCTTGCTGTTGATTAGGGTCAAAGCCTTCAAACTCTTGGTGTTGTAGATCCTCCGCGGCACTCTCTAGTGCAAATCCGTCTAATCCACACAATAAACATACAAGACAAGAAACACAATCAAAGAGTGCACAAATATTACTCAATATGTCATGACATGCATGATTAATGCAAATGCAAGGTAGAACTTGTTACTAGATTGCTTTTAATGATCACTAATTAGTTCTAATAGCTTTTAACAAGTTTATACAGGTTTGGATTCGATTAGATCAAATTTTAGAACCAATTCAACATAATTTAACCAGAAAGATCGGACTAGTCCGCTAGGGACCGGACAAGTCCGCACTTCACGAGATCAGCAGATTAGGGTTTTCTAGATCGACGTAAATTTGGAGATTAGGGGTTGAATTCACGTAAGGAAAAGATAATAGAAGGTATACCATGTGTTTAGGACTCCAATGAATCAAGAAACTTGGAGGTAGCACTTGGATCTTGATGATCTAGGGTTGGTGATGAACTTGGGGATGAATTGGTGGTGAAGGACGAAACTTGGTGGAGATCTTGATCCTCTTTCGTTTCCCCCTCTTCTTCTTCTTGCTTGGGATCTTCTCCTCCCTCCTTGATGGTGGCTCCCCACGAACTAGGGTTTGGGTGGGTGGAAAAGTGGCAAATATATGTCAAACCAAGGGGTGGGGCTGTTTATATAGAGGTGGAGGCTAGGGTTAGATGGATTTCGAGTTTGGGATGAGTAGAGGCCGGTTTAGAGTCCCACATGGGCTCTAAAAGAGTTGGGCACGACGTCCCTAGGCCCACTTAACGTGAAATCCAAGAAACAAGTCGTAAAACAAAAGGTCAATCTCGGAGTCACGAAATATCGAACAAGTCCGGACAGGACCGGACTAGTCCGAAGTCGTCCAGAGAGAAAATCGGACAAGTCTTGCCAAACATCGGACAAGTCCGAATTTGAACAGAAAGGAAAACGGACAAGTCCGCTGGAACACCGGACTAGTCCGGACAAGTCCAGGGACTTAACAAATTTTCAAGGATTCATGGAATACCGGACTAGTCCGCACAAGATCGGACAAGTCCAAAGTTGTCCAGAGGAAAATACCGGACTAATCCGCAGCAAAAACGTACAAGTCCGTTTTTAGACAGAGAGAAATTGGACTAGTCCTCAGCAAAACCGGACTAGTCCGCACTTTTCTACATTTTTAAGTGCGGTTTTGCTCCAAATCAATTTTAAACTTGTTCCTCTTGTTATGGGTTAATGTTAAACATGTATATGAGTGCATGTAGGGCATGATGCATGAAAATGAGGGTGTTACACCTGGACATTGTCACTCATATGCAACATCTCTTTATCTTCAGTCCCATTGAGATTTCGTTAGCTTTGACACACCCTTCACTTGTAACTGCCATTAAAATGTCTGATGAAAAAGCTTCAATTATTGATAAATCTATGCTTGAAAGATTAAAGTCAAATTCCTATGAAAATGGTAAAAACAAGATTTGTGATTGAAGTTGTATGCTTTGTCGCTTGTGTAAAGCACTAAGAGAGATGGTACTGATTTGTAGTCAATATATTCAGCCATTAGAACTGATAAAGTAGCATCTTCGTAAGTTATCAAAATGAAGAGAAGAGAAAGAAATCTTGCATGGCTTGTTTGGGTGTACTCAATCTAATTGGATTGAAGTGGATTGAAGTGAAGAATGAACTATTTTTCTCCTCAATCCACCTCAAACCACTTATATTGAAGTGGATCCACTCCTATCCAAACAAGCCCTCAAATGGACGGGAAGTATCGTCAGACTTCAACTGAAGCTTTTAACAATCCAAATGATGAGTCTCGAGTGTTACTTGCATCTACAAGAGCTTGCTGTGAAGGGATTAGCTTGACAGGAGCTTCGAAACAGAAGCTGAATTTAATAATGTTCAAAACATGCTATCTAAAGTTGAAATAGAGCATTGTTCTAAGTTGATTTCAGAAGATACAAATATATACAATATATATCATCTCGCATTGCTATATACATTTTTTCCAACATTGACATATTCTCGCATATAGGGTTTCAAAATCTTTTTAATGCTTCTCTCTACGCGCTTGATGTTTTCTGATTCGGTGAAAAGGTACATCTCTTCATACTGATTATATTCCTCTTTATTATCTCCCACATTCTCAACCCCAACAATATTTCGCTTTCCAAAAACAACTACGTGCATCTTCTCAGTTTCTAGATCTTGAACATAAAAAACTTGTGCAACACTATCGACGAGAACCCACAGGTCATCTTTATAACCCACTTTATTCAAGTCTACCAGTGTCAGCCCGTAATTGTCCACTTTCACACCTTTAGTATGTTTGACCCATTGGCACTTAAATACGGGCATTACCATTCTTTCGCCATAATCGAGTTCCCATATTTCCTCTATGAACCCGAAGTATGTGGTCTTTTGCCCTTGTGAATCATAAGCCTCAATACGAACACCACTATTTTGTGCAACACTCTTACCATCTTTTTCTTTAGTGTAAAATGTGTAACCATTAATGTCATATGCTTGCCATGATGTCACCAAAGCAGATGGGCCAGAAGCTAACTTCTTCATTATTGCCTCTTCTATAGTGTTTCCGTATGGTATATTTTTGTCCATTAACCATTTAGTGAAACATCTTATGTGCTCTTTCATGATTCTATCCTCTGTGCGGTCTTGGTTTTTATCACGGAGCTCAATTTGGTGTTCCTCGATGTACGACTCAGATATTGCGAGCTGTTGTAGTACACCAAAATGTGCACGGTGTATATTCTTGTAATCTTGAAAGATAAAAGTTTTCTTACCCACTTTGCCTCTCCCACGTAGTCTACCCTCATGTACTGGTATAGGCACACCTATCAATTTTCCATCTTTGATGTAATCAGCGCAACTCTCAATCACTTCTTCAGTGGTGTATCCTTACATAATTGAACCCTCTGAGTGAGCACGATTCCGCACATAACCTTTTAATACTCCTAAATATCTCTCCAACGAAAACATATGATGTAAATATAGTAGCCCCAATGCTTTTATCTGATCAACAAGATGTATAATTAGGTGTACTTGCATATCAAAAAAGGATGGTGAGAAACACATCTCAAGCTTGCACATAGTCTCGACGATGTATGTTTTCAGATAGTCTAAATCTTCACGTGCTATCACCTTTTGCGATACTGCATTGAAGAAGTAACACAAACGTGTGATGACAACTTTTATATGCTCAGGTTTGATGACTCTTATTGCAATGGTAAGGAAAACTATCATCATCATGTGACAGTCGTGAGAATTATAACCAAATAAAGATAAGTCTTTCATCGAGACTAGTTTGCGGATATTGGATGAGAAACTCGTGGGCACTTTGATCCCACGCAAGCATTCGCAAATTGCTTTTTTCTCTTCTAGGGTCAAGTTGTAGCTGGCTGGGGGAAGGTAATGCTTCCCGTTCGCCTTTTCTACTAGATGAAGCTCTAGTCTCAAATCAAGATTTACTAGGTCCATACGTGAATTTAATCCATCCTTTGTTTTCCTCGGCATGTCCAGCAAGGTCCCAATGATGATGTCAAATACATTCTTTGTAACGTGCATCAAATCAATACTATGGCAAAATTCCAGATTCTTCCAATACAGAAGATATTTGAAAAAAAATTGATTGTTTCTTGAAATCCATGTCAGTTGTATCATGCGAAGATGTACTTTTCTTTCTCTTAATTCCTTTACATTTTTTTCCCTTACCGAAAGCAATATGAATGTTCTTGACTATTTCAAACACAAGTTTTCCACTGTAAGGTTTTGGTGCAGTATCTTTTTCGATTTTGTTATCAAATTGTTCTTTCATCTTCCTATACTTGTGTGTATTATTCAAGAACCGTTGGTGTCTCATGTACACCGTATTTCTGGATGAAGTGAGGTATAGCAATCCAGTTCTATCCACGCACCTTACACAATCTTTCTTCCCTTTCATTTATCCCGATAATATAAACAGTCCGGAATAATCATGCACGGTAACGAATATCATTGCTCTTAGCATGAAATTCTCCCGCTTGTACTCATCCCATGTACATACCCCTTCATTCAACAATTTTGTCATATCTTCCATTAAAGGTTCCAAGAACACATCAATTTCGATGCTGGGTTGTTTCGGACCTTGGATAAGAACAGATAACAAGATATATTTCCTTTTGTAACACAACCACGTCGGTAGGTTGTACATCGTTAAGAACACGGGCCATGTGTTGTGTATGCTCCTTTTTTCACCAAACGGATTCATTCCGTCTGTACCCAAGGCAAACCTCACATTTCTGATTTCCTTTGCAAATTCTAGATACTGAATATCAAAATTAATCCATTGTGTTGCATCAGCAGGGTGTCGTATATGTTTTTCATTCTTCTTGTGTTGCTCAGAATGCCAACGCATAAGTTCAGCCTCCCTAGGATTTGAGAACAAACGCTTCAAGCGATCAATTACCGGAAGGTACCACATCACCAAGGCAGGAATTTTTTCTCTTATTCTTCCCGTCTTCATCGCCGGAAGTATCGTCATCGTCACCTTTAGGACCAATAATAAACTTCTTATTCTTCTGAGACTTTTTTATGTTGGTAACATACTGGTGATTGTAGTACTTCTTATATCTACTGACACCACAAATGGGGCATCTAGTTGCGAGCTCATGCTCTTTGCGATACAAAATACAATGGTTCACACAAGCGTGTATTTTTGTCACACCTAGTGCCATCGGGCAAAGAAGTTTCTTCGCTTTATAAGTGCTTCTGGGCAGTTTATTTGGATTTGGAAGAATTTCTGCCATAAGATTCAAAAGATCAGAGAAACTACAATCGGACCATCCGTGCGTACCTTTCAACTTTAGTAGTTCTAAGACTACACGCAATGTAGTAAAATTTTTATCACAACCGTTTGATTCATCATATAAAAGCTCCGTCGCCGCATTCTACAATGTCTCCATTTTACTTAAACCTTTGTTTGCTCCCATAGAAGTCAATACATATAGTTCAATGTGACGCAACATCTCCTCACAATCGAACTCATCATCATCATCACCATCTTGATTGTCACTACCATCATCGATATGAACATTATCATCATCTGAATCTCTCTCATCATCTTTATCCATGTCATGTGTATCTAACTCACCATGCTGTGTCCATATTGTGTAGTTTTTTTTTGAAACCTCTTTTCACCAAATGAGATTGGATTACTATAGTATCCGTCCAAGCAATCTTATTTTCGCAGTCGATACATGGACATAATATGTCATCTATCTTTTGCAGCTTCGCATGTCTCTTGGATGCTTTAATAAAATTTGCAACATTATGAATGTACATAGGATCGGGTCTTGACATGTTATACATCTACGCTCGACGGTCCATGCTTCAATAATAGAATTTTTGTCAGATTTACAAAATTTGGCCACAAATATTCCCTAAAGGTCTTCTATAAAATGAATTTACAGAGACATAACAAGTATGATTAGGGCGACTAATGTAGGTCTGTTCATTATGGGCGACTAATCAACCCTAGTCGATGGCTAATCGATAACCAATCGTCCTCAAGGTTTTTACGGTAATACCAAGTCAATACAGAGTTGTAGAGAGAGGTGGCACATAGGAGAGCGGCAGCAACATCAAATAAGACTCTAAGATCGGCGACGAACAGAAAGCGTGGTGGACGGGAGGTGGCAGCGTCTAGTGGAGTCTGGATGATACGGGAGACGTCTTGAGGTGTACGGAGTCGAAGGCATCAGGAGCAGCAAGCGGGGGTGAAGGATTGAAGTCATGGGGCAAACAGGCCCAGTAGCATGGGCTAGGTCTGGGTGGGATCCGGTCCGTTATATCTTGACGTCGGATACCATCCAACGATGGTAACTAAATGGCTGAGTTATAAAACTATCTCCCTAGAAAGCTAACCCTAATCACTCCTTCGAAATATATGCAAGCAGGAGGTACGCACACACAAGTAACATATTGAAAAAGAAAACACATAAAATTATTATTACAAGTTCAGGTAAACTTCATGCATCTTATATATATATATTACAATATCATCTGTTAATTAAACATCATATTCATGTCACAAAATAGGTACAAACTACAAAAAGACACAATCCATATACCAACACATATGAGTCCAATACCAATACCATATACCAACAAACTATTCATGTCACCAAATTATTGAGTCCAAATGCATATGTACACACATGCAAAAGGACACAATCCATATACCAACACATATGAGTCCAATACCAATACCATATACCAACAAACTATTCATGTCACCAAATTATTGAGTCAAAACGCATATGTAGACACATGCAAAAGGACACAATCCATACACCAACATACAAAACTAGCAGCTTATGAAAATATGCAAAGAAAAAGGTAGCGTGCAATGCATAGTAAGGAAACTATGCGAATTTACTTAGGTACCTTGTGGCGCGATGTGGGACTGGGTAGAGGCATGCCTCCGCGGGGCTGGGCGGCGGCGCGGCAGTGCGGGCTGAGCGGCGGCGTGGCGGCGCGGCAGTGCGGGCTAAGCGGCGGCGCGGCGGTGGGTAATTTCGGCAGCCTTGGGGCGGTGGAAAATTCTTCAGGGTTGCATTTCGACTGTGGCGAGGGGTCTTTATATAGGCGTCAGTTTTTCACATGCGGTTTTTAAATTTTTCACAGGCGGTTGGTTATTAATAACCGCCTGAGAAAAGGATTATCTCAGGCGGTTATTCATTACAAACCACCTGAGATAATGCCCGAGGCTCTTCAGTTTCCTTATCCCTTGCTTCTTTTTTATTTAGATTCTAATATAAATACTCAAACATGTTTAGATTCTGCAAATTGAGTCCAAATTTGATGATTCTTTCTTTTATATTTGTATAAAATTAATATATACCACCCGAACCAAATATTTTAAAACTTGTATAGCTGACATTGTAATGTTTTAATAAATATCAAATTAATTTCTACTCACATATTATTCACATTTGTGTATCTCATAAAAAAAAGAATCCTTCACTTAAATTTGTTTGTATGAACATATTTGTATTATTTATACATGTATGAATTTTGTTAATTTTTATAAAAGCATTCAAACATGTCAAACTTCAAATTATCCATCATTCTAACTAAATGCTCATATACATATGAGGCATTCATCAAATTATGAACACACATTGTGTAACACCCTCATTTTCATGCATCATGCCCTACATGCACTCATATACATGTTTAACATTAACCCATAACAAGAGGAATGATCTTAAAATTGATTTGGAGCAAAACCGCACTTAAAAATGTAGGAAAGTGCGGACTAGTCTGATTTCTCTCTGTCTAAAAACGGACTTGTCTGTTTTTGCTGCGGATTAGTCCGATATTTGCCCCTGGAAAACTTCGGACTTGTCCGATCTTGTGCGGACTAGTCCGATGTTCCATGAATCCTTGAAAATTTGCTAAGTCCCTGGACTTTTCCGGACTAGTCCGGTGTTCCAGCGGACTTGTCCGTTTTCCTTTCTGACTAAGATCGGACTTGTCCGATTTTTGGCCAGACTTGTCCGATTTTCTCTCTGGACGACTTCGGACTAGTCCGGTCCTGTCCGGACTTGTCCGATATTTCGTGACTCCGAGATTGACCTTTTGTTTTACGACTTGTTTCTTGGGTTTCACGTCAAGTGGGCCTAGAGACGTCGTGCCCAACTCTTTTAGAGCCCATGTGGGACTCTAAACCGGCCTCTACTCATCCCAAAACTCGAAATCCATCTAACCCTAGCCTCCACGTCTATATAAACAGCCCCACCCCTTGGTTTGACATCTATTTGCCACTTTTCCACCCACCCAAACCCTAGTTCGTGGAGAGCCACCATCAAGGAGGGAGGAGAAGATCCCAAACAAGAAGAAGAAGAGGAGGAAACGAAGGAGGATCAAGATCTCCACCAAGTTTCGTCCTTCACCACCAATTCATCTCCAAGTTCATCACCAACCCTAGATCATCGAGATCCAAGTGTTACCTCCAAGTTTCTTGGTTCATTGGAGTTCTAAACACCTGGTATACCTTCTATTCTCTTTTCCTTACGTGAATTCAACCCCTAATCTCCAAATTTACGTCGATCTAGAAAACCCTAATCTGCTGATCTCGTCAAGTGCGGACTTGTCCGGTCCCTAGCGGACTAGTCCGATCTTTCTGGTTAAATTGTGTTGAATTAATTCTAAAATTTGATCTAATCGAATCCAAACCTGTATAAACTTGTTAAAAGCTATTAGAACTAGTTAGTGATCTTTAAAAGCAATCTAGTAACAAGTTCTACCTTGCATTTGCATTAATCATGCATGTCATGTCATATTGAGTAATATTTGTGCACTCTTTGATTGTGTTTCTTGTCTTGTATGTTTATTGTGTGGATTAGACGGATTTGCGCTAGAGAGTGCCGCGGAGGATCTACAGCATCAAGAGTTTGAAGGCTTTGACCCTAATCAACAGCAAGAGCAAGGCAAGTGTCCTTGAAGCATATTGATCCTGTTTTTTTTTAAATAAATGTTTTGTTTGTAAAACTGCATGCTATGTCAATTTGATGGGAAATCCTATGGTAGGAAGTTTACTAGACTTATTAAACCACCCTTGTCACCTGGAATTTATGGTAGAGAGTCGGGAAAGGTTTTTACCTTTTTGCTTCGCTTAATTGACTGGGATGGAAAAACAACTATACCACTCAATTTAATTATGCATGGATGAGATTATGGATGACATGAACTGGTTAATACGGTATTGTAATGGGTGATCTAAGCAAGCCTGGTATGTGGATGGGTTGGATGTTATGGTGGTTTGCTTGCTTTAGATCTAAGGACCAGTTCATGCGAGAATAAGGCTGGACTACAGTGCCACCACGAGGCCAAGTATGGGTGCGGCGTAGCTGATTAATTAGGGCTTTGCTAGTGTTGTTTGGACTTTTGTGGATGCTCGGGGAAGGGTAGTCGGATTGGGTTTGTTGATGATTGGTGGGACTACCCTGGGATCCGAATGGCTCAAGAGGGGGCCCTTGGTTGAAGATGTGCTCTGCGGGAGACATCGCCACCGGTGAAACCTCAGTGGGGTCTAAATAGACTAGTAATCCCTTTGTAAAGGCTATTTTGTGATCTCTTGGCCACACACCAACGGAAGTGTGTAATATGACTGACGGGTCATGGGCATAAGGGAGATTCTTAGTCGCCGAAAGGTGATGAAATCACGAACACGTGGGTAAAGAGGTACAAACTCTGCAGAGTTAATTAAAACTATCATGATAGCCGTGCTCCCGGTTATGAGCACCTGTACAACTTCCATGATTAGAGGCAAATTGGAATTTGAGATGGTTATGGTTTGGTAATGGTTATGGATGGTTATGGATTAATTTCTGGTATTGGATATGGTTATTGACGATGGTGAAATCTGGAATTATTGATGATGATGAGGAATTCAGTTTGGTACTATGGTATTATTTATGATTATGATGGGTTTACTTCACATACATGTAATATATTGCTCTTCAAATGTTTTACTGTACTTTTCAGCACTTTGCCATTATTATTGTCATCATTTGAATCAGCCACATGTCATACTTTCCACACTTGCTGAGTACGACATGTACTCACTCTTGAAATCCCCCCCCCCAACAGTTGCAGGTCAAGATTGGGAGTTTAATGGCGATAATGCGGAGTTCTAGGCCGTGTCTACCGTCAGCTTTGCCTGTGGTGTTGATTGGAGCTGCGCATGCATACCCTGTCGCTTATGCTGCATAGTTGCTTAGTTTGCTTAATTAGTTTATTTCCGCTGCATTAGTCGAACTTGTCATTAATATTCATTAGAGCTTGTATTCGAGGATAATCTGGTTTGTGTAATAAAATTTGGTTAACTAATCTTGTCTTGTGGTAATTTTCTGTATACTCTTTTGTGATTGCACTCGTGTATGTGTGATGAACATCCTGGGCACACATATGCGTTAGCTTGGTTCATTTTCGGAACTGGGCATCACAGATTGGTATCAGAGCCACAGGTTGACCGTAGGATGCAGCCTAGATAGAATGGACACTTTAGAGCACATAGGAGCACTCAGGAATCGATGTGTTCTTGCTTGGTGTGCTGTTTGCTATATATATTGCTTGCTTGTGTGCTTAATAGAGGATTTTGGGATGCTTTAGCATTGCCATGTCCACCTAGGCTAGTATAGCTAGTTGGTTAGCTTCATATCCCTTGATGCATATAGTTGGGGCGTTTTCTAATTCTTACCTATTGCCCTTCTTCAGATGGTGAGGACTCGCAACCAGAGAGATGGCAATGATGAGGAGGAGAACAATGGAGTGCCTCAGAACAACAATGGACAAGGACCTGCCCAAGGAGCTGTTAATATTGAGCAGCTTTTGGCCATGCAAAACCAGCTCATGCAGACCATGATACAGACTATGGGACAGCTGCAGGCTGGCAACATCAACAATCAGCCCCACATGCCTCCACCGCCACCCCCACCTCCTCATAACCGATTGGGAGAGTTTATGAGGACTAGGCCGCCAACCTTTGCTCAAGCCACAGACCCTATGGATGCGGATGATTGGCTCAAGTCTATGGAGAAGAAGCTAGCCATTGTCCAATGCAGTGACCGAGAGAAGGTCCTATTTGCTTCTCATCAACTCGTTGGAGCAGCCGCAGATTGGTGGGATTCTTATTGCAGTGCTCATGAGAACCAAGAGAGAATTACTTGGGCCGAATTCAAGGAGAATTTTCGTTCTCATTATGTGCCGGGAGGTGTTATGCTCTTGAAGAGGCAAGAATTTGAGAACTTGAGGCAAGGAAAATCAAGCGTGAGTGAATATCTCAATAAGTTCACTCAACTCTCAAGATATGCGCCTGAGGATGTTAGCCGGGACAGCCGGAAGCAATACTTGTTCATGAGGGGATTGAACAATACGATCCAAGTGCAATTGCTCAATTGTGATTATGTCAATTTTCAGAAGCTTGTGGACAAAGCAATTGTGGTTGAGAACAAGATCCGTGAGATGGAGCAAGAAATCAAGAGGAAGGCGCCATATCAAGGACAACAACAAGGAAGTAATGTGCGCCCTCGCTTTGCGCCGTCCAATGCGCCTCATTACAGCTCCTCTATTCCTGCTCAGCGCCCTGGTTATGCACCATGCCCAACTCAGGTTGTGCAGCAGCGCCCTGTCATGCAAACACCTAGGCCTCCGATGCCTTATGCACCTCGTGCTGATTTTCCTGGTGCTAATGTTCAAAACCAAGCTCGTCCCAATAATTCTGGTGGAGTTAAGAAGTGCTACACTTGTGGAGAAGCTGGACACTTTGCGCATCAATATCCTAAGTCAGGTCTTGGCCAAGGAAGCAATGCACCGAGGCAAAACCCAAGACCCAACAGGGGACAACCACAAGGGAACCGTGGACAGCAGAATTTCGCTCGTGGCAACGTGAACCATGTCTCAACGGAGGATGCTCAACAAGCGGATGACGTGGTCATTGGTATGTTTCTCGCCAACTCCAACCCCGCGACTATGTTATTTGATTCTGGAGCATCGCATTCATTCATTGCATCGAAGTATGTTGCCAAGTATAGTTTGCCTATCTCTCATATGAAGTTTACTCTGTTGGTTAAGTCTCCTGGAGGAGAGATGAGGACAAATATAGTATGTCCAAAAGTAAGCCTTAGAATAAGGGGGGTAGACTTCTCCGCCAACCTCATTGTTTTAGATTCTCAAGGGTTGGATATTATACTTGGTATGGACTGGTTGAGGAAGCACAATGGAGTTATCGAATGTGCCACAAAGATGGTGAAGTTGACTAATGAAGAAGGGATCACCATAGAATTTGAAGCAACCCAACATGCACCGAAGCAATTAGAGCTGAATCATGGACGGTGTCGCAATTGAGGAGATTCCGGTGGTGTGTAAATTTTTGGATGTTTTTCCGGACGAGTTGCCAGGTATGCCACCCGATCGAGACATTGAGTTTGTTATTGATTTAATACCTGGAACTGCACCTATAGCTAAGAGGCCATATAGGATGCCTCCTATGGAATTAGCGGAGCTCAAGAAGCAGATTCAAGAGCAATTAGAGAAGGGTTTCATTCGCCCTAGCTCTTCGCCTTGGGGAGCGCCTGTTCTATTTGTGGACAAGAAGGATGGATCCCAAAGGATGTGCGTGGATTACCGAGCTCTCAACGAGGTAACAATCAAGAACAAGTACACCTTGCCACGCATAGAGGACTTGTTTGATCAGATGAAGGGTGTTTGTGTCTTCTCTAAGATTGACTTGAGGTCGGGATACTTTCAAATGAAGATTAGACCATCGGACATACCCAAGACAGCTTTTAGGACATGGTATGGATCTTATGAGTACACCGTGATGTCTTTTGGATTGACAAATGCGCCTGCCTACTTTATGTACCTCATGAATAAAGTCTTCATGGAGTACTTAGATAAGTTCGTTGTGGTGTTTATTGATGATATTATGATCTACTCGAAGGATGAGAGGGAACATGAGGAACACTTGAGGCTTACGCTGCAGAAATTGAGGGAGCATCAATTGTACGCCAAGTTCAGTAAATGTCAATTCTGGTTACGGGAAGTTTCCTTCTTAGGCCATATTATTTCCGGAGGAGGAGTATCGGTTGACCCCGGTAAAGTGAGGGATGTGTTGAAGTGGGAACCACCGCAAAACGTCAAGGAAATAAGGAGTTTTCTTGGGATGGCTGGATATTACCGTCGGTTTATTAAAGATTTTTCCAAGATAGCCAAGCCTATGACGGAGTTTCTAATGAAGGGAAAGGCGTTCCAATGGACTGAAGCTTGTCAAAGCAGTTTTGAGGAGTTGAAGAAGCGGTTGACAACAGCCCCAGTTTTGGTATTGCCGGATGTAAGCAAGAGTTTCGACATCTATTGTGATGCATCAAGACAAGGGCTTGGATGTGTATTGATGCAAGGAGGTCAAGTGGTCGCCTATGCGTCGAGACAATTGAAGAAACATGAGCAGAATTACCCCACGCATGATCTTGAACTAGCAGCCGTGGTACATGCATTGAAGATTTGGAGACACTATATTCTTGGACATAGGTGTGAAATTTACACGGATCATAAGAGTTTGAAGTATATTTTCACACAAACGGATCTGAACTTGAGGCAACGAAGATGGTTGGAGCTCATCAAAGATTATGATTTGGGGATCAACTATCATCCGGGAAAAGCCAATGTAGTGGCCGATGCTTTGAGTAGAAAGGGAGTAAGCCATCAACTTACAGTTCGAGAGTTACCGTCCGAGTTATGCAAGGAGTTTGAACGGTTGAACCTTGGGTTTGTAAACGAGATGGAGATGATGGAGTTAAACCCAACCTTGGAGCAAGAAATTCGAGAGGCACAAACCACAGATGAGGAGATCAAGGAAATCAAGGAAAGAATCGAAGAAGGGAGAGAATCCAGATTTGATAAAGACGAACATGGTACCTTATGGCTTGGAAAGAGAATCGTTGTGCCTAATGTAAAGCATATTCGGGAGACAATATTAAAGGAGGCATATGACTCGCCTTACTCGATTCACCCAGGTTGTACGAAGATGTACAAAGACTTGAAGACTTGCTATTGGTGGGATAGCATGAAGAAGGACATAGCCGAATATGTTGCATTGTGTGATGTGTGTCAACGAGTCAAGGCGGAACATCAAAGGCCAGCCGGACTATTGCAACCGTTGAAGATTCTGGAATGGAAGTGGGAAGAAATTGGTATGGACTTCATAGTTGGGTTACCACGTACTCAGTTCGGGTATGACTCAATTTGGGTAAGTGTGGATCACTTAACCAAGTCAGCTCATTTTGTCCTTGTGAAGACCAAGTATACAGCTGCACGATTGGCCGAAATATACATGGAGCATATTGTGTGTCGACATGGAGTCCCTAAGAGGATAGTCTCGGATAGAGGTTCTCAATTTACCTCCAGATTTTGGCAAAAATTGCATGAAGCTTTGGGAACGAGGTTGAATTTTAGTTCAGCATATCATCCTCAAATGGATGGACAAACCGAGAGGACCAATCAGATTTTGGAGGACATGTTAAGAGCTTGTGCTTTAAAGCATGGGAAAGGTTGGGACAAAAGCTTGCCATACGCGGAATTTTCATACAACAATAGTTACCAAGCAAGCTTGAAGATGTCACCATATGAAGCGCTTTATGGGAGGAAGTGTAGGACACCTTTATTCTGGAATGAGGCAGGAGAAACTCAAGTATTTGGTCCGGACGTATTGCAAGAAGCCGAAAAGCAAGTCCAAATAATTCGTGGAAACTTGAGGGCTGCCCAATCAAGACAAATAGGCTATGCGGACAATAGGAGAAGGAAATTAGCCTTTGAAATAGGAGATTTTGTTTACCTCAAGGTGTCACCAATGAGAGGTCATAAGAGGTTTAACATAAGGGGTAAGCTCGCACCTCGTTATATTGGACCATTCAAGATTTTGGACAAAAGAGGAGAAGTAGCATATAAGTTGGAGATGCCAGCTCATCTTTCAGACGTACATGATGTGTTCCATGTTTCCCAGCTCAAGAAGTGCTTGAGGGTACCGGAAGAAAAGGTGCCAATGGAGGAATTGAAGCTAGAGGAAGATTTGACTTATGCTGAGCAACCGGTTAAGATCTTGGAAACCAAGGAGAGAGTCACAAGGAACAAGGTTATTAGGTGGTGTAAGGTTCAATGGAAGCACCACACAGAAAAAGAATCAACTTGGGAGCTAGAGGATGATATCAAGAAGGACTTTCCCTATCTCTTCTCTTCCGCGTCGAATCTCGAGGGCGAGATTCATTTTAAGGGGGGTAGGTTTGTAACACCCTCATTTTCATGCATCATGCCCTACATGCACTCATATACATGTTTAACATTAACCCATAACAAGAGGAACGAGCTTAAAATTGATTTGGAGCAAAACTGCACTTAGAAATGTAGGAAAGTGCGGACTAGTCCGATTTCTCTCTGTCTAAAAACGGACTTGTCCGTTTTTGCTGCGGATTAGTCCGATATTTGCCCCTGGAAAACTTCGGACTTGTCCGATCTTGTGCGGACTAGTCCGATGTTCCATGAATCCTTAAAAATTTGCTAAGTCCCTGGACTTTTCCGGACTAGTCCGGTGCTCCAGCGGACTTGTCCGTTTTCCTTTCTGACTAAGATTGGACTTGTCCGATTTTCGGCCAGACTTGTCCGATTTTCTCTCTGGACGACTTCGGACTAGTCCGGTCCTGTCCGGACTTGTCCGATATTTCGTGACTCCGAGATTGAACTTTTGTTTTACGACTTGTTTCTTGGGTTTCACGTCAAGTGGGCCTAGGGACGTCGTGCCCAACTCTTTTAGAGCCCATGTGGGACTCTAAACCGGCCTCTACTCATCCCAAAACTCGAAATCCATCTAACCCTAGCCTCCACGTCTATATAAACAGCCCCACCCCTTGGTTTGACATCTATTTGCCACTTTTCCACCCACCCAAACCCTAGTTCGTGGAGATCCACCATCAAGGAGGGAGGAGAAGATCCCAAACAAGAAGAAGAAGAGGAGGAAACGAAGGAGGATCAAGATCTCCACCAAGTTTCGTCCTTCACCACCAATTCATCTCCAAGTTCATCACCAACCCTAGATCATCGAGATCCAAGTGTTACCTCCAAGTTTCTTGGTTCATTGGAGTTCTAAACACCTGGTATACCTTCTATTCTCTTTTCCTTACGTGAATTCAACCCCTAATCTCCAAATTCACGTCGATCTAGAAAACCCTAATCTGCTGATCTCGTCAAGTGCGGACTTGTCCGGTCCCTAGCGGACTAGTCCGATCTTTCTGGTTAAATTGTGTTGAATTAATTCTAAAATTTGATCTAATCGAATCCAAACCTGTATAAACTTGTTAAAAGCTATTAGAACTAGTTAGTGATCTTTAAAAGCAATCTAGTAACAAGTTCTACCTTGCATTTGCATTAATCATGCATGTCATGTCATATTGAGTAATATTTGTGCACTCTTTGATTGTGTTTCTTGTCTTGTATGTTTATTGTGTGGATTAGACGGATTTGCGCTAGAGAGTGCCGCGGAGGATCTACAGCATCAAGAGTTTGAAGGCTTTGACCCTAATCAACAGCGAGCAAGGCAAGTGTCCTTGAAGCATATTGATCCTGTTTTTTTTTTAATAAATGTTTTGTTTGTAAAACTGCATGCTATGTCAATTTGATGGGAAATCCTATGGTAGGAAGTTTACTAGACTTGTTAAACCACCCTTGTCACCTGGAATTTATGGTAGAGAGTCGGGAAAGGTTTTTACCTTTTTGCTTCGCTTAATCGATTGGGATGGAAAAACAACTATACCACTCAATTTAATTATGCATGGATGAGATTATGGATGACATGAACTGGTTAATACGGTATTGTAATGGGTGATCTAAGCAAGCCTGGTATGTGGATGGGTTGGATGTTATGGTGGTTTGCTTGCTTTAGATCTAAGGATCGATTCATGCGAGAATAAGCAAGGACTACAGTGCCACCACGAGGCCAAGTATGGGTGCGGCGTAGCTGATTAATTAGGGCTTTGCTAGTGCTGTTTGGACCATTGTGGATGCTCGGGGAAGGGGTAGTCAGATTGGGTTTGTTGATGATTGGTGGGACTACCCTGGGATCCGAATGGCTCAAGAGGGGGCCCTTGGTTGAAGATGTGCTCTGCGGGAGACATCGCCACCGGTGAAACCTCAGTGGGGTCTAAATAGACTAGTAATCCCTTTGTAAAGGCTATTTTGTGATCTCTTGGCCACACACCAACGGAAGTGTGTAATATGACTGACGGGTCATGGGCATAAGGGAGATTCTTAGTCGCCGAAAGGTGATGAAATCACGAACACGTGGGTAAAGAGGTACAAACTCTGCAGAGTTAATTAAAACTATCATGATAGTCGTGCTCCCGGTTATGAGCACCTGGACAACTTCCATGATTAGAGGCAAATTGGAATTTGAGATGGTTATGGTTTGGTAATGGTTATGGATGGTTATGGATTAATTTCTGGTATTGAATATCGTTATTGACGATGGTGAAATCTGGAATTATTGATGATGGTGAGGAATTCAGTTTGGTATTATGGTATTATTTATGATTATGATGGGTTTACTTCACATACATGTAATATATTGCTCTTAAAATGTTTTACTGTACTTTTCAGCACTTTGCCATTATTATTGTCGTCATTTGAATCAGCCACATGTCATACTTTCCACACTTGCTGAGTACGACATGTACTCACTCTTGCAATCCCCCCCCCCCAACAGTTGCAGGTCAAGATTGGGAGTTTAATGGCGATAATGCGGAGTTCTAGGCCGTGTCTACCGTCAGCTTTGCCTGTGGTGTTGATTGGAGCTGCGCATACATACCCTGTCGCTTATGCTGCATAGTTGCTTAGTTTGCTTAATTAGTTTATTTCCGCTACTGTCGACTGTTGGAGTCGGCAGATCCCCTGACACTACGAAAGTGTGGAAGGAGTTTGTGGTTCGGTTTGGGCGCGCGGAGACTCAAGTAGGTGAAAACGCGATTGGACACGAGTGACACAGTAGTTTACGTGGTTCGGGCCGCCTGAGCGTAATACCCTACTCCACGGGTGTGTGTGTGTTGTATTAACTTGTGAGCTTCCGAGTGTTCGAGAATCCTCCTCTCGTGTATCGTCAGTTTGTCCTTTTATAGTACAAGGACAAACCGTTACAAGTCAGCCTGGCCCGACATGTGGCCCTGGCGGTTATTGGTATTGGTACACGAGATTAATTGCTGTTAATAACCCTGTAACGGCTCCGACAGTGCCGTTACAGGTGTTAAGATCATCCGATTAAATATCATTAACGTGGAATTAATGATAATTAATCGGGTCTTGAAGTCTGCGGCTGTCCTTTGGAGATCCGGAGCCGTTACAACGTCTCCCGGGGGTTTGAAGCGGCCAGCTCCGACGTATGGACACGTGGCAGCTCCGGAGCTTGCTCGTGGGAAGTGGGAAGCTCCGGGGCGGCCTGCCACATGTCAGGTCCGGAGCTTCTCTCGGTCAGGGGTTACCTCCGGAGGTGCCGTTTCAGTACCTAGCCCGGAGCTTCACCCTGGTGGGTAATAACTCTGGTCTGTCAGTACACGTGGCAACCTAGAGGTTAACCATGTTGGAGAAGCGGGTCCGGTCACGTCTGGTGAGTGGGCCCCCGAGGGTCTTCAATTTGAGTAGATGTCCTTCCCTTGAGATCTTTGTAACCTCAGGGGGTGTATGGTTTTTAGGGTACCGACAGTGGCCCCCTGGACCTACCTCCGGGGAAGGCCAACGGGATGAAGTCATTCCGCCGGAGGTTGGTCCACACTTGCGACTCTTGAACTGGGTCTTCAAGGGTCTTTGGAGGTGGCTTTGGCGGGGCTTTTCGGTTAAGTCCCGACGCGTGGCGCACCTCAGGCGGCAGATAAGATCTTTGACGTGCGGATCTCTCGCAATTGAAGGTCGCCGGTTCCCGATACGAAAACCGTATCGGTTCCGCGCGCCTTGTCAGTCCGCCGCCTTTGGGTTTCCTGCCTCGTGATGACAACTGTTCGCCTGGGTTAGAACCTCGACTTGATCGTCAGGGTGGTCCCGGGCCCGCTTGTCATCGGCTGGGTCGAATTCTTGAGTAGTATCCTTGACTCCCTTGCAGTTTCCATCCAAGCGTTGCGAGGGCTTACTTAAGAAGGAAAGCGCACCGTCGGGAGTTCTTTACGCTTTCCATCTGTTCTTGCGCTCAAACTCCCAACTCGTGCTTTGCTTCTCTTCTCTCGCCTAGCTGTGCTGCGATGGAGTTAGGTCTGCGTGAGAGTCGTTTGAAGACGGAGAGCGATCTGAAGAAGGTCCGAGCCCTCATGGGGTGGTCGTCGGACTTCTTCAACCGTTCGGTTCGCGCCGGAGGAGAGCTTCCCTTTAAAAAGGAGCACTCCGGCGAAATGGTGTACTTTTCATCGTACGCCATGGTGGGGCTGATCCCACCGTTTTCTTCCTTCTTCTTGATGCTGCTGGACTTCTATGGTCTGCAGCTATACCACCTTGGCCCTCACTCTCTCCTCCTTGTGTCCATCTTTGTCCACTTCTGTGAGATGTGGGTGGGCATTCCTCCCTGCATCGAGCTCTTCCGCACCTTCTTCACCGTCCAAACCACCGGCCGAAGTGACGAGTATCTTGGCTTCTACTACTTTGTGAAGCGCAAGAAGTGCTCGTTCAAGTACCTCCGGTCGTTCCCTTCCGGGAAGTGGGATGACTGGAAGAAAGATTGGGTAGTCGTCCGGGTGGAGGAGCACGAGCGGTTGGAGCTGCCAGACGGTCTGCCCGGCATTGACACGTCGGTGTGGAGCGAAGTTCCAGTGCTGGCGGCAGCCTTCGACCCCATCCTGTCCAGGATCCGCCAATGTGTGGAGGGAGGACTGACTCCCCAGGCGGTGTTCTGCAACTTCCTGTCCAACAGGTGGGCACCGCTGAAGAGGAGGGAGAAGCTCGCCTGGGCCCTCAACAGCGTGATGGACGAAGACCGGGTCGAGACCGGGTTGAAGTCCAGCATGGTGGGGAAGTCCTTGGAGTTTCACCTCAAGAAATTCCAGCACGGCATCGATGTTGACGGAGAGTACTTGACTCCGCCGCCGGCTTTCCTCCCCTTGAACGTGGAAGTTGAGTTCAGCAGGGAGCTCCGGCGGAAGATGCCCGCGCTTGACGACCTTGGCGTCGTTGAGAGAAGATCGACCGCCCGGTTGGCGATCCCCGGGTTGTCGGAAGGCGGCTCCACCCCTGTCCCTCAGCCAAGAGCTGAAGTCACCGGCAAGGGCAAGGAGCTGGTGGAGGAGCCGGAGAGCCGGAAGAGGAAGCTGCGACATGCTGACGGAAGGTCCGTCGGGCTTGCTACTTCCCCGCCAGTTCCCCGTCCTCAGGAAGGAAGATCCTCCGCCGCTGTAGCGTCTGTCCCCGTGGTGGGATCTTTTCGGAGCGCTACTGTTCCGGCGGTGGGATCCTCCCGGAGTGCGGTTGTCCCCGTGATGGGTCCCTCCGGAGGTGCCAGCTCCGGACAGGCGACTCCGGTTCGAGAAGTGGTGAGGGCCTCCAGGTCTAGGAGTTCCTCCCGGTCTAGGAGAGCTCCGACCCGGGAAACGCCCGCGGCTACGGCAAGTCCTGGGAGTCCTCCTGGAGCTCCTACGCCGACCGTGGCCAGCCCGGAACGTCCGGGAAAGAGGTTCCGCGCAAGCTGGTGCGTGAGCCTCCCAAGGTAATTTTTCTTGCTTACCTCAATTGACTTTTAATTATAACATCTGTTTGCTCAATTTCTTCATTCTTTATCTGCAGCGTTCCCAAGAAGGGGAGTGAAGCTCCGCCCTCAGCCACAGTGTCTGAGGCTGCGAGGGCTTCTGCTCCAGCCCCGGTGCCGCCCCAGGCGGAGGCTGCGACAGCTCCGGCGCCGGCTGTCGTGGTCATGGACCTCGACTCGTCTCCAGAAGTTCCCGTGGTAGCGCCGAACCACGGGATTGAAGATGCGCCAGCGGCACCCGCTCCGGAGGTTGAAGCTCCGGGCCCCTGTGCTGCAGAAGTAGATGCTCCGGCTGTCGAGCCGGAGGAAGTAGCGGTCCCGGCTTCAGAGCCGGAAAGTGCTGAAGCCCCGGCGATTGAGCCGGAGGTAGCTGAAGCCCCGGCGTGCGAGCCGGAAGTTGAAGTGGTTCCGGCAATTGAGTCGGTTACTTCCGAAGCTCCGATCGCAGAGCCGGTAGCTATTGGAGCGCCGGCTGCAGAGCCGGTGATTGTGGAGGCGCCGGCTGCAGAGCCGGTGGTCGAAGAAGCGAGGGAGCTTGAGCCTCCCTCAGAAGAAGCGTCCCGGCCGGAGCCAGTGGAGGCGACGACGTCGATGGTACCCGTGGCGGAGCCAGAGTGCCTGAACGAAGTCGCCGGCCCCCAGCCTGAGGGGGCGAATGAAGACTTGGTGGCGGGACCTTCTTCGGTGGCGACTGAAGCCATCCCGGAGGAGTGCCCTAGTGCCTTGGAAGCCCGGGGTTCCGCTCTCGTAGAGTGGGACCCAATTTTTGTAAATGAAGACCCGCTGGAACCAGCGGAAGAGACCCCAGAAGGTCCGGAGCCCATCTCGTTGTCGATGTCCATCGACAACGCTTGTTCCAGTCTGCGCCAAGTCCAACTAGCCTTCTTCCACGACAGCAAGGTTCTTGAAGAGGAGCGCCAAACCCTTAGGAGGTGGCGTAATCGACTCCAATTCGAGACCAAGCTGGCGCAGTCGAGGATTGCTGAGGACAAGGAATGGATCAGGCGGGAGAAGGTCCGCCTGGAGCTCTGGGGTGAGATGCTGGACGAGAGGGAGAGCATGACTCACAACCTCGACGCCCAATCCCGGGAGTACCATGACCAAGCTAAGGCTGCTAATGACGCGGCCAACGCTCGGTTTGATCAACTCGAGGCCATCAGTACCGCACTCATCAAGCGCCGAGAGGCACTTGAGGGAAGGGAAAAGCGGCTCGAGGATGAGGAGCAAAAACTCCTGGAGCTACGGGATGACGTATTGCGACGTGAAGAAGAGCTCGCCGAGAAGACAGCCCTGGCGGACAAGGGTATCGAGGAGCGCGCTAAAAAATTGGAAGAGCGCTGCCTCGAGGAGGAGGAGAAGACCTGGGTGCGAGGGCAGGAACTCTACGAGTATGAGTGTGCCCTCGTCGCCCGGGAGAAGAAAATAGAGGCTAGGGAGAAAGACCTGGTCGACCGCCGGAACAAGATCCACCTCCGGGAGGAGGAGCTCGGAAGACTCGAAAAGCGGGTTGCTGCGAAAATTCAGCAAAAAGCCAAAGAAGTTGAGCGCCTCTCCCGCGAGAATTCGGAGCTGGCGGCGGCCCGGAGGTCCCTGGAAGAGATGAAGGGCCTGAGGAAGACGGACTCCCTGCAAATTTGGGAGTTTCTGAGCAAGGCCGACGATGCGCTGGCGCCTATGGGTTTCAGCCCCGTGCTTCCGGATGATCCGGAGCCGGAGCCGGACCTTGCATTGCAGGCGTTGAGCGCTGCGGGCAGCAAGCTCTCCAAGGTGGGCGACGTCATCGCGGACCAGCTGGAGGTCGAGGGGCAATCACTGGCTAGGAACGTCACCGAGTATGTGTTGACGTGTTACACTAGCCGGAACCCTCAATTCTCTCTGGACCCGGTGCTTGAAGGCCCCGTCGAAGGAGAAGGTGAAGCTACCCGAGCCAGCGTGTCGGAGGTCGCTCAGAAGGTCGCTGAGTTCTTCCATAGGGTCTAGGACTATCTTTCTTAGCCTTTATTTGTATCTTCTCTTCTTCCTCAATTTTGTAATCCTTTGTCCCCAAATGTAATCTCCGGTCTTCAAATGAAATGAAATCCTCAATTTTTCGTGAATTTCATTTTTTGTCTTCAACATCTTTGTCTTCACTTGGCCCCCTGGTAGATGTGCACAATTTGATTGTGGACATGTACCAAAAGGATGTTGAATTTTGTTGAAGACAAATTTGCTTCGAACTCGTATAGTTTAGGTCCGAAGTTTTCGATAGTGAAGGTCCCTTGAAGTCGTCGGAGCTTAGAAGCTCCGGCACTGTCCATCGTCGGAGCTTAGTAGCTCCGGCAATAGCCTCTACCAACACGTTGAGTGTCGATAGTTAATACTTCAAGGTGTCGGAGCTTAGTAGCTCCGGCAATGACCTTTGCCACGCTTGGCTTGCTGGCAATAGACTCTAGTGATAGAGTCTTCTCACCATCTTTAAGTTAACGCCAGTGGGAGTCGGAGCTTGGTTAACTCCGATTTTTCTCCATCAATGTTGGGTTTATTTTTCCTGCACACTTAAGCCAAGAAAAACAGTAAAATTCGTTCCTTATCTATAACTTCGTCGCGGCTTACGGTTCTTAAGAGAATTTCAAGTTGAACACGATTTTTAGTACGATTGGATGAATTGTCTTTTCTTTTAGATCCAATTGTCCATGGACCCACCTTACTTTGGCCTGCCGGGATGTAGGTAGAGTGGCGTACTTAGGGTGCTTGACCAGGCTAAGTCGATAGCGCACTCCGGCCCTAGAATGGCTTGGCGGCTTTCAGGCGAGTTAGTCACATACGATATTTAAATCTAAAAAATCCGACAATTCAACTCAAATCGTACGTAAATCGGTCTAACTAGAATTTCTTAAGAATTGCACGTTTCTGTTATAGACAAGAAAGAGAAAAATAAAAATGTCGAGCCTTATGCAAAAATGAATGCACGTGGAGTCTATTTCACATGAAGATGTCTTTCATTATAGGTCCGGGGTACAGGGGAAACAAGTACACTCTTAGGGTACGGAACCAGGCTAAGTGTGTTCGGTTTCTCGTTTAACCCAGGGTAGTTAGCTACACTTCTAGTCCGGAGACTGTATCAAGTGTTGCATGAGCTTTCCAAACCTTCCGGGAAAGGTCCAGCTGCTCTCCCGGAGGAACTACCTGACTCTGTACAATGACTCTATAACATACACTTCAAGTTACTTAAGACTCACCTCCGTGGAATTAAGTATAGAACTTACGAAGGTGCTCGATGTTCCAAGGATTTGGGAGAGGTGTCCCATCCTCGGTAGCCAAGCGAACGCTTCCGGGACGGGATACTTTGATCACTCGGAAGGGTCCTTCCCAGCCGGGGGAGAGTTTGTTTTGCCCTTCTCTGGATAGTATTCTCCGTAGCACCAGATCGCCTTCCTCGAGCTGTCGGTTGTGTACATGCCGCTGATGATAGCGCCGTAGAGCTTGGCGGTATCGGGCGTTCCGAACAGCTGCTTGGCACCTTCCCTCCTCGAGGAGGTCTAGGTCTTCACGCCGGAGCTGGTCCTGCGCGGCTTCGTCGAAGGTCCGGACTCGGAAGGAACCCAAGGTGATTTCCGGAGGAAGGATCGCTTCAGCTCCGTACACCAGGAAGAAGGGTGTTTCTCCGGTTGCCCGACTTGGAGAAGTCCTGTTAGCCCATAGAGTGGGCGGAAGCTCTTCGATCCAATTAGCTCCGTGCTTTTTCAAACGCTCATAAGTGCGCGTTTTGAGTCCTTTAAGGATCTCTGCGTTTGCTCTCTCGGCTTGCCCATTGCTGGCAGGATGAGCTACGGAAGCGTAGCAAACTTGTATGCCGAGGTCTTCGCAATATCCTTGAAATGCGGAGCTTGTGAACTGAGTCCCATTATCAGTGATGATCTTATTTGGGACTCCGAATCTGCTTACGATAGATTGTAGAAAATTGATTGCAGATTGTTTGTTGATCGTCACAACAGGAGTAGCTTCCGGCCACTTGGTGAACTTGTCGATGGCGACATACAGGAACTTGTAACCTCCGACGGCTCTTGGGAAGGGTCCCAAGATGTCCATCCCCCACACAGCGAAAGGCCATGTAGGAGGTATCATTTGTAAGGACTGAGCAGGTGTATGAATTTGCTTTGCATGAAATTGGCATGCTTTGCATTTCTTCACTAGCTCAGTAGCATCCTGGAGCGCTGTAGGCCAGTAGAAGCCGTGCCGAAAGGCTTTTCCGACCAGCGTGCGGGAGGACGCATGGTTCCCACACTCACCTCCATGGATTTCTGCGAGGAGCTCGCAGCCTTCTTCCCTTGTGATGCACCGCATTAGGATGCCGTTGGCACCGCGCCGGTAGAGATCCCCTTCTACCAACGTGTATCTTTTAGCCAATCTGACTACCCGATCAGCGGATACATCATCATCAGGAAGGATGTTGTCTTTCAAGTAGTTCCGGATCTCCGAGATCCATGCATCGGAACTGACTTGGGCATTTGAGTCTTGCGTGCTGGGTTGCTCGGAGCTTCCGGCAGCACCTACGACCCTTGATGGCTGCCATGGTAACAGGGCCATCGGGACCGTCAGCTTCGGGATGCTGATCTCGCCCCCTTCGTCCAGTTCGGCAGGCTGAACTATGGGTTTTGACAACCTCCGGACAAAGGTTCCGTCTGGAGCCGGAGCTCCGGTTGACGCCTTGGTCGAGAGTTCGTCAGCTTCAGCGTTGTGAGCACGCTGAACATGGTGAAGGTCTAGAACTTCGAAGTCCTTCTGAAGCCTCTGGACTTCAAGGAGATAAGCAGCCAGCTGGAGATTATTGCAGGAGCATTCACCCTTCACCTGTTTGATGACAAGTTGTGAATCTCCTTTGACCAGCAACTGCTTGACACCATATGATAGTGCCACCTTTAATCCATATATGAGTGCTTCGTACTCCGCCATGTTGTTGGTTGCCTTGAAGTCAAGGTGCACCATGTATTTCACCTTCTCCCCGGTTGGTGCGAGGAGAAGGATTCCAGCTCCGGCTCCCTGCTTCTGCATGGAGCCGTCGAAGTAAAGGGTCCAGTGAGGCTTAGTGAAGGCCGGAACTTGTGGTTCCGTCTTTTGCTCGCTGGGGCCCCCAGGGTTTAATGGAGAGGGAGTCCATTCTGCCACGAAATCTGCCAATGCTTGACTCTTGATTGCTTGTCTTGGAATGAATTCGAGGTTGAATTCAGCCAGTTCTGCTGCCCACTTTGCTATATTCCCAGTTGAATTGGGATTATGCAGGATCGCTCGAAGTGGATACGAGGTTACCACCGAGACTTTGTGAGCTTGGAAATAGTGTCGAAGCTTCCTTGAGGCAATAAGAACTGCATAAAGCAGCTTATGCACCTCTAGGTATTGAGTCTTGGCATCATGTAACACTTCACTGATGAAGTATACTGGGCGTTGAATGGTCCGGACCCTCCCGGAGGGGTCCGGAGCTTTCTCTCCATCGATCCGGGCCCTGTCGGAGGGGTCCAGACTATTTTCGGGGACCTCCGGGTTCCGAGCGAAGGAACCCGGAGCTTCTTCAGGAATGACTTGGATCCTATCGGAAGGATCCGGGTCCTCTGAAGTGGCTTCTTGTGGGTTCAAGTCTGGGAGCTGGGACCCAGACCCGATTTCAGGAATCTCCGGATCCTCCCGAAGGGATCTGGATTCCTAAGTATTGGGTAGTTCCGGTCTCTCCGCGACCAGAACCATACTGACGACTTCGTCAGCAGCTGAAATGTAAAGCAATAAAGGCTCACCAGGGTTCGGAGCTACCAAGACTGGTAGGGTGGTGAGGAACTGTTTCAGCACCTGGAATGCCTTCTCTGCTTCTTCAGACCATTGGAATGGTCCGGACTTCCTCAGCAACTTGAAGAAGGGAAGTGCCCTTTCCGCCAGTCTTGAAATGAACCGACTGAGGGCTGCTAGACATCCAGTTAATTTTTGGACGTCTTTGATGCGGGTCGGTGGCCGCATGTCTTCAATGGCTTTTATCTTCGCCGGATTAGCCTCTATGCCCCGGTGACTTACCAGGAAACCAAGAAGCTTTCCGGAACTAACCCCGAAGACGCACTTGTCTGGGTTTAGCTTCGTGCGGGTGGCCCGCAGCTTGTCGAAGACAGCCTGCAAGGTGTCCAAGAGGGACTCCTTGTTCTTGACTTTGACCACGATGTCATCAACGTACACTTCCACTATGTCTCTGATGAGTTCTTCGAAAGTTTTGTACATTGCTCGTACAAAAGTTGAAGCTGCATTCTTGAGACCAAAAGGCATGGCTGTGTAACAATACAATCCATCCACTGTGATGAATGAAGTATGTTCTTCATCTTCCCTAGACATCCGGATTTGATGATATCCTGAATATGCGTCTAGAAAACACAGTAACTCACACCCGGAGGTGGAATCCACTATCTGGTCTATTCTAGGTAGTGGGAATGGATCTTTTGGACATGCCTTATTCAGTGTGGTGTAGTCGATACACATCCGAAGTTTCCCGCCGGCCTTAGGCACAACGACTGGGTTTGCCAGCCATTTTGGATGGTAGACTTCTCGGATGAATCCGGCTTCGAGCAACTTCTTCACTTCTTGTCGGATGAAGTTCTGTCGCTCTACAGATTGCTTCCGAGGTTTCTGGTGCACAGGCCGAGCGTCGGGGTAAATCTTCAGATTGTGCTCAATCACTTCCCTGGGGATCCCAGGCATTTGTGACGGTTGCCAAGCAAACACGTCAACGTTAGCCCGGAGGAAAGTGATGAGCGCGAGTTCCTATTTGTCGTTTAGGCCACCCGATATGCGGGTAGTTTGGGTGACATCGGAACCAATTTGGACGACTTTGACGGGAATGTCGGTGTCGCCGCTTGGCTGCACACGGGGTGCAGAGGTCGAGCCTCGTTGACGAATGCTCGGAGGTTGTGGAGCTTGCTTCTGTCTGGAGTCCTCCTCTTGCGCTGTGGTGAGTGCATGGAGTTCCTCCAGAGCAGTTACTCTGGCAGTGCGATCTCCACGGATCCGGAGAACGCCTACTGGTGTTGGCATCTTCAACACCAGGTATCCATAATGAGCAGCTGCCATGAATTTGTACAAGGCAGGTCTACCCAAAATGGCGTTGAATGGTAAGTTGATCTGAGCGACGTCGAAGATCAACTTTTCGGTGCGATACTTCTCCCGGGTCCCGAAGGTAACAGGGAGAGTAATAGCTCCGAGTGGGGTTATGGCCCCCGGACCTACTCCGGAGAAAGGTCGAGAGGGCTGGAGGTCCGAAGGTCGAAGCTGAAGCTTAGTGAAAGCTTCGAAGCTAATGAGATTAAGCCCCGAACCTCCGTCTACCAGGACATGATGGAGCTGGATGTTGTTGATGGTGGGAGATACCATCAAGGGCAGCTGGCCAGCTCCGACCATGCTTTGAGGACAGTCCGAAGCATCAAAAGTGATGGGTGTGTCCATCCACTTTCGATGTGGCTCCGGTCTAGCTGTAGGAGCTACAGCAGCCATATCTCGTCGCATAGTCTTGATGACACGACGAGAGGTGATGTCCCATGATCCACCAAAGATGGTGTTCATGGTTTTTCGACGCTCGTTGTCGGAGACGTCGGAATCATCGTCGACGGAGGTGTAGACGGCTTTCAAGACCTTTTTGGGGTCCTGAAACCCTAACTCCTCTTCAGCCGGAGCTTCATCGACCTTTTGTTTTCCCTCCCTCTGTCGGAAGGGAGACCCTTCCCGGCGCTTGTGGTAGCGCTCGGCAAGGTTTTGGACCTCCCGGCAGTCCTCCAGTCTGTGGCTGCCCGTTTTGTGAATGGGGCACCACATCTTGGATTTGCCATCGTCTTCAGAAGACGGTCGAGGACGCTTCTCGGGGCATGGCCCCCGGCCACCAGGAGTTGCAGCGGCTGCAACGTTGGATGTGCCGGCCGACGGCTTCTTCTTGCCGTTGGTCTTCTTTTTCTTCTTGCCACTCCCGGAGGTAGCGGCTTCTTCTTTGGAGGATTTTTTATGATCCTCCAGGGTTGGTTTGGAGTGCATTTCACGGCCCTCCGCAGCTCTGGCACATTTGTCAGCCAGGCTGAAGAGCTCCGTGACGCTGGTGATCTCTTTGATCGCCAGCTTCTCCAACATCTTCTTGTCTCGTACACCCTGTCTGAATGCCACAATGACAGAAGCGCTTGAGATAGAAGGGATTGTGTTACGTACCTGAGAGAATCTCTGGATGAATGACCGCAAAGATTCTCCTCCTTTTTGCACGACCGCAAAAAGGTCCAGTTCAGTGCCCGGACGGGTGTATGAACTCCCGAAATTGGCGGTGAACTGACGGCACAGCTCCTCCCAACTGTCGATAGAGTTGGGTGGAAGGCTCATAAACCAGGACCTGGCGGTCCCAGTTAAGGCCACTGGAAAGTAATTGGCCATTACGGCCTCGTTTCCTCCAGCTGCTAGGATCGCAGTGGAGTATATCTGCAGAAATTCCACGGGATTAACAGTCCCGTCGAATTTTTCCGGCAAGTGTGGCCAGAACTTCTGTGGCCATCTAACCATGCGCAGGTGCATGGCTAGGGCGGAACAGCCTCCTCCTACTCCTTCCAGAGTAGAAAGGTCTTGAGCATCTCGTCTTTCTCGAGCTCGCTCGATGTGGACACGGCCATCCTGTTGGCGGTATCGGCGATCAAGCTCCGCCCGGAGGTCGTGTGTCGAAAGCCGAGATGCAGTATGGGCACGTCGTGCCCCAGAGGGCAACGACGTCACTTGCTGTGACGCAGCTCTTCTCCGATTGTTGGAGACATGTGGACCAAGTCTTCCAGACAACGTTCGTCGCTGCGACGGGGCCCGCCCTGAAGGAGGTGGACCCTGGTTGTTGAGGCGTTCGGTCGCTGCTGCGACCAAATGCTCAATATCAGCTCTCCATTGCTCCATGGCACCTTGAGATGCATCCGGAGGTGGTGGTCGCTGGAGGAGAGCGCGCGCTGCATGGAGCGCGTGTTCTGGGTTGTCACGACTTGCCGGCGCAGAATGTGACGCCGGTGCACCATCATGTCGTTCGGCATGTCTTGCCGGAGAAGATGGTGGTGGTGGGAGTGTGACTCCCGCTGGAACTGAGGCTCCTGCCGGTGGCTGCATGTTGGAGGGATTGCCTCCGACAGCCTGAGCAGCAGGTTGCCCGTTGGATGATCCTGCCGCAGAATTCACCATTCTTGAAGATCTCAGGCGCCCCTACCTGGCGCGCCAACTGTCGACTGTTGGAGTCGGCAGATCCCCTGACACTACGAAAGTGTGGAAGGAGTTTGTGGTTCGGTTTGGGCGCGCGGAGACTCAAGTAGGTGAAAACGCGATTGGACACGAGTGACACAGTAGTTTACGTGGTTCGGGCCGCCTGAGCGTAATACCCTACTCCACGGGTGTGTGTGTTGTATTAACTTGTGAGCTTCCGAGTGTTCGAGAATCCTCCTCCCGTGTATCGTCAGTTTGTCCTTTTATAGTACAAGGACAAACCGTTACAAGTCAGCCTGGCCCGACATGTGGCCCTGGCGGTTATTGGTATTGATACACGAGATTAATTGCTGTTAATAACCCTGTAACGGCTCCGACAGTGCCGTTACAGGTGTTAAGATCATCCGATTAAATATCATTAACGTGGAATTAATGATAATTAATCGGGTCTTGAAGTCTGCGGCTGTCCTTTGGAGATCCGGAGCCGTTACAACGTCTCCCGGGGGTTTGAAGCGGCCAGCTCCGACGTATGGACACGTGGCAGCTCCGGAGCTTGCTCGTGGGAAGTGGGAAGCTCCGGGGCGGCCTGCCACGTGTCAGGTCCGGAGCTTCTCTCGGTCAGGGGTTACCTCCGGAGGTGCCGTTTCAGTACCTAGCCCGGAGCTTCACCCTGGTGGTAATAACTCTGGTCTGTCAGTACACGTGGCAACCTAGAGGTTAACCATGTTGGAGAAGCGGGTCCGGTCACGTCTGGCGAGTGGGCCCCCGAGGGTCTTCAATTTGAGTAGATGTCCTTCCCTTGAGATCTTTGTAACCTCAGGGGGTGTATGGTTTTTAGGGTACCGACAGCTACATTAGTCGAACTTGTCATTAATATTCATTAGAGCTTGTATTCGAGGATAATCTGGTTTGTGTAATAAAATTTGGTTAACTAATCTTGTCTTGTGGTAATTTTCTGTATACTCTTTTGTGATTGCACTCGTGTATGTGTGATGAACATCCTGGGCACACATATGCGTTAGCTTGGTTCATTTTCGGAACCGGGCGTCACACATTGATTCAAAAAAAATTAAAAAATCTGAAAAAAAAATCATAGAGGTTGGTTTGATGAATAAAAATGTCCACTGAAAAAATAAATGAAAAAAATCATTATATTCATCAAGATAGAAAAATGAAAAATAGCAATTGTTATATGTTTTTTATGTTCTAACCGATTTCAAAGGATTTATGAATTGAAATTTAATGGTAACCTTTACTTATCAATAATATTACAAGAAAGTGGAATTTTCATTTTTAAAGGACTCACATTTAATCAAGAATAATAATTAAGAAGAAGTAAAGATCTTCACAGGCGGTTGGTACTTAATAACCACCTGAGAAGATGATTATCTCAGGCGGGTTTTAATTACCAACCGCGTGAGATAATTGTAGATATTGTTCTTCAGTTTCCTTATCCCTTGCTTCTTTTTTATTTAGATTCCAATATAAATACTCAAACATGTTTAGATTCTGCAAATTGAGTCCAAATTCGATGATTCTTTCTTTTATATTTGTATAAAATTAATATCTACCACCTGAACCAAATATTTTATAACTTGTACAGCTGACATTGTAATGTCTTGGTAAATATAAAATTAATTTCTACTCACATATTATTCACATTTGTGTATCTCATAAAAAAGGATCATTCACTTAAATTTGTTTGTATGAATATATTTGTATTATTTATACATATATGAATTTTGTTAATTTTTTAAAAGCATTCCAACATGTCAAACTTCAAATTATCCATCGTTCTAACTAAATGCTCATATACATATGAGGCATTCATCAAATTATGAACACACATTGATTCAAAAAAATTTAAAAAAAATCTGAAAAAATTCATAGAGGTTGGTATGATGAATAAAAATCTCCACTGAAAAAATAAATCAAAAAAGCATTATATTCATCAAGATATAAAAATGAAAATAGCAATTGTTATATCTTTTTTATGTCCTTACCAATTTCAAAGGATTTATGAAGTGAAATTTAATGGTAACCTTTACTTATCAATAATATTACAAGAAAGTGGACTTTTTCCTTTTTAAAGGACCCACATTTAATCAAGAATATTAATTAAGAGGAAGTAAAGATCTTCACAGGCGGTTGGTACTCAATAACCGCCTGAGAAGATGATTATCTTAGGCGGATTTTAATTACCAACCGCCTGAGATAATTGTAGATACTGTTCTTCAGTTTCTTATCCCTTGTTTTTTTATTTAGATTTCAATATAAATACTCAAACATGTTTAGATTCTGCAAATTGAGTCCAAATTCGATGATTCTTTCTTCTATATTTGTATAAAATTAATATCTACCACCTGAACCAAATATTTTAAAACTTGTATAGCTGACATTGTAATGTTTTGGTAAATATCAAATTAATTTCTACTCACATATTATTCACATTTGTGTATCTCATAAAAAAGATCTTTCACTTAAATTTGTTTGTATGAACGTATTTGTATTATTTATACATGTATGAATTTTGTTAATTTTTTAAAAGCATTCCAACATGTCAAACTTCAAATTATCCATCATTCTAACTAAATGCTCATATACATATTGTCGTACCCTGAGTACCGTATACCCCTTGAGATTGTAAAGATCTCAAGGAAATGTCATCTACTTGATTTGAAGACCTTCGGAGGCCCACATGTCAGACATAACCGGACCCGCTTCCCCAACATGGTTAGTCCTAGGGTCACCACGTGTACCATCAAACCGGAGCTACCGCCCACAAGGGGGAAGCTCCGGGCTATGTACCATAACGGCACCCCCGGACCTAACCCCAGACCGAGGAAAGCTCCGGAACTGACACGTGTCTGGTGGCACCGGACCTATTTGTTCCCCACAGTATGCTCCAGAGCTGCCACGTGTCCAACCGTCGGATCTTCAGCCTCAAACCTCCGGTAGAATCCACAACGGCTCCGGATCTTCAAAGGGGAATCAAGGACTTCAAGACCCGATTAAGTGTCATTAATACTATGTTAATGACACACGATCGGACGACCCTTATTACCAGTAACGGCGCTGTCAAAGCCCGTAACTAGGTCATTAAGGGTAATTAAGCGCATCAAATGTGTATCAATATTAGTAACTGTCGGGGCCACATGTCGGGCCAGGCCAAGTTGTAACGGCCTGTCCTTGTACTATAAAAGGACAGGCCGACGATACATAGAGGAGATCTGATCTGGTCTGATCGGCTCACACGCGCTCTCAACTCACGTCACCTGAGTTGAGTTCATACATCCAATACAACACCAACACACCCCGTGGAGTAGGGTATTACGCTCAGGCGGCCCGAACCACGTAAATCTTTGTGTCTCCTGTGTCATTTTACATTTCACCTTCTTGAATCTCCGCGCGCCCACACCGAACTTCAAACTCCGCAAACACTTTTAGTAGTGTCGGGAGATCTGCCGGATCAAAACCACCGACAGTTGACCCGCCAGGTAGGAGCGCCTACGATTTCAAGAATGGTGAACTCAGCTGCTGAATCATCCAATGGTCATCCCGCTGTTCAAGCTACTGGGGGCAATCCCTCCAATATGCAGCCACCAGCAGGAACCTCAGTTCCAGCAGGAGTCACACTTCCATCACCGCCGCCTCCACCAGCAAATCAAGCTGGGCAGTGCGATAGTGCACCAGCGTCAATCAATGCGTCGGCGAATCATGACAACCCGAAACATGCGCTCCATGCAGCACGTGCTCTCCTTCAGCGCCCACCACCTCCGGATGCATCCCGGGATGCAATGGAGCAGTGGAAGGCCGATGTGGAACACTTGGTTGCAGCAGCAGCCGACCGCATCAGTAACCAGGGTCCTCCTCTGTAACACCCTAAATTTTCGCATCTTGCATTGCATACATGATCATGTATTAAACATTAGCAGGATAAAAAAAATGATAAAATATACAAATGAATGTAGCAAAAGAAGAAAAAGAAAATAATAATTATTGCCTAAAACTTGTAATGAAAAATAAGTATAAAAATAATAATAGAAATATATATAAGTATATATATAAATAATATATAACAATACATAAAAATAGATAAAATATTAATATTAATAATATATATTATAAAAATAATAAATAATAAATATATAATATTAATAATATATATATATATAATATATATATATAATAAATTATAAAAGGAAGTATAAAAAGAAAAGTAAAATAAAAAAATATAAATATATAATAATAGATTGTATAAATATATATATATAATAATAAATGAATAAAATAAATAAGATAAATAAATAATATAAAAAAACAGTAATATGTTTCAAAAAAAAGAAGAAAAAAAAAGAGAAAAAAAAACGAAAAAGGGACCGCCGGCCAGCGGCCGAACCGCCAGCCGGCAACGCCCGCGCGGCGCCCCGCTCCCGTACGCGCACCCGGGCCCCACCGCCGCCTGCCCCGGGCCCCGCGCCTCCCGCGGACCCCGCCCCGCCAACCCCCGTCTCCCGCGCGCGCGGCGCGAACCGCGCCAACCCCCGCCTCCCGCCGAATCCGCCGACTCCCGCGGAATCCCACGCCTCCCGGCCTCGCCCACGCGGCCGCGTGTCGCGCTGGACCCACCCGCCGACCGCGCGGCGCGCTCGCCCCGCCCCTGGCCCCGATGCCCCACCCCGCCTGCCGCCCACGCGCGCGCCAGCCAGGCCGCACCGCGACCCCAGCGCTCGATGCCCCGTGTTCCGCGCCCGCCGCCGCACGGTGCCCTAGCGCCGGCTATAAAAGCCGAAGCGCTCGTGTTTCCCGATCCCAAAAAACCACCGCCGCCATCCCAGAAAGCCACACCGTCAGAGACGCCCAGGGAGGAGCCCTAGCCGCCGGTAGGGAGAAGAAACTCCAGAGAACAGAGGCTGCGCCGCCAGGGGAAGAAAAAGGAAGAAAAAAAGAGGGGAAGAAGAGGAAGAAAAAGAGGAGGGTACCACCGTTCGCCGGAGATCGTCGCCGTCGTCGTGCCGCCGAGGGACTGCTGCGCCATCCACTTCGTCTTCGCGTCGCATTTATTCCGCGACCGTCACGCCGTCAGATCTACGGTAGGACATGTTCCCGATGCAAATTTTTGCGATCATATCGAATCTAATAGGCGTAAATTGAATTTAGTTGCACTATAATTTTATTTTCAGCAACATTAATCCATGTTAAAATCCCCGTAAACTCATATGAACACGTATGAACTAGTTGCATCTAATTAATAGACAACCGTAGTTAACTAATTATTGTACCTTGCATGCATGCATATCATCGCATGTTGATTAATGTGTGTGCATCATGTTGAATTGTATGTATGTTCTTGTATGTGTGATCATGAGTAGAGGGAAGTGCTCAAGAGGTCGTGTACGAGGATTTTCAGAATCAAGATTTCGAAGCGCTTGTGCAACCCCATCCGCCGGAGCAAGGCAAGTGTCCTTGAAGCATATTGATCCTGTTTTTAAAATAAATGTTTTGTTTGCAAAACTGCATGCTGTGTCAATTTGATGGGAATCCTATGGTAGGAAGTTTACTAGATTTGCTAAACCACCCTTGTCACCTGGAATTTATGGTAGAGAGTCGGGAAGGGTTTTACCTTTTTGCTTCGCTTAATTAATTGGGATGGAAAAACCAACACTACACATTTAATTATGCATTAATGATATTCTGGTTAATGTGAACTGGTCGATACGGTATGGTGATGGGTGATCTAAGCAAGCCTGGTATGTGGATGGGTTGGATGTTATGGTGGTTGCTTGCTTTAGATCTAAGGACCGGTTCATGCGAGAATATGCCAGGACTACAGTGCCACCACGAGGCCAAGTATGGGTGCGGCGTAGCTGATTAATTAGGGCTTTGCTAGTGTTGTTTGGACCATTATGGATGCTCGGGGAAGGGGTAGTCGGATTGGGTTTGTTGATGATTGGTGGGACTACCCTGGGATCCGAATGGCTCAAGAGGGGGCCCTTGGTTGAAGATGTGCTCAGTTGGAGGCATCGCCACCGGTGAAACCTCAGTGGGGTCTGAATAGGCTAGTAATCCCTTTGTAAAGGCTATTTTGTGATCTCTTGGCCATACACCAAAGGAAGTGTAATTGGCATAAGGGAGGTTCTTTAGTCGCCGACGGGTGATGAAATCACAAACACGTGGGTAAAGTGGTACAAACTCTGCAGAGTATTAAACTATCATGATAGCCGTGCTCCCGGTTATGAGCGCCTGGATGACCTACATGATTAGAGTCGGAAATTGGGATTTGGGATGGTTATGGTTGATATTATGATTATGGTAATGGTTATGGTCTGGTAATGGTTATGGTTGATATTATGATTATGGTTATGGTTATGAGATGGAATTATGGTTTATGACATCGATTATGGTTATTGGTAATGGTGAGTTATGGACTGATATTATTATGGTTACATGGTTAATGATGGGTTTACATACACATAATACATATATTGCTTTTCAAATGTTTTACTGTACTTTTCAGCACTTAGCCATTATTATTGTCGTCATTTGAATCAGCCACATGTCATACTTTCCACACTTGCTGAGTACGACATGTACTCACTCTTGCAATCCCCCACCCAACAGTTGCAGGTCAGGATTGTGAGTTTAATGGCGATAATATGGAGATCTAGGCCGTGTCTACCGTCAGCTTTGCCTGTGGTGTTGCATGGAGCTGCGTTATCCCTTCTGCTTAGTTTGCTTAATTAGTTATTTCTGCTGCATTAGTTGAACTTATCATTAATATTTATTAGAGTTTGTATTCGAGGATATAATGAATTTTGTAATAAGAGTACTTATTTAATAATTTGAGCTGTGGTAATTATCTGTTTATCATTTGTGAATCACTCGTGTATGTGTGTTGAACATCCTGGGCACACATATGCGTTAGCTTGGTTCATTTTCGGAACCGGGCGTCACATCCTCCTTCAGGACGGGCCCTGTCCCAGCGACGGACCTTGTCTGGCAGACTTGGTCCGCACGTTTCCAACAACAGGAGACGTGTTGCGTCACAGCAAGTGATGTCGTTGCCCTCCGGGGCGCGACGCACTCACACGGTATCAAGGCTTTCAACTCATGACCTCCGGGCGGAGCTTGATCGCCGATACCGTCAACAAGACGGTCGAGTCCATATCGAGCGTGCTCGTGAAAGACGAGAAGCTCAAGACATTCCTGCTCCTGAAGGAGTAGGAGGAGGCTGTTCAGCCCTGGGCATGCATCTGCGTATGGTCAGGTGGACACAGAAATTCCGGCCTCACCTGCCGAAGAAGTTTGATGGGACCGTTAATCCCATCGAATTTCTTCAGATTTACTCCACTGCTATCCTGACAGCTGGAGGAAATGAGGCCATAATGACCAACTATTTTCCAGTGGCTTTAACTGGGACCGCCCGATCCTGGTTTATGAGCCTTCCACCCAACTCCATCAACAGTTGGGAGGAGTTGTGCCGACAGTTCACCGCCAACTTCGGGAGTTCATACACCCGACCAGGCACCAAACTGGACCTTTTTGCAGTCGTGCAAAAAGTGGGAGAATCCATGCGATCATTCATCCAGAGATTCTCTCAGGTACGAAACACTATCCCTTCTATCTCTAGCGCTTTTGTCATTGTGGCATTTAGACAGGGCATACGGGATAAGAAGATGTTGGAGAAACTGGCGATCAAGGAGATCACCAGTGTCACGGAACTCTTCAGCTTGGCCGACAAATGTGCCAGAGCTGCGGAGGGCCGTGAAATGCACTCCAAACCACCTCCGGAGGATCGCAAGAAATCCTCCAAAGGCGAAGTCACTACCTCCGGGAGTGGCAAAAAGAAGAAAAAGACCAACGGCAAGAAGAAGGCGTCGGTCGGCGCATCTAATGCTACAGCTGCTGCAGCTCTGGGTGGCCGGGGGCCACGCCCTGAGAAGCGACATCGACCGTCTTCTGAAGACGGTGGCAAACCCAAGGTGTGGTGTCCAATTCATAAGGCGGACAGTCACAGTTTGGAAGACTGCCAGGAGGTCCAAAACCTTGCCGAGCGCTACAACAAGCGCCGGGAAGAAGTTCCTTTTCCGACAGAGGGAAGGAAAACAAAAAGTTGACGAAGCTCCGGCTGAAGAGGAGTTAGGTTTTCAGGATCCTAAAAAGGTCATGAAGGCCGTCTACACCTCCGTCGACGACGATTCTGACGTCTCTGACAACGAGCATCGGAAGACCATGAACACCATTTTTGGTGGATCATGGGACATCACCTCCCGCCGCGTCCTCAAGACAATGCGTCGGGACATGGCCGCTGTAGCTCCTACAGCCAGGGCGGAGACTCATCGGAAGTGGATGTCCATCACTTTTGATGCTTCGGACTGCACTTGAAGCATGGTTGGAGCAGGCTAGTTATCTTTGATGGTATCTCCTACCATCAATAACATTCAGCACCACCATGTTATGGTAGACGGAGGTTCGGGGCTGAACCTCATAAGCTTCGAAGCTTTTACCAAGCTTTAGCTCCGACCTTCAGATCTTCACCCCTCCCGACCTTTCTCCGGAGTAGGTCCGGGAGCCATTACCCCACTCGGTGCTATTACTCTCCCCATTACCTTTGGGACCTGGGAGAAGTATCGCACTGAGAAGTTGGTCTTTGACGTTGCTCAGATCAACTTACCTTTCAACACCATCTTGGGTAGGCCAGCCTTGTACAATTTCATGGCAGCTGCTCATTATGGCTACCTGGTGTTAAAGATGCCAACACCAGTAGGCATTCTCCGGATCCGCGGAGATCGCACTGCCGGAGTAACCGCTCTGGAAGAACTTCATGCACTTACTATGGCGCAAGAGGAGGACTCCAGGTAGGAGCAAGCTCCAAAACCCCGAGCATTCGTCAATGAGGCTTGACTTCTGCACCTCGTGTGCAGCCAAGCGGCGACACCGACATTCCCGTCAAAGTCGTCCAAATCGGTTCCAATGCCGCTCAGACCACCCGTATATCGGGGGGACTGAATGACAAATAGGAACTCGCGCTCATCGCTTTCCTCCTAGCTAATGTCGATGTGTTCGCCTGGCAACCGTCACAAATGACTGGGATCCCCAGGGAAGTGATTGAGCATAATCTGAAGATCTACCCTGACGCCCGGCCCGTGCATCAGAAGCCTCGGAAGCAATCCGTGGAGCGACATAACTTCATTCGAAAAGAAGTGAAGAAGTTGCTCGAAGTTGGATTCATCTGAGAAGTCTTCCATCCAAAATGGCTGTCAAACCCAGTCGTTGTGCCCAAGGCCGGCGGGAAGCTTCGGATGTGTATTGACTACACAACACTAAATAAGGCGTGTCCAAAAGATCCATTCCCACTACCTAGAATAGATCAGATAGTGGATTCCACCTCCGGGTGTGAATTACTGTGTTTCCTAGACGCATATTCTTGGTATCATCAAATCAGAATGTCTAGGGAAGATGAAGAACATACCTGTTTCATCACAGTAGATGGATTGTACTGTTATACAGCCATGCCATTTGGTCTCAAGAATGCAGCTTCAACCTTTGTACGAGCTATGTACAAAAATTTTGAAGAACTCATTAGAGACATAGTGGAAGTGTACGTCGATGTCATCGTGGTCAAGGTCAAGAACAAGGAGTCACTCCTTGACACCTTACAGGTTGTCTTCGACAAGATGCGGGTCACCCGCACAAAGCTAAACCCAAACAAGTGTGTCTTTGGGGTTAGCTCCGGAAAACTTCTTAGTTTCCTGGTAAATCACCGGGGCATAGAGGCTAATCCGGCGAAGATCAAAGCCATTGAAGACATGCGGCCACCAGCCCGCATCAAGGATGTCCAAAAGCTGACTGAATATCTAGCAGCCCTCAGCCAGTTCATTTCAAGACTGGCGAAACGGGCACTTCCCTTCTTCAAGTTATTGAGGAAGTCCGGACCATTCCAATGGTCTGAAGAAGCAGAAAAGGCGTTCCAGGAGCTAAAACAGTTCCTCACCACCCTACCAACTCTGGTAGCTCCGAACCCTGGTGAGCCGTTGCTGCTTTACATTTCAGCAACTGACGAAGTCGTTAGTATGGTCCTGGTTATGGAGAGACCAGAACCATCCCATGCTCAGGAATCCAGACCCCTCCGGGAGGGTCCGGAGGTTCCTGAAAGCGAGTCTGGGTCCCAGTTCCCAGACTTGAGTCCACAAGAAGTTACTTCAGAAGATCCAGACCCCTCCGGGAGGGTCCAGGTCGCTTCTGAAGAAGCTTCGAGTCCCTCCAGCAAGGACCCAGAGGTCCCCGAAGAAGGTCCGAATCCCTCCGGGAGGATCCGGGTCAATGAAGAGGAAGCTTCGGGCCCCTCTGGGAGGGTCCGGACCATCCAACGCCTAGTGTACTTCATCAGTGAAGTACTTCATGACGCCAAGACTCGATACCTAGAGGTGCATAAGCGGCTCTATGCAGTTCTTATCGCCTCCAGGAAGCTTCGCCATTACTTCCAAGCTCACAAGATTTCAGTGGTGACTTCTTACCCACTTCGAGCAATCTTGCATAATCCCAATTCAACTGGGAATATTGCAAAGTGGGCAGCGGAATTGGCCGAATTCGATCTTGATTTCATTCCAAGACAAGCAATCAAGAGTCAAGCATTGGCAGATTTTGTGGCGGAATGGACTCGCTCTACATCAAACCCTGGGGGCCCCAGTGAGCAGAAGCCGGAACACAAGGCTCCGGTCTTCACCGAGCCTCACTGGACCCTCTACTTCGACGGCTCCATGCAAAAACAGGGGGCCGGAGCTGGAATCCTTCTCCTCGCACCAACCGGGGAGAAGGTAAAATACATGGTACACCTTGACTTCAAGGCGACCAACAACATGGCGGAGTACAAAGCACTCATCTACGGACTAAAGGTGGCACTGTCATACGGTGTCAAGCAGCTGCTGGTCAAGGGTGATTCACAGCTCATCATTAAACAAGTGAAGGGTGAATGCTCCTGCAACAATCTCCAGCTAGCTGCTTACCTCCTTGAAGTCCAGAGGCTTTAGAAGGACTTCGAAGTCCTAGACCTCCACCACGTCCAGCGTGTCCACAACACTGAAGCCGACGAACTCTCGACGAAAGCGTCAACCAGAGCTCCAGCTCCTGACAGAACTTTTGTCCGGAGGTTGTCAAAACCCACAACTCAGCCCGCCGAACTGAGCGAAGGGGGCGAGATCAGCATACCAAAGCTGACGGTCCCGATGGCCCTGTTACCATGGCAGCCATCAAGGAACGTAGGTGCTGCTGGAAGCTCCGAGCAACCCAGCACGCAAGATTCAAATGCTCAAGTTAGCTCTGATGCATGGATCTCGGAGATCCGGAGCTACTTGAAAGACAACATCCTTCCTGACGATGATGTATCCGCTGACCGGATAGTCAGATTGGCTAAAAGATACACGTTGGTTGAAGGGGATCTCTACCGGCGCGCTGTCAACGGTGTCCTAATGCGGTGCATCACAAGGGAAGAAGGTTGCGAGCTCCTCGCAGAAATCCATGGAGGCGAGTGTGGGAACCACGCGTATTCTCGCACGCTTGTTGGTAAAGCCTTCCGACATGGCTTCTACTGGCCTACAGCACTCCAGGATGCAACTGAGCTGGTGAAGAAATGCGAAGCATGCCAATTTCATGCAAAGCAAATTCACACACCGGCTCATCCTCTACAAATGATACCTCCTACATGTCCCTTCGCTGTGTGGGGGATGGACATCTTGGGACCTTTCCCAAGAGTCGTTGAAGGTTACAAGTTCCTGTATGTCGCCATTGACAAGTTCACCAAGTGGCCGGAAGCAACTCCAGTTGTGACAATAAACAAGCAATCTGCTATCAACTTTTTGCAGTCCATTGTATGCAGATTTGGAGTCCCAAACAAAATCATTACTAATAACGGGACCCAATTCACAAGCTCTGCATTTCAAGGATATCGCAAAGACCTCGGCATTCAAGTTTGCTACGCTTCCGTAGCTCACCCGGCAAGCAATGGACAGGCCGAGAGAGCAAATGCTGAAATCCTGAAAGGACTCAAAACGCGCACCTATGAGCGCTTGAAAAAACATGGAGCCAACTGGATTGAAGAGCTTCTGCCCACTCTATGGGCCAACAGGACAACTCCAAACCGGTCAACTGGAGAGACACCCTTATTCCTGGTGTACGGAGCTGAAGCAATCCTTCCTCCGGAAATCACCTTGGGGTCACTCCGGGTCCGGACCTTCGATGAAGCCACGCAGGACCAGCTCTGCATGAAGACCTAGACCTCCTTGAGGAGGGAAGGTGCCAAGCAGCTGTTTGGAATGCCCGATACCGCCAAGCCCTTCAGCGCTATCATCAGCAGCATGTACACAACCGATAGCTCGAGGAAGGCGATCTGGTGCTACGGAGAATACAATCCAGAGAAGGGTTAAAATAACTCTCCCCCAGCTGGGAGGGACCCTTCCGAGTGATTAAAGTATCCCGTCCCGGAAGCGTTCGCTTGGCTACCGAGGATGGGACACCTCTCCCAAATCCTTGGAATATTGAGCACCTCCGTAAGTTCTACACTTAATATCATGGAGGTGAGTCTGTAGTAACTTGAGGTGTATGTTATAGAGTCATTGTACAGAGTCGGGTAGTTCCTTCGGGAGAATAGCCGGACCTTTCCCGGAAGGTCCGCAAAGTTCATGCAACACTTGTCACAGTCTCAGAACTAAAAGTGTGGCTAGCTACCCTGGGTCAAACGAGAAATGAAACACGCTTAGCTTGGTTCCGTACCCTAAGAGTGTACTTGTTTCCCCTGTACCCCGGACCTATAATGAAAGACATCTTCATGTGAAACAGACTCCACGTGCATTTATTTTGTACAGGCTCAACATTTTTTATTTTTCTCTTTCTTGTCTATAACAAAGTTGTGCAATTCTTAAGAAATTTTAGTTCGACCAGTTCATGTACAATTTGAGTTGTATTGTCAATTCTTTTGGATTCAAATATTGTTCATGGCCCACTCGCCTGAATGCCGCCAAGCCAATCTAGGGCTGGAGTGTGCTATCGACTTAGCCTGGTCAAGCACCCTAAGTACGCCACTCTACCTACACCCCGGGAGGCTGAAGTAAGGCGGGTCCAAGTACAATTGTATCTGGAAGAAAGAAGGCAACGCATTCGGTTGTATTCAGAATTGTGTTTGACCTATAACTTTCTTGGGAATCATAAGCCGCGATGAAGTTATAGGCAAGGAGCAAATTTTACTATTTTTCTTGGCTTCAGTGTGCAGGAAAATAAAGAATCAACGTTGATGGAGAAAAGCCGGAGCTAACAAAGCTCCGACTCTCCCTAGGTGGCTTGTGATCGATGTTAAACATTGAAAACGAGCATTACCGGAGTAACCAAGCTCCAGCAAAGCTAGGGGGGCAGCCGTCGACGCAGAATAAAAGAAGGTGAGAAGACCCCACAAGCGGAGTCTGCTGCCGACAAGCTACGCGTTGGCAAAGGTCACTCCGGAGCTACTAAGCTCCGACACCCCGGAGGGCTAACTATCAATGCTCTACGCGTTGATAGGGACTATTGCCGGAGCTACTAAGCTCCGACGGTAATCAATGCCGTAGCTTCTGAGCTCCGACAACCTCGGGGGGCCTTCACTATTGAAGACTTCGGACCTACACTCTACAAGTTCGAAGCAAACGAGTCTTCAACAAAATACAATATCCTTTTGGTACATGTTCACAATCAAATTGTGTACATCTACCAGGGGGCCAAGTGAAGACAAAAGTGTTGAAGATAAAAAATGAAATTCATTAACAAATTGAGGATTTTATTCATCTAGAGACAAGGGATTACAAAATTGGGGAAGAAAAAGAGAGAATACAAGTGGGAGCTACAGATATGGTCCTAGACCCTATGGAAGAACTGGGCGACCTTCTGAGCAACCTTCGACACGTTGGCTTGGGTGGCTTCACCTTCTCCTTCGACGGGACCTTCAAGCACCGGGTCCAGAGGAAATTGGGGATCCCGACTAGTGTAGCACGTCAGCACATACTCTGCGACGTTATTCGCCAGGGACTGCCCCTCAGTCTCCAACTGGTCCGCGATGGCGTCACCCACCTTGGAGAGTTTGTCACCCACCGAGCTCAACGCTTGCAACGCCAGGTCCGGCTCCGGCTCCGGATCATACGAACGCACGGGACTGAAGCCCATTGGTGTCAGCACTTCGTTGGCTTTGCTCAGGAACTCCCAAACCTATAGGGAGTCCGCAGTCCTCAAGCCCTTCAAGGATCTTTTGGCCGCCGCCAGTTCAGAATTCTCACGAGCAAGGTGCTCAACTTCTTTGGCATTTTGCTGAATCTTTTCAACAACCTGCTTCTCGAGTTTTCCGAGCTCCTGCTCCCGGAGGTGGATCTTGTTACGGCGGTCGACCAGGTCCTTCTCCCGGCCCCTAACTTTCTTCTCCCTGGCAGCGATGGCACACTCTTGCTTGTAGAGTTCCTGCCCTCGCACCCAGGCCTTCTCCTCCTCCTCAACGCAATGCTCCTCCAATTTCTTGGTGTGTTCCTCCAGGCCCTTGTCAGCTAGAGCAACATTTTCGGTGAGCTCCTCCTCCCTCTTCACGACATCATCCCGCAGCTCTAGAAGTTTTTGATCTTCATCTTCGAGCTTCTTCTCCCTCTCCTCAAGTGCCTCCCGGCGCTTGATGAGGCTAGTGTTAATGGCTTCAAGCCTTTCTTGCGATCATCAGCCGCACTATTAGTTGCCTTGGCCTGCTCATAAATGGCCCGGGATTGAATGTCGAGGGCACGAGTCAAGCTCTCCCTATCATCCAATAATTTGCCCCAGTATTCCAGGCGGACCTTCTCCTGTTTGATCCACTCCTTGTCGTCTGCCAGCCTCGACTGCGCCAGCTTGGTCTCGAAGTAGAGCCGATTACGCCACCGCCTAAGGGTTTGGCGCTCCTCTTCAAGAGCCTTGCTGTCGTGGTAGAACGCCAGTTGGACTTGACGCAGACTGGAGCAAGCGTTGTCAATGGACAACAACAGGGGAATAGGGTCTGGACCTGCTGGGGTCTCCTCCGCTGGTTCCAGCGGGTTCTTGCTTACAAAAATTGGGTCCCACTCCACAAGAGTGGTCCCCTGAGCCTCCACGACACTAGGGCCATCCTCTGGGATAGCCTCAGTCGCCACTGAGGAGGGTCCCGCAGAAGAAGTTCCGACCTCCGGAAGTGGTTCCGAAGGCCCTGCCGCCAGGTCTTCATTTGCCCCCTCAGGCAGGGGGCCAGCGACTTCATCAGGGCACCCTGGCTCAGCAGCAGGCACCTCCGCCGTCATCACTTCCGGAGCAGGGGTTACTTCCAGCTCCGGCCTGGGCTCCTCCTCCGCTGGTGGCTCGGGTGTTGGCGCCTCGACCATCATGGGTTCGAGTGCTCATGCCTCCGCAATGACCGGCTCGAGTGCCGAAAGGTCCACAACAACCGGCCCTGATGTCGGAGCTTCAACCTCAACCGGCTCAGGCGCCGGAAGGTCTTCAACTGCAACCAGCTCTGCAGCCGGAGCTTCAATGGCAACCGGCTCTGAGGCCGGAGCTTCGGAGGTAGCCGGCTCAACCGCCGGGACTTCCTCAACATCCGGCTCGCTCGCTGGGACTTCAATAACCTCCAGCTCAACCGTCGGGGCTTCGACAATTTCCAGCTCTGGGGCCGGAATCAATGCTTCCTCCGGCTCAGCGGCCGAAGCTTCCAACATCTTAGCATCAAGACCTGGGGCTTCAACCTCCGGGGCAGGCGCCGCTGGTGCATCTTCTCTCCCGTGGTCCGGCGCTACCACGGGAGTCTCGGGGGATGAGTCGAGGTCCATGACCACGACAGCTGGCGCCGGAGCTGCTGCAGCTTCAGCCACCACTTGGGGCGGCACCGGGACAGGAGCAGAAGCCTCCGCCCTCACAGCTTCAGCTGCTGTGGCTGAGGGCAGAGCCTCACTCCTCTTCTTGGGGACGCTGTAGATGATGGATGAAGAAACTTAAAAAAACAGGTACTACAACAAAACAACTGTCTGAGGTAAAGATTAAAAATTACCTCGGAAGGCTTCCGCACCAGCTTGCACGGAATCTCTTTCCTGGGCATTCTGGACTGACCATGGCCGCCGCCGGCGTGGTAGCTCCGGAAGGCCCCTCAGAACTTGTTGCAGCCGTGGGCATTTCCTTAGTCGAGGCCCCCCTCGACCGGGAAGGACCTCTGGACCCAGAGACCTCAGATGGCCCTGGTACTGGAGTCACATGCCCGGGGCTAGCATCCCGGGAAGACACTGCTGCAGGTACAGTCGCCGCGGTTGTAGAAGACCTCCCCCTCCGGGGAGAAGGAGCTGCTGCAGAGGGTGCAGGCCTAATGGACCTTCCGTCGGCATGCTTTAGCTTCCTCTTCCGGCTCGAGGGTTCGGCCGCCGGCTCCTTGCCCTTGCCGACGACTTCGGTCCTTGGATTCGGGGCAGGGGCGGAGCCACCTTCAGAAGCCCCAGGGATCACCACCCTGGAAGTCGATCGTCTCTTGACGACACCGAGGTCGTCAAGCGCCGGTATCGTCCGTCGAAGCTCCCTGCTGAACTGTACTTCCACATTCAGAGGAAGGAAAGCTGGTGGCAGGGTCAAGTCATCACCCGCGACGTCGATGTCATGCTGGAACTTCTTGAGATGAAACTCCAAGGTCGCCCCCTCCATGTTGGACTTCAGCCCGGTTTCGACCTGGTCGTCGTCCATCACACTGTTGAGGGTCCAAGCGAGTTTTTCTCTCCTCTTCAGCGGTGCCCACCTGTTGACCAGGAAATTGCAAAATACCGCTTGAGGAGTTAATCCTCCCTCCACACATTGGAGGATCCTGGTCAGAGCAGGGTTGAAGGCATCCGACAACATCGGAGCTTCACTCCAGACTGCAGTGTCGATGTTGGGGAGGCCTTCGGGCAGCTCCAGCTTCTCGTGCTCCTCCACCCGGATGACTATCCAGTCTTTCTTCCAATCGTCCCACTTTCCAGAGGGAAACGACAGGAGGTACTTGAATGGGCACTTCTTGCGCTTCACAAAGTAGTAGAATCCAAGGTACTCATCACTCCTTCCGGTGGTATGGACGGTGAAGAAGGTTCGGAAAAGCTCAATGCAGGGGGGATGCCCACCCACATTTCACAGAAGTGGATGAAGACAAACACTAGGAGAATGGAGTGGGGGTCAAGGTGGTATAGCTGCAGACCATAGAAGTCCAGCAGCATCAAGAAAAAGGAGGAAAAAGGTGGGATCAACCCCACCATGGCGTACGTAGAAAAGTACACCATCTCGCCGGCGTGCTCCTTCTCGAATGGAAGCTTTCCCCCGGCGCGGACCAGGTGGTTGAAGAAGTCCGGGGACCACCCCATGAGGGCCCGGACCTTCTTCAGGTCACTTTCGGTCTTCAAGCGGCTCTCGCGGAGACCCAACTCCATCGCAGCACAGCGAGGCAAGGGAGGAAAAGCAAGCACAAGTTTGGGAGTTCGAGCGCAAGTTCAGATGAGAGGCGTAAAGAACCCCAGACGGTGCGCGCTTTCCTTCTTAAGTAAGCCCCCGCAATGCTTGGATGGAAACCGCAGGGAAGCCAAAGATACTATTCAAAAATTTCACCCTGTCGATGACAAGAGGGCCGGGGACCATCCCGACGATCAAGTCGAGGTTCTTACCCAGGCGAACGGTTGTCATCATGAAAGGAGGGAAGCGAGAAGGCGGCGGCCTGACAAGGTGCATGGAACCGATACGGTTTTCGTATCGGGAATCGGCGACCTTCAATTGCGTGAGATCCGCACGCCAAAGATCTCATTTGCCGCACCCGGGATATGCCACGCGGCGAGGATTTAACTCCAAAACTATCGCCAACAACACATCTGAAGACCTTTGAAGACTCGGCTCAAAAGTCGAAAGATGGACCCACCTCCGGCGGAATGACTTCACCCAAGGGGTCTTCCCCAGAGGTGGGCCCAGGGGGCCACTGTCGGTACTCTGAGTACCGTATACCCCTTGAGATTGCAAAGATCTCAAGGAAATGTCATATACTTGATTTGAAGACCTTCGGAGGCCCACATGTCAGACATAACCGGACCCGCTTCCCCAACATGGTTAGTCCCAGGGTCGCCACGTGTACCATCAAACCGGAGCTACCGCCCACAAGGGGGAAGCTCCGGGCTATGTACCATAACGGCACCCCTGGACCTAACTCCAGACCGAGGAAAGCTCCGGAACTGACACGTGTCTGGTGGCACCGGACCTATCTGTTCCCCACAGTATGCTCCAGAGCTTCCACGTGTCCAACCGTCGGATCTTCAACCTCAAACCTCCGGTAGAATCCACAATGGCCCTGGATCTTCAAAGGGGAATCAAGGACATTAAGACTCGATTAAGTGTCATTAATACTATGTTAATGACACACGATCGGACGACCCTTATTACCAGTAACGGCGCTGTCAAAGCCCGTAACTCGGTCATTAAGGGTAATTAAGCGCATCAAATGTGTATCAATATTAGTAGCCGCCGAGGCCACATGTCGGGCCAGGCCAACTTGTAACGGCTTGTTCTTGTACTATAAAAGGACAGGCCGACGATACATAGAGGAGATCTGATCTGGTCTGATCGGCTCACACGAGCTCTCAACTCACGTCACCTGAGTTGAGTTCATACATCCAATACAACACCAACACACCCCGTGGAGTAGCGTATTACGCTCAGGCGGCCCGAACCACGTAAATCTTTGTGTCTCCTGTGTCATTTTACATTTCACCTTCTTGAATCTCCGCGCGCCCACACCGAACTTCAAACTCCGCAAACACTTTTAGTAGTGTCGGGAGATCTGCCGGATCAAAACCACCGACACATATGATGCATTCATCAAATTATGAACACACATTGATTCGGAAAAATTTAAAAAAATCTGAAAAAATTCATAGAGGTTGGTTTGATGAATAAAAATGTCCACTGAAAAAAATAAATGAAAAAATAATTATATTCATCAACATAGAAAAATGAAAAATAGCAATTGTTATATGTTTTTTATGTTCTGACCAATTTCAAAGGATTTATGAATTGAAATTTAATGGTAACCTTTACTTATCAATAATATTACAAGAAAGCGGAATTTTTCCTTTTTAAAGGACCCACATTTAATCAAGAATATTAATTAATAAGAAGTAAAGATCTTTACAGGCGGTTGGTACTTAATAACCGCGTGTGAAGAAGATTATCTCAGGTGGGCTTTAATTACCAATCGCCTGAGATAATTGTATCTTCTCAGGCGGTTGGTAATTAAAATCCACCTGAGGTAATCATCTTCTCAGGCGGTCGGTACTTAAAATCCGCCTGAGAAAATAGGAGTCTATATATACCCCTCGACAACGTTGGAAAAACCTAACCCGGGCGAAACACTTAGACGCCGTTAGGCTGCCAAAATTTCGTTTGCCGCCAAGTGTTCACCGCTGTCGCCGCCGAGCTTTGCCCTCGTCACTTCCAGGTACGCCGAGCGAAGCCATTGCCGTCGCCGCCACGGTAAACCCTAAGCCCTTCGACCTTCCATCCTCCGTTGCTGTGTCGCCTCCCTCCCCACCCTCGCCGACGCCTTGCATATCCTTGGTTAGGGTTCAGGAATTCGAAAAGGGTAGGCATCCTTTTGGTTAGGGTTCGGTGGAATTCGAAAAACTGTCAAGTTGTGATGTAACTGTATCGAAATTGTACGAACAAGCATATGAATTTTTGTCATAATTATCTGTTGGAAGTTCTTCTAGTCTATTATGATACATTTTTTGAAAGGGGAAGAGCTATTCTACAACTTTTCTATTCATTGTTACCTCAAATTCGTTTAGAACTAATTAGAAACTGGAGTTGAAGTTAGTATCTGTGTACAGTGTTATCTGAAACAGCCACAAAATTTTTGAACTTTGAACAGCCATAATTCTTAATTAGAAAAGCAACCTATGCATATATATACATGTATAGAAAGCTTAAGGAGTCCTCTATCAATTTCCTATTCAACGCTAAGGCTAAAACACGCAATAACCAGGTATAAATTGAAGTACCATTTAAGGTGTCGTAACAGTCCAGAATCTAGACAGTTATGTATTCAGTTGCTGTTTGGATCGTAACTTCTAGTAGAATCATAAAAAGACTTCATAATTTACATTTATGGAATCCTGAGGATGTGTATAACAAGTTTGCAATATATAGTTTATGCAAATATCAATGTTCCGTATTTGAAAATTGTGGACAAAATCAGCCACATACAAAGGAAGCTCTGCCAAATTCCAGTTCAAAATCTGGGAACTTGGTGGTAACATGAGTGAATAGTAGCATCTGTACTAAAAATAGAGTGTAGCCATCCCGCACTTCATCTCACAAGGTTGTGCTCCTTCGAGATCGATGTCGCTATCCTTTTGCCAAACAAAGCAATGTGCTCGCATATGGCTGTTGAACATCGCTTGTGCTAAAAAAACAGATACAAGTAACTGCCTATTTAGAATAAGAAGATAAAATTGCCATTGCTGGTGAGCAACTTTAACATGCTTGTCACCCTCGCAATGTATAGGAACCTTTTGGTCAGTCGCCTTAAACCCTAGAATGCCTTATCAAATCCTAGAATGCTTCCATCTTTTTCTTCATGCAACACTTCATGTAGAGTTAATATGCCATTAATTATATTTTTTGTTATTAGTTCTAGCATGGAAAGCCCTAAGAATACTGGTGCTTGTAGTAACAATAAATAAGACAATATGGAGTTTACTAACTCTAGCAGTTCAGGCTCCTTTCACAGTTCATAAGATCCTTTTCCTAATATAAAAACTAAAAATGACTTCAAAGGATCTCGACCCGGAATATGATCCTACCGATGAGGTATGGATCACGAATTTTAACTTCAGCAGCTCAAGTTAATGTTGGTTGTCAAGTATACGAAGTCTTATAATTCTTTTCTACCTAGATTAATCGCGAAGACAACGAGGTGACTTCGGCTCCTAAAACGGCAGAAGGTTCTCCAATGGATGAATCCTCAGCTTCACTAAAGCGGAAATGAGGGCAACGAGGTCCCAATAAGGGTCCATTGGACCGCATCATGTACATAACAAGGGTCGGTCCAGGTGGGCTTCCCCAAGAATCACTGGATTCATTTACCAAGTACCGTAATACATGCGGTTTTCTTGTTAGGGAGCTCGTGCCGATCACGACCGAGAATTGGAGGAAATTACCCAGACCAAGAATGAGTTGTGGGAAAGAATAAAGAAACAATTCAAGTTCCCGAAAGGCACGGAAGAAGCTGTAAAGAAAGCAATATTGGTCTCTTGCGGCAAGAAGTTTTGTGGCTGGAAGAGCGAAATGAATGCTTATGTTAAGGCCGATAAGGTCCCTACCCCGAGGAAGATGGGAAAAATCACACAAGCTCAGTTGCAAGAGTTTGTTTCTCAAAAGACCACACCTGATGCTAAAGCTCTAAGTGCAACTAGGTCAGAGCTTGCAAAAAATAACAAATACCATCATCGCTTGGGGTTTGCCGAATACGCCCCCAAAGTACAGAAATGGAATAAGATATTAGACGAAATTACCAGTAAGGACAATCCTCACCCATTAGAAGGTTGCGATGAGCGAACTCAGCGGTGGGTTTTTGCCCGATCGGGTTTGACCAGCGAGGGCAAACTTGAAAAGTCTGACTCTGTGAATGAAGTAGAGGAGAAAATAAAAGAAGTAATTGAAAAGAAATAGAAGGGTCTCTTCAAGCCGAAGAGGAAGAATGACCAACTTACCGCTATCTTAGGAAACCCTGAACACAGCGGACGGGTTCAAGCAGTCTCTTCGCAAATGTCTCGGCTAGATGGTTTCCCTAAAGATAAAGACACATATAGAAGACGTGAGAAGTTTAAGAAAACACTTGGTGAAACGATTGCTCAAAAGGTCAAAGAAAATATGCAAGAAATAATGGAACAACTTAGACAATCGGGACAATTAGTGGCACCGAGTACATCGATGGTTCCGGTGCAAAAGGAGCAATTAGTATCTCCAACTGCCTACCCTAGCAGTGTTGGTTCTGTGCCAGGCTCAGGGTCAACCCATAAGTTCCCTATCGATGATATTGCTAACGACAAATGTTGTCGTCTTCTGGTCCTGATCGGCAGAGCAGGGAACAAAACCAAACAGGTTGCGACTGCTATGGCAAAGCCTGATCGTGACTTCAACGGGAATCCACTTCCGTTGTATTACGATATGCAAGTTCTTCAGATCATTGATAATGATTATGAAGATTATGAAATAGACCACGTCACACCTGAGGGGATCACGAATCTGGGGCAGGCTGTCAACCGATCAATCCTTTGGCACCGACGCGATATCGTGTTGGACGATGAGCCAATTCCTAGCCCTGTCGCATCTCGAAATACTGCAACCCCATCTTCTAAGGCGAACGTGCATGAAGATCCACTCCCAGTCCAGGAAGATCCACTCCCTCTATGTCTCAGCAAGGATGATAGTAACCTTGCTAGTAAATATATCCAAGAGCAACAAGTTGGACAACAGCTTCAAGCAGTACCAGAGCAAGCTGTTGCTAGTAAAGAGCAACCAGTTGAACAACAACTTGAAGTAGTACTAGAGCCAGCTCCTGGGAGTAAAGAGCAATCAATTGAACAACAGGTTCAACAAGCCAGTGTCCAACTTCCGACGACTACTCCTCGATCATTAGTGCCTATCAAAGTTAGCTCATACGAAAATAAGAAACCTTCATCAGAAGTGTCAAAGTATTTGGAAACTATGAAGCAAAATATTATAAAATTGAGTGCATATCGTTCTTCTCATGATCCAGAATTAGGAGATATCGAGGAGTGGAAAGAAGATGGTGTCATGTATAATCGGCGGATGACTTTAGTTAAACCAGGAGTTCCAATATACAAGCTTGAGGATGTTCCTCCTGAATTTGAGAATGGGAAGCCGTTCATGACATCCGTACATCTTAGCAAACAACCCGTCCCGCTCAAAAGAATGCATGAGTGGTACATCCTTGCCAGCACAAGATATGGTCTTAATTGCATCACATTTCGTATTCCAAAAGAAGCATTCTGGAGCACTGGAGAAGACAGAAGAGTCATTTTATTTGAAGAGTTGCATCCCCTTTTCTATCGGGGCATGCTCGAAATCAACCTACTGCTCGTCTGGTGCTTGTAAGTGCTTCTAATATTTTGTATCTGCTTTTCTTACTACACGCATACGCATTTCATGATATTATAACAATTTTGGACTTCTTCAATAGGATGCAATACATGGATAATGAAAAGTTGGAGTGCAAGATAGGTATCCTTGACCCTACTAGGATTGCAAAGGCGTTATACGACGTCAAGGCGGATCGAGACTCAGCAAAGTTCAAGCACATGAAAAAAAAATTTGAAAAGAAATCGCAAAACTTAAGAAGGATAGAAGGACAGAAGTTGCAGCTTACATAGGACATGCGATGTTTAACTTTGTCAGAGACGACAAGGACCTCGTAAAGGCTCCGTACAACTTTGAGTAAGTTTGACACATGACATTGAAATAGCAATTATTGGTAATTGTTAACACGTGTGTTTGTGTGTTTGCAGTGATCACTACATAATGATCTTCATCAAGCCAACGCAGGGAATGGCAACAGTCTTGGACTCGGTCGATTTCCCACCAGATCGTTACAAAGACTTCCTTTCCATTTTGGAACTGTATGTTTATTCAATAATTTTAATCTACACACATTTAGAATGTGTTGACAAGTTTTATATGACATTTCTTGTATTACAGCGCTTGGCGGTTTTACGCGGAACAGCTTGGTGGTGAGAGACCTTCCAATATGAATGCATTGGACATTAAAACGTATTATGCTTGTCCGAAGCAGCCTGCTGGGAGTGTCTTATGTGGGTATTATGTATGCGAGCATCTTCGGACCGCCGGCGTATATAGAGTGAATCGTGAGGATGTAAGTTATCCTTAATGTCGATACCTTATTTTCTTACTTTTGAGTTTCATTTTCATTGTAACTAGCATAGTTTAATACTTATATTCTCTGTTGTTCAATATTACCAGAAATATTATTTTCATATTTTGATTCCAACTTCAAAATTCAATTGCTCATAGTACAACTGCTCCAAAAATACCAACTAAATTCATGTATACTCTCACTTTGATCTATACTTTAATATTGTTCAAACCAACACATTTTAAACCTTGTTATGTGTTATATTGCAGCACACGAAGAATTTGAACGAAGAATGGCCGGTTTGTAGTAGTATTCCTGATGGAGGAGCCGACAAGATTGCTGTTGAACTCTGTCAATTCATTCGTTGCGAAATTTTGCACAAAAGAGGGGAGTTCTTTGATGAGAATGGTGCAATAGCTGATGCGCCAGAACTTTGCGACTATGCCAATAGAAACGGTTTTTAGTGAAAACTTGTAAACTATGAGATGAATTGTATATGTAACTTGTACATATGTATATTGTTTTAGTGAAATTGACTTCTGTGAGATGACTTATGTGATGATAATATTGTTGACTTCTATTCTGTGATGATATTGTTGACTTCTGTTCTGTAATTATATTGAATTGACCTGGAAATTAGAAATAACAGCAGTAGTACTGCATAGGTTATATCATATCACAGGAGGTTATTTACCAACGGCTAGGCATGCCTGTGAAAAACAATTATCACAGGCGGCTAGATATAGGTAAAGAATCATATGTGATAACCTAATTATCACAGACGGTTACGGTTATGGTAGAAACCAGCTGCGGTAAAAAGTCTTCACAGGCGGCTTGATGTAGGTCAACATCCGCCCATGATAACACCATTATCACAGGCGATTGGATATGCTGCAAGACCCGTCTATGATAAGACAATTATCACAGGCGGGTATATATGTTGCACTACTTGCCTGTGATAACTTATCTTCACAGGCGACTAGCATAAGTAAAAACATCTGTGATAATGTTTCTTCACAGGCAGTATCACTTCTCCGCCTGTGAAATTGCGGATTATCACAGACTCTTCATTTCAGACGGTTTTAAAAACCGCGTGTGATAATAGGTTTGGAGCCGCCTGCGATAAGTCTTATTGTAGCAGTGCAAACACATGCTACACTTTCTTAGACGCGCCTAAGCTTAAATTATGGTAGTAAACCAAACACATGCTAACATTAATTAGTTTAGGCGCGCCACAAGTGTGGCAAGTGGCTAAGCTTAGACTTAGGCGAGTTAGTCATCATTCAAACATGCCCTAGTCTAGAACTGGTAGATGGGTCATGGGTGCTTGCTCTAGCATTAGACCATCCGCAGTGGTACGCTGTAAAGCATACTGGATACACTGTTTCACAGTGTAATTTAGAGTACGTACTGTAAAAGCTGAAGGAGAATAGTGTATAGAGTATGCTTTAGAGTATGCTGGTGCGGATGGTCTTAGTAGTTCCAGATTAGCGTTGCTTGTTTGTCTTAATCGGATGGTTACAAGTCTTCCATTTATGCATTTCACTTCACTCGTGTTCGCGATGGAGCAAGATCATAGGTTCATCGTACTATAAAGTAAATAGTTCAGTTCAGTGTAAGAACCTTTAATAGTGACCAGTTTTGTACGAAGAATATTAAGCGTTTTCGGTTCGAATTATCTTGGAGACCCGCACAGGATGTTACACTTAGACTGTCTCCAACAGTCTACTCAAATAGAACTTTATATCAATTTTAGGCATTAAAAAGTGAAAAATTACTCCCGAACAGATATCCCATACACTTAGCTCATCCTAGGTTGGCTTCCCTCCGTAGCCTAATGATAGGCGGTGGACACCAGACTCCCCATCACTTCTGATCATTTTTTTTCTTCTGGAAACATTGCTTCTTCGTCGATCACCCGGGCGCCCCCGTGCTCCCGCTGTAGACGCCCTTCTTGCCGCTGCAGACGACCCTCCTCGCCGCACTGCCCCCGTCCGTTCTCCCCATCGCGCCCTCCTCCTATCAGCGGGCCGCCTCCGCCCAGGTCCTGCTTGTAGAGAATGTACTTGACAGCGGCCATGGCGGAGTTGAGCCCCAGCGCGAGCTGGATGCCGTGCACCACCGGCAACAGGACGACCCAATAGACAAGCTTCATGAGGTGCGTGATGTCGAGGAAGAGAACGGACCCTAAGGTGAGGATGTAGGCGACCACGATCTCGGGGATGGCGAAGGAGGGTTCGGAGAGCGCACCGACGACGATGGCCTTCATGGGTTGGACGGGCATGGGCACGTCGTAGATGAGGCCGATGACGACGTTGCAGATGCTGGTGAAGACGAGGGTGGTGCCGAGGTCCAGGTGGTGGGAGAGCGCCAGGGAGATCACGATGGGGAGGTAGGTGCCCAGGTGTCCCATGGCGCCGTTGAGCTCTGACCACACCGAACGAAAGGCCAGGTTTCAGCGCGCGCGCCAAAGCAGGGACTGCCTCTTGTTGGATCGGACTCAGCGGCAAGGCCCTGCTCTTCTGGATCAGCGTCGGCGGGGTTCAAGGTGGTGGCAATGGCTCCTCTCTTCTCTTTTTCTTCAGTTAATGCTATACCAATGTCCCGCCCCTTGCCCGCGGCGCGTTCGTCTCCATGAACTCCCCCACATATGGGTCGGTGCCGCCAGGGAGCACCATGAGCGAGGAGCCGCTGGAGCTATCATCGCGAGCGGGGAGCTGTCGTTGGAGCTGTCGCTGGAGCTGTCACTGGGAGCAGAGGCGAACTACCGGATGGGTGAGGTCAAATCGGCGTTTTGTTGGAGATGACTAGAAAATAGGTTATGATTTTTTGGTTTCAGCAATTTCAAATATTAAAAAAGAGCTTCGGGGATTCATTGTTGGAGATAGACGCAACAATCAAGCGGCTATCCTATTCGCATCAGGTACACTGACCAAATCAAACTAAGGCTGCATTTGGGAATACAATATTTCAATACTAAAGTTTTGGTAAATCGCAATTTTTTAAGATGACATGACAATATTAAAGTATTTTAATACTACAGTTTTGTAATACCACAACTTTGCAAATACATAGGATTGTTTAGAAACAAAGTAGCAAGCATCAAGAGCAAGCAAGCAGAGAAAAACTTTGATTCGGACCAAAATTTTCTATACACCAAAAATACGGTAGTATAGACAAAACCGTTGTTTTAAATACATAGTTTTTGAGTTGGTACCCAAACATCATTCTGTAAAAAATATCATAGTAATCTCAAATATTAAAGTATTGCTGTAAAACTCCAAAAATACAACATAGCCAAGTGTGGACGAATCTTCCCGGGCCAGGCCCTATCCAACGTGGCATGATGAAGCCTTCGATCTTTGAAATGCCCGGCCTGCTCAAAAATGCAGGCCCAACTCGAGCCCTCAGTCCGAACTCTGGACAGAAACCTCATCGGGACTGAGGAAAAATCTCCGGGGCGTCGCAGACTCGCAACAGCAGGCCAGCAGCTGCCCCCAAAACCCAAGCCAAACCCCAGCCATGCCGCCCGGCGCAGTACCCACCCTGCTCGGCCTCAGACCCCCGCATCCCCGCCACTCCGGCCTCGTCTTTCTCCCCCTCACCGTCGCCTCTCCATTCTGCGCCAAGCCCGCATCATTCGCGCCGTCGTCCCGCGGGCGCAGACCCAGCGCCGCCGCCATCCATGCATCCGTGTCCGATTCCTCATTTCCCGCCTCCCCGACCCCGTGTCCGCCCCGGCCGAGGCCTTCTGTTCCGGAGCCGCCCTCCACCGTTGCCCACGCGGGCCGCAGCAAGAAGGGTAAGAAGAACTCCCAAGGCGGCGGCGGCCGCATCGAGGGCGGCGGGGACGTACGGCGGGAGGCCAAGGCCAAGGCCCGCATCCGCAGCCGCCGCCTCGGGGAGAACGCCTTCTACCGCCGCAAGCGCCGCGCCTCGGCGTCCGGGCAGGCGGACGCCTTCACCGACGCCGAGCTCGAGATGATCGGGATGGGGTACGACCGCGCCGTCCGGTTCATGGACGGGCCCGACGACCCGCGCCTCCGCCACCCGCACGACTGGTACAAGTACGGCCGCTACGGGCCCTACCACTGGCGCGGCATCGTCGTCGGCCCGCCCATCCGCGGCCGCTTCTCCGACGACCGCGTCTCGCTCATGTCCGAGGTCGACGACCACGAGGAGTGGGACCGCATCGAGCAGTTCGACATGTCCAACCAGTTCTCCAACCGCCTCAACGAGATCGGCGACGCCGTCGGGTTCCGCTACTACTGGGTCTTCGTGCGCCATCCCAAATGGCGCCCCGACGAGAAGCCCTGGGAGCAGTGGACGCTCTCGGCCGAGGTCGCCGTCCAGGCGAGCAAGGACCAGCGGCTCGACAAGTGGAGCCTCATGGGCAGGTTCGGAAACCCAACGCGCGAAATCATCACGAGGTGCGCGGCCTGGACGCGCCCGGACATTATATATGTCAAACGGACACTGTACCAATCGCGTTTCGAGCCACAGGAGGATTTCTTCAGCAAGCTGCGCCCTTTGGTTGATCCGGCCACGGAGAATGACTTCTTGTTCGAGCTTGACCTGGATGGCCAAGTCATCCGAACTACCTATTTTGCTGGCCTCTGCAGGATTGTGAAGACGAACCAAAAGGCTTACGTAGATGATGTAGTCAATGCGTACTCGAGGCTCAATGATGCAGACAAGTCGCGGTGCCTAGAGTTCCTGCTCACGAACCATCCCATGGAGCTCCTCCATCCTTACACCAAAGAGTGGAAGGTGAAGCTAGAGGAGATGGAGCTGGGGTGTGATGCACCTGATGAGAGTGATGATGAGGTCGGCGACGATGATGGAGATGATATTGTTGATTGGATTGAGGACGATGAGGCTGATGAGGGTATGGTTGATGAAGACAACAATCATGAGGATGAGGACATACTTGATAGCAAGGAGGAGGAGGTTGAAGCAGACAAAGTTGGAGATAGGGGGGACAATGAGAGGTACTGGGAGGATCAGTGGAAGAAGGCAATGAGAAGTTCTGATAAAATGGAGAAGCTGGTCAAGAAGAGCATCGAGTCATCAAATGAGTACAATAAGCAACAGATGCAACTGCAGAAAGAGATGGAACAGAAAATGTCCAGTGCAAACGCAATGGTTATGGAGCAGGAGCAAGCTGATGAGGATGAGGACCATGAGATGGCAAGTAACAGAATTGCAGAGGATGAGGATGAAGGGCAGAGCAACACAAATCCAGGGGGCTTCCTTAGGGCAGCTGTCCGGCCATTCACTTACAGGAATCTTGTCAAGGAAATTGTTCTGATGAGACACCATATTATTGATGGAGAGATAGTTTAGTTTCAAAATGCCAGAGTGCTATATCCAGTAGCCATTTTACTGGAGATGCAGAGATTGCAGGAATGCAAGACTAAGGTCTAAGACGCCACAGTAATCCCCGGTTCTGTACAATTTTAGGGATGTTAAGCTGTTTTGACAACAAGTTGTGTTCGTAGGTATTACTCAGTCATCACGAAAACCTTATCAGAAACGTTGAATGAGCTTCAGAATAGAAACTTCTACATTTTCTGTGTATTGTTCTTCATGAATGAGGTTGAACTTTGCCTTCTCTCGTATGTGGATTGTCATTTTTGTCTGGTTGTCACAATTGCCGCTTTCTTATACAATTAAATTGGATGATTTGCATGCCATTTCCTCTTAGCGAAAATAAAATCTGAAACAAGAACGTATTGGCCAACTTGAGCCTTCTGACAACTCCAAATTAAGCAGTCAAAATACAGTGAGGGCTACAACAAATTGAGCATCAAGATGGTGCCGAGGAAATGGGCTGTCTGGTTCTCTGATGATCATCTTATTTCTATGAAGAGTTACAATGTGTGTTAGGAATAAGTAGCTCTTTATTCAAATTCAGGATTTTTTTATCTTATCTAAAAAGCTTAATTATGAAGTTTTGCTGATGTACACGGAGGGGTTTATATCCTGAATAATCTATAACAGTGCTTAGTGTAAGAATTCCGTCAGCAACTGTAGTGCAACAGGAATTGACATCTCATTTCTCTTTCTCAAAAGCTAGTAAGAAACCGTGACAATAACTGCATGCCAACAATTACCATGATTTCAGCTTCCCCAGGAAATTCCCTTTGAGAGCCTTCAAGAATCAACAGAGCCCCAGCTTTATATTCCACAAGGGGTTGTAAAGTGCAGAGATCAAACCCCAATAGTTCTATCTTTGATCAAAAGGGCCCTTGCCGTGATAGATAAATATAATGTCTGATCTCTATCAACATTTTCAAAAGGTGAATGATCAGCAGACAGAATTAGAGGCTTAGACATGACATCATAATAAACAAGGTTAAGAGACTTCAGTCGGAATGCTCTTTAGGCAGCAGTAGCTGAGAAAGATTAACTTAATGTAAGATTAAAGCCACTGACTTGTTTGCTTTAGGTTGGATAATGACACCAACTGGAAGGGCATTACTATTGCCCTCTCTGCAGCAATATTGGGGGTTGCTCAACTATTCCACAACAACTGCAACAGTTCTGGATCATCTGCAAACGCTATCCCACTTCAAATCATGTGGCAATTTCTTGAGAAAACGAAAATATATTAATCCACATGTTAATGAATTTATTTCTTATTTATACTGCAGCCAATCATTCCGAATGCGACAGCCCTGGTACCGCAGGTACAATCAGCACAGGTTAAGTTCTTTCACTTCAGCCTTGCATTCACCGATTGTAACCATACTGCAGCGATATACTTCGTAACTGAAGAATCCTACGGCACTGCATACTTGTAGAATATCCCGGTGTAAAGCAATTTATAAATATGTATGTCCTGTAGGGAATACAAGTCATGATCTCTGAACTGAATTTTATGAAATATACCAATTTTTTACTGGTATTTCCATCTTCCCAGCAATGGACAGTGACTGATGTGAGACTGGGACCCTTCAGCATAATAATTCTGTGCTCCTGCATTGTTTGATACAGCAGGATATTGTCAGATTGAACACCACTGCACTGAACATTCACTAGATCCTTGCATTCTGACGTTAAAGAGATACAACGTTACAGGTCTACAATGTATGACCCATGAGGCATCTCTGCATCAGCATTGCGGTATGAATGAAATTGACACCCTTAGCATGCTGCCTTTTCTGTTTTTTATATTGCACTAGTGGCGACCCAACATCTCATGTTCCATTCACCTTTTACTCGGTTAGATTTGCAATAAAAATACATAGGATCAATTCACTGAAATGCTAAGCATCTCTCTGTGTGGAAGTTTTTTTAGTGGCCAGGATATGAACTCCAGCACCCAAAAGTGCATTATCAACGCCTTAATGTCCTAGCACAGTTATTATGCTGCTAATTTTCTACTGTAAAGGCTTTAAGGTCCCCATTTTGGTTCCATCTTCTTTGTGTGCACCCAAAGCATAGGTGCAGCTCATGATCCACTCCACTGCTCTTACTTTTAAAAGCCACTAATACGTTAGTTTAATTGGTACTTACATTTGTTAACTCATTGCTTTTCCATGTGACACCTGTTCTATTTCAGGCTTTTTACAGCTAAAAGTTGGTTCTTAGTGGTTGGTACTATCCTGGTGATTCGTTCAAGGATCTGGTTCTTTTTGCTGACACATTCTCTTGGCCTGCAGGTTGCGCATCAGAAACACAGCCTGCACCAGCACAACAACCAAAGGTCCAAGTGTGCCATCCTGTATAAATCTGTGAACCTTGCCTTTCTGCTGAGTTGCTTCTGAGCGGACTAGCTTGGCCTCTACCGTAGCCATGGAGCCAGACAGGGGCCTAACTGTCTACAAGGAACCGCCTCCAGAGCCGACTGACCTGCTCTCAAGCTCTTGGTGCAGCTCTGCCATTCAAGTTCTTCAGGAAGAACCAAACGATTACTCGATGGCGTTGGTGGAGAATCCAGTTCCCACGCTCGAGATTGAGAAGAAAGACCTGTTCCAAGTAAGTGCGTATTTAGTACTGTAGCAGATACTTCGTCAGCAGTTTGCTCTTAGGATGAAAATTGAGGCATGCAACCATCTTATCAGGGTGCATTACAGAAGAGTGACAGCAGCTTGGTGGTCGATAACAGCAGTTTCAGCACGACCCAGTGGAAATACGATGATATCAAGGTAGATAGCTGGTGTTATGCGATGTTCATGTGCAGTCTCGTTTAGCCTGACCTCATATCCTTTCCGGTGTTTCTTCTTTTCCAGTCATGGATATGGCTTCAGAAGGCTATTCACCCGGAACTGGATTATGATCTCTGTCTCAAGAAGAAACGGGTGAGTGACAGGAAGTACATAATTGATGGCTAAAAGACCATTCTCTAGTTCTGTTCATCCCTGAAGTTGCAGTAACAATCATGATTCCTGACGAACATGGTGTATAATATCGAATTGAACTGAGGTGTTTTACTTGTCCTCTTCTCGGAACTTGGTAATACTAATGGTTCATTTCGGTTAGAAGTTTTAATTACCATGCTCTGTTAAGTTTTGATTAGAATGTTATGATCAGCCATCTCTCGTTTCCGAGTTCCTCTTTATTTTCCGTGGTAATCATCTAGTAATTTGTAGACTCATGCATTTAACGAATCGAGGAAATCGTGGGATATTGTCCTGAAACGAAAATGAAATGTCGAGATATGCTACCATGTTATGGTGTCTTCCGGAGCTTAAAATTCTGAACTTGTGTGCAGGTCCCGCGCAAGATGGCGTCGTGGAACGGCATCTCGCTCAAGAAATGGGTCAAGGAGCGGAAGCAGACGCGCAAGGAGGAGGCGCGGCTGCACCGGGCCGAGGTCCACGCGGCCGTCTCCGTAGCCGGCGTCGCGGCCGCGCTCGCCGCCATCGCCGCCGAGAACGCCGCGCCTGCGGGATCAGCGGCGATTAGGGAGACGGCGGTGGCTTCGGCGGCCGTGCTCGTGGCCGAGCAGTGCGCCAATGTGGCCGAGGCCGCGGGCGCCACGCGCGACCAGGTCTCGGCGGCTGTCGACGCCGCCAGGGCGTCCACAGACGCCGGCCATGTCTTCACGCTCACTGCTGCCGCCGCCACCTGTACGACTCCCCACTTGCCGTTCTTCCAACTACATGGATCATGGATCTCATCCCCAGGACACCCATTAAAACTGCAGAAAAGAAAAAAGCATATTCGAAAATAACCTTTATGCTCGCATGACATCCCACAGCACTACGGGGCGCCGCGACGCTGAGAGGACGGCGCAGCGTCGGCGGCCACGGCCAGAACGAGAGAACGGACCGTGCGGGCTCAGCGCGGTCGCAGGACGACCTCGACTTCGACTTCAACTATGCGAGGTCCCGGGCGGCGCTGGCCAAGGGCGACGAGATGTTCGTCGCCATGCCGGACGGTGAGTACTGCTGCCGCTCACGTGCACGTGCCCGTACCACAGTAGCAACTCACGTCTCCATGCCCGGCCGGGACTGAACACGTGTCGCGTCGCAGGGAAATGGAAGCTCCACACGGTGTCCGCGGCGTCGAACAAGCGCGGCGAGATCGTCCTCCGGATCAAGAAGACGAACCTGGTCATGGCCTTCTCCCACGCGAAAGAAAGTAAGTAAGACCATCCGCAGTGGCGTACTGTAGAGCATACTGGATACACTGTTTCGCAGTGTAATTTAGAGTACGTACTGTAAAAGCTGAAGGAGAATAGTGTATAGAGTATGCTTTAGAGTACGCTGGTGCGGATAGTCTAACCAGCAATAACGCCCGGTCCATCGCCTCCGTCTCCTCTGTTTTCTTCAACCGGACGAGCCGAGCTGACCGGCCTCGTGTTCGTGCCCCGCACCACATGCAGGCGTCGTGAAGGACGTGCAGCCGTGCGCACCAGAAAAGCCGACTCACAACGAGGGCGCGACGTACCGAGTGGAGGTGACCACGAGCAAGGGCAAGGTGGAGCTGCGCGCCGACGACTACGCCGTCTACAAGAGGTGGGTCGCCACGCTGAGCCACATGCTCGTCATCTCCGCCGCTGTCTCCACCACCAGGCTCGAGCCGCCGCGCCGGGACTGACCACGGCAGCCGATCGAGTTACGCAATCCCTTCGAACAACAGCTAGCTGCTAGCATGAACAACGTCCCTCTTGTTCGAGCTCGAGGTTACACTTTGTATCGATGCCATTGTACCAGCATTAGCATCACAGTTTTTCTGTTTTGGTTCGACGAAACTTCTGAACTCTAATGTAATGGGCCTACAAAAACTATAGTTTAATGGGCTTGTTGGGCTGTGGCTGTGTAATTGGCTGACACCCTTATGGACTTGCTGGGCCAGCGTATGAACGGGCTGAAATGTCTTAGATCTCTATCGCTAGATTGGATCGGGCTCTGCCATAAAACGGTTATCAGGATAGCAACACTGTCGACATGAATTCAGACGAATTATACAGAAATTCCATGAAACGATTTTAATAAATCTCAATGATCATAAGGTTAGCTGTGAATATGGCTTAGCTCTCATGCCTCATTCTTAACTGCTCATTCGGAGAACCTGAGATGGAGGTTCGCTATCGGAAAACGACACTGTTATGCAGCTTCGCTTATGCAAGTACGGATTCAATCAAAGCTAATTATCAGGTCTGAACAGCACATGGTGAGTCATTGGCTTCTCAGCATCAATCCATTGCACAAGCTTGCTTCAGAGTTCAGAGCAGCCACTTCATGAGAACACTACACTGCAGTAACACGGTTGAATAATGCAGTTACACGATTAAGCATATCATGCTTTGATGATTTCTGAAGGCTGTGCGCGAGATTCTTCCTAATCCTAATGGACATAAGTTGTCACCAAACCTTTATGAGTACAAGAAGCTTCTTGGTGCTGCCATGATCTTAGAATCCCTGAGTGTACGTGACACTTAGGGGTATTATTCAACATCCTGGTAGTGGTTGTAACTGACAACTGATCGATATTCAACATCCCTAAGTCAATAACGATGGTGCAGCTGCCGGGGTTACGCGTGGGATAACCTTCAGAATCGCAGGACATTCTGCTACTTCTTCTATACCATTTGGACTTACCTGGATCGACGACGCCGGCCAACTAAACGTCAGTTGCACATGAGAAGACAGATGGATCAGCGGATGACGGTTGTGTTTGAGCAGCATGTGGAAACATTCTGTGCTGACTTGCATCGTCCTTCGAAAGATTTGTCTAAGTTATCTGCAACAAAGTCGACAGCGTTTGTCAAACATATATACGGTTTTTTCGTGGCCTGTAATGATTGTAGACCACCCAGGCACCCAGGCACATCACGCTTAGGGTATATTTTTGTTTCGAAGTTCTAAAAATTTTGTATAAACAAATCGCCTCTGCATATTTGATGTTCTACAACATGAATCTCCAGGTAATTAAGTTGGTCTAGTTCACCGTCTCTCGTAAGTTTTCACATCTTGACAAGGCATAGCAAGCCCTCAGGCCACTACAAGAATCGGGTAAAGAAGTGTCAGCCAACCTATAATCGTCGGCCCCGATGATTTAAAGCTCACTAAAGTCGTCGGTTTCGAGAAGACGACATTTATAGAATTATGGCTGTCGGCTAGGCGACTGGGGCCGACGACTTTAAGTATGGCCGTCGGTTACAGCTCCGAGGCCGACGGCTTTACTTGTGGCCATCGGTTTAATGCTCCTGGGCCGACGGCCATACGGTGGGCCCCGCGTCGCGAAAAAACAACGTTCCCGTCCATATATAAGACCGTCGGCCCAAACTCCAGAGCCGACGGCTTTAAAGTGGGCCCCGCCCGCCTAAGTTATGACCGTTGGTTGCAGCGCTTTGGCCGACGGCCATAAAGTGGGCCCCGCTGCCCTCAACTAAGACCGTCGGCTCTATGTAACCGACGACTTTAAGGTCTTTCACATCGTGTGCACAGCGGAAAAACCTAACACTTCACTCGTCACTCTCGTCTAGCTCCGTGTCGCCGCCCCGCGCCCCGCGCCGCCGCCCGCGCCCTGCGTCGCCACCTCGCGCCCCGCGCCACCGCCCCGCCACCACCCCGCGCCCCACGTCGCCGCCCCACCGCCGCCCGCGCCTCGCCGCGCCCGGCCGCCCAGCGCCCCTCCTCCCAACGCCCCGGCCGCCGCATCCCGCCTCCCAACGCCTGGGCCACCGCGGCCCCGCGCCTCACTGTCGCGCCCCGGCGCCCCAGCGCGGCCGCCTCGCCGCCCAACACCCCACCAGCCGCCGCTCCCGGTCCACGCATCTCCGCCTCCGCTCTTTCCTCTCCTCGAATAAGGTTAAACTTTGAACTTGTCTATGAATTAAGTTTTTGAATTCCGATAAGTGTGGCATTAAGTTTTTGAATTCATTAGTGTATGAATTGCTATATCATTACTTGTGCAATTTTATATTTTGTTTTATCCATATATGTGTATGTTAACTTGATTATCATAGATGTTAGTTATTTGGGTTTAATTATGTTTATTTGAATTTTTTATTATCTATGTACTATATGTATATACAATGTAATTAAATATAGGTGAATAGGATCGACGAGGCGATTAGTCGTCGATTAAGGCGACTAGTCAACCGTAGTCGAACTCTAATCTACCTCGTAGTCGTCCAACCTCTTGGTCCACCCAAAAACGGACTAAGCCGGCAAACAGCGGACTAGTCCGTCCTTCTGGTCGGACAAGTCCGGCCCTCCTGTCAGGGCACTCCAACACTCTTCTCTCAAGGGGTTTGATCTCTAATTTTTCTTTGGGCTCCCAACTTTGATCTCAATGCACTTCACACACACACACACACCCTCCTACATCTACGGCTAGTCTAAACTCGACTTTACTCTTCGAGTTGTCGACACCGCTTTTTCATCCTTTTCCTTTTGAGGGTTACGTGCTCCAATCAAGTCCGCACTTGTGCTTAAGATCATCTGAGCTCATTAGTCACTTAATTGTCGTGATCTATTATCCAAAACTCACGGGGATACGATGCACTTTCAATCTCCCCCTTTTTGGTGATTGATGACAACACATTAAGTTTCAACATAAGAGAGTATAAAATTTTGGTTTTCATAACAAGTGAGTATATGAATGGCTCCCCCTCAATGTATGCATCATGATAAGAAGATTGAGGAAATTTTTCATATACACACATGTTATGGTGGAGTGCCTAAGCGATGTGCTCATAAATTGTGACATGGCAACAAGTATGCAAGTTAGACATGTAATTGAATTATAGCATCACAATTTAGACGTAAAACAAGAATTAAAGTTTTACAACACATGAATTAAGTCTTGACATAAATAATAGAGAAAACCACATGTCCATAGGATCAACACAAATAGATAACAACTAGATACTACCACCCTTCTAACCCTCCCTACTAGACACTATCCCCTTCTAACTCTCCCCCTTTGGCATCAAGACACCAAAAAGGAAAAGAAAAGGGGAACAAAGGACCTAGCACCTAGTCATCATCCTCTTCGTCTATATTTGGCACGTCACTCTCTGTGGCGTCTTGATCTGCATCTTCATCCTCATTAGAATAGTCGTTGGAGGCCCGTGGAGGAGGAGCCGCCCTGCGGGAAGTCCCATCTTTGGTGAACTGGGCAAGCTCATCAGCGGTGAACTCTGGGTAGGGGGTGATCTAGCCATCACTCTCCTCAGGTGGAGACATGGGTACCTCCATCTTGTCGCATAACGCCTTAAGGTACGTCTCTTGACGCTGATGGGCAGGTTGATTGCGAACCTCCATCTTTATGCAGGATGAGAAGATCGCCTTGAAACACTTGAAGAATCCACTCATGGACTGAGGTGGAGGCGGAGATGGAGGATCCACTGGACGAGAGGAAGGCTCGACATTTTCTTCCTTGGAGGATCCGGTATAAGAGGTGGCATATGAGGGCGGAGAGGCTGGTGAGTCACATCCTTGGCAAACACTAGCCCTGACACCTTCTCAATCATGCACATAATGTAGGGGGTGTACCCACACGCATGATTGGGAGTGTGAGAAATGTTGAAGATGTCATCAAAGATGTACTCCACCAAGTTAAACTTCTCCTCACCATCAAGAAGCAGCCAAAGATACCTCAAGTTGCCTTGAATGATCTCGACATCACCTTCCTTGGGAGCAACAGTCCTCCTCAAGATCCTGTTCATGATGCTATAAAATGGATTGATATTCCTAGTAAGCCCAGCCTCATAGGAGACATGACTCGGATACATGTAGTCAAGTTGATCCCTGTCCACGACCTTGATGTTGGAGATGATGATCTCATGGTCCAGATGGTGCTCAAGTCTGAAGCATTGGCAAATTCCTCATAGGTAGCGGATTATCGCTCACCATCGGTCATCCAGGTGATTCGCCTGTCCCCAAAGGTGTGGAAGTAGACTGTGATGTAGAACTGCACGATCACTTCATCATTCCAGTTATACTAGAATCCCAAGATGTCCTTGATCCCGTGACGCTCTGCAGCGTCGATAACCGCATCAAAAGTGGATTGCTCCTTCTTTGCCATGTACTCCCAGTCCACCCATTGAGCTTGAACGACAGACTTCTTCGTGGCCTGGTAGACTAGGCGATAGTAATCGCAATGGAAGTCACACCAGAACCGAGGATCGGCGGTGTGCTTCTCATAGTCATAGACCTTGTCCATGCGTTGCCTCTTTGCTTTGTATGCTCCTTTGCCCTTGAAAATATTAGTTGCAAGGTTGGGTTGCCTGCTGGGGTTCCGAACTGGAGTGTGCATCCTCAGGGGGCCAATAGGTGTGTCCTTGCCCTTGCTCTTGATGACTATTATGCCTGCCTTCTTTGCCGGTGTTTTGATTGATGGTTTCTTTTTCTTTGCCTCTTCAGGGGCTGGAACCTTGCCCTTCTTGGGATTTCGAACAATTCTCTGTTTAGTTTCCTGGTCTTTGGCCCTTTCCTTCTCTTTGGCCCTTTCCTTCTCGCCTACTGTGACAATCCTCTTCCTCTTGGAAGCTTGGGCCGCTGCAGCTTGTGAGTTGTGTGCCTCTCGATCAAGTCGCTTCTTCGTCCTTAACACCCGGCGAGACTCCTCAAGAGCCTGGTGCAAGGATGCTTCCCCATCATAATTGGCTCGAGCAACCTTGGTGCCCAAGTCCTTGGAAGGGGACAAATCTGGGCTAGAGTCTGCCATTGAGCTGAAACATGAGATATGGAAGATGTTATCAGGTCAAGGAGATGGGATATTGCGAAAGAATTCACAAAAATAGGCTAGGATTGGGTTTTATCCTGTGTAGACCGGACTTGTCCGCCCTGACACCGGACTAGTCCGGACTGCACAGGAAGAACCCTAACCCTAACGAATTTTCACAAAAACTTCGAATCAAGGTGCAATACTCCTAGGCTACGTTCACAAGGACAATGCAAGCAACATTTGTGAAAGGGATCCTATCAAATAGCTTATTAATCAAGAATGGATAGGAATTTTGAGAGTGTTGATGATACCTCTTCAAATCCTCAAAAATTGAGGGGATCGGTGAAGGGATGCGAAGAAGATGCACGGGAAAGGTCTCCCACACCTCTTTAGCCTCCAATGCGTGGACGAGAAGTGAGTTTTGATGGAGGGGTGCAAAAATCGCCGATGGGGGGGGGGAGCGGTTCCTCGCAAGATAGAGGTGAGAGAGTGAAGTGAGGGAAGAGGAGGGGTCGGGCCGCCCCCTGGGAAGTTAAGTCCAGGGAGACTAGGCGGACCCAATCCAGACTACTCCAGGGTCCGGACTTGTCCGGCCCCTGGGGCGGACTAGTCCAGTCCTAGGGCTGAAAACATATATATTTTTCAGTTTCAGCCACAATAATTTATCCTTCTGGACATATAGGCACAAGGAAACTTTGTAAATATGGTCAGTAAGCATTCAACAACCAAACTATGACCATATTTCACAAGGTTGAATAATTTTCAAATAGTTTTGTGGAAAATGGAGATGAAGAGAGAATTTTTCAAAACATGCGTACTTTTGAAGAAAGTTCAATTTAGACAATCAGATATGCATGTTTCAAGCTATATTTCAAGAATCTAGGATGTTTAGCTCACTTCTAAGCTCACAAAAGCGCTTCTCATCTAAGGGCTTGGTGAATATATCGACTAGTTGGTTTTCGGTTCTCACATGGGAAGTCACTATATCCCCCTTCATGGAATGGTCTGTCAAGAAGTGATGTCTAATATCAATGTGCTTGGTCCTCGAATGCTCAACTGGATTATGGGCTATTTTGATGGCGCTCTCATTGTCACATAGGAGAGCAATATGATGCAAGTTTAAGCCATAATCCCTAAGAGTTTGCCGCATCCAAAGAAGTTGTGCACAACAACTTCCTGCTGCAACATACTTCGCTTCGGCTGTGGAGAGTGCAATGGAATTTTGTTTCTTGGAGGACCAAGACATTAGGGACCTACCCAAGAATTGGCAAGTCCCGGCTGTACCCTTCCTATCAACTTTGCATCCCGCATAATCCGCATCGGAATAACCAATAAGGTTAAACTTGGATCCCTTGGGGTACCAAAGTCCTAGGCTAGGTGTGTGAACTAAATATTGAAGAATCCTCTTAACGGCGGTCAAATGACACGCCTTAGGGGCAGCTTGAAAACGTGCACACATACACACACTAAGCATGATATCGGGTCTAGATGCACAAAGATAAAGCAGTGAACCAATCATGGAGCGATATACCTTTTGGCCCACACTTGGACCATCTTCATTGAGGTCGAGATGTTTGTTGGTCCCCATTGGAGTCTTGATGGGTTTGGCCTTGTCCATGCCAAACTTCTTGAGGATTTCTTGTGTGTACTTTGTTTGACTTATGAACGTGCCTTCCTTGAGTTGCTTGACTTGAAATCCTAGGAAGAACTTCAACTCCCTCATCATGGACATCTCAAAACGTTCCGTCATTATCTTAGAGAACTCATCACAAAACACTTTGTTAGTAGACCAAATATAACGTCATCGACATATATTTGGCATACAAATATATCATTATTAAAGTGCTTAGTGAAGAGTGTATAGTCAGATTTTCCAATTTTGAAACCATTTTGAGTTACAAAGTCTCTAAGGTACTCATACCAAGCTCTAGGAGCTTGCTTGAGGCCTTAGAGAGCCTTACGCAGTTTGTAGACATGGTTTGGGAAGTCTTGATCTTCAAAGCCCGGTGGTTGTTCCACATATACTTCTTCTTTGATTGGTCCATTTAGGAAAGAAATCTTGACGTCCATTTGGTAGAGCTTAAAATCATGGTGAGTAGCAACGGCAAGTAATATTCGAATTGACTCTAGCCTAGCTACGGGAGCGAAGGTCTCATCAAAGTCCAAACCTTCGACTTGTGAATACCCCTTTGCCACAAGTTGTGCCTTGTTCCTTGTCACAACGCCATGCTCATCTTGTTTGTTGCAGAACACCCACTTGGTGCCCACAACGTTTGCTTGTGGACGCTTGACGAGTTCCCAAACTTGATTCCTCTCAAAGTTGTTAAGCTCTTCTTGCATGGCCACCACCCAATCCGGGTCTCTTAGTGCGTCTTCCACCTTATGAGGCTCCAACGAAGAGACAAAGGAATAATGTTCACAAAAATTTGCAACACGAGGGCGAGTGGTTACCCCTTTTGATATGTCTCCTAGAATGTTGTCAACGGGATGGTCCCGTTGAACACTTTGATGCACTCTTGGATGTGGGAGTGGAGCTCTTGATTCATCTTCATGCTCTTCCTCACCTAGGTCTCCCCCTTGATCGATGCCTCCCCTTGTTCTCCATCATCTTGATTTTGTTTGGGTGCATCTTGTTGATCATCAACTTGGTTGTGTGGGGGATGACTTGCATCATCTGGGAGTTGGTCACTTGAGCTTTGAGGTTGTTCTTGTGGACGAATATCTCCAAGTTCCATCCTTCTCAATGCTTCTTGTGGAGGCTCCTCTTGATCTAGCACACATTGATCAACTTGCTCCACTTGGGAGCCATTAGTTTCATCAAACACCACGTCCCGTGCTATTTCAATAATTCCGGAGGACTTGTTGAAGACACGGTAGGCGTGAGTGTTTGAATCATAACCTAGAAAAGAACCCTCATCAGACTTTGAAGCAAATTTCGAAGTCCTCGCCTTCTTGTTAAAAATATAGCATTTGCTCCCAAAGACGCGAAATTAGGAGATGTTAGGTTTGTTACGGATGAGAAGCTCGTATGGAGTCTTCTTGAGGAGTCGGTGAAGGTATAGTCGGTTGATGGCGTGGCAAGCTGTGTTGACCGCTTCCGCCCAAAACCGATCCCACGTACTCATCAAGCATGGTCCTTAACATCTCTATGAGTGTCCTATTCTTCCGTTCAGCAACCCCATTTTGTTGAGGGGAGTATGGGGCTGAAAACTCATGCTTGATTCCTTCTTCATCTAAGAACTCTTCTACTTGTGTGTTCTTGAACTCGGTGCCATTGTCACTTCTTATTGCTTGATTTTCAAAGAGAACCCGTTTTAAGCTCTCCTTAAGAACTTCTTGAGGACACCGTGGGTTTCACCCTTATCATGTAAGAGAAACATCCAAGTGAAACGAAAAAAGTCATCAATAATAACAAGATCATATTTGTTACTGCCAATGCTAATGTAGGCGATTGGACCGAATAGATCCATGTGAAGCAGCTGCAATGGTCTTGTTGTTGTCATGACGTTCTTGGAAGGGTGTTGTGCTCCCACTTGCTTTCCGGCTTGGCAAGCACTACATGGCCTATCCTTTTCAAACACAACATTTTTCAAACTGCAGATGTGCTAGCCCTTAAGAAGCTTTTGCAAGTTCCTCATTCCAACATGGGCTAGCCTTCTATGCTAAAGCCATCCCATGTTAGTTTTCACCATTAAGCATATGTCAAGTTGAGCTTTATCCATAGTGAAATCCACAAGATAAAGCTTTCCCTTGAGCATACCCTTAAAAGCAATAGAGTTGTCGCTTCTTCTAAGGACGCTCACACCCTTATTAGTAAAAAGACAATTATAACCCTTGTCACATAGTTGTGATATGAATAATAGGTTATAATCCAATGAATCAACATGTAAGACGTGAGAAAGAGTGTGTTGTGAGGAGATAGCAATTTTACCGGAGCCAAGTATTTTTCCTTGGCTATTGTCCCCGAAGAAGATCCCTTCACTTGGATCATTATTGTATTCATACTCCACAAACATCTTCCTCTCTCCGTTCATGTGGTTGGCGCATCCACTATCAAGCACCCATTTCGACCCACCGGAGGAGTATGCCTACAAAATAGAATTATGCCTTCCTCTTAGGTACTCAAGCGGTGTTGGGTCCTTTGAAGTTAGTGGTCAGGCACTTGGGCACCAACACACAAGGCTTAGGGCTCTTGCAGAGTGGCCCAACATATCTAGCAAGGATTTTTCCATACTTGTTCCTCATTAACACATAAGAAGCATCAAAATCATGGAATAGAGGATGCGGTTCAGTTTTAGACATTTCATGAGTGGTTGCAATGTTCTTTCCCTTTTTAGTTTGAGATGAGCTTCCTTTGACAAAGACAATCAAGTCTTTGTCATACTTTGGGGTTTTAGCATGTTGTCCCCCCCCCCCCCCCCTAGTATAGCCAAGACCATCCTTGACATAGGGAGATCTTGTGTTGGTATATGCACTTCGTGCATACGCCACCTTCTCCTTGTCAAAGATGTCACCTCTAGGTGCTTGTTTGTTTTGTGTCAAATTAAGTTCATCCTTTAACTTACGGATCAAGTTGGAGCACTTGCATGTTGAGATTGCTTCGGATGCAACCTTTGAGGAGGATGAGCCTTTAGAGGAGGAGGTTGCATTTGTTTTGAGGGACTCAACTTGTGTCTCAAGGATCTTGTTAACCTTTGTCAAGTTAACAAGTTCATCCTTGAGGCCAACGGTTGTTTCCTCAAGATTTGAGCATGTTTTCTTGATTAATGCAAGTTCATGCTCCAATGTCTTGCTCTTCTCTCTCTCAAGCTCAAGGAGCTCAATAATCTCATGACATCTCTCCTTTTCGTGGATGAGCATGTCTTCTTGCCTATTGATGAGATCCTCCTTCTCAAAAAATCTCATCCGATAGTAACTTCATTCTTTGCAAGGTGCTTTTGCTTATATCCTTAAGCATATGTTCATTCTCACTAGCACTATCAAATTCATCATGCGAAGAAGTAGAGGAGGATGATTTAGGAATAACCTTTATGCTTCGTGCTTTGGCCATAAGGCAAGTTGGTTTGTGGTCGTCGAGGCTGGGGAAGAACTTGCTTCCCTTGGAACTCCTTCCGATGGCAATGGTGGCCACCTTCTCTTCGTCTTCGTAAGAAGAATCTTCATTGGAGTCCCACTCCTTGCCTAAGTGAGCATGACCGGAGGACCTCTTCTTCTTGAATAATTTCTTCTCTTGAGGATTGCCCTCCTTCCTTTTCTTGCCTTCTTCATGTGGGCAATCCACAATGAAGTGCTCATATTCGCCGCAGTTGTAACATGCTCTTCTCGTCTTAGGCCTTGACTTTTCTTTGCCTTTGTCATCATGGTTGTAACCTCCTTTCCTTCTTCTCATCATCCTTTTGAATTTGTTGATGAAGAGTGCCTCTTCCTCATCGGTGTCGAGGCTCTCCTCATCACTAGCTTCTTTCTCGTTGGATGAGGATGTTGCTTTGAGTGCAACATCTTTCATCTTTGAGGTAGTGAATCTTTGAAGGTCATTGTAGAAGAGCGCTTCTTTTTCCATGATCTCATGGTTGATGATTCTTCCAAGAACCTCCACCGGGGTCATTTTGGCAAACCCCGGACTCTCTCGGATCATGGAGCAAAGAGAGACGTTTCTAGGCATGAATGCCCGGATCATCCTCTTAATCACCTCATGGTCAGTCCACCTTGTGCATCCATAGGACGTGCTCTTGTTGATTAGTATCTTGAGGCGGTTGTAAATGTCTTGGGGAGATTCACCATCCATAATGGCAAATCTCCCAAGCTCTCCTTCAATGAGCTCAATCTTCGCCTCCTTGACGATTCGGTTTCTTTCATGGGCCGTCTTGAGAGTGTCTCATATATCCTTGGACACTTCTAGCCCATCTACTCGATTAAATTCATCTTTAGTTAGAGATGATATAATCACTCCGGGTGCTTGAGCATTGCGGTGGAGAAGCACGGCTTGCTCCAGAGTGATGTCTTCTTCATTCCTTGGGATGTGTACCCCGGTCAACACAATTTGCCACAAGGCGGGGTTTAAGGACACAAGGTGGATCTTCATGTTGTGCTTCCACATCCCATAATCAGTTCCATTGAATTGAGGGGGCTTCCCCAATGGGATGGATAAGTAGTGGTTGTTGGAGGTTAACCGCTCATAGTTGAAGCCTTGTTGGTTGTAGCTTTGTGTGACACCTGTTTGTGGATGTGGAGTGTCAATCTTTGTAATGCTCAACTTCTCTCGAAGTCTCGCCTTGAGTTGGCGAGTTTCTTCATCGTCCGTTGGCTTGTCTTGGTACATAATGATTTCCTCTTGTGTGACTTGGATATTGTTGGTCGAGCACTCGTCATTTCCCACTTCGGCCATCTTCTCTCCGAGTGATTAGACTCTTGATGGAGAGGCCTGCTCTGATACCAATTGAAAATTGCCTAGAGGGGGTGAATAGGCTTAATCGACCTGAAATTACTTAATCAAACAAAATCAGCCTGCAGACTAGTCTGGTCAGCTTGCAGAGGAAGACTAAAACGAGATCCTGATGAGTCTTAAACAGATTTTCATGAAACGAAATGCAGAAGTATAATCACGTTAATACTAGCAACCATCAAGATAAGTGAATCACAATAGCTAGCAAGATATAAACAAAGATTACTAGAATGAGGAATTAGCGACAAACCTAACCCTAGAACAATCTTGCAATTGACAAATAGTAAAGCACACAAGTGACATAAGGATTTATACTGAGGTTCGATTCCACACAAGAATCTACGTCCCCATTGAGAAGCCCACAAAGGACCGGGTTAAACAACCCTTCCCTCACCAAGTTTACCACAAGGGCCTAACTCGGTTCTCCACTATCATAAAGGGGCAAGTACAAGATTCGTGAGGCTTCTCACAATTTGAGGCTCCCACAATGAATATGATCAACAAACACAAAGATTATCTCAAACCACAGATCACAAAGACTCAACACAAGTGCAAGAGATCAAACGGAGAGCCAAGAACGGAGTTCTCCCTTCTTTTCTCCTCACCAATCTCCAACCCACTCAAGAATCAACTCAAGAGGGTGAGAATGCAAGAGAGAGGGCTTAGAATGGCTCTAGGAATGTAGTGGCAGCGCTAGGGTTTTTAGTAGTTTCAAATGTGCCTGTGGTTCTTCTATTTATAAAAGTCCCGAGCCCATACCGCTGACCTCAGCAGAAGGACGGACTAGTCCGGCCTCTAGCCCAGACTAGTCCAGTCGGTTGGGACCACTGACCTCTGGTCAGGTCCCAACAACTATCGCATTGCGCGGCTATCGTCACGATACCCGCCAAAATTCCAAATTCAAACAGTCACTTAACATTGGACTAGTCCGCCTCAAAACGGACTAGTCTGATCTCACACAGGACCTTCTGGTCCGGGTGAAAACAGACTAGGCTGGATGGCCCGGACTAGTCCGGCCAACTCGGTGGACTAGTCCATCCTTCAGGACTTAGTCGTCACGACGCTCCTTACTCAGCTAGGCGGACTAGTCCGCACTAAAGCGGACAAATCCAAACTGAGACAGAACCTTTTGGTCCGTCTCAAAACAGACTAGTCTGGCAAGACCGGACAAGTATGACCACAAGGGCAGACTAGTCTGTCCTCCAGGACATAGTCCCAAAACATCACTCCAAGACCACAACAGACTACTTCGTCCCCAGACGGACAAGTCCGAAGTCAGTCAGGATCTCTTGGTCCGCCCAAAAACAGACTAAGCCGGCAAACAGCGGACTAGTCCATCCTTCTGGTCGGACAAGTCCGGCCCTCCTGTCAGGGCACTCCAACACTCTTCTCTCAAGGGGTTTGATCTCTAATTTTGCTTTGGGCTCCCAACTTTGATCTCAATGCACTTCACACACACACACACACACACACACACACACCCTCCTACATCTATGGCTAGTCTAAACTCGACTTTACTCTTCGAGTTGTCGACACCGCTTTTTCATCCTTTTCCTTTTGAGGGTTACGTGCTCCAATCAAGTCCACACCTGTGCTTAAGATAATTTGAGCTCATTAGTCACTTAATTGTCGTCATCAATCATCCAAAACCCACAGGGATACTAGATGCACTTTCAATCGTCTTCCTCCCGCCCACCCCGCTCCTGGAGTCGTCTTCCTCCCATCACTTCCACGTTCTTCCCTTTGCACGCCGCCGCCTTGTCAACGCTTCGGCGTCCGTCCTCATTGCCACACACTGCGCTGCTCCTCCGTCGACGCTGCCCCACCAGGGAGGGCGCACTGGCAACCGGGGAGGGCACGTGCATAGCAACATGGTCGTCGCCGTCAACGTTCTCCGCGCTGATGTTGCCATGGGCGAGGTCCGATTCACCAGCGAGGTCGAGGCCGTCAGCAGGGTGAGGCACCCGGGCCTCGTCACTCTCATCGGCTCGTGCCCGGTGGTGCGCACCGTGGTGTACAAGCTCGTGCCGGCAGGAGCCTGGAGGTCGGGCATTGAGGTCACCGCGTTGAGGATGGCGGACGAGGCAGGGGCGTCCATAGTGGGCTGAAGGGCGCATGAGGCGAGCAGATGGAAATGGGATGGGTTCGCTGTTGGAGAAGTGGAAATTTTGCCAATCAAAAAGTTACTGTAGCAGTGAGCAAAAGTCTAAATGAGGCACCATTTTTGCCTACCACTGTTGGAGTTAGCCTGACTGTCGGCTGTTCGCGGATACACCCATTATCTAAATAAGAGAAATGTTATATATCAAGTGACTGAAATCTAAAAAGATTTCAAGCGACCGTTGATTTGCTTCAAGATTCGTGCAACACACTATCTTCTATCTTCTCCCACCTTCGGACCTCTCGATCCTCATTCGCTCGATCCCCAACGATTGCTCAAGCGCGGGCAAGGTTGGCGCGACGGCGGCCTCATAAGCGACGGCAGCTAGGGAGCGCGACGGCGGCCTCGGGCGCGACAGCGGCTAGGAGCGCGGCGGCGGCCTCAGACGCAACAGCGCAGGCGCAGGTGCGCGGCGGCACTCCGGCGCGGGAGCGACGGCGCTCAGGCTCGAGAGCGGCGGCGGCTAGGGAGCTCCGTTGCGGGCTCGAATGCGGCGGCATGGGCGCGCCGGACCAGGAGTGGTGCCGGACATGAGGAAGAAGATGAGGTAAGTTTTCCATTTTGTAGTTGTTAATCCGTAATTTGTAGAGTTATGTTAATTGTAAAATAGTCAAATAAACTAATTTTATAATTGATTAACCTATAGAATTAAGGATAATGATTAATTGTAATCATTAGTAGTTAATGAATGTAATTAGCTTCTAACTCGGTGTCTGAAATTTTCTCAAATTGACAAATAGACAGACCCTTTAAGAAGTGAATCGACCATGCTACAGGTAACTCCAAACTCAATCGACCACCAGTCTAAAAATTGAAGGAAAAAAACTGAGGCGTGACAATAAATGGACGGTTGGATCATGGTAGATAAAGAAACCTACGCCGCCTTGCCAAACCTACGAGGAACATGCTTAACAACAAGATAACAAATACAAGTCAACTGAGGTACTAGCTACTAACTAACAGATCAGAATAAATCAAAACCAACATGGCCAAAATAATGACTGGCATTCCTTCTTCTTGCTGGACGGAAGCCTGCACGATTATCTGAGGTCAAGAAGAGAAACATGCATGCGAACAGAAATGGGCCAAGGCCTCGACATGAACCGGCAACTATAAATACGGGGTCGCAGCTCAGAGGAAAGCATCTGCAAGCTCAGTCCTTGCTACACTACTTAGCAGCTCGCAAACCTTTGTGAGTGAGCAACCATGAAGCTCAGATTACCCCACCTCGTTCCTCTCCTGCTCCTCGCCTGCTGCGGCGTTGCACCAGCGAGCGGCGCCGGCGGGAGCTGGAAGTTCCTGCAGAACGTCGGCGTGTCGGGGATGCACATGCAGCTCCTGCACAACGACCGCGTGATCCTCTTCGACCGCACCAACTTCGGCCGGTCCAACCTGAGCTTCCCCGCCGGGACCCCCTGCCGCGTGAACCCGCAGGACCTCGCGCTCCCGAAGGGCGACTGCACCGCGCACTCCGTCGAGTACAACGTCAGGGACAACACGTTCCGGCCCCTCGTCAACATCGTCACTGACACCTGGTGCTCGTCGGGCTACGTCACGCCCGACGGCACCCTCGTCCAGACCGGCGGGTGGAGGGACGGCTACCGCAAGGTCCGCCGCATGCCGGCGTGCACCGGCAGCGACACGAGCTGCGACTGGTCCGAGAGGCTCGGGGACCCGAACGTGCTCGCCGCCGACCGGTGGTACGCCTCCAACCAGAGGCTCCCCGACGGCAACGCGATCATCGTCGGCGGACTCGGGCAGCCCAACTACGAGTTCTACCCGAAGCCAAACCCCTTTGGTTCCGGTACCTTCGCTCTGCCGTTCTTGGGGCAGAGTAACACTCTGTACCCGTTCGTGCATCTCAACATCGATGGCAACCTCTTCATCTTCGCCAACAACCGTGCCATCCTGTTCAACTACAAGACGGGCCAGGTCGTCCGCACGTACCCTACGCTCGGCAACGGCGAGCCGCGCACCAATCCGGAAGCGGGCTCGTCGGTGCTGCTCCCCCTGAAGCCCAACCCCACCGAAGCCGAGGTGCTGGTCTGCGGTGGCGCGCCGCCCGGCGCCAACGCCAACGCGCAGAGGGGCATCTTCAACCAGGCGCTGACGACGTGCGGGAGGATCAAGATCACCGACGCCGCGCCGTCGTGGGCCATCGAGACGATGCCGTCGCCGCGGGTCATGGGGGACATGATCATGCTGCCCAACGGGGAGGTGACCATCATCAACGGCGCCAAGGACGGCGTTGGCGGGTGGGAGGCCGCCAAGACTCCAGCGGACGGGCCCGTCATCTACCGACCCGGAAACGCGCCCGGGAACCGGTTCGAGGTGCAGAACCCGGCGGGCACCGCGCGGCACCGCATGTATCACGCTTCGGCCCTGCTCCTCCGCGACGGCCGCGTGCTCGTCGGCGGCAGCAACCCGCACCAGTTCTACGTCTTCAACAACGTGGAGTTCCCCACCGAGCTCAGCCTCGAGGCCTTCTCGCCGGACTACCTCGACAGCTCCAACAACATGCGCCGTCCCAAGATCGCCTTCCCTTCACCCACCGGCGCGCCGGAACACGTCAACTACGGGTCGAACCTGACGCTGTTCTTCGGGGCCCAAGTGCTGGACCCCGTAGTCTCGGTTACAATGGTGGCGCCTTCCTACACGACGCACACGTTCGCCCAGGGGCAGAGGCTGCTCTTCCTCCAGACACAGGTGGACAGGCCAGAGGGATTCCTGGCGAGCGGCGGGCAACAGCTGCCCCTGCCGCCTGGCGTCTTCCAAGCGTCCGTACAGATGCCCATGAAGCCGGAATTGGCGCCACCGGGCTACTACATGTTGTTCGTCGTCAATGGGCGCATTCCCAGCGAGGGGATCTGGGTCCACATCAGCTAGACAGACGCCGGGTTACAGAATGATTGATTCATTCCATTCGTTTACGAGCTACCACCGTCTAATTTGTTTTTAACCATCCGCTCTTAATCCTGATCTGTACGAAAATGTTTTATGTTTTTCTGCTTTTTGTCTACAATTATTATGCATGATGTATCCAATTGAAATTAATGCGATGATATCCAATATTGTTATTATATTATATCCACCATCAAGTACTGATTCTACCATGACAACAGGAAAAAAATATTCATTTTATTCACTGTTTAGGCCACCCTCTTGCACATTCAGAACTTAATAAGCAGGACAGCACATGCAATTGCATAGCTGTCGGTACCCTGGGTACTATATACCCCTTGCGATTGCAAAGATATCAAGGGAAAGTCACCCACTTGATTTGAAGATCTTCGGAGGCCCACATGTCAGACATGTCCGGACCCGCTTCTCCAACATGGTTAGCCTCAGGGTCGCCACGTGTACTATCAAACTGGAGCTACCGCCTGCAAGGGAGGAAGCTCCGGACTATGTACCGAAGTGGCATCCCCGGACCTAACCCCAGACCGAAGGAAACTCCGGTACTGACACGTGTCGGCTAACACCGGAGCTATCTTTTCTCCACAGCGTGCTCCTGTGCTGCCACGTGTCCAACCGTCGGATCTTCACCCTCTAATCTCCAGAAGACCTCGCAACGACTCCGCATCTTCAAAGGAGAATCGAGGACTTCAAGACCCGATTAAGTGTCATTAATACCATATTAATGACACTTAATCGGACGACCTTAATTACCAGTAACGGTATTGTCCAAGCCCATTACACAGTAGTTAAGGGCAATTAAACGTGTTGAACAAGTATCAACACTAGTAACCGTCGGTGTCACATGTCGAGCCAGGCTAATTTGTAACGGCCTGCCCTTGTACTATAAAAGGACAGGCCGATGACGTTTACACACACGCTGGATAGACGTTCAAACACTCTGACACACTTGATACACCCAATACAACATCAACACATCCCGTGGAGTAGGGTATTACGCACAGACGGCCCGAACCACGTAAACTCTTGTATCTCCTGCGTCATTTACAATTCACCTTCTTTAATCTCCGCGCGCCCACACCGAACATCAAACTCCTCTAACAGTTTAGTAGTGTCGGGAGATCTGCCGGTTCCAAACCACCGACAGTTGGCGCGCCAGGTAGGGGAGCGCCTGAGATTTTGAGAATGGTGAACTCAGCTGTTGGATCATCCAACGGTCAACCTGCTGCTCAAGCTGTTGGGGGCAATCCCTCCAATATGCAGCCACCAGCAGGAGCCTCAGCACCAGCAGGAGTCACACTCCCACCACCACCGCCTCCACCAGCAAATCAAGCTGGGCAACGCGATGGTGCACCGGCGTCAATCACTGCATCGGCAAATCATGACAACCCAGAACACGCGCTCCATGCAGCGCGTGCTCTTCTCCAACGCCCACCACCTCCGAATGCATCCCGGGATGCACTGGAACAGTGGAGGGCCGATGTGGAACATTAGGTTGCAGCAGCAGCCGAACGCATCAGCAACCAGGGTCCTCCTCCTTCAGGACGAGCCCCGTCACAGCGGCGGACTTTGTCTGGTAGACTTGGTCCGCACATTTCCAATAGCAGGAGACGTGCTGCATCACAGCAAGTGACGTCATTGCCCTCCGGGGCACGACGCACTCACACGATATCCAGGCTCTCAACTCATGACCTCCGGGCGGAGCTTGATCGCCGATATCGCCAACAAGACGGCCGAGTCTATATTGAACGTGCTCGTGAAAGACGGGAAGCTCAGGACCTTTCTGCTCCTGAAGGAGTAGGAGGAGGCTGTTCAGCCCTGGTCATACATCTACGTATGGTCAGGTGGCCACAGAAGTTCCGGCCTCATCTGCCGGAAAAAATCGACAGGACTGTCAATCCCGCCGAATTTCTTCAGATCTACTCCACTGCAATCTTGGCAGCTGGAGGAAACGAGGCCGTGATGGCCAATTATTTTCCAGTGGCCTTAACTGGGACCGCCAGGTCCTGATTTATGAGCCTTCCACCCAACTCTATCAACAGTTGGGAGGAGCTGTGCCTGCAGTTCACCGCCAACTTCGGGAGTTCATACACCCGACCAGGCACTGAACTAGACCTTTTTGCAGTCGTGCAAAAAGGGGGAGAATCCCCGCGATCATTCATCCAGAGGTTCTCTCAGGTACGAAACACTATCCCTTCTATCTCTAGCGCCTCTGTCATTGTGGCATTCAGACAGGGTGTACGGGACAAGAAGATGCTGGAGAAACTGGCAATCAAGGAGATCACCAGCGTCACAGAACTCTTCAGCTTGGCAGACAAATGTGCCGGAGCTGCGGAGGGCCGTGAGATGCACTCCAAACAAACCCCGGAGGGTCACAAGAAATCCTCCAAAGAAGAAGCCGCTACCTCTAGGAATGACAAGAAGAAGAAAAAGACCAACGGCAAGAAGAAGCCGTCGGCCGGTACATCCAATATTGCAGCTGCTGCAGCCCCGGGTGGCCGGGGGCCACGCCCCGAAAAGCGACCTCGACCGTCTTCTGAAGACGGTAGCAAGCCCAAGATGTGGTGCCCAATTCACAAAACAGGCAGCCACAGTTTGGAAGACTGCCGGGAGGTCCAAAACCTTGTCGAGCGCTACAACAAGCGTCGGGAAGAATCTCCTTTCCGACAGAGGGAAGGAAAGCAAAAAGTCGACGAAGCTCCGGCTGAAGAGGAATTAGGTTTTAAGGATCCCAAAAAGGTCCTGAAGGCTGTTTACACCTCCGTCGACGATGATTCTGACGTCTCTGACAACGAGCGTCGGAAGACCATGACCACCATTTTTGGTGGATCATGGGACATCACCTCCCGCCGCGTCATCAAGACTATGCGTCGGGATATGGCTGTTGTAGCTCCTACAGTCAGGCTGGAACCTCATGGGAAGTGGATGGACACAACCATCACTTTTGATGCTTCGGACTGCCCTCGGAGCATGGTTGGAGCAGGTCAATTACCTTTGATGGTATCTCCTACCATCAATAACATCCAGATCCACCACGTCATGGTAGACGGAGGTTCGGGGCTTAACCTCATAAGCTTCGAAGCTTTTACTAAGCTTCAACTCCGACCTTCGGATCTCCACCCCTCTCGACCTTTCTCCGGAGTAGGTCCGGGGGCCATTACCCCACTCGGAGCTATTACTCTCCCCGTTACCTTCGGGACACAGGAGAAGTACCACATCGAGAAGTTGGTCTTCGACGTCGCTCAGATCAACTTACCCTTCAATGCCATATTGGGTAGGCCTGCCCTGTACAAATTCATGGCAGCTGCTCATTATGGTTATCTGGTGTTGAAGATGCCAACGCCAGTAGGCGTTCTCCGGATCCGCGGAGATCGTACTGCCAGAGTAACTGCTCTGGAAGAACTCCATGCACTCACCACGGCGCAAGAGGGGGACTCTAGGCAGGAGCAAGCTCCAAAACCCTCGAGCATTCGTCAACGAGGCTCGACTTCTGCACCTCGTGTGCAGCCAAGCGGCGATACCGACATTCCTATCAAAGTCGTCCAAATTGGTTCCGATGCCGCTCAGACCACCAGTATATCGGGGGGATTGAACGACAAATAGGAACTCGCGCTCATCACTTTCCTCCAGGCTAATGTCGACGTGTTTGCCTGGCAACTGTCACAAATGCCTGGGATCCCCAGGGAAGTGATTGAGCACAATCTGAAGATCTACCCCGACGCCTGGCCTGTGCATCAGAAGCCTCGAAAGCAATCCGTAGAGCGACAGAACTTCATCAGACAAGAAGTGAAGAAGTTACTCGAAGCTGGATCATCCGAGAAGTCTTCCATCCAAAATGGCTGGCAAACGCAGTCGTTGTGCCCAAGGCCGGCGGGAAGCTTCAGATGTGCATCGACTACACCACACTAAATAAGGCATGTCCAAAAGATCCATTCCCACTACCTAGAATATATCAGATAGTGGATTCCACCTCCGGGTGTGAATTACTGTGTTTCCTAGACGCATATTCCGGGTATCATCAAATCAGGATGTCTAGGGAAGATGAAGAGCATACCTCATTCATCACAGTAGACGGATTGTACTGTTATACAGCCATGCCATTTGGTCTCAAGAATGCAGCTTCAACTTGTGTACGAGCTATGTACAAAACCTTTGAAGAACTCATTAGAGACATAGTGGAAGTGTACGTCGATGACATCGTGGTCAAGGTCAGGAACAAAGAGTCACTCCTTGACACCCTGCAGGCTGTCTTCGACAAGTTGCGGGCCACCCGCACAAAGCTAAACCCAGACAAGTGTGTCTTCGGGGTTAGCTCCGGAAAACTTCTCGATTTCCTGGTAAGTCACCGGGGCATAGAAGCTAATCCGACGAAGATCAAGGCCATTGAAGACATGCGGCCACCAACCCGCATCAAAGACGTCCAAAAATTAACTGGATGTCTAGCAGCCCTCAGCCGGTTCATTTCAAGACTGGCGGAACGGGCACTCCCCTTCTTCAAGTTATTGAGGAAGTTCGGACCATTCCAATGGTCCGAAGAAGCAGAGAAGGCATTCCAGGAGCTGAAACAGTTCCTCACCACCCTACCAATTCTAGTAGCTTCGAACCCTGGTGAGCCTTTGTTGCTTTATATTTCAGCAACTGACAAAGTCACCAGTATGGTTCTGGTTGCGGAGAGACCAGAGCTACCTCATACTCAGGAATCTAGACCCCTTCGGGAGGGTCTGGAGGTACCTGAAAGCGAGTCTGGGTCCCAGTTCCCAGACTCGAATCCACAAGAAGTCATTTCAGAAGACCCAGACCCCTCCGGGAGGGTCCAGGTCGCTTCTGAAAAAGCTCTGGGTTCCTCCAGCCAGGACCCGGAGGTCCCCGAAGAAAATCCGGATCCCTCCGGGAGGATTCGGGTCAGTGAAGAAGAAGCTCCAGGCCCCTCCGGAAAGGTCCGAACCATTCAACGCCCGGTGTACTTCATCAGTGAGGTACTACATGATGCCAAGACTCGATACCTAGAGGTGCATAAGCTGCTCTATGCAGTTCTTATTGCCTCCAGGAAGCTTCGCCATTACTTCCAAGCTCACAAAGTCTCAGTGGTGACCTCTTACCCACTTCGAGCAATCTTGCATAATCCCAATTCAACTGGGAATATTGCAAAGTGGGCAGCGGAATTGGCTGAATTTGATCTTGAATTCATTTCAAGGCAAGCAGTCAAGAGTCAAGCATTGGCAGATTTTGTGGCGGAATGGACTCCCTCTCCATCAAACCCTGGGGGCCCCAGTGAACAGAAGCTGGAACATCAAGCTCCAGCCTTCACCGAGCCTCACTAGACCCTCTACTTCGACGGCTCCATGCAGAAGAAGGGGGCCGGAGCTGGAATCCTTCTCCTTGCACCGACCGGGGAGAAGGTGAAATATATGGTACACCTTGACTTCAAGGCGTCCAACAACATGGCAGGGTATGAAGCGCTCATCTACGGACTAAAGGTGGCACTGTCATATGGTGTCAAGCAACTGCTGATCAAGGGAGATTTGCAGCTCATCATTAAGCAAGTGAAGGGTGAATGTTCCTGCAATAATCTCCAGCTAGCTTCTTACCTCCTTGAAGTCTAGAGGCTTTAGAAGGACTTCGAAGTCCTAGATCTCCACCATGTTCAGCGTGCCCATAACGCTGAAACTGACGAACTCTCGACGAAAGCGTCAACCGGAGCTCTGGCTCCTGACGGAATTTTTGTTCGGAGGTTGTCAAAACCAACAGTTCAGCCTGCCGAACTGAGCGAAGGGGGCGAGATCAGCATCCCGAAGCTGACGGTCCCGATGGCCCTGTTACTATGGCAGCCATCAAGGGTCGTAGGTGCTGCCGGGAGCTCCAAGCAACCCAGCACGCAAGACTCAAAAGCTCAAGCTAGTTCCGATGCATGGATCTCGGAGATCCGGAGCTACTTGAAAGACAACATCCTTCCTGACGATGATGTATCCGCTGACTGGGTAGTCAGATTGGCTAAAAGATACACGCTGGTAGAAGGGGATCTCTACCGGCGTGGTGTCAATGGCATCCTAATGCAGTGCATCACAAGGGAAGAAGGTTGCGAACTCCTCGCAGAAATCCATGGAGGCGAGTGTGGGAACCACGCATCTTCTCGCAGGCTGGTTGGTAAAGCCTTTCGGCATGGCTTCTACTGGCCTACAACACTCCAGGATGCAACTGAGCTGGTGAAGAAATGTGAAGCATGTCAATTCCATGCAAAGAAAATTCACACACCGGCTCAGCCCCTACAAATGATACCTCCTACATGGCCCTTTGCTGTGTGGGGGATGGACATCTTGGGACCTTTCCCAAGAGCCGTCGGAGGTTACAAGTTCATGTACGTCGCCATCGACAAGTTCACCAAGTGGTCGGAAGCAATTCCAGTTGTGACAATCAACAAACAATCTGCTATCAACTTTTTGCAGTCCATTGTTTGCAGATTTGGAGTCCCAAACAAAATCATCACTGATAATGGGACCCAATTCACAAGCTCCGCATTCCAAGGATATTGCGAAGACCTCGGCATACAAGTTTGCTACGCCTCCGTAGCTCACCCAGCAAGCAATGGCCAAGTCGAGAGAGCAAATGCTGAAATCCTTAAAGGACTCAAGACGCGCACATATGAGCGCTTGAAAAAACATGGAGCCAACTGGATTGAAGAGCTTCCACCCACTTTATGGGCCAACAGGACATCTCCAAACCGGTCAACTGGAGAGACACCCTTCTTTCTGGTGTACAGAGCTGAAGCAATCCTTCCTCCGGAAATCACCTTGGGTTCACTCCGGATCCGGACCTTCGACGAAGTCACGCAGGACCAGCTCCGGCGTGAAGACCTAGACCTCCTTGAGGAGGAAAGGTGCCAAGCAGCTGTTCGGAATGCCCGATATCGCCAAGCCCTACGGCGTTATCACCAGCGGCATGTACACAACCGACAGCTCAAGGAAGGCGATCTGGTGCTACGGAGAATACAATCCAGAGAAGGGTTAAACAAACTCTCCCCCGGCTAGGAGGGACCCTTCCGAGTGATTAAAGTATCCCGTCCCGGAAGCGTTCGCTTGGCTACCGAGGATGGGACACCTCTCCCAAATCCTTGGAACATCGAGCACCTCCGTAAGTTCTACACTTAATACCACGGAGGTGAGACTGTAGTAACTTGGGGTGTATGTTATAGAGTCATTGTACAGAGTCGGGTAGTTCCTCCGGGAGAACAGCCGGATCTTCCCCAGAAGGTCCGCAAAGTTCATGCAACACTTGTCACAGTCCCAGAACTAAAAGTGTGGCTAGCTACCCTGGGTCAAACGAGAAATAAACACGCTTAGCCTGGTTCTGTACCCTAAGAGTGTACTTGTTTCCCCTGTACCCCGGACCTATAATGAAAGACATCCTCACGTGAAACAGACTCCACGTGCATTCATTTCGTACAGGCTCAACATTTTTTATTTTTCTCTTTCTTGCCTATAACAAAGACGTGCAATTCTTAAGAAATTTTAGTTTGACCGGTTCATATATGATTCGAGTTGTATTGTCGGTTCTTTGGGATTCAAATATTGTTCATGGCTCACTTGCCTGAATGTCGCCAAGCCAATCTAGGGCTGGAGTGTGCTATCGACTTAGCCTGATCAAGCACCCTAAGTACGCCACTCTACCTACACCCCGGCAGGCCAAAGTAAGGCGGGACCAAGGACAATCGAATCTGGAAGAAAAGGCAACGCATTCGATTGTGTTTAGAATCGCGTTTGACCTAAAATTTTCTCAAGAATCGTAAGCCGCGACGAAGTTATAGGCAAAAAACGAATTTTACTATTTTTCTTGACTTCAGTGTGCAGGAAAAATAAAATCCACGTTGATGGAGAAAAGCTAGAGCTAACAAAGCTCCGACTCCTCTAGATAGCTTGTAATCGATGACTAAGCATTGAAAACGAGCATCACCGGAGCAACCAAGCTCCGGTAAAGCTAGGGGGGTCAGCCGTCGACGTAAAACAAAAGATGGTGATAGGACCCCACAAATGGAGCCTGCTGCCGACAAGCTACGTGTTGGCAAAGGTCAGTGCCGGAGCTACTAAGCTCCGACACCCCGGAGGGCTAACTATCGATGCTCTATGCGTTGATAGGGACTATTGCCGGAGCTACTAAGCTCCGGTGGTAGTCAGTTTGACATCAGAGGGCCTTCTCTATCGAAGACTTCGGACCTACACTCTACAAGTTCGAAGCAAACGAGTCTTAAACAACACACAATATCCTCTTGGTACATGTTCACAATCCAATTGTGTACATCTACGAGGGGGCCAAGTGAAGACAAAAGTGTTGAAGACAAAAAGTGAAATTCACAAAAATTTGGGGATTTCATTCCATCTGGAGACAAGGGATTGCAAAATTGAGGAAGAAGAAGAGAGGATACAAGTGGGAACTATGGAGATGGTCCTAGACCCTATGGAAGAATTGAGCGACTTTCTGGACAACCTCCAACATGTTGGCTCGGGCAGCTTCCCCTTCTCCTTCGAAGGGACCTTCAAGCACCGGGTCCAGAGGAAATTGGGAGCTCCGGCTGGTGTAGCACGTCAGCACGTACTCTGTGACGTTCCTCGCCAGGGATTGCCCCTCAACCTCCAATTGGTCTGCGATGACATCGCCCACCTTGGAGAGCTTGCTACCCGCCGAGCTCAATGCCTGCAGCGCTAGGTCCGGCTCCGGCTCCGGATCATCCGGGTGCACGGGACTGAAGCCCATCGGTGTCAGCGCGTCGTTGGCCTTGCCCAGAAACTCCCAAATTTGTAGGGAGTCCGTAGTCCTCAAGCCTTTCAATTCTTCCAAAGATCTTCTGGCCGCCACCAGTTCGGAATTCTCACGGGCGAGGCGCTCAACTTCTTTGGCGTTTTGCTGAATCTTCTCAGCAACCCGCTTCTCGAGTTTTCCGAGCTCCTCCTCCCGGAGGTGGATCTTGTTCTGGTGGTCGACCAGGTCCTTCTCCCTGCCCCTCACTTTCTTTTCCCTGGCAACGAGGGCACACTCCCGTTCATGGAGCTCCTGCCCTCGCACCCAGGCCTTCTTCTCCTCCTCTACGCAGCGCTCTTCCAATTTCTTGGCGCGCTCCTCAAGACCCTTGTCAGCCAGAGCCACCTTCTTGTAGAGCTCCTCCTCCCTCCTCAGGACGTCATCCCGCAGCTCTAGGAGTTTCTGCTCTTCATCCTCGAGTCGTTTCTCCCTCTCTTCAAGTGCCTCTCGGCACTTGATGAGTGTAGTGTTAATGGCCTCAAGCCTTTCATGGCTTTCATCGGCCGCACTATTGGCTGCTTTGGCCTGATCGTAGATCTCCCAGGATTGAGCGTCGAGGGCGCGAGTCATACTCTCCCTGTCATCCAATAATTTACCCCAATACTCCAGGCGGACCTTCTCCCGCTTGATCCACTCCTTGTCATCCGCTAGCCTTGACTGCGCCAGCTTGGTCTCGAAGTAGAGCCGGTTACGCCACCTCCTAAGGGTTTGGCGCTCCTCTTCAAGAGCCTTGCTGTCATGGAAGAAGGCCAGTTGAACTTGACGCGGACTGGAACATGCCTTGTCAATGGACAGCGACAACGGGATAGGTTCCAGACCTGCTGGGGTCTCCTCCGCTGGTTCCAGCGGGTTTTCAGATACAAAAATTGGGTCCCACTCCACAAGAGTGGTCCCTTGTGTATCCATGGCACAAGGGCTATCCTCCGGGATGGCCTCAGTCGCCATCGAGGAGGGCCCCGCCGCCAGGTCTTCATTCACCCCCTCAGACAGGGGGGCCAGCAATTTCAGCAGGGCACTCCGGCTCAGCCGTGGGTACCTCCGACATCGTCACTTCTGGAGCAGGGGCCGCTTCTGGCTCCGACCTTGGCACCTCCTCCGATGGGGGCTCGAGCTCTGACGCTTCTGTATCAACCGGCTTGGGAGCTGGCATATCTTCATCCTCAATCGGCCCTGCAACCGGAGCTCCAACAACAACCGGCTCTGCGACCGGTGCTTCTGAGGTAGCCGACCCAACCGCCGGGACTTCCTCAACATCCGGCGCGCACGCTGAGACTTCAATCACCTCCGGCTCGACCGCCGGAGCTTCGACAATTTCCGGCTCTGGGGCCGGAATCACAGCTTCTTCCGGCTCAACGGTCGGAGCTTCCATCATCTCGGCACCAGGACCCGGAGCTTCAACCCCCGGGACAGGTGCCGCTGGCGCATCTTCACTCCCGTGGTCCGGCGCTACCACGGGAGCCTCTGGGGATGAGTCGAGGTCCATGACCACGACAGCCGTCGCCGGAGCTGTCGCAGCTTCAGCCACCACTTGGGGCGGCACCGGGACAGGAGCAGAAGCTTCCACCCTCACGGCTTCAGCCGCTGTGGCTGAGGGTGGAGCCTCACTCCCCTTCTTGGGGACGCTGCAGATGATGAACGAAGAAACTTAAAAAAATAGTTACTACAATTAAAACAACTATCTAAGGTAAAGATTAAAAATTACCTTGGGAGGCTTCCGCACCAGCTTGCGCGGAATCTTTTTCCTGGGCGTTCTGGGCTGGTCATATCCGGCGTGGAAGCTCCGGAAGGCCCCCCGGAACTCGTCGCGGCCACGGGTGTTTCCCAAGTCGAGGCCCGCCTCGATCGGGAAGAACCCCCGGACCTAGAGGCCTCCACCGGCCCAGGTGATGGAGTCGCATGCCCGGAGCTAACACCCCGGGAGGATCCCACTGCGGGAACAGTCGCCGTAGTTGTAGAAGATCTTCCCCTCCGGGGAGAAGGAGCCGACGCAGAAGTAGCGGGCCTGACGGACCTTCCGTCAGCGTACTGCAGCTTCCTCTTCCGGCTCACAGGTTCGTCCGCCAGCTCCTTGCCCTTGCCGACGACCTCTTCCCTCGGCTTCGGGGCAGGGTCGGAGCCATCCTCGGGCATTCCGGGAATCGCTACCCTGGTGGCTGATCTTCTCTTGACGACACCAAGGTCGTCAAGCATGGGCATCTTCCGCCGGAGCTCCCTGCTGAACTCCACTTCCACGTTCAGAGGGAGAAATGCTGATGGCGGAGTCAAGTCGTCACCATCGACGTCGATGTCGTGCTGGAACTTCTTGAGGTGGAACTCCAAGGTTTTCCCCACCATGTTGGACTTCAGTCCAGTCTCGACCCGGTCGTCGTCCATCACGCTGTTGAGGGCCCATGCGAGTTTTTCCCTCCTCTTCAACGGCGCCCACCTGTTGACCAAGAAGTTGCAAAACACCGCCTGAGGAGTCAATCCTCCCTCCACGCATTGGCAGATCCTGGTCAAAGCAGGGTTGAAGGCTTCCACCAGCACCGGAGCTTCACTCCAGATTGTCGTGTCGATGCTGGGAAGGCCTTCGGGCAGCTCCAGCTTCTCGTACTCCACTCGGACGACTATCCAGTCCTTCTTCCAGTCATCCCACTTCACAGAGGGAAATGACCGGAGGTACTTGAATGGGCACTTCTTGCGCTTCACGAAGTAGTAGAAGCCAAGGTACTCATTGCTCCTGCCGGTGGTATGGACGGTGAAGAAGGTTCGGAAGAGTTCAATGCAAGGGGGATGCCCACCCACATCTCACAGAAGTGGACGAAAATGGACACAAGAAGAATGGAGTGGAGGCCAAGGTGATACAACTGCAGACCATAGAAGTCTAGCAGCATCAAGAAAAAGGAAGAAAAAGGTGGGATCAACCCCACCATGGCGTACGAGGAGAAGTACACCATTTCGCCGGCGTGCTCCTTATCAAACGGGAGCTCTCCACCGGCGCGGGCCGAGCGGTTGAAGAAGTCCGAGGACCACCCCATGAGGGCCCGGACCTTCTTCAGATCGCTGTTGGTCTTCAAACGACTCTCGCGGAGACCCAACTCCATCGCGGCACGGCTAGGCAAGAGAAGAAAAGCGAAGCACAAGTTGGGAGTTTGAGCGCAAGATCAGATGGGAGGCGTAAAGAGCCCCAAACGGTGCGCGCTTTCCTTCTTAAGTAAGCCCTTGCGACGCTTGGATGGAAACCGCAGGGAAGTCGAAGATACCACTTAAAAATTCCACCCAGTCGATGACAAGAGGGCCCGGGACTACCCCGACGATCAAGTCGAGGTTCTTACCCAGGCGAACGGTTGCCATCATGAGGCGGGAAGCCCGAAGGCGGCGGTCTGACAAGGCGCCCGGAACCGATACGATTTTCGTATCGGGAACCGGCGACCTTCAATTGCGTGAGATCCGCACGCCAAAGATCTCACCTACCGCACACGGGATATGCCATGCGGCGAAGATTTAACTCCGGACCATCGCCAACGGCACATCCGAAGAACTTTGAAGACTCAGTTCAAAAGTCGAAGGATGGATCCACCTCCGGCGGAACAACTTCATCCAAGGGGTCTTCCCCAGAGGTGGGCCCAGGGGGCCACTATCGGTACCCTGGGTACCATATACCCCTCGGGATTGCAAAGATATCAAGGGAAAGTCACCCACTTGATTTGAATACCTTCGGAGGCCCACATGTCAGACATGTCCGGACCCGCTTCTCCAACATGGTTAGCCCCAAGGTCGCCACGTGTACTATCAAACCGGAGCTACCGCCTGCAAGGGAGGAAGCTCCGGACTATGTACCGAAGTGGCATCCCCGAACCTAACCCCGGACCGAGGGAAGCTCCGGTGCTGACACGTGTCGGCTAACACCGGAGCTATCTGTTCTCCACAGCGTGCTCCTGTGCTGCCACGTGTCCAACCGTCGGATCTTCACCCTCTAACCTCCAGAAGACCCCGCAATGGCTCCGGATCTTCAAAGGAGAATCGAGGACTTCAAGACCCGATTAAGTGTCATTAATACCATATTAATGACACTTAGTCGAACGATCTTAATTACCAGTAACGGTGTTGTCCAAGCCCATTACACGGTAGTTAAGGGCAATTAAACGTGTTGAACAAGTATCAATACTAGTAACCGTCGGGGCCACATGTCGGGCCGGGCTAGTTTGTAACGGTCTGCCCTTGTACTATAAAAGGACAGGCCGACAATGTTTACACACACGTTGGATAGACGTTCAAACACTCTGACACACTTGATACACCCAATACAACATCAACACATCCCGTGGAGTAGGGTATTACGCACACGCGGCCCGAACCATGTAAACTCTTGTGTCTCCTGCGTCATTTACAATTCACCTTCTTGAATCTCCGCGTGCCCACACCAACATCAAACTCTTCTAACACTTTAGTAGTGTCGGGAGATCTGACGGTTCCAAACCACCGACAGTGGCCAATGTCCAAAAAAAACAACCGTTTCTATGTTTTATATCAATTGATATAAAGTTGTGCTTTTTTAATTTCATCATGTAACCAAATGAAACTAATGAGATGATATCTAATATTGTTATTATCCACCATCAAATATGTACCGATTTTACCATGGCAAAGGGCAAAAGATTCAATATATTCGTATTTTAGGTCACCTCACTACCTTCGTATACTTAAATAGAAAGATGACCCATGTAATTTCTCCTATAATATAAAAAAACTACTTCCTCTTTCTGTATTACTTGTTAGGACAAGTTTTTTAATTCATTTTAAAACTAATTAACTTGTCTAAACGACAAGTAATATAAGGAGTGAGTAGTTGTCTGTGTACTTTATATCATTGTACATGTACTTCCTCCGTCTTTTAAAGTTCTTATTTTCAAAACGACAAACATTAATAACAGAAGGAATACTATAATATAAAACCATGCTTTATTACTTTTGATGGTGAGTCATTTTTCTTTTTTTTCCCTGCAAAATGGAACGGTAATTTTTATGATTTGAAAGCGAACACACCATCACATTGTTTGTAGTTGTATATTTCATTGAGATTCGTCCTTTGAGCTGTCAGCTCCTCTAATGTAAATTATCACTTGCATCGAAGAAGGTAAATTTAGAGATTGAGGTACACTTGAGCCGTACCGAGTAGACACGGTGAGTCAATGTATCAGCCGGCAATGCAGAGGTACGGGGGAACGGCTTATCCCGTATTACAAGATGGACAATTGATCAGAGGTGACGGAAAACTGGGACATATCCACATATTTCAAAATGGGAGTTCGTTTTCTACGATTTAGTTAAATTTCATGAGAACAGGAATATGGCCGTCGCACATAACCAGACTGAAGTCTGCAGGCACCTAACACTTTGTCAAGAAATGCAAAACAGCGTTAACTAGCGCCCATCACAGGAAATGCAAGAGACAAAACGGTAAAGATATCACCAGCTTTTAAAAAGGGAACTTCACATAAGCATCTTACTGCATCGAGTAGCACGAAACATACTTGGCACCGAACAAAATAGTCCATACTTCAAAATTCTAATACTCGACTAGTTTCACCCGTCAAACAACAAAGTGCTCACAAGAGCCTGGTCTTCACTTCTTTGCTTTCTTTGGTGCCCTGCAAAAATGTAAGGTTGTTAACGATAAGGTTCACATGCACCTACAATTTTAAATTACAGAAAGTATTTGAAGATTCTTACGCTGCAGTTTGAGCGGCAGCAGCTGCTGCAGGCGCAGAATGTTCTCTTGGGCCCTGTTTGATCAAATTATCAGACCATAACATATACAAAATACAATCACACATACGGACATCAGGTTTACAAATTAAAATCTAAGCTAACAATCTCAACAGCACTAATCCAGTAAACAAATACACACTATTTCACCTTAAACATCCATTTGTAATATACAAAGGTGTGGCGAGAATATACTAATAATACCATCAAACACTATTTCATTCAAGAATAAGAAACGGTGATATTTTATATCTCACCTGAGCAAGCCTCTCCTCCCTCCTGGCAATCTTTCTTTCGCGGCTTGCCTTGCTCTTAGCACGCTTTGCCTCAAACTGGTCAGAAAGTGTCTTCTCTCTTGCCTTCTCAGCCTTGGACTTGTGGATGCTTTCCATGAGCACACGCTTATTTTTGAACGCATTACCCTTGACCTTCAGGTACATGTCATGGTACATGTGCTTGTCAATCTTCTTTGCTTCACGGTACTTGCGCAGCAGCCTCCTGAGCACACGCATCCTCCTCATCCACAGAACCTTGGTTGGAAGCCTAGCCTCCCTGGTACCCCTACGCTTACCTGAGAAAAAACAGGAAGGTAAACATCGAGACAAATGTATCAAAACACGATTAATCTCTCCAACAATATACCATATCCGGAGTGGCGTCCCTTCTGCTTGGCCTCATGGGCTCTACGTGCACGAGACCTAGAGTGGATCTTCTGTGGCTTCTTGATGATGAATCCATCCTTCACCAACTTGCGGATGTTCTGGCCTGCAGAATCATAGAAACATTACATTATCGATATCTAGCATCAGGTACATAAAATCGAGAACAATGGTACCAATAGGACAACTTTTTGGGAGACCACAGAATTAAACAATGTCGTCAACTCTGGTATGATAGTACGTTCATCAACTACCAGAAACACATAACATTATAATAAACAAGATACCAAAGATGAATCATTGGATTGACTAATATTGGATGACCGTTCTGCAACCTATACAGTGAATATGATCCAGTTGGAAGTGTTGTGCATATACATGAATATCAGTTAAGAAGATGATGAATCTGTATAAAGGCATGGTGCATGGACATATGGCAACTAATTAACTTAAGATTAACGAATGTTTGATGAGCATCATGTTTTAGCTTAAAATAGCAACAACAGATGATGAGCCATGTAGAAGTTTGATAATTGTCATGTTTCATATTATGAGATTACACCTAAAAAATCAATGATTAAATTTCCGGACATGATAATTTGCATATGTAACTAGAAAGTTCTAAATTAGGCACCACATGCTACAGCTGCTTATACTACAAGAAAGTGTGAAGAATACTGCCGATCAGTTGTTCTCGCACATGAGTTCACTATCTATCACTATTATGATATTACCACACTGCAAGACAGAGAAACATCTAGCAAATACTAGAACAAGGTTTCGACAAAACAAACACGGTTCCAACATAGAAGATATGGAGGGAAACTAGCGATTTCACAATTACCATTTCCTACACTGTTTCCCCGGGAACGAAGGCCCTTGTGATAGCCTAAACAACCTAAATAATCAAAGGACGAGAGAACGAATCTAGCCCGCACTGCACGAAGCACGAACCCATACACATCCATACGACAACACATTACATCGAAGCATATATCAAAAAATAAAGCCACAATCCAACGAAAACCCCTTAGGATCCCCTGAAATACATGCTCATAGCTATAGCTACACCTCTCGGGGATCAGGGCTCTAATACCAGATCTAAGTGCGTCGCTACACCGCGAGAGGTGGCATCAAACTTAGGAGTGAGAATGATAGGGGAAAGTGGGGACTAGTGGTGCTCACGGGAGTTGGCCATGGAGATCTCGCTGACTTCATTTGGATCGAGCCAGACCTTGCCCTTGCCGCACTTGAGCACGCTGGAGGCGAGCCGCTTTTGCAGCTTCAGGGAAACCATCTCCGCCGCTGTTCCTCGTCCCCTGCTTACCTGGGCTGCGTTTGTGGGGACGGAGGCGTCCCGGGGGTTCAAGGTTTCGCTCGCGGCGGCGCGACTGGATTTTATAGTGGAGCGCTAGGGTTTCGCGAGAGTGCTGCTGTGTCATGGGCTGGGCTTTATGGTTGGGCAAGGCTCGTTTAGTCGTTCAGTTGCTTAGGTGCGACCCATGAATCCATATGGGCCACATGACACGACTAACTTCGGCCGTCGGACACTGAAAAAGTAATCAACTTTTCCTGCTTGACCCAACAAACAAATGTGGATATTTGATGTTGGATATAATCTGATGATATTTGCTGCTGGATTTAATACAATGTCCGACATCAGATATAGATTTTCTAATATTTGTTTTAGGCATAGGGTTGTGTGCAACGGCGTGAATGAACGTTGTTCTGCACATCTAATCCTCGAAGTTCCCCGACACTGTAATGGAAAGAACAAACAAGTCGACAAATTTTGGGAGACCGAGTAAGTATCATATTTTTTTAATCCTCTCGTAACTAAACATGGCTTGTATCTATCCATGGAACCATATGCTTTCTTTTTTATTTTATACAACCAGTCTATTAAATTCCTCCATGGTTGTGGACATAAAGACTTGGCAACGTGTTGTTTCTTTGTACCGCCAAAAAATGAGCGCCCAGGGCTCTCTTTCCACCTTGTGTTCACCGGCGCGACGCTCGTAGGCTATAGAGCGGGAGGACGTCGTGGCCTAGTCCACGGTGGGGGCGAACGGGTGGAGCGGACCGACCACAGGGAGAGCTGGTAATGGAATTAGGCGGTTAGCTCGAGCATGTTACGGCGAGGCTAGCGGCGCAACCACAGCGGTGGACCGCTTCGACAGGCTGCACGGGCACAACGGAAGGCCAGCGACCGCAGCCTAATAATGAAAAATCTTTGCAACAGTAACCGGACGTCCGTACATCTCCACAAAACTTTAGTTGAGCCGTATCAATAGACACGGAGGTCGGACAATACAAGAGCAAATACAGAAAAAAAAATGAAAGCATAACATTGGGTGTAACGATGCTTCAAATTATTAGCGCACCACAAAGAGAAGCATTACTAGCTGTTTTGCAGCAACTGATTGGGTGGCAAAAGACAATAGAATAGATTCAAATCAGATGAACATTACAAATAATGAAAGCCATAGGCTGGTCCAAATCGGCTCGCAAAGAGAAGATTTACAGAGGCCCCGCAAAAGTACCATTCTCCCTCTGCTCGTTCCACTTCTCAACCTGATTCAACAGAAAATAAGCTCATCATACTGAAGAAGACTGGCCAGGTTGTGGACGCAAAATACATAGCTAGTTTCAATGTGCCAAGATAGCACGGTACAGCTAAACGTTAATGGATTGAGCAAGTGGAATTATGATGGATTTCAACAAAATGAAGATTTCCGCTCAGGTTAGCAAATTATATCACAATCCCTTATTGCAGTTGGACAGGCCTACAGAAGACAGCAAAATCAGTAAAGAACTCACCCATTCTCCTGGGCAAAGGGAACGGTAGTACTTGGCAAATTTCTCACAATCAGCAGCTGCATCACCTTTGGCATTCACACATCTGGTTCCATGAAAGTTCAAGTGGTAAAGAAAGGTACCGATACATTATTCACATGTAATTTTGTTTGCACCCATCATACCTGTGGTACTCGATATAACGCGTAAAACAATGCCTAGTTTGGTTTGTTGTAGGAAAGCGGAAGTCAGCAGGCGCCGTCTTCAACTCAATCTGGTAGAAATGTAGTGAACGGTAAGAGCATAGCAATACATTAGGAAAAAGACAGATAAGATATAGGAATAAGTTCAGTACACAGCAGCCCAACATATGAGTATTGAGCGAGAAAGCAATAACCTGCTTTTCCCTTTGCATAAGGTGATGATAGTCAACAGAATAAGAACTACATTACAACAATTCAATGTAACGATCCAACAAACTGCTAGAAGCCTCACTTTATCACCTAGTTGCATGTCTTCCCCACTCCACCTACTGAAACCAAACAATATATCTTACAGTTCATAGCGTTGCAAGTTTGAGACAAAAATGTCTAGGATCTCAGTCATTCCCAACATATAAGGGCGGCCGAACTGATCCTCGATGCCTGTGGGTGACAATCTTAAAGCGCCTGCCATACGGGTCAGCAAGGATATGTTAATAACACCTCCCGCGTCTTAAACAACCGATTGGTTACACAATGCAAATCCTTGATCAGATAAGAGGGCGTAATTCCGTGATTTTCCAAGACATGAGAACGCAAACTGCACGAGATGGGATGAAGCGCAGCCCACCAATCTCGCACAGGGAGTAGCATTCAAGCAATCAACAACAAACATAAATCAATAAAACGGGGGATTATAACAAATACTTGATCCGGATTCAACGCACGCCCGGATACACACGAGGCAGATCCACGCGACACGGAGACCCATCTCTAACCACACGGTCGAAGAACAAGATACGGATCCACGACGCCTAGACAACACGTTCAATGTGCGGAAGGATCGATCGGGAGAGGAGGGGTTCCAGAGGGTTCTCACCTCGGCCATCTCGTCGGTGGGGAAAGGGAAAGCCGGAGACCGGAGAGGGAGACCGCAGGCGAGGCAGTGAGAGAGAGAACAGAGAGAACGCGGCGTTGAGAGGACCGGGCCAGGCGACGGTCAAGGTGGACGCGTACTCATCGGGACTGGGCCGGGAGGTTTTCCTGGGTTGGGCTGAAATCTTACACGCATGACGCATGGGAGGCCGCTGTTAACCGGACGGGCTCAGGTTTGGGTTATGGTTCTTTTTTTTTTCTTTTTTTTTTGAAAGCTTGGAACCTTTTTTCAGCCAATTATATTTAAGAGAGAAAAATTAATATATAACATTTAGCCCAGGTCATGCCTCAGATTAGAGACATCAAGATTTCGCCTACACTTTTAGCACAAGATATGCTACTACACGAAGATAGGCCTAGAAAATTTCCTGCATACGGGATGCACATGCGCTGCCGTACATCCCGTCCAGATAGTCGACACGTGGAGATCCAACGGGAGCAGATAAGCTTGTGCGGTTGTGCCTAGCGCAATAAACACGGAAAGGCAGCAGCTGCTCGCGGCTCGCATCAGCCCGGCTTGCTCGTGGGGGATATGGTGCCGGAGCTCGCGGCTAGACACGGCTGACATGTTCCCGGCGGCCGCGCTCTGCAGGGGCGCCGCGACCTGCTGCGCATGGAGATCACGCGCTGCTCGCGGACACGCACGCCGCCTACTTCTGCGCCCTGTCGCGTGTCGCCAACTCCTCTGACGTCTGTGCTGGGCTCGAAGGGTGCGACAGCGAGGACGACGAGCTCCCGCAGCCGACGGCACCATCATTCAGGAGTGCCCCACCCGACCCCGCCCATTGCAACGGTCGTCGGCCACGACTACGGCCAGCCCGAGAACGCCAACTCCACTGGATCCGACGAGCACGACGAGATCCTGCAGCCGACGCGGACCATCATTCAGGAGTGCCCCACCCAACCCCGCCCACAGCAACGGCCACGACTACGGCCAGCCCCGAGAACGCCAACTCTAGCGGTCGCTACACCATCAGCCAGTAGCAAGCACACCGAAGATGCCGTGGGAGTACTGGCGAGTAGCTCCCCCAGTACAAGTCACGGCTCGCGGGCGGAACTGGCGAGCGAGGTGGGCGGACGCGAGTCGCGCGCCAGCGAGAAACGTCGAAGAAGAGCGGAGCCGCACGCGAGAGAAGGAAGTCGGTGCTTTGCGATTGATATCTGTCCACGTGGCCAACATCGAGTCTGGTATGCACCAGCACGGCTATCCATCCGATATCCAGCTCCCTATCACCGTCCCTCGGAAAAAGAAGTCGCACGTTTCGGACTCCTGCTAACATCCATGTGGCGACCTCATCGCGAATGAAAGAAAATAGTTGCAAGAGATGGCGTTCGCGTCATTCGAAAATGTGGGCATTCTGTTCGCGCCATATGCACCAGCAGATCAGGGCCACTAAGGTGCAGCAACCCCTTTGCTCTTCGAGTCATGGAATTTTCAGCTATGCTTTCAAACCAGCATGGGAGGGAGGCATCAGGATTCCACCTCATGGGATTTATAGCAGGGATTCGGGCAAGCTTCGCCATCTTGGCTCAAATAACGCAGGAGTATGGACACTCCCGAAGCAGGTGTTGCGTCGTCTCTAGACTTCGATGACACAAGGCACAAAAGTATTCGTTATGCCATCTTCTGATCATGAGTCGGTTGGTTGTCCAAACTCGATCCTGTAGAGTGAGCCATAAGAAGATCTTACAACAGGCCGACGCCCAGGCACGCCAAGCTTTCGAAGGAAACCAGGATGAGGTACTCCCATCAAACTGGATCATATAAGTTGATTTGGTGGAGAAAACGTCGGTAGATGTGCAAGTCCAGGTGATGGCATCCAAAGTTGTGTCTTGTGGATTGAAGTTCATGTCACGCACCAGGTGCCATAAGGTCACATAATCGGTGAGCATAGAAAAGTCCAGGTTGTGGTGAATGTCCCGTATCTAATTATTGCCATCTAGTGCATTTGCCACGGTTCTGTTTTTACGCCTCTTGTGTCGGAACAGAGTCGGGAAAAACATGGCCGGAGATTTACCGTGAAGCCAAGGAGATGTCCAAAACCTTGCAGTACGCTTGTTATGGGTATGAACACAGGTGGTTGCTGAAAAGAGAGTCGTGTCCACCTCATTTACCGGTAGGGCGGAACCCACCCACGGTCTATGTGGAGAAGTACAAGCGAACCACAACCAACGTAGCCGAAGTGCTCTATGGAACTAAAAGTGCATCTAGGATCCCCATGGGGTTTGGATGATTGATGACGACAATTAAGTAATTAATGAGCTCGGTGATCTTAAGCACAGGTGTGGACTCAAGTTGAGAAGTAAACCCTCAAAAAGGAAAAGGATGAAAATGGCGGTGTCGACTCGAAGAATGGAAACTAGGGTTTCTAGCGTGTCGAGTTTGGACTAGTCGTATATGTAGGAGGGTGTGTGCGTAAAGTGCATAGAGATCAAGTTGGGAGCTCAAAGCGGTTTAGAGATCAAACCCATTGAGAGAAGGGTGTTAGAGTGGTCGGGAAGGAGAGGTCGAACTAGTCCGTGTTGTTGGCCGGACTAGTCTGCTCCTGGCCGGCCTAGTCCATTTTCAAGCGGACCAGGAGGTTCTGACTGACTTCGGACTAGTCCGTAATGGGACGGAGTAGTCCGGGGTAGTCATGGAGTGGGTTTTCGGGACTAAGTCCCAAAATCCAGATTTGTCTGTTTTAGGCCGGACCAAGAGGTCCTGACTGGGATCGGACTAGTCCGCTTCGGGTGCGAACTAGTCCGGGTTTGTGAGAGTTGGGTGCTTCAGCGACTAAGTCTGGGAGGCCAGACTAGTCCGCCCTGGTGGCCGGACTAGTCCGTGGTCCCCAAACTAGTCCGTTTTCACACGGAACAAAACGTTCTGTGCGAGATCAGACTAGTCCGGTTTGGACCGGACTAGTCCATTGTGGAGTGACCGTTTGAATTTGATTTTGGCGGATAGCGTGACAATTACCGCACAATGTGGCAGTTGTGAGGGATGTCAGTGGTCCCAAAGGCCGGACTAGTCCAGGTCAGAGGCCGGACTGGTCCGCCCATCTGCTAAGGTCAGCAATATGGGTTGGGTCCTCTATAAATAGAGGATCCCCAAGTTCATTTGAAGAACCTTGAAACCCTAGCGCCGCCACAACAAACTTTGAGCCTTCTAAAGCCTCTCTCTTGTCTACTTTCCCTCAAAAACTAATTCTTGTGTGGATTAGGGTTTGGTGAGGTGAAGAAGAGGAAGAACACCGCTCTTGGGCTCTCGGTTTGATCTCTTTGACTTGTTGAATCTTTGTGATCTGTGGCTTGAGTTGTTCTTTGTGATTTGTGATCATATTTGTGGTGGGAGCCTCAGCTTGTGAGAAGACCCAACGAATCTTGTATTCGCCCTTGTGATAGTGGAGAACCGGTTTGGCCCTTGTGGCAAACTCGGTGAGGGAAGGGTTGTTGAACCCGGTCCTCTGTGGATTCCTCAACGTGGATGTAGATTCCTATGTGGAATCGAACCTCGGGATAAAATCCTTGTGTCCCTCGTGTACTTCGATTTCATTTATCGCACATTGCTTCTAGGGTTAGCTTTACCGTTTTTCGTTCATCGTTTTCATTTCACTGTGATCCTTAGCTTCATACTTGCTCTATAACTTGTTAAGGTTCACTGAATCATCCTAACACATTTCGCATCACGAAAATCCAACTACAACTTGTTAGAAACACTTTTTAGGATTTCCCTGCAGGTGGACTAGACTAGTCCACCCCCTTAAGTACTGATTTCGTTTTAGTAAGTCATTTCAGGTCGATTAGCCTATTCACCCCCCCCCCCTCTAGGCAACTTTCAATTGGTATCATGGCAGGACTCTCCACAAAGAGTCTAACAACTCAAAGAGGAGATTACCGGAGTGGTGAATGATGAAGTCTCGACCAATGAGGTCCAAGGAACCCATGAGGAGATGGTTGTCTACCAAGACAAACCGGCGAATGACGAAGAGACTCGCTAACTCAAGGCGAAACTTCGAGAGAAGTTGAAGATTTCTAAGGTTGACCCTCCAACCTCTACAACGGGTGGCACAACCTACTATAATCAACAAGGCTACAACTATGAACGCCTCGTCTCCAACAACCACTACCTCTCCATCCCATTGGGGAAGCCTCCCCAATTCGATGGAACCGACTACGAGATGTGGAAGCACAACATGAAGATCCACCTCGTGTCGCTCAACCCTTCGTTGTGGCAAATTGTGTTGATTGGGGTCCATATCCCAAAGAATGAGGAAGACATCACTCCGGAGCAAGACGTGCTCCTTCACTGCAATGCCCAAGCGGTCGGAGTGATCATCTCGTCTCTCTCAAGAGATGAGTTCAACCGGGTAGATGGACTTGAGGTGGCCAAGGATATTTGGGACACCCTCAAGACGACTCATGAAGGCAACCGAGTCGTGAAGGAGGCAAAGATTGAGCACATCGAAGGAGAGCTCGGGAGGTTTGCCATTATGGATGGTGAATCTCCCCAGGAGATGTACAACCGCCTAAAGCTCCTCATCAACAAGAGTAGATCTTATGCCTGCACCAAGTGGACCGACCACGAGGTGGTGAAAAGGATGATACGGGCATTCATGCCTAGAAACGTCTCTCTTTGCTCCATGATACGAGAAAGCACGGGGTTTGCTCAAATGACCCCAGAGGAGGTCCTAGGAAGGATCATCAACCACGAGATCATGGAGAAGGAAGCGCTCTTCTACAACGACCTCCAAAGGTTCACCGCCTCTGAGATGAAGGATGTCGCACTCAAAGCAACATCCTCCTCAAAAGAGCAAAAAGAAAGTGATGAGGAGAGTCTTGACACCGATGAGGAAGATGCCCTCTTCATAAACAAATTCAAGAGGATGATGAGGAGAAGGAAAGGAGGATACAACAACGAGAGCAAGGGCAAGGAAAAAACAAGGCCCAAAACAAAGAGAGCTTGCTACAATTGTGGCGAGTACGGGCACTTCATTGTGGATTGCCCACATGAAGAGGGCAAGAAGAAGAAGGAGGGAAAGCCTTAAGAAAAGAAATTCTTCAAGAAGAAGAGACCCTCCGGTCATGCTCACTTGGGCAAGGAATGGAACTCTAACAATGATTCCTCCTCCGAAGACGAGGAGAAGGTAGCAACCATAGCCATTGGGAGGAGCTCCAAGGGAAGCAAGCTCTTCCCCAACCTCGACGACCACACGCCAACTTGCCTCATGGCAAAAGAAGGAAGGAGAAATGTTACCTCTCGCTCATCCTCCTCCATATCTTCTCATGATGAATTTGATAGTGCTAGTAAAAATGAACACATGCTTAAGGATATAAGTAAGAGCACTTTGCGTAGAATGAAATTACTCTCGGATGTAATTCTTGAGAAGGAGGAGCTCATATATAGAAAAGAGCACATGCTCATCCATGAAAAGGAGAGATGTCAAGAGCTTATTGAGCTCCTTGAGCTTGAAAGAGAGAAGAGCAAGGCATTAGAGCATGAACTTGCTCTAAGTAAGAAAACTTGCTCAAGTCTTGAGGAGACAACCATTGGGCTCAAGTACGAACTTGACAACTTGGCAAAAGTTAACAAGATCCTTAAAACTCAAGTTGAGTCTCTCAAGACTAATATAGCCTCTTCCTCCAAAAGCTCATCCTCCTCAAAGGTTGCATCCGAAGTAATCTCCACTTGCAAATGTTCAAACTTTATCCTTAAATTAAAGGATGAGCTTAAGTTGACTCAAGGCAAACAAGCACCTAAGGGTGCCATCTTTGACAAATAGAAGGTGGTGTATGCACGAAGTGCATACACCAACACAAGACCTTCCTATGTCAAGGATGGTCTTGGTTATACTAGAGGTGGAAAGCAAAATGCTAAAACCTCCAAGTATGGCAAAGACTTGATTGTCTTTGGCAAAGGAAGCACATCCCCAACTAAAATTGGGAAGAACATAGCAACTAGCAATGAAATGCCTAAAACTGAACCGCACCCTCTCTTTCACGATTTTGATGCATCCTATGTTCTAATGAGGAACAAGTATGGCAAAGTCTTTGATAAATATGTTGGGCCACTCCGCAAGAGCCCCAAGCCTTGCGTGTGGGTGCCCAAGTGCCTCACTACTAATGTCAAAGGACCCAACTCTGCTTGGGTACCTAAAAGGAATGCATAATCTTGTTTTGTAGGCATACTCCTCTGATGGATCGAAATGGGTGCTTGATAGTGGATGCACCAACCACATGACCGGAGAAAGGAAAATGTTCGTGGAGTATGAGCAAAATGATGATCCAAGTGAAGGGATCTTCTTCAGGGACAATAGCCGAGGGAAAATCCTTGGCTCTGGTAAAATCATTATTTCCCCTTAACATTCACTTTCTCATGTTTTGCATGTTGATTCCCTAGACTATAACCTATTTTCCATATCGCAACTATGTGACAAGGGTTATAATTGTGTTTTTACTAATGAGGGTGTCAGCGTTCTTAGAAGAAGGGATAACTCAATAGCTTTTAAGAGTGTGCTCAAGGGAAAAATTTATCTTGTGGATTTCGTCGCGAAAAAAGCTCAACTTGACACATACTTAATGGTGAAAACCAACATGGGGTGGCTTTGGCATAGAAGACTAGTCTATGTTGGGATGAGGAACTTAAAAAAAGCTTCTTAAGGACGAGCACATCTATGACTTGAAGAATGTTGTGTTTGAAAAGGATAGACCCTGTAGCGCTTGCCAAGTAGGGAAGCAAGTAGGAGCTCAACACCCGTCCATGAACATTATGATGACAACAAGGCCTTTGGAATTGCTACAAATGGACCTTTTTGGGCTAATAACCTACATTAGCATTGATGGTAACAAATATGGTCTTGTTGTTGTTGATGATTTTTCTCGTTTCACTTGGGTATTTTTCTTGCATGATAAGGGTGAGACTCACGGTGTCCTCAAGAGGTTCTTAAGGAGAGCTCAAAATGAGTTCACCTTAAGAATTAAGGCTATAAGAAGCGACAATGGCACCGAGTTCAAGAACACACAAGTGGAAGAGTTCTTAAATGAGGAGGGCATTAAGCATGAATTTTCAGCCCCCTACTCCCCTCAACAAAATGGGGTGGCTCAACGGAAGAATATGACACTCATTGAGATGTCAAGAACGATGCTTGATGAGTACAAGACGTCGGGCCAGTTTTGGGCAGGAGCAGTTAACACCGCTTGCCACGCTGTCAACCGGTTGTACCTCCATCACCTCCTCAAGAAGACCCCCTACAAGCTTCTAGTTGGTAAGAAACCCAATATCTCTTACTTTTGTGTCTTTGGGAGCAAATGCTATATTCTCAACAAGAAGCCTAGGACTTCGAAGTTCGCTTCAAAGTCCAATGAAGGTTTCTTGCTTGGTTATGATTCGAACACCCATGCCTACCGTGTCTTCAACAAATCCTCCGGGATTGTTGAAATAGCACGTGACATGGTGTTTGATGAAACTAATGGCTCTCAAGTGGAGCAAGTTGATCAAAGTGTGTTAGATCAAGAAGACTCTCCACAAGAAGCTCTTAGGAGGATGGCACTTGGATATGTTCGTCCACAAGAACAACCTCAAAACTCAAGTGATCAACCACAAGATGATGCAAGTCATCCCCACGTGACCAAGTTGAAGATGGACAAGTTGCACCTCAACATGATCAAGAAGACGAAGATCAAGGGGTAAACATAAATCAAGGGGGAGACCAAGAAGAAGAAGAGGATGATGATGACTCAAGAGTTCAACCTCCACATCCTCGTGTGCATCAAAGTGTTCAACGGGATCACCCCATTGATAAGATCCTAAGAGACATTACAAAAGGGGTAACCACTTGTTCTCGTGTTGCAAACTTTTGTGAATATTACTCATTTGTCTCTTCTTTGGAGCCTCATAAGGTTGAAGACGCATTGAGAGACCTGGATTGGGTGGTGGCCATGCAAGAGGAGCTCAACAACTTTGAGAGGAACGAAGTGTGGGAGCTCGTCAAGTGTACACAAGCAAATGTTGTGGGCACCAAGTGGGTGTTCTGTAACAAGCAAGATGAGCATGGCGTGGTGACAAGTAACAAGGCACGACTTGTGGTCAATGGGTACTCACAAGTCGAGGGTTTGGATTTCGATGAAACCTTTGCTCCCGTAGCTAGGATAGAGTCAATTCGTATATTACTTGCCTTTGCTACTCATCATGGTTTTAAGATCTACCAAATGGACGTCAAGAGTGTGTTCCTAAATGGCCCAATCAAGGAGGAAGTCTATATGGAGCATCTGCCAGGCTTTGAAGACCAAGACTTCCCCAACCATGTCTTCAAATTGCGTAAGGCTCTCTATGGCCTCAAGCAAGCTCCTAGAGCTTGGAACAAGTGTCTTAGAGACTTTTTGATCCAAAATGGTTTTAAGATAGGAAAAGCTGATTATACTCTCTTTACAAGGCACTTTAATGATAATCTCTTTGTGTGCCAAATATATTTCAATGACATCATATTTGGTTCTACTAACAAAGTGTTTTGTGATGAGTTTTCCAAGATAATGACGAAGAGATTTGAGATGTCCATGATGGGGGGGGGGGTTGAAGTTCTTTTTAGGTTTCCAAGTCAAACAACTCAAGGAAGGCACGTTCATAAGTCAAACAAAGTACACTCAAGATATATTGAAGAAGTTTGACATGGACAAGGCCAAACCCATCAAGACTCCAATGGCGGCTAATGGACATCTCGACCTCAACGAAGATGGTCCAAGTGTGGACCAAAAGGTATATCGTTCTATGATTGGTTCTTTATTATATCTTTGTGCATCTATTGGATATTATGCTTAGTGTGTGCATGTATGCACATTTTCAAGCCGCACCTAAGGTGTGTCATTTGACCATTGTTAGGAGAATTCTTAGATATTTAGTTCACACACCTAGCCTAGGACTTTGGTACCCCAAAGGATCCAAGTTTAACCTTATTGGTTATTCCGATGCGGATTATGCGGGGTGCAAAGTTGATAGAAAGAGCACATCCAGGACGTGTCAATTCTTGGGTAGATCCTTAGTATCTTGGTCCTCCAAGAAACAAAACTTCATTGCTCTTTCCACAGCCGAAGCAGAGTATGTCGCAGCCGGAAGTTGTTGTGCACAACTTCTTTGGATGCGACAAACTCTAAGGGATTGTGGTATAAACTTGCGCCATATTCCACTCCTATGTGACAATGAGAGTGCCATCAAAATATCCCATAATTCAATTGAGCATTCGAGGACAAAGCACATCGATATTAGACATCACTTCTTGAGAGATCATTCCTTGAAGGGGGATATAGTGATTTTCCATGTAAGAACCGAGAACCAACTAGCCGATATATTCACTAAGCCCTTAGATGAGAAGCGCTTTTGTGAGCTTAGGAGTGAGATCAATATCTTAGATTCTCGAAATGTGGCTTGAAACATGCACATCTGAATGTTTACTTTGCACCTTATTCAAAAGAACGCATGTGTTTGAAAAATTCATCTCTATCTCAATTTTCTCTAAATTATTTGAAAAACTATTAACTTTGTGAATTATGGTCATAGTTTGATTGTTGATTTCTTACTGACCATGCTCATAAATTTTCCTTGTGTAAATTTGTCCAAAAGGATCCATTATAGTGGCTAAAACTCAATATATACATGTTTCCAGCCTTTAGCACCGGACTAGTCCGCCCGGGGGCAGGACAAGTCCGGACGCAGACTTGTCTGGGTCTGGTCCGCCGACCGAACTAGTTCGGACCCATATCGAACTAGCACGGCTCCTGGGGACTTAAAACCCCAGGAGGCGGCCCGACCCCTCATCTCTCTCCTCACTTGCCTCTCTCTCCCCCTCACGCACAAAAATCGCCCCCTTAGGCGATTTTTAATTCCCTCGACCGAAAACTGATTCCAATCCATGCATTGGACCCTTTGGAGGTGTGGGAAACTTTCCTCATGTGTTCCCAACGCGATCCATCACCGATCCCCTCGATTCTTCGAGATTTGAAGAGGTACTCTCAACTTTTCGAAATCCTTCCTCATTCTTGATTCGTAGAGTTATTGATTGATGCCTCTTTACAAAAGTTGTTTCTAGTACCCTTGCGATCATGGCCTAGGAGTATTGCGGTTTGTTTTGAAGATTTTTTGAAAAAAACGTTAGGGCTAAGGTTCTTCCTGCGTAACTCGGACTAGTCTGGTCCCAGGCGGACAAGTCTGCCCTGTGGACTAGTCCGGCCCCTGGGCGGACAAGCCCGATTTACACAGGACAAACCCTAACTTTGACCTTTTCTTGTGATCTCTTTTGCAATATTCCACTTCCTTGACCTCATCACTTTTGTCCTTAATTTGTTCGCAGCGACCATGTCGGGATCCGAGCATAGCTCCCCTTGCTCCAACCCCCAGGAGCTCTATGATGAAGAGGCAGCTACGCAGCGTGCCATTGAGGCGAGCTGCAAGGAGATCAGAAAGAAGAAGAGAGAGGAGCGGGAAGCACACAACTCCCAGGCTACCGCAGCACAAGTCACCAAACAAAAAAACTAGTAACAGTGGGAGAGAAGGAAAGGGCCAAGGAGCAAGACCAAGAAGAAGTAGCTGAACGCCGGATCGAGAGAGATCCAAACAAGGGCAAGGCACCAGCCCCTGCAGAGCCCAAGAAGAAGAAACCTTCTGTAAAGTCTCCAGCAAAGAAGGCCAAGGGCTTGGTCATAAAGGAGAAGGGGAAGGCCAAATCCATTGGCCCCATAAAGATGCACTCTCCAGCTCACAACCCGAACAGGCAGCCCAACCTGGTAGCAAATATCTTTAAGGGCAAAGGAGCAGAGAAGGCCCGAAGGCTAAGGACTGACAGAGTGTATGACTATGATAAGCACACCGCCGATCCACGGTTTTGGTGTTATTTTCATTGCAATTATTATCGCTTAGTCTACCAAGCCATGAAGACTCCTGTCATCCAAGCTCAATGGGTCGATTGGGAATACATAGCCAAGAAGAAGAATGTGGCCTTTGATGAAGTGACTGAAGCCGCTAAGCGCCATGGCATCAAAGACATTCTAGTTTTCAAGTATGATTGGAACGTGGAGGTGATTGTGCAGTTTTACACAACTGTCTACTTTCACCCTCATGGCAACCGAGCCATCACATGGATGATGAATGGTGAGCAATATTCTGCCACAATCGAAGAGTTTGCTAAGGATCTAAGACTTGAGCACCACCTGGACCACGAGATCATCATCTCGAATCTAAAGGCAGTGGATAGGGATGAGTTGGCCTACATGTATCCTAGTCATGTCCCCTATGAGGTCGGGCTTGCAAGGAACATCAAGCCTTTCTACAGTATCCTGAACAGAATCTTGAGGCAGACCGTGGCTCCTAAAGAGGGTGATGCTGGGATCATACAGGGCAACCCGAGGCACCTCCTGCTGCTAATTGATGGAGATGAGATGTTCAATCTTGTGGACTATATCTTCGATGACATCTTCAACATCTCCCACACTACATTATGTGCTTCATCAAGAAGGTGTCAGGGCTTGTGTTTGCCAAGGATACAACTCATCAGCCCCTCCGTCCTCAGATGCCTCCATCCATCCCAGAGCCTGCTCGTCGGAAGAATGTCGAGCCTCCTTCCCATCCGGAGATGCCAGCACCTCGCCCCGTGGCACCTCCATCTCCGCCTTCGCCTCAGTCAATGAGCGCTTTCTTCAAGTGCTTTGAAGCCGTCTTCGCCTCCTGTCGGAAGGTAGAGGTCCGCACTCAGCGAATGCAGAAGCGTCAAAAGAAGTACCTCAAGGTGGTGTGTGACAAGCTTGAGGTCCCTATGTCTCCTTCAGAGGAGAGCGATGGTGAGATCACTCCATACCCCGACTTCACTATCGACGAGCTCGCCTAGTTCCATGAGGACGGGAGCTCTTCCCGGGCGGCTCCCTCGGCACCGGTCTCCGACGATGAGGACTACGAGGATCCGGAGGCCTCGAAGAGCGATGAGGCAGTCGATAGCAAGGAGGATGATGACTAGACTCTGGGCCTCTTAGTTTCCCTCTTCTTTTCCTTTTTGGTGTCTTGATGCCAAAGGGGGGGAGTTAGAAGGGGGTAGTAGTACTTGGTTAGTTATTTGGATCCTTGGACATGTTGCACTCTAAATTGTTATATTTATGTCATTTGAATGCTTAAATTTGTGCAAGACTATGTTTGATTGTTTAACATTAATGTGATGCTTTAATTGTCTATCTTTTGATCACATTCATAACTATTATGTCTTGTCACAAATGTTGAGCACAACACATAGGCACCCCACCATAACGTGTGTGTGTGTGTGTATATGATGGACTTCCTCAATCTTTTTTTCATGATGTATTCATTGATGGGGAGTCACTCACACACTCGCACGTTATGAAAACCAAATTTTATACTCGTATATGTTGAAGACTTGATGTGTTGTCATCAATCACCAAAAAGGGGGAGATTGAAAGTGCATCTAGGATCCCCATGGGTTTTGGATGATTGATGATGGCAATTAAGTAACTAATGAGCTCAGTGATCTTAAGCATAGGTGTGGAATCGAGTTGAGAAGCAAACCCACAAAAAGGAAAAGGATGAAAACGGCGGTGTCGACTCGAAGAATGGAAACTAGGGTTTCTAGCATGTCGAGTTTAGACATGTCGTATATGTAGGAGGGTGTATGCGTAAAGTGCATAGAGATCAAGCTGTGAGCTCAAAGCGGTTTATAGATCAAAACCCATTGAGAGAAGAGTGTTAGAGTGGTATGGCAGAAGAGGCCGGACTAGTCCATGTTGTTGGACGGACTAGTCCGCTCCTGGCCGGCCTAGTCCGTTTTCAGGTGGACCAGGAGGTGCTGACTGACTTATGACTAGTTCGTAGTGGGACGGACTAGTTCGGGGTAGTCATGGAGTGGGTTTTCGGGACTAAGTCCCAAAACCCAGACTTGTCCGTTTTAGGCTGGACCAAGAGGTCCTCACTTAGATCGGACTAGTCCACTTTGGGTGTGGATTAGTCCGGGTTTGTGAGAGTTGGGTGCTTCAGCGACTAAGTCTAGGAGGACGGACTAGTCCGCCCTGGTGGCCGGACTAGTCTGTGGTCCCCAGACTAGTCCGTTTTCACACGGAAGAAAAGGTTCTGTGCGAGATCGAACTAGTCTGGTTTTGACCGGACTAGTCCATTGTGGAGTGACCGTTTGAATTTGATTTTGGCGGGTAGCGTGACGATTGCTGCACAGTGTGGCAGTTGTCAAGGATGTCAGTGGTCCCAAAGGTAGGACTAGTCTGGGCCAGAGGTCGGACTAGTCCGCCCATCTGCTGAGGTCAGCAGTATGGCTTGGGTCCTCTATAAATAGAGGACCCCCGGGTTCATTTGAAGAAACTTGAAACCCTAGCACCGCCATAGCAAACTTTGAGCCTTCTAAAGCCTCTCTCTTGCCTACTTTCCCTCAAAAACTAATTCTTGTGTGGATTATGGTTTGGTGAGGTGAAGAAGAGGAAGAACACCGCTCTTGGGCTCTTGGTTTGATCTCTTGCACTTGTTGAATCTTTGTAATGTGTGGCTTGAGTTGTTCTTTGTGATCTGTGATCATATTTGTGGTGGGAGCCTCAGATTGTGAGAAGCCCCAACGAATCTTGTATTCACCCTTGTGATAGTGGAGAATTGGTTTGGCCCTTGTGGCAAACTCGGTGAGGGAACAGTTGTTGAACCCAGTCCTTCGTGGACTCCTCAACGGGGACGTAGATTCCTGTGTGGAATCGAACCTCGGGATAAAATCCTTGTGTCCCTTGTGTACTTCGATTTCATTTATCGCACATTGCTTCTAGGGTTAGCTTTACTGTTTTTCGTTCATCGTTTTCATTTCACTGTGATCCTTAGCTTCATAATTGCTTTATAACTTATTAAGGTTCACTGAATCATCCTAACACATTCCGCATCACAAAAATCCAACTAAAACTTGTTAGAAACACTTTTCAGGGCCCCTTTGGCAGAGCTCCACGGAGCTGATTCTCAGGCAGAATCAGGGAAGTTGTACCGAACATTGTTTTTTTAGAAGAAGTGATTCTTGACTGATTCTGTAAAATAATTCTCTGAAATGAACTGAGGGGCTGGAAGCTAAGAAGACTGTGCTCTTTGTCTGATTGAGGAACAGGCCTGTGGCCTCCTCGGACCGACTCATAATTCCCATTGTGATGTCCATGTCCTCTTTTATGGCATTGAGAAAAACCACAACATCGTCCGCATACAGGGAGAGTCTTAGCTTGGCGGAGTGGACTGTGAGGGGCGTGAGTAGGCCCTGTTTGGTAGATAGGTCGAAGATATGATGCAGGGTGTCGAAGGCCAGGATGAATAGATACGGGGACAATGGATCACCTTAGCGCAACCCTTTGCGGTAACTGATCCAAGGAACTGGTACCCCATTAAGTTGTACAACCAAGGATGATGTTGCGAGGAGTAATGAAATCCAATTTGTCCATAACCGCGGGAAGCCCTGATGCTCCAGAAGCTCAAGGAGGTACTCCCAAGAAACCGAATCAAAGGTCTTGGAAACATCGAGCTTGAGGAGGAGGGATGGCTTGCGCTGTTTGTGATAAGCCCTAGCAAGTATTATTACATATAGGAAGTTATCCTGGATGCATCGCTTACGGATAAAAGCATTCTGCGCTGGCGATATCAAGTAATCCATATGCTGCACAAGGCGGAGAGTAGCACTTCAGACACTAGCTTGGCAAAGGAATGTATGAGGCTAATGGGACGAAAATCCGTGATTGCCTTAGAACCGCTTTTCTTCGCAATCAAGGTTGGTGCGGACCGTCGAGCCTAGGCAAAGGTCCGACAACCTAGTTTTAGATGCACTGAAAGGCCAAGTGATGAGGACATCACTTCTATGCATACAAACAATACTCCATTGAACATGCAAGATGCAATCAATAAAGTTCACACACAACAATTAATTTCAGAGATGAGCTTGTTTTTATATGTTTCCTTATATGTTTTTGAGCATAGATTACCACCTAATGATTTAATTATGATTGTGATCCATGGACAGGTTCAAAGAGTACTTGGAGGAATTCTTAGGTACGTGGAGGACCAGAGAATGTGTTCAAAGAAGACGGAAACCAAGCCCAAATCAAAATCGTGTCCAACTCGGAGTCCAGGAGCAATTCGCACTAAAACGAACGTCCAGGACGCATACGATCTCCGTTTTGGACATTCTACATATGCACGGGAAGGGGAGAAGATAACCTTTTCAATTCCGCTGGTCCCATGTAAAAATTCATTTGGAGACGACGAAAATCACCAAAACAAAATCGAGTTCAGAATCTGTCAGGGTGTTGCGCCACCGTATTGGGCCATTGGACATTGTATCAAGTCTAAGTCTATTATTTTCGTGTGTTAGGGTTAGGTCACGACTCCAACGCCTTCTTATATGTCCCCCACCTATATATACTTCATAGTAGCCGTCATGAAAAATTGGATTTTCCTTAGATTAATAATATTGCTGTTCTACGGTTTGTGAGACCCCAACTTCGCGATTTCAGATTGTGTCTTCTACGTTTTCGCTTGTGTTCTCAGTTGCACTTGTAGGAATTAGCCTTCTTGGTGAGGTCAATTGTGTGCAGCATGGTTGATAACCAACTGAGCGGTGGTGTAGTGATTGCACGAGTTTTTCATGTTCTACTCGAGAGTCTCGGATCATCAACGTCGAGATCTCCATCAATCGATTCATCCATTACCTTTTGGAAGATCGGGTCTAAACCTCTTTATCAATTGGTATCAAGTTTCCAGGTTGCCCATTAGATAATTCATATATACATTACATTAGTTTGTTTTTCATACCTAGAGTCCACGAAAAAACCACAAAAAAGCTTACAGTTTAGTAGATCTGTTCATTACTTTGTCCAAACCACATTGAGACTTTGCAACTTTTGTTTTTAGTTTGGTTTTGTTGAGTTTGTGTCTGTGGTTGAGTCATATTTCTGGTTTATAAATTGTTTTTGGTTTTAGTTTGAGTTTTGCAATGTGTTGTTTCATCCTTTTAAATCATGCCATCACGTCCAGATTAGATTTATCTTTGTATAGTTCGATATTTTCATCATATCTCACTCATAAAAACTTGGATATTGGTGTTCTTGTACTTTCTGGAAAGATTAAGAAATTTTCTATAACTTTCATATTCATCATTTTCCCAGAAAATAGAGTTATCGAGGTCGAATTTGCATTAGATATGAATCTATTATTGACCTAGAATTTCTGAACAGTCTGTATTTCGAGGGCAATATAGCCTATTGTTCTGATCCAAAATAGGTCTTCCATATAATGAAATTAAAGAGGAGAGACAAATCTATAATCTTGCTGTTGAAAGTTTTTTGATTCGGGACCTTTAAAGGTGCCTAATTGTCCTTAGAAGATTGAGCAGAAAATATGTAACAGACCTACGAGATGTCTTTGATTGTTTTGCATTGCGTTCTTCTTTTGGAGCACATTCTGAAAAAAAAAAAACAAAGAATACAAAAAAGGCAAGTGCAAAAACAAAAAGATACAAAAGCCGCACAAAGAAAAAGAGAAAAGAAAAACAAAGAAAAATGAATACGGAAGTGCTTGCACCCTTGTGTCCTATAGTTTTGTTTCATGTCTTGCTAGCTTGAACTACTAGGAACACATTTATGTCAGCAACTTTGACAAGTACTTTGGACAATTATTCAACTTTACTACCTGATTGCATTGTTGTTAATCCTTGCTACATATAAAGTGTCATTCAGGCCCCACTTTCTCCTGAGCAGAACAGATACTTTTGCAATCATCCCACGCTTCATTGGTTTTTCACTCCGGTTACCGTTTCCCACCTGCAGTGTCGGTAAGAACACTTATAAGAGTGTGGTAAGACACTTGAGAGTGTGTGATTCTACTTCCACTTTGCCATTATCCTTTGTAGTTGATAGGTATAACATCTTCCCATTGTCTTTTTTTTTGTACTATTAACAATGGTAGGAAATAATAGTGATAAAATTTCAAATGCTAGGTTACGTAACATGATGAAAAATATGACGGAGGTGTTCACCAAAAATAATGTGTAGTTCTATAACCTGGTGGATAGAATGTTGGAATTGCTAGACAAGAGAGAAGCGCGAAGAAATGTAAGATTGGCAAATTTAGATCACACACCAACTGAGACTTCACATGATTTTCAGACTACTTCCACTACTCCTTCGATAAGAAACTATGCAAAAGTGGAGGTGTTGAATAACTCTTCTGAATTGTTTGATGAATCAGCCCATAATAACACACTTGTTAAAGGTGAGAAGTTTTTAAATGTCCCGAATTTTCCTACCAATCATGCTATTGTCGAGGAGCAACTAGTGGAATCTTTCATTGATACACCATTGCCACATGTTGATTTTCCTGTTGATCCTTGCGCTAAGAAAGAATTGTGTACTGATAATTCTATTATACCTATACGAAAACAAGTTAGTGAATTTGATGATTTTGTTTTGGATTTATCTACATGTGAAGAAATTAATAATTTGATTCCCATTACTGCTGAAAATGAGGAGCTGAAATTGTTGTCTTCACTAAATATTTTGGGTTATATTGAATTTGACACTCTTTGTAATCGAGATACTGTAGAGAGAAGAATATTTTTTGAAAATTGAATTGCCTTTGTTGACAAGAAATACTTTTCATGCTATATGCAAATATGAACATAGTGGTATGTTTATGGTGCATAAAGTTTACATATATTCAAATGTGCAAACTCCTTTTGTGCTACAACAACATAGTAAAGTAAATGAATGCACTAATGCTAATAATGTCTTGTTAAGTTTTTCTAGTATTTTTTCCTTAAAGCGGGGACAACAAATAAAAGAGAAGTATTGTTCACTGCGGTTGTGCAATATGGACAGCGCTCATACTATACCCAAAGCCTCTTTAGTGGACATACGAGCAAGCCGAGGATGCCTTGTCATAAAGAAGGGGAGAATGACGAGATCATGCACGTTATCATTGCACCTACAAACATGGCACAATGTTTATTTATTTGAGATCCTAACTCAAGTGAATATGCGCTCTTATTTGGTGGACAATATCAAGATGGTGCACTATGTCGTCCACCACCTTGATCTCCTCCTTTCATGCATAAAAAAAGATTTGATGGCGTTGCACATTTGAACCAACTCATGAGAGAAGATGAACTTGAGTCGATGACGACTCCAATTCAAGAATGAGAGGATGATTAGGACATTACTTCTATGGATACAAACAACACTCCATTGAACATACAAGATGCAATCAATAAAGTTCACACACAACAATTAATTTCAGAGATTAGCTCGTTCTTATATGTTTCCTTATATGTTTTTGAGCATAGATTGTTACCTAATGATTTAATTGTGATTAGGATCTATGGAGAGGTTCAAGGAGTACTTGGAGCAAGTCTTAGGTACGTGGAGGACCAGAGAAGACGTTCAAAGAAGATGGAAACCGAGCCCAACTCAAAATCGTGTCCAACTCGGAGTGCAGGAGTAGTTTGCACTAAAACGGATGTCCAGGACGCATACAATCTTCGTTTTGGACGTTCTACATATACACAGAAAGGGGAGAGGATAACCTTTCCAATGCCGCTAGTCTCATGTAAAAATTAATTCAGAGTCGACAAGAATCATCAAAACAAAATCGAGTTCAGAATCTATCAGAGTGTTGCGCCACCGTATTGGACCATCGTGTCTTGTATCAAGCCTAAGTCTATTATTTTCGTGTGTTAGGGTTAGGTCACAACCCCAACACCTTCTTAGATGTCCTCCCACGTATATATAATTCATAGTAGTCGTTATGAATAATTGATTTTGCTTAGATTAATAATATCGCCGTTCTATGGTTTGTAAGACCCCAACTTCGCGATTTCAGATCGTGTCTTCTATGTTCCTCCATGTGTTCTCGGTTGCACTTGCAGGAATTAGCCTTCTTGACGAGGTCAATCGTGTGCAGCGCGGTTGATAACCAACAGAGCGGTGGTGTAGTGATTGCATGTGTTTTTTGTGTTCTACTCGAGAGCCTCAGATCATCAACATCGAGATCTCCATCAATCGACTTATCCATTACCTTTCGGAAGAGTGGGACTAAACCTCCTTATCATCAAGAGGAGATCGTCTTCAATAATGCACCAAAACTCTTTGTAAAAGTCGCTTGTGAAGCCATCAAGTCTGAGAGCCTTTTCTGAAGGCAAGGCAAGGACATCCCCTTTGATCTCCTCTTCGGTGAACGGGACATCAATACTATGATCCTGCAACTGCGCTAGGTGCAGCGCGACCTAGTTAACGGTGGCAAGACGCTGCACTTTGGTGCTCAGGACCGAGCAGAAGTGTTCATGACGTTCTTGTTGCTTCTCTTCATGGCTCCATACATAGCGGTCGGAGGTTGTTGCCAGCCTAGAAATGAAGTGCTTGCGACTTTTCGCGTTGGCGCTGTCGGCGGTTGGAGCCGGCAGATCTCCCTAAACTACTAAAGTGATAGGGGAGTTTGATGTTCGGTGTGGGCGCACGGAGATTCAAGAAGGTGAATAGGAGTTTGACACAGGAGACGCAAAAATTTACGTGGTTCGGGCCGCCTGAGCATAATACCCTACTCCACGGGTGTGTTGGTGTTGTATTAGCAGTATGAGTTGCCACGAGTGTATGGGGTGCGTATGATCGTCCGTGAACATCCCCGTGTGTATCGTCGGGCTGCCCTTTTATAGTACAAGGGCAGGCCGTTACAAGTTAGCCTGGCCCGACATGTGGCCCCAACGGTTACTAGTATTGATACACGCTTAATTGCTGTTAATGACCCTGTAACGGGCTTTGACAGCACCGTTACTGGTGTTAAGATCATCCGTTTAAGTGTCATTAATATGGCATTAATTACACTTAATCGGGTCTTGAAGCCCTTGGCTCTCCTTTGAAGATCCGGAGCCGTTACAAGGTCTTCCGGAGGTTAGAGGCTGAAGGTCCGATGATTGAACATGTGGCAGCTCCGGAGCTTGCTGTGGGAAGCAGGTAGCTCCGGGGCTACCCGACACGTGTCAGGTCCGGAGCTTCTCTCGGTCTGGGGTTAAGTCCGGAGGTGCCATTTGGGTACGTGGCCCGGAGCTTCCCCCTTGTGGGCAGTAGCTCCGGTTTGGCAGTACACGTGGCGACCCAGGGATTAACCATGTTGGAGAAGCGGGTCCGGTTATGTCTGACATGTGGGCCTCCAAGGGTCTTCAAACCAAGTAGATGACTTTCCTTTGAGATCTTTGTAACCTCAAGGGGTGTACGGTTTCTAGGGTACCGACAGTGGCCCCCTGGACCTACCTCCGAGGAAGATCACTGGGGTGAAGTCATTTCGTCGGAGGTGGGTCCATCCTCGCGACTCTTGAACTGAGTCTTCAAGGGTCTTCGAAGGTGCCGCTGGCAGGGATTTATAGTTAGATCCCGCCGTGTGGCGCACCTCGTGCAGCAGATGAGATCTTTGAAGTGCGGATCTCACGCAATTGAAGGTCGCCGGTTCCCGATATGAAAACCGTATCGGTTCCGCGCGCCTTGTCAGGCCGCCGCCTTTGGGTTTCCCGCCTCGTGATGACAACCGTTCGCCTGGGTAAGAGTCTCGATTTGATCGTCGGGGTGGTCCCGGGCCCTCTTGTCATCGGCTCGGTTGAATTCTTGAGTGGTATCTTCGACTTCCCCGCGGTTTCCATCCAAGCGTTGCGAGGGCTTACTTAAGAAGGAAAGCACGCACCGTCGGGAGTTCTTTACGCCTCTCATCTGATCTTGCGCTCAAACTCCCAACTCGTGCTTCACTCCTCTTCTCTTGCCTAGCTGTGCCGCGATGGAGTTGGGTCTGCGCGAGAGTTTGAAGACCGACGGCGATTTGAAGAAGGTCCGGGCCCTCATGGGGTGGTCCTCGGACTTCTTCAACCGCTTGGTCCATGCCGGCGGAGAGCTCCCCTTCGAGAAGGAGCGCGCTGGCGAAATGGTGTACTTTTCTTCGTACGCCATGGTGGGGTTGATCCCACCTTTTTCTTCCTTCTTCTTGATGCTGCTAGACTTCTATGGTCTGCAGTTATACCACCTTGGCCCTCACTCCATTCTCCTCGTGTCTATCTTTGTCCACTTCTGTGAGATGTGGGTGGGCATCCCCCCTGCATTGAACTCTTTCGGACCTTGTTCACCGTCCACACCACCGGCCGGAGCAATGAGTACCTTGGCTTCTACTACTTCATGAAGCGCAAGAAGTGCCCATTCAAGTATCTCCAGTCATTCCCTTCCGGGAAGTGGGATGACTGGAAGAAAGATTGGATAGTCGTCAGGGTGGAGGAGCACGAGAGGTTGGAGCTGCCCGACGGTCTGCCCGGCATCAACACGACGATCTGGAGTGAAGCTCCGGTGCTGGCGGAAGCTTTCAACCCCGCCTTGACCAGGATCCGCCAATGCGTGGAGGGAGGATTGACTCCTCAGGCGGTATTTTGCAATTTCCTGGCCAACAGGTGGGCGCCGCTGAAGAGGAGGGAGAAGCTCGCTTGGGCCCTCAACAGCGTGATGGACGAGGACCGGGTTGAAGTCCAACATGGTGGGGAAAACTTTGGAGTTCCACCTCAAGAAATTCCAGCACGGCATCGACGTCAACGGTGATGACTTGACTCCACCGTAGGCCTTTCTCCCTCTGAACGTGGAAGTGGAGTTCAACAGGGAGCTCCGGCGGAAGATGCCCGCACTTGACGACCTTGGTCTCGTCGAGAGAAGATCAACCACCCGGGTGGCGATCCCCGGAATGCCCGAAGATGGCTCCGTCCCTGCCCCACAGCCGAGGGTCGAGGTCGTCGGCAAGGGCAAAGAGCTGGCGGATGAGCCAGAGAGCCGGAAGAGGAAGTTGCAACATGCCGACGGAAGATCCGTCAGGCCCGCTACTTCCGCCTCGGTTCCTTCTCCCCGAAGGGGAAGATCTTCTACCACCGTGGCGACTGTACCCGTAGTGGGGTCCTTCCGGAACGATACCGTTCCTGCAGTGGGGTCCTCCCGGAGCGCGTCTGTTCCAGTGGTGGGGATCCTCCTGGGGTGCTAGCTCCGGGCGCACGACTCCGGCACCTGGGACGGTGGGAGCCTCCAGGTCCGGGGGTTCTTCGCGATCGAGGAGAGCCTCGACCCGGGAAACGCCCGTGGCTGCGACAAGTTCCGGGGGGCCTTCTGGAGCTTCTACGCCGACCGTGGCCAGCCCGGAACGTCCAGGAAAAAGGTTCCGCGCAAGCTGGTGCGGAAGCCTTCCAAGGTAATTTTTAATCTTTACCTTGGTTAACTATTTAATTGTAGCAATTGTTTGTTAATTTTCTTCGTTCATCATCTGCAGAGTCCCCAAGAAGGGGAGTGAGGCTCCACCCTCAGCCACAATGTGTGAGGCCGTGGGAGCTTCTGCTCCTGTCCCGGTGCCGCCCCAGGTGGTGGCTGAGGCTGCGACAGCTCCGGCGCTGGCTGTCGTGGTCATGGACCTCGACTCATCCCCAGAAGTTCCCGTGGTAGCGCCGCCAGCGGCACTTGTCCCGGAGGTTGAAGCTTCGGGTCCTGGTGCTGCGATGATGGAAGCTCCGGCTGTTGAGCCGGAGGAAGTAGTAGTCCCGACCTCAGAGCCGGAAAGTGTCGAAGCCCCGGCGGTTGAGCCGGAGATGATTGAAGCCCCGGCATGCGAGCCGGAAGTCGAGGTAGTTCCGGCAGTTGAGCTGGCTACCTCCGAAGCACCGGCCATTGAGCCGGTTATTGTTGGAGCTCCGGTCTCTGGGTCGGTCGAAGTTGAAGATCTTCTGGCGCCTGAGCCGGTGGTTGAAGAGGTGATGGAGCTCGAGCCTCCATCGGAAGAGGTGCCCAGACCGGAGCCAGTAGCAGCTCCTGCTCCGGAAGTGACAACGTCGGAGGTACCTGCGGCCGAGCCGAAGTGCCCAAGCGAAGTCGCTGGCCCCCTGCCCGGGGGGGTGAATGAAGACTTGGCGGCGGGGCCTTCTTCGATGGCGACTGAGGCCATCCCGGAGGACGGCCCTAGTGCCTTGGAAGCTCAGGGGTCCACTCTCGTAGAGTGGGACCCAATTTTTGTATGTGAAGACCCGCTGGAACCAGCGGAGGAGACCCCAGCAGGTCCGGAGCCCATCCCGCTGTCGATGTCTATCGACAACGCCTGTTCCAGTCTACGTCAAGTCCAATTGGCCTTCTTCCACGACAGCAAGGCTCTTGAAGAGGAGCGCCAAACCCTTAGGCGGTGGTGTAACCGGCTCTACTTCGAGACCACGCTGGCGCAGTCGAGGCTAGCAGATGACAAGGAGTGGATCAAGCGGGAGAAGATCCGCCTGGAGTACTGGGGCAAGCTGCTGGATGACAGGGAGAGTATGACTCGGGCCCTCGACGCTCAATCTCAGGAGATTTACAATCAGGCCAAAGCAGCCAATAGTGCGGCCGAGGAACGCCATGAAAGGCTGGAGGTCATTAACACTGCACTCATCAAGCGCTGAGAGGCACTTGAAGAGAGGGAGAAACGGCTCGGGGGTGAAGAGCAAAAACTCCTTGAGCTGCGGGATGATGTCCTGAGGAGGGAAGAGGAGATCGCCGAGAAAGTAGCTCTTGCTGACAAGGGCCTCGAGGAGCGCACCAAGAAATTGGAAGAGCGCTGCCAAGAGGAAGAGGAGAAGACATGGGTGCGAGGGCAGGAACTCTACGAATACGAGTGTGCCCTTGTTGCCCGGGAGAAAAAAGTGCAGGCTAGGGAGAAGGACCTGGTTGACCGCCGGAACAAGATCCACCTCCGGGGGGAGGAGCTCGGAAGACTCGAGAGGCGGGTTGCTGAAAAGATTCAGCAAAACGCCAAAGAAGTTGAGCGCCTCGCCCGTGAGAATTCCGAACTGATGGCGGCCAGGAGATCCCTGGAAGAGATGAAGGGCTTGAGGACTGCGGACTCCCTACAGATTTGGGAGTTCCTGGGCAAGGCCAACGACGCGCTGACGTCGATGGGTTTCAGCCCCGTGCGCCCGGATGATCCGGAGCCGGAGCCGGACCTTGCGCTGCAGGCGTTGAGCGCAACAGGTAGCAAGCTCTCCAAGGTGGGCGATGTCCTCGCGGACCAACTGGAGGTTGAGGGGCAATCCCTGGTGAAGAACGTCGCAGAGTATGTGCTGACGTGCTACACCAGCTGGAACTCCCAATTTCCTCTGGACCCGGTGCTTGAAGGCCCCGTCGAAGGAGAAGGTGAAGCTACCCGAGCCAGCGTATCGGAGGTCGCCCAGAAGGTCGCCCAGTTCTTCCATAAGGTCTAGGACCATCTCTGTAGTTCTCACTTGTATTTTCTCTTCTTCTTCCTCAATTTTGTAATCCCTTGTCTTCAGATGTAATCTCCTGTCTCCATATAAATGAAATCCCCAAATTTTTGCGAATTTCACTTTTTGTCTTCAACACTTTTATCTTCACTTGGCTTGTGAACATGTACCAAAAGGATATTTGTGTTTTTTTGAAGACTCATTTGCTCCGAACTTGTAGAATTTAGATCCGAAGTCTTCGATAGTGAAGGCCCCCTGAGGTTGTTGGAGCTTAGAAACTCCGGCATTGTCCATCGCTGGAGCTTGATAGCTCCGGCAATAGCCTCTATCAACATGCAGAGCATCGATAGTTGGTCCTCCGGGGTGTCGGAGCTGAGTAGCTCCGGCAGTGACCTTTACCAACACTTGGTTTGTTGGTAGCAGACTCCATTTACGGGGTCTTCTCACCATCTTTTATTCAGCGTCGACGGTTGGCCCCCTTAGGGGAATCGGAGCTTATTTAGCTCCGGCTTTTCTCCATCAACGTAGATTTTATTTTTCCTGCACACTTAAGTCAAGAAAAATAGTAAAATTCGTTCCTTGTCTATAATTTTGTTGCGGCTTACGATTCTCAAGAAGACTTTAAGTCAAACGCGATTTTAAATACAACCGAATGCGTTGTCTTTTCTTCTAGATTCAATTGTCTATGGACCCGTCTTACTTCGGCCTGCCGGGGTGTAGGTAGAGTGGCGTACTTAGGGTGCTTGACCAGGCTAAGTCGATAGCACACTCCAGCCCTAGATTGGCTTGGCGGCTTTCAGGCGAGTTGGTCATGAACGATATTTGAATCCAAAAGAACTGACAATACAACTTGAATTGTATATAAACCGGTCGAACTAAAATTTCTTAAGAATTGCACGTCTTTGTTATAGACAAGAAAGAGAAAAATAAAAATGTTGAGCCTGTACAAAATAAATGCACGTGGAGTCTATTTCACATGAAAATGTCTTTCATTATAGGTTCGGGGTACAGGGGAAACAAGTACACTCTTAGGGTACAAAACCAGGCTAAGTGTGTTTCATTTCTCGTTTGACCCAGGGTAGTTAGCCGCACTTTTAGTCCTGAGACTGTGACAAGTGTTGCATGAGCTTCGCGGACCTTTCGGGAAAGGTCTGGCTGCTCTCCCGGAGGAACTACCCGACTCTGTACAATGACTCTATAACATACACCCCAAGTTACTCAAGACTCACCTCCGTGGTATTAAGTGTAGAACTTACGGAGGTGCTCGATGTTCCAAGGATTTGGGAGAGGTGTCCCATCCTCGGTAGCCAAGCGAACGCTTCCGGGACGGGATACTTTAATCACTCGGAAGGGCCCCTCCCAGCCGGGGGAGAGTTTGTTTAACCCTTCTCTGGATAGTATTCTCCGTAGCACCAGATCGCCTTCCTCGAGCTGTCGGTTGTGTACATGCCGCTGGTGATAACGCCGTAGAGCTTGACGATATCGGGCATTCCGAACAGCTGCTTGGCACCTTCCCTCCTCAAGGAGGTCTAGGTCTTCACGCCGGAGCTGGTCCTGCGCGGCTTCGTCGAAGGTCCGGACCCGGAGTGAACCCAAGGTGATTTCCGGAGGAAGGATTGCTTGAGCTCCGTACACCAGGAAGAAGGGTGTCTCTCCAGTTGACCGGTTTTGAGATGTCCTGTTGGCCCATAAAGTGGGCGGAAGCTCTTCGATCCAGTTGGCTCCATGTTTTTTCAAGCGCTCATAGGAGCGCGTTTTGAGTCCCTTAAGGATTTCTGCATTTGCTCTCTCGGCTTGGCCATTGCTGGCTGGGTGAGCTACGGAGGCGTAGCAAACTTGTATGCCGAGGTCTTCGCAATATCCTTGGAATGCTGAGCTTGTGAATTGAGTCCCATTATCAGTGATGATTTTGTTTGGGATTCCAAATCTGCTTACAATGGATTGCAGAAAGTTGATAGCAGATTGCTTGTTGATCGTCACAACTGGAGTTGCTTCCGGCCACTTGGTGAACTTGTCGATGGCGACATACAGGAACTTGTAACCTCCGATGGCTCTTGGGAAGGGTCCCAAGATGTCCATCCCCCACACGGCGAAGGGCCATGTAGGAGGTATCATTTGTAAGGGCTGAGCTGGTGTATGAATTTGCTTTGCATGAAATTGGCATGCTTCACATTTCTTCACCAGCTCAGTAGCATCCTGGAGCGCTTTAGGCCAGTAGAAGCCATGCCGAAAGGCTTTACCGACCAGCGTGCGGGAAGATGTGTGGTTCCCACACTCGCCTCCATGGATTTCTGCGAGAAGTTTGCAGCCTTCTTCCCTTGTGATGCACCGCATTAGGATGTCGTTGGCATCGCGTCGGTAGAGATCCCCTTCTACCAACGTGTATCTTTTAGCCAATCTGACTACCCGGTCAGCGGATACATCATCGTCAGGAAGGATGTTGTCTTTCAAGTAGTTCCGGATCTCCGAGATCCATGCATCGGAGCTAGCTTGAGCTTTTGAGTCTTGCGTGCTGGGTTGCTCGGAGCTCCCGGCAGCACCTACGACCCTTGATGTCTGCCATGGTAACAGGGCCATCGGGACTGTCAGCTTCGGGATGCTGATCTCGCCCCCTTCGCTCAGTTCGGCAGGCTGAGCTGTTGGCTTTGACAACCTCCGGACAAAGATTCCGTTAGGAGCCGGAGCTCCGGTTGACGCTTTGGTCGAGAGTTCGTCAGCTTCAGCGTTATGGGCACGCTGAACATGGTGGAGATCTAGGACTTCAAGGAGGTAGGCAGCTAGCTGGAGATTATTGCAGGAGCATTCACCCTTCACCTGCTTGATGATGAGCTGTGAATCTCCTTTGACCAGCAGTTGCTTGACACCATATGACAGTGCCACCTTTAGTCCGTAGATGAGTGCTTCATACTCTGCCATGTTATTGGTTGCCTTGAAGTCAAGGTGTACCATGTATTTTACCTTCTCCCCAGTCGGTGCAAGGAGAAGGATTCCAGCTCCGGCCCCCTGCTTCTGCATGGAGCCGTCGAAGTAGAGGGTCCAGTGAGGCTCGGTGAAGGTTGGAGCTTGATGCTCCGTCTTCTGCTCACTGGGACCCCCAGGGTTTGATGGAGAGGGAGTCCATTCTGCCACAAAATCTGCCAACGCTTGACTCTTGACTGCTTGTCTTGAAATAAATTCAAGATCAAATTCAGCCAATTCCGCTGCCCACTTTGCAATATTCCCAGTTGAATTGGGATTATGCAAGATTGCTCGAAGTGGGTAGGAGGTCACCACCGAGACTTTGTGAGCTTGGAAGTAATGTCGAAGCTTTCTGGAGGCAATAAGAACTGCATAGAGCAGCTTATGCACCTCTAGGTATCGAGTCTTGGCATCATGTAATACTTCACTAATGAAGTACACCGGGCGTTGAATGGTCCGGACCCTCCCAGAGGGGTCCGAAACTTCCTCTTCATTGATCCGGACCCTCTCGGAGGGGTCTGGATTTTCTTCAGGGACCTCCGGGTTCTGGCTGGAGGAACCCGGAGCTTCTTCAGAAATGACCTGGACCCTCCCGGAGGGGTCTAGGTCTCCTAAAGCGACTTCTTGTGGGTTCGAATCTGGGAGCTGGGACCCAGACTCGCTTTCAGGAACTTCCGGACCTTCCCGAAGGGGTCTGGATTCCTGAGTGTGGGGTAGTTCCGGTCTCTCCGCAACCAGAACCATACTGACGACTTCGTCAGTAGCTGAAATGTAAAGCAACAAAGGCTCACCAGGGTTCGGAGCTACCAGAATTGGTAGGGTGGTGAGGAACTGTTTCACCTCCTAGAATGCCTTCTCTGCTTCTTCGGACCATTGGAATGGTCCGGACTTCCTCAATAACTTGAAGAAGGGGAGTGCCCGTTCCGCCAGTCTTGATATGAACCGGCTGAGGGCTGCTAGACATCCAGTTAAATTTTGGACGTCTTTGATGCGGGTTGGTGGCCGCATGTCTTTAATGGCTTTTATCTTCGCCGGATTAGCTTCTATGCCCCGGTGACTTACCAGGAAGCCAAGAAGTTTTCTGGAGCTAACCCCGAATACACACTTGTCCGGGTTTAGCTTTGTGCGGGTGGCCCGCAACTTGTCGAAGACAGCCTTCAAGGTGTCGAGGAGTGACTCCTTGTTCCTGACCTTGACCACGATGTCATCGACATACACTTCCACTACGTCTCTAATGAGTTCTTCAAAAGTTTTGTACATAGCTCGTACAAAAGTTGAAGCTGCATTCTTGAGACCAAAGGGCATGGATGTGTAACAGTACAATCCATCTACTGTGATGAATGAAGTATGCTCTTCATCCTCCCTAGACATCCTGATTTGATGATACCCAAAATATGCGTCTAGGAAACACAGTAATTCACACCCGGAGGTGGAATCCACTATCTGATCTATTCTAGGTAGTGGGAATGGATCTTTTGGACATGCCTTATTTAATGTGGTGTAGTCGATGCACATCCGAAGCTTCCCGCCGGCCTTGGGCACAACGACTGGGTTCGCCAGCCATTTTGGATGGAAGACTTCTCGGATGAATCCGGCTTCGAGTAGCTTCTTCACTTCTTGTCGGATGAAGTTCTGCCGCTCTACGGATTGCTTCCGAGGCTTCTGATGCACAGGCCGGGCATCGGGGTAGATCTTCAGATTGTGCTCAATCACTTCCCTGGGGATCCCAGGCATTTGTGACGGTTGCCAAGCAAACACATCAACGTTAGCCCGGAGGAAAGTGATGAGCGCGAGTTCCTATTTGTCGTTCAATCCTCCCGATATACGGGTGGTCTGAGCGGCATCGGAACCAATTTGGACGACTTTGACGGGAATGTCGGTGTCGCCGCTTGGCTGCACACGGGGTGCAGAGGTCGAGCCTCGTTGACGAATGCTCGGGAATTTTGGAGCTTGCTCCTGCCTGGAGTCCTCCTCTTGCGCCGTGGTGAGTGCGTGGAGTTCCTCCAGAGCAGTTACTCCAGCGGTACGATCTCCGCAGATCCGGAGAACGCCTACTGGTGTTGGCATCTTCAATACCAGGTATCCATAATGAGCAGCTGCCATGAATTTGTACAGGGCGGGTCTACCCAAGATGGCGTTGAATGGTAAGTTGATCTGAGCAACGTCGAAGACCAACTTCTCGGTACGATACTTCTCCCGGGTCCCGAAGGTAACGGGGACAGTAATAGCTCCGAGTGGGGTAATGGCCCCCGGACCAACTCCGGAGAAAGGTCAAGAGGGATGGAGATCCGAAGGTCGGAGCTGAAGCTTAGTGAAAGCTTCGAAGATGATGAGGTTAAGCCCCGAACCTCCGTCTACCATCACATGGTGGAGTTGGATGTTATTGATAGTAGGAGATACCATCAAAGGTAGCTGACCTGCTCCAACCATGCTCCGCGGGCAATCAGAAGCATCAAAAGTGATGGAGGTGTCCATCCACTTTCGATGAGGTTCTGGCCTGACTGTAGGGGCTACAGCGGCCATATCCTGCCGCATAGTCTTGATGACGCGACGAGAGGTAATATCCCATGACCCATCGAAAATGGTGTTCATGGTCTTCCGACGCTCGTTGTCAAAGACGTCAGAATCATCATCGACGGAGGTGTAAACGGCCTTCAGGACCTTTTTGGGATCCTGAAACCCTAACTCCTCTTCAGCCGGAGCTTCGTCGACCTTTTGCTTTCCTTCCCTCTGTCGGAAAGGAGATCCTTCCCGACGCTTGTTGTAGCGCTCGGCAAGGTTTTGGACCTCCCGGCAGTCTTCCAAACTGTGGCCGCCCGTTTTGTGAATGGGACACCACACTTTGGGTTTGCCACCGTCTTCAGAAGACGGTCGAGGTCGCTTCTCGGGGCGTGGCCCCCGGCCACCCGGAGTTGCAGCAGCTGCAACGTTGGATGTGCCGGCCGACGGCTTTTTCTTGCCGTTGGTCTTCTTTTTCTTCTTGCTACCCCCGGAGGTAGCGGCTTCTTCTTTGGAGGATTTCTTGTGATCCTCCGAGGCTGGTTTGGAATGCATCTCACGGCCCTCCGCAGCTCTGGCACATTTATGTGCCAGGCTGAAGAGTTCCGTGACGCTGGTGATCTCCTTGATCGCCAGCTTCTCTAACATCTTCTTGTCCCGTACGTCCTGTCTGAATGCCATAATGACAGAAGCGCTTGAGATAGAAGGGATAGTGTTTCGTATATGAGAGAACCTCTGGATGAAGGACCGCAAAGATTCTCCCCCTTTTTGTACGATCGCAAAAAGGTCTAGTTCAGTGCCTGGTCGGGTGTATGAATTCCCGAAGTTAGCAGTGAACTGACGGCACAGCTCCTCCCAACTGTTGATAGAGTTGGGTGGAAGGCTCATAAACCAGGACCTAGCGGTCCCAGTTAAGGCTACTGGAAAATAATTGGCCATCACAGCTCCGTTGTAAGGATCGAAATGCCCAAGAGGGGGGGGGGGTGAATTGGGCTTTCTTTCAAATTTTAAGACAATTAAACACTTAACAACTTAAAGCCCAATTCCCTATGCAATTTAAACTATGCAATCAATGTAAATTAAAGTTGCGGAATAAAGATTGCATAAGAGTAAAAGGGAGAGGGATGCAAACGCTCAAGGGACACGGAGTTTATCCCGTGGTTCGGTAAGATCACAAGGATCTTCCTACATCCACGTTGTGACACCCACCGAAGGGTTTTGCCACTCCCTAGTCACCGAGACAAGGGGCTTCTTCACTATTCTTCTCCGTTCGCCAACCTTGGCAAGGTGGAGCTCAAGCCTTGTACACTTTTGGGATCCTCCGGGCTTCCACAATCCTCTTGGCAAGCTCCGGAAGTTGCACACACCAAGGGTCACTCCCTTTGGGCTCTCACTACACTAGAGACTCCAATCACCAAGAATGGAGGCACCCAAGCACTATCTCTAGCTAGTTCTAGCCTATCTCTTGGTGTACAAATGATGAACAAATGATGTGAAAGTGGTTGCTCTATTGCTTGAATGCTCTAGGATGTGTAGAGTATGTCTGGGCTTCAAGTCTTGTCGATTTGACAGGTTGAAGGGGTATAAATAGCCAGCCTCCACGAGATAGCCGTTGGAAAAGTAGGCTGACATCACTTCTCTGCGAACACCGGATGATCCGATGTCTCCCCTTCAGTTAACATCGGTCAAAGCCAAATTAGCTGATGTCACTGTGTCAGATATGACCGTTGTTAGACCGATGTTGATCTATCTTCTCATCGGATGATCCGGTGGCTCTTCCTCCAGAATTTTGCTTGATCTTGAGGCTCACTGGAGTGATTGACCGATGTGTGTAAGTCTGCACATCGGATGATCCGGTGCGTCTCTTGGTCCAGTGGTATTGCAATCTGTGATGATGGACCGATGCACTGAGCCACTCACATCGGATGATCCGGTGAGTGCATTTTTCTGAGGTCTTCTTCTTCAGTTGAACCAACTCGACCGATGTGTGTCAACTCCAAGACCATCGGATGATCCGGTGAGTTCAATTTGTTGACTTCGAGTTGTTTTGAGTTGTTCTTTTGGAATTTTGAACTTGTGACCTCTTTGACATTTGTTTGAAGTGTTGTTTTGATTGTCTTCAAGCATTGAGTGATATCAAGTTAGAGCTTTCACTTCTTGTCTTCATATGATTTGGTTTGATCTCATTTGTTGATTTTATATGGGTCTCCAAAGTAATTTTGATTTCATTTGATTGAGTGTCATTGAGACCTTGCATTCACAAATTCATTAGTAATATCGAATGGTTGTCATTAATCACCGAAACCGTACCTCATGGGGCCTAGATGCTTTCAATCTCCCCCTTTTTGGTGATTGATGACAACACAATAATTTAAAGCGCAATAATAATGAATTTGATGAAAATACTCAAGGATATATGCAATGAATACAACATAGGATACATTAAGTTTGCAAAAGAAATTTGGTGTGCGAAAAACTCAATTGAAACAAATGAGATAATCGAAAGCGTGCTTAATTAAAATTACAAAAGAGTGCTCAAGCATGAATACAAAAGATAAGCACACACACGCACACTCCCTACACTCCCCCTGAGACTACCACTCCCCCTGACTCTACTACATCTTCTCCCCCTTTGGCATCAAGACACCAAAAAGGGATCAGAACGCCTACGGACCCTGAGAGCTGGGCGCGAGGACGAACTGGGCACCGTCGCCGTCGTCGGAGCTGGAGTCGCCAGTCGAAGGAGCTGCCGGGGCGGTGGGAGCTGGAGGGTCCGCTGCCGGTGCTGGAGGAGAGGAAGCAGGTACTGAAGGTGCTGGAGGAGCTGGAGGAAGTGGAGCGCTCACCACGGACGCCGGTGTCTGCTGGAACAAGGTCGTCGCCGGCAGTGGTGAGTGAATCGGTGCGCTAGATGCCAGAAGTGGTGACATGCTGATGGAAGGGATAGGAGTAGTGGGCACCTGAGCAACACCTGGAGCCAGTCCCAGTCCAGGCTGCTGTGAAGGAAGGGCGATCCCGGTCTGAGTGTAAAGGTTGGTGATCAACCCTAGGATCCCCATCATGGCCTGTTGGGTCTGCTGCTGCTGGTCGAGGGTACGGCGGTGCATCTGATCTACCAGGTTGGTGAACCAGTCCGTATCCTCTCGCCTCTGACGGGCGATCTCCAGCTGGAGCTCCTGCTGCTGCCGCTGCAGCTGTGCCAGGTGAGCAGCCTGCTCCGCCCTGGCCTGCTCAGCTGCGAGCCTGTCCTGGCGCTGCTGCTCGATCATCTGCTGGAGAAGTGCCGACAGCTCTGACGGCTGTGACACCTGCGCCTCGGACACAGGAGGTGGTGTCGGTGGCGGAGCAGCTGAGCCTCCTGCCTCGTCGTCGTGCTGCCTCGGTGAAGGTGGAGGGGGAGGGAAGTATTCCTCGACACTGTCGTCTGTGTCGCTCTCAGACCAGATGTGCTGCAGGTCCTCCCCCTGAGCCTCAGCCTCAGCAAGCCTCTCGTCCTCCCGCTCTAGGTCGGACCAGTCTTCCTCAGTCAAGCGGGCCCTGACCTGGCGCTCAACTGGACGACCAAGACGGCGGTCTCCAGGAGCGGACGCTCGGTAGTGACCGAAGCGGGTCACGCTCTCGTCAGCAAGCCGGGCCTGTGCTGTATGTCCCTCTGGCACCACCATAGAGCAAATATAACTGATCCAGTGCCCGTATGCTAGCTGCCTCATCATGCCAATCCCATCTGTGATCACGTCTTCCATCTCACAGAGGAGTATGTCCACGATATCGAAATCCATCCTGTTCATTATGTAGAACAGGAGGGTCTGCTGCAGGCTCGTGAACCCCTCCAAGTATCCTGACCTCGGCAGGAGCGTGCGGCGCAAGGCGAGGTGCACAATACGCGCAGCTGGGGTCAGGAGAGCTGGAACTCTCGGCTGGTCTGGAGAGAACGAGGGGCCAAACAAAGACCGGATCTCGTCCAGCTGCGGTGCTACCCCTCCAGTAAGTGGCCTCCTCGGTGGATCTGCCTGCCCATAGACCTTCTCGTGTATGCTTGTGTCGTGTAGGTCCAAACCAAGGATATGCCCCAATGTCTGCCTCGAGAGATGGTAATGCTGACCATTGAACATGAAGGCAATTGATCTTCTACCCTCTGAGATGTACAGGGTCGCGTAGAAGACACGGACCCACTCTTCCACATAGGCACTTCTCTCATAATCCAGTAGCTCCACCAAGCCTCTATATCTCTCAAAGAAGGGGCGGATCTCAGTCTCCGCTGCCACTGCAAGCTGCCTCCAGTCCAAGTGGTTGTGCTGAAAGAGCTTGTGCCCCCGGCGCTTGTAGGTCTCATAGAGAGACGCCTGGGTGACAGTCCAGAAGCGACTGTCAACAAGAAGCTCTCGGGGCTGT